>CM056492.1:12827900-13479812 GCA_029783415.1 Anisodus acutangulus
CAGAAGAGAATCAATTGCCTTCTCTTTGCATCTAAGGTTCTTGATGACCTTCAACTGGATCTTCACCATGTTGCTGGTGGACTTATTGGTGATTACTACAGCTTCTTGTTCAACTCCAAGGTTGGTTTGATTTGATTTGATTTCAAGTTGTATACACTTTGAATTTCTGATATTGTATTCAATGTTTTGTCTAATCAAATCATGCAGATTTCTGAAGGATCTACAGTGTATGCAAGTGCAATAGCCAAGAAGCTCATTGAGGTTGTGGACATACAGTATGCAGCAACTGCACCAACTGCACCAACTAACAGCTATTAATTAATTAAGTTCAGCTCTTTCATTTATGGTAACCTTTTCTTCCCTGTCTGATCTGAAGTAGATTATTTCTTTTTTATCTTACTTAGAAACACCACCAGTGGCTGATATTTATTAAAGTGAAAAACAAAATACCTTAAACTTAAGGGGATTAGACAGCCTCTCTACCTGCCAAGGTAGGGGTAAGGTCTGCGTAAACTCTACCATCCCCAGAGCTCCACTCGTGGGATTAAATTTGGTATGTTGTTGTTGTTAAGGGATTAGACAACCACTAGTGGTTGATTTTTTAAAATCTTGGCACACTTCTTTTTTCTGTTTTTGATCTCTCTGTCCTGTCTAGCACATCATTGGAATCATCTTCTTATGATAAAGATTTAAAAACTGTTCAACATATTCATAAATATGAAGTTGCTATTATTATATTGGTATAGATGAACTACATTTGAGCATCATCAAAAGGGAAATTATGGATGTCACATTGTCTTCTTCCAGTTTCAAGAATTTACATTAGTGGGGGCCATGGGATAATGAAGAATGAGATTTCAAAGAATGAGTCAAGTGAAGATTTAAGAGCTTTGAGTTTCTAAATTTGGGCATATTTTCTGAAGTACATGCAGACAAGCAGTTAGAAGTATAAGCACTTTGATTTTTTTTTGTTTTTAAATATGAATTTTGCTAAGTAGTTAAAAAGTGTAAGAATGATTCTTTCTGTCTACTTTTACAAAATCAGTTACTGGACTCCGCCTTTCTCTTGTAATTGACCCTTTCTTTTCTCCTACGCCTATCCATCCATCGCTGGTGATACTAAAGTTGTACAAAGAAATAGTATACCTTTCTTTATCTCTTACTGTACTAATTTCATTTCATCATACTTTCTTGTTTGATGCGTGTTTTATTTATCTTGATTTTTGTCACATTTGATTTTCTGACTTTGGCCTTATATTTCTTTGGTATGTGTATTGCAGATTTTTAGAAGGTTTAAGCAGATTTCTGGGCCAGTGGATGATAGTTTTAAGTTTAGTGATAGTGTTATTTAGGAGTAATAACTTTGTTGAATCCATGGAATGAACTGACTATTGGTTAATCTACGTAAGTATGACATTTCTCATTTCCAATAAGGAATATATGCTTCGGCAACATATTAATTAATATCTGTAGTTAGTGACTTTAGTGTAAACTGTACCAGAAAAATACAGACTCCTACACATACAATATCATATCGATCGCCGTGGAATTATGCTATCTGCACACGTTATATTTCCATTTGTATTTTTACTATTTTAGTGTACCTTAACTTTAACATGTTAGAGAAGGTAACATGTCTTATTCTACACTATTACTAGCTAATTCAATTTTTATAGAAAATTACATGTAATTATTTTTTAGGTGACCTGATAATATTTTTTTTATTTACAATGTCCGACGTTCATTCAAATGTAGATGGCATCTCCTCATACACACCATTCTTAAACAAACTAAACAAGAGTACTAAACTTATTAATTCCATCCATCAAATAACAATAATGATATGTTTATCATAGTGATAATGGAAGATGTGATTGAGAAAACAAAAACTGAAAGTGAGATTATACTATTATTCATAATTATTCATTTTTGACAGAAGCTTTTTATTGATTAGGCGTGGGCATGCTCTGTTAGACAACCTTTTATCAATATTATATATATATATATATATGAAATATCACGAATTTTATATATCTTAGTAGATAAAATACCTTTGATAGAAGGTTACTCACTTGAAAGATTGTGTCTTTGTGAATAAATACATTTGAATGATTGTGTCTTTATGAATAAACATCATTCAAATATTGTGTCTTTATGGATGGATATCATTCAAAGGTCGTGACCTTATGAAATGATACCTCTTTGTGAAGGGTTGTGTCCATTATGAAAAGAGACTTAAAAGTCTATAAATTATCAAGATTTTACTACAGATTTAGATATAGATCAATATAGATTTATAATTAGTTCTAGAAACACCATCTTATTTGTTTGAGATAGTGTTTAGGATTTGTTGTATCTTGGGTAGAGATGGCAGTGGATCCTGGACTCGGTCCGGATCCGGTGGATCCAGATCTGTTTTATAGGATATGGATCTTCAAAATTTGGACCCGACGGATCCAGATCGGACCCGGATCCGTTTCTGACGGATCGGATCTGGATCTAGATCTTGTATTTGAAATTCGTATTCGGTCCAGATTCGACCCGTGGATCCGTTTTTTATTAAATATATCCATATGAGAATTGGTTTAAGTTACTATTGAAAAGACTGGACTTGTTCTATTTTGTCTTATGAAACTCAATTGAAAGTTAAAAGGTAAAGTTTTACGCACAGAAGAAAATAATACAAACTGATTGAAAATGACAAAAGTACATTTCATGAAAAATAAATGACGTATTTAAATCAATCTTAAATATATAACAGATAGATAGATATCTTGCTTCGGTGGCTTAATGTCTGTATTGCAGTCTACCGTTGGGTAGTCGAATTGGGTCTCTTGTCCTTATAGCTAATTGGGTTAATTTTGAAACTTGTTTTATACCCTTAGGCATAAACAGACTACTTATAGAATAAACATTATTTACATTTTCGATGTATAAAATTGCGAATGGACTAGGACGAAGTGTCAATTGTGAAGGGGGCACTTGCAAATTATTAATAGTAGCTTGTGAATAATTGGTTACAAGAGTGTTAAAGCAGATTTGCATTTATCTAACTGGAGTAGGTAAAGAAACTTAATTTTATGAAAGTCCAAATTCTTTTCGTGTTGCCAAATGAGTAGTTGAGGTTCAGATGATCAAACTCATGAATATGGTACTTACAAGGCAGGCTAAATTTACATTTTATTATCTAACTGAAGATTCATTTTTCTAAAGAAACTTAAAATTTTTTACATCTGTATCCAGATTCAATCCGTGGATCCGGATTTAGATCTGATTTTTATGGCCCCGATGGATCTGGATCTAGTAGGATCCGGTCCAGATCCGGTCTATTGCCATCCCTAATCTTGGGGGTAATTTGCCATAAACTCTTAGCAAACCTTGTGTTAGTGAGGGCAAATAAAACCTTAAAAGAAAGTGTTTCTACACGCCTCAAATCATGTTTTGTCATTTCTCTTCTTTTGCCTCTTTATTCTTCTTTTACTCCAACAATCTTTAAGGTTTTAATTTTGCAATGGAGACTTCTAAAGATATGACTTCATTCCTCAATTCAAATGTTCAACTTGATCGCTTTAACGACACCAACTTCACTCGCTGGAAAGGAAAATTGTTCTTTCTTCTCACTGTGCTCAAGATTGCTTATGTGTTTGATCCAAAGTTGCCACCACTTCCAGAGCCAAAGGAAGATGACACAGAAGTGATCAAGGCCTCTAGGAAAAAGCATGAAGATGATGAAGTGATGTGTAGAGGTCACATTCTCAATACTCTTTTCGATATGCACTATGATCTCTACAACTTGATGGAATCTCCAGTTGAAATTTGGAATGCTCTCGAGTATAAATATAAGACGGAGAAAGAAGGTACGGATAATTTTCTTGTATCTAAATATCTTGAATTTACCATGATTGACACAAAGTCTGTTTTTGATCAAATACATGAATTGCAAGCCATTGTTACTAAGCTTCGAGAATTGAAAGTTGAAATTTCTGAACCATTTCTAGTGGGGACAATTATTGCTAAATTGCCTCAAAGTTGGAATGGTTATAGAAAGAAACTTATTCATAAAAGAGAGGACATGCCTTTGGAAGAATTAGAAAAGCATTTGAGAATCGAAGAAGAGACTAGATCTCGTGATTCTAAGAACAAATATGATTCTTCCAAAGTTAATGTTGCTTAAGCTAGTAAGTTCTCAAAGAATTTCAAAGTCAAGAACAATCAGAAATTCAAGAAGTCCAGTAATGGCCCACAAAAGTTCTCCGAAAATTGTTTTAATTGTGGAAAAAGGGCAATCGCAAAAGTGACTGCAAATTCAAGAAGAAGGAAGAAGGAAATTCCAACAAGGCCAATGTTATTGAGGAGAAAATTGAAGAAATTTGTGTTATGGTCTCCGAAATGCAAATTGATATGATTACCCAAATCATTATGGCTGAAACAAAGTCTTCGGATTGGTGGCTCGACTCGGGCGCAACCATTCATATTTGTAATGACAAGAATCTATTTAAGTCTTACAAAATGGAGAATGAAGGACAAAAGGTTCCAGGGAACAATGATTCAGCCGTGGTTGCTGCCAAAGGTATGGTGGAAATTAACTTTACTTCCAGAAAGAAGGTTACATTGAACAATGTCTTCCATGTGCCTTCCATTAGGAAGAATCGTGTTTCTGCTAGTCGCTTGTGTAAGAGTGGGCTTAAGATTGTTCTTGAGGACAATAATTGTATTGTATCAAAGAATGCAATATTTGTGGGGAAAGGGTATTCTTGTGATAGAATGTATAAGCTAAGCATTAATAATAATAATTTCAATTCTGCATATATTGTTGAGTTTTTTTATATTTGGCATGCTAGATTAGCACATTTAATTTTTCGATCTTTGAAGTACATGTCCAAGCATGGTTTGATTAATTGCAAAGATATACAAAATGATAAATGTGAAATATGCATCCAAGAAAAATTGACTAAGAAACCGTTTCTAAGTGCTGAACGAAATACTCAAATATTGGATTTGATTCATACCGATATTTGTGAGTATAACAGTGTTTTGACTAGAGGATGGAAAAGATACTTTATCACTTTCATTGATGATTGTACAAGATACACTCATGTGTACTTACTTATAACAAAAGATGAAGCCTTTTGAGAAGATAGGCTCATTATATTCATAAAAAAATATAAATTTAAAATTTTCAAGGCTGAAGTTGAGAATCAAAAAAGATAAGAGAATCAAAATGGCTCGAAGTGATAGAGAAGGTGAATATTTTTCTAATGAATTTGATAAATTTTGTGAAGAACATGGAATTATTCACCAAAGAACAACACCTTTTACTCCTCAACAAAACGATATGGCCGAAAGAAAGAATAGAATTTTTACAGATATGATAAATTCTATGATTCTTAATGCTAAGTTAACAAAAAAATTATGGGGGGAAGCATTACTCACTGCATGTTATGTTCATAATAGAATTACCTCTCTAAAAACACATGTATCTCCCTATGAAATTTGAAAAGGAAGAAAACCAAACTTGATGTATTTAAGGGTATGAGATTGTTTAGCTTTTTATAGAAAGCATGACCCAAAATTATCTAAGTTAGACGCTAGAGGTATTAAAAGTATTTTTGTGGGATATGCTAAGAGTTTCAAGGCTTATAGATTATTAAATTTAGATTCTAATATCATTGTTGAATCAAGAGATGTTGAATTTATTGAAAATAAGTTATCATGATTCTGTAACTCAATTAGAATCTATCATTGATCAACCATGTGATGATTCTCTTGGTGTTTCTACTGATTATAAAAGGAAAGAGTCTATGACATCTTTCGAACCAAGGAGAAGTCAACGTGAAATAAAATGAAAAGATTTACCACCGGATTTTATTTCATCACAAGCATTACTCTTCTTGATTGAAGGGATAGAAATAATGTACTAAATAAAGTACCATTATTGCTAAATGTTGAAGCAGGTTCAAAGACCTTTAATGAATTATGTCTTCAAGAGATGCCTCCTTTTGGAGAGAGGCGTTAAATGATGAAATGGATTCAATTATGTCAAATTGACATGGATTTTGGTTGATCTTCCACCCGGATCTAAACCAATTACAAATAAATGGGTATTTCGTAGAAAGTATAATATCGATGGCTCTTTGCAAACTTTCAAGGCTAGATTGGTAGCCAAAGGGTTTAAACAAAGACACGATATTAACTATTTTGACACATATGCTCCGGTAGCAAGATTAACATCTATTAGAGTGCTATTTGCAATTGCTTCCTTGAACAATTTGCATGTGCATCAAATGGATGTGAAAATGGCTTTTCTTAATGGTGATCTTGATGAAGAAATTTATATGGAACAACCCGAGGGATTTGTTTTGCCTGAAAATGAGAAAAAAGGTATGCAAGTTAGTCAAATATCTTTATAGTTTAAAGCAAGCACCAAAATAATGGCATGATAAATTCGACAACGTCATTTTATCTTATGGTTTTGAGCATAATAATGCAGATAAGTGCATATATTCCAAATTTACAAGTGATTTTGGTGTGATTTTATGCTTATATGTTGAAGACATGCTTATATTTGGAATGAACATGCAAGGGGTAAAAGACACTAAGAATTATCTAGCTCCACAATTTAAGATGAAAGATCTTGGTGAAGTAGATACTATCTTAGGTGTAAAAGTGTGGAAAAATAGTGGTGGTTACTCGTTGTGCCAATCACACTATATTGAGAAAGTACTTCTTAAATTTAATCACTTAAAATTTAAAGAAGCTAATATCCCATTTGATTCTTGTATTAAATTACTAAAGAACTCAGGCCGAGTTGTAGCACAACTTGAATATGCTAGTGTGATTGGTAGCTTGATGTATGTTATGCATTGTACAAGGCCTAATATAGCTTTTGCAGTATGCAAAATGTATAGATTCATGAGTAACCCGGGCGTTGAGCACTGGAAAGCAGTTGGACGAATACTTGGTTATCTTAAAAGAACCATGAATTTAGGTTTGCATTATAACAACTATCCTGAAGTACTTGAAGGGTATTCAGATGCTAGTTGGATAACCAATATAAGTGATAATAAATCCACATCTGGATGGATTTTTCAATTGTTGGAGGAGCCGTTTCTTGGGAATTCAAGAAGCAAACATGCATAACTTACTCAACAATGAAAAGTGAGTTTATAGCACTTGCAGCAGCAGGAAAAGAAGCAGAATGGCTGAGAAATTTGTTATTTGATATAAAGTTGTGGCCACAACCGATGCCGTCTATTTCTGTGTACTGCGATAGTGAAGCTACATTGTCTAGGACTTATAATAAGGTGTATAATGGAAAGTCTAGACATATTAGCTTGAGACATGAGTATGTGAAACAATTAATAACCGATGGTGTTATTAATGTGATTTACGTTAGAATAAATAAAAATCTAACAGATCCTTTAACAAAAGATCTTTCAAGAGACTTAGTTAAGGATACATCTAGTGGAATGGGGCTGAAACCTTTTAGTTTTACAGTCACCAATGACGGTAACCCAACTATGTAATAGTTATACCGCTATTCCATAGTTAAATGGGTAAGAACAAGTCATTGTTTAGTGACGAGTTTGACACCAAAAAAAGAAATATTAACTAGTCTCTTCCAAGATGTTCGGTGCAAATAGCTACAAAGTAGAGGTTGAGTACTAACTCTTAATGAAGTTCAAGTGTCATAGTATCTAGAGGCAAAATTTGAAACTTCACCTAAGTGAGCATAAGAAATGGTGTCGTTTCTAACAAGATCGTGGTTTAATCTTGTAAATGCTCATGAAATCCAAGATAGAGCACAATCCCGGAATAGTGCTAAATAAATTAGAACATAATTTAAAATCTGGGATAGCTTATATGTGATGTATCTCCGATATTTTCTTAAGAGACAAAGTTCAATGCTAAGCACACTATTGTCTTGTAGATATTTTGAAATGCATTCACTAATTAAAGGTTAAAATCGAAAGATACCTCTTTGTATGTATAAGTTTATCATTGTAAATTTGGAATAATATTACAATCTAGTTGGGGGATTGTAAGTGAGATTATAATATTATTCACAATTATTCATTGTTGCCATAAGCGTTTTATTGATTAGGCGTGAGCACGCTCTGTCAAACATCCTTTTATTAATAACTATATATATATGAAATATCATGAATTTTATATATATATTAGTAGATAAAATACCTTTGATAGAAGGTTACTCACTTGAAAGATTGTGTCTTTGTGAATAAATACATTTGAATGGTTGTGTCTTTATGAATAAACATCACTCAAATATTGTGTCTTTATGGATGGACACCATTCAAAGGTCGTGACCTCATGAAATGATACCTCTTTGAGAAAGGTTGTGTCCATTATGAAAAGAGACTTAAAAGTCTATAAATTATCAAGATTTTACTACAGATTTAGATATAGATCAATACAGATTTATAATTAGTTCTAGAAACATCATCTTATTTGCTTGAGATAGTGTTTAGGATTTGTTGTATCTTGAGGGTAATTTGCCATAAAATCTTAGCAAACCTTGTGTTGGTGAGGACAAATAAAACCTTAAAAGAAAGTGTTTCTACAGCCTCAAATCATGTTTTGTCATTTCTCTTCTTTTAACTCCTTACTCTTCTTTTACTCCAACAAAAACAGTGAGTCAAAGTATGATGAAGACCTTTACCAATTTGATACAAACAAAGGTACAAGAGGAATGCTTGCAGGATGCAGTTTCCCTATAAAACTTCTACTGCAGAAGATCTGTATCTATATTATGCAGTTCACTCTTTTGGAAAAGCCCATATGCACTTCCTATTTTACCGGCTTTGTCTACATGTCAATTTCTTGCTTGTTTATAAGTTATCGCTATTTTGTCCCACACCATATTTTCATGCCTCAAACATCTTACTTCGTGGACCAATATCTCTTTCATTTCTTAATGAAATTTGATGATCCTTGGCTCTACGGTCATCTACTCACTTAGTAGATTATGCACGTGTGAAGAGACAAAGCTTCCAACATGCGGAACCCTAGTGTTTAAGTCATTAAATATGGATGGACGCAACCTCCCCACCAAAGGCAAATTTCCAACAACAACAACTGAATCTTGAAATCGGAAAATTTCATTCTAGTCTAAATTGCAATAGTGACCAAATGTACTGAAAATAACTTCAATATGTTAGAATTCATATAATTCATGAATCCTTACAAAGCAATAACAAGAGTAATTAAAAGAGAATAAGAATATTATTGATAGTGAATTGGTAAGTAAAAGAAAAATAATTACATCCCTTTATATAGGGTCTAATATATAAGACATAAGGATGATTTTCCAATGTGGGACATTTTATCCCAAATAGCAAATGCTAACATCCCCTCTCAAGCTCGCGATGTAGAGAGAAACATTGAGAGTTTGTCAAGAAAGAACAGGTGACACTGTATGCGCCTTTGTGAAGAAATCTGCAAGTTGCATACAATATGAGACAAATGGCAAGGATAGAGTGCCTTGTTGAAGATGATATCGAATAATATGACAATCAATCTCAATATGCTTGGTACGTTCATGAAAGACTGTGTTGTGCGCAATCTGAATAGAACTCTTATTATCGCAGTACATCAGTGTCGGTGAGGAAAGAGAGACACCCATATCAGCCAATAACCAACGTAACCATACAATCTCACACGTAGTAGAAGCCATAGCACGACACTCTGCCTCGGTTGAAGAGCGAGAAACATGTTATTTCTTACTTTTCCATGAAATGAGTGAATCTCCTAAAAATACACAATAACCAGTAGTGGAGTTCCGATCAGTTGGGTTACTAGCCCAATCTGCATCAGAAAATGCACGAAGCTCCAATGATGAGGTTGATGGAAACAAAAGACTCTGATAAATCATTCCTCGGAGATAGAGAAAAATACGCATAACCGCAGTCCAATGTAGAGATGTAGGAGAACAAACAAACTGGTTGACAATGTGAATAACATATGCAATGTCAGGGCGAGTAATGGTGATGTACACCAGGCTACCCACAACTGAAAGATATAAAGTGGGATCAGGAAGAAAGAGGATCCCCGTCAGTAGGGGTATAACGAACATTGACCTCAAGATAAGAGTCAACAATACGAGTATCTGTGAGACGAGCCCGCTCAAGAATATCTGCAGCGTACTTAGACTGAGAGAGCATATATCCCTTCTCAGAATAAGCTACCTCAATGCCTAAAAAGTAACGTAGATGACCTAAGTCTTTCATCTCAAAGCGATGAGATGAAATAGATTTTAGGGTTGTGATACCATCAATATCAGCACCTGTAATGATCATATCATCAACATATAACAAAAGCAAACTATGACCTATCGGGGACGATCTAACAAATAACGCTGAATCATGAAAACTGGAAATAAACCCAAGAGAAGATACTACAGTGGAAAACTTGTCGAATCAAGCTCTTGGAGCTTCTTTGAGACCATACAGGGCCTTCTTAAGCCTGCACAACTATCCTGGACTATGTGAAACACTAGGTGGAGGGACCATGTAGACTTCCTCTTGAAGATCCCCATTCAAAAAGGCATTTTTAACATCCATTTGTGAAATATGTCAATGACGAACAAAGGCTACTGCAATAAGAACCCGGACAGATGTCATCTTTGTAACAGGTGCAAAAGTCTCTTCATAATCCATACCATACTCCTGAGCAAAGCCCTTTGCAACCAAACGAGTTTTATATCGCTCAATAGAACCATCAGACTTGGTTTTAATCTTGTACACCCATCGAGAACCAATCGTTTTCTTACTAGACGGTAGAGAAACCAAATCCCAAGTACCAGTTCTGTCCAAATCAGACAATTCATCACTCATAGCCTTTTGCCAAAGAGGATCACGAGCTGCCTCAGAGTAAGAGGTAGTCTAACAAGATAATTAATAGAAACTAAAAAAGAGGCGAATGATGGAGAATAGCAAGAATAATCATAATCGGATACCTGGGTAGATCGAGTAGTGCATTTAGGATAGCGAGGTGGATATGGATCTGCAATCACAAGAGGTTCTGGAACAGTCGTAAGAGGGGATCAATATCATGGGACCTTCCAGAAGACTGAGAAGGAATAGACGATATAGATGTAGAATCAGATGGACAATTAGTAGTGAAAGGATCAATATCAACAAGGCCATATTTTGATATGCCGTGTGAAGTAGATGGGATGGAGAAGAAAGGAACATGCTCAATAAAGGAAACATTACGAGAAACATACAATTTTCCAAAAATTGGATCATGACAACAATAAGCTTTTTTCCCAACCCCATATCCAAGAAAAACACAAATAGCAACACGAGATGAAAACTTAGTACGCTCTGCATGTGGACGCAGAACAAAATATGTTGAGCCAAAAACTCTCAAATGGGAATACAATGGGGTGTGACCAAATAGTCTAGCATACGGAGAAATCCCAGAATTATGAGAGGTAAGGATCCTATTAATAAGATAAATAGATGTAAGACAGTTTCTCCCCAAAATTCGCTAGGGACACTGTCAGACAAAAGCATAGATCGAGCGGTCTCAATAATATGCATATGCTTTCTCTCGACTATTCCATTTTGTTGTGGGGTATCAGTACAAGAAGATTGATGTATTGTACTATCAGCTTTGAAAATATCAAAAAGATCTCCACTAGTATACTCACCCCCTAAATCAGTCCGAAAACATTTAATAGTGGCAGAATGTTGAGTTTTCACAGAGGCTTGAAACTTAGTATAAATATGAACAAGATCATAACGCCGTTTCAGTAAATAAATCCAACAATAACGAGTGTAATCATCAATAAAAAACATAATATTTGAAGGCCCCCTTAGTAGGGATAGGTGCCGCCCCCCAAACATCAAAATGAACTAAATCAAATGGTGAAGAAGAAGTACAAGTACTGAGACTAAAAGGCAAAGCGAAAATTTTTCCAAGTTTACATCCACTACAATCAGAAATATCATCGGATTGTAAATCACCAAGAATATCAGAAGTACACATAAAACTTAGGCGAGAGCCTGATACATGACCGAGTCTAGAGTGCCACAAATAAAATTTCGAAGAAGAAGGCGTCAAATGGAAAGAAGACAAATTAACAGGCATAGCTGCTACATGAGTAGGAAGATGCATCTCATCCAAAATATAGAGACATTTCCCCTTTCTACGCCATGTCTCAATCACTCTCTTGGATTTTAAATCCTGCACATAACACGAATTGGGGAAAACACCAACAAAACAAGCAGAGTCACATATTTTACCAACAGAAACAAGATTCATATGTAATTTAGGAATGCAATAAACATCAGGTAAAGATATAGTGGATGTATGAATGGTACCAATGCCTGTCAATGGCATAAGTGTGCCATCAGTAGTCACAACAGAAGTGGATAGGGGGTCACAAGACATAGATATAAAATCAGAAGAATCATGAGACATATGATTTTCAGCTCTAGAGTCCAAAATCCAAGAAGACGAATTGATACTTGAACCAATAGATGGTGATGAACCGGAAGGAGCAGAAAGAGCATAAGACTGGGATTACTTTGAAACTACTAGAAGGCAAGGAACTTCTGAAATTGGTTAGCTACAAAATCAATACTAGGACTCACATGAGTTCCTGAAGCTGAGTGATCAATAGAGGGCACAAAGGCAGCCTGAGTAGGTGGATACGAGTTCTGGGATTTACCCCCAGAGTATGACTTTTGTTGCAGAGGCTTCCGTCCTTGTGACCTTGACTGCGGATGCTTCCAACCTTGCACTGTAGGCTTCCAACCTTGTCCTGACTGTGGAGGCTTCCAACCTGACGTCTTTCGTAGCTTAGGACATTGATCCTTCCAGTGTCCTGGTTCATTGCAATAATTACAATTACCTATGACAGATGTTTTATACTGGTGTATAGGGGATGCAAAGACCGGTGGAGACGAAGAAGTTGTCAAGACAGAAGTAGAGGCAGTATGCACCCCTTTTATAGTCTTCAAACAAGTTTCTTCAGCCATGAGTTCATTTACCACATCTTCAATAGACGGTCAGGGTTTGCGGTGCAAAAGGCCTGAACGATAATTTTCAAATTCTTGGCGAAGACCCATCAATAGTTGAACAAGACGGTCTTCATCTCAACATTTAATATAAGTAATTCAACAGATTCAGTCAAAGCTAATTGATCCCAAAGAGTAGTCATTGCACAGAAAAAATCTTGAATACTCAAATCATTTTGTACTAGTGCACGAATTTCATATTGTAATTGATATTTAACAACAAAATTATTCTGCACAAACAGTCTTGACAAATAATCCCAAATCTCTTTAGCATTTTTGAATTTAGCCAATTGGACACCAATTCTTTGTTCAACAGAGTTATTGATCAAAGTAATAATCTTTGAATTATTGGTCTCCCAAATACGAAATAATTCATCAACTTTTTCATCTTCAGTTTTAGGACATTTGGCTTTTTCAGAAATATAGTCCCAAAGTCCCTTACCCTTTAAAAAAATTATCATTACATAGCTCCAATATGAATAATTTTTTTCATCTAAACAAACACCAATAGATTGTAATGAATCGTGACCTCCAGCCATCGAAAATAACTTAAATAGAAAAATCTCAAATAACAAGCAACAATTCCATTTTCCAAATAACATACGAGAGTGTCCAAAAAAACTAATTATGCAACATCAACACAGAAATCGAGAGTTAGAACAGATCTCACCAATCAAAATACATAAGTGGTGGAACCGATCAGAACAAGAACCCAAATTAATAAGAACGAACACAAATATTGAAATCAGAAAAGCGAAACTAACAAGATAGGCGGTAGAACCGACCATATTATAATGCAAGAATTTATGTAATAGGCGGTAGAACCGGCCAATATCATAATGCAAGAATCTATGTAATAAGCTATAAAACCGACCAATATCATAATACAAGAATTTATGTAATAGGCGGTAGAACCGACCAATAATTTAAAATAATATTAATTTAAAATTAATATTATTTTATTCTCTCTGATACCATGTTAGAATTTATATAATTCATGAATCCTTACAAAGCAATAACAAAAGTAAAGAAAAGAGAATAAGAATATTATTGATAGTAAATTGATAAGTAAAAGAAAAGCAATTACATCCCTTTATATAGGGTCTAATGTTGAAAATTTACTAATGTGGAATTAAGTTTATCCTATTATTTATGACTCGAATAATTAGGCACCGCACGTCGAAAATATCATTTCCACACACGTGCAATCTTAATGCAAATATCGTAAATTTCGTTAATGAAAGAGATATTGGTACGTAAGTGAAATGTTTGAGACATAGAATGATGGATGATTATTGGATAAATAAAAAGTGTTCCACGTTGTTAACGAAGGAAGGATTGTGCGAGGTGTAAGATGGAACGGGTCGAAAAGGGCCGCGGAGCCGAGAAGGGTCGCGGCGCCTCGCGGACTGAGCCGCAGCACCGGAGCGCCCCTCTTGTAGCATCCCGACTATAATTCCTTGTTTGGCTTCCGGTGCCGCGGTGCTAAATGCTGCAGCGCCGCGGCGCTTCCCAGGCAGTGAGTGCTCGACGGAAGTCCAAAATTTTGGCTGATTATGGAGAGGTTTTGGAGCATTAACTTGGCAGTTTTTCCTCCATAACTTAGCCATTATTTGGCTGCATTAGTTGGTGGTTTAAAAGGCCATTACATGACATTTAAATGACCATTACTTGGGCACTTGAAGAGGTCATCTTGCACACCTATAAATTGAGGCCTTGGCTCAATTCTATAGAATATGAAAATATGAACAGAAAAACAAGTTCGCAACACCACAAAGAGATCAGATTTTCCTGATATCAATCCTTCTCTTAGCAATCTTCATTATTCGTGTTCTTCGCTGAGATCATTTGTGTAAGCTTTGCACATTTGATAGTTTGTTGTTTCATCTTGAGAGACTATTGCCCACACTTTCATAAAGCCTATATACGGGGGAAATCTTGTCTTAAAGACAGAGAGTCATCTCTCGACTCAGCCGGTGGTGTTGTGTTTATCTAATTGGTTGCTAAGTATTTCAGGTGTTAACTTAACAGACGAAGGACTTTAACCCTTCGTATTCTCAGCGGATCTCCAAGCCACAAGTGTAGCAGTTCATGTTCTTGTATTCCCGAATACAAGATCCATATTTGAAGTTTCATTTCAAGATTAAGATATTGACAACTTGTTGTTATCCTCATTGTTGTTTATTCTTTCGATCACTGTAATAGTTATTTACTATTCCGGTTGTTGCTTTACATATTCCAATAGTTTTAAGATAAGATTGTATTAGTGTTTGAAAGATGTTGGTCGACAAGTGTGTGACCAAAACTGGCTGTGGTTTTCTTCTTGAAAACAGTTCGGTTGACAGTTCTGCTAATAGTTCAAACATTGTCTTTGTCAACAACTGTGCTTTCAAGATTGGTCCTAGTTATGGTTCTCTCTTTGATGACAGTTGCAAATATGTTTCCATCAAAAGTGGGATCTCTGGATCTGATGCTGAGCTTCAAGATACTGCTGATAGTCATGCTAGTACGGCGAAAGATCAAGGACGAGTTGATGTCAACGCTCCCGAAGGTGGTGGAAACAAGCGCCCACGAGAGGCTGAGGATGTCAACTGGGACAAGAAGAGAAGGCTGAAGATGATGTTCTATCATGTAGCCAAAGGCCTATATTTGTCCTAGACGAAGGATCTGAATTATGGTAAGGAGGATATGGACACTCAGTCTAACTGAAGTGGGCCAGAATCCAAAAGGTCTAAGTTAATAATCCTTCCTTATCAATAATATATTTAGTTAATATCTGAATAAAAGTGTGTAAAGCAAGACTGGGAATATGAAAGTGTTTTCATTATAAACTTATATTCCCTACACTCTAAGATCAGATATTGAATCTTATTCTTTACCGGTTAAAGATTGGACTATTGTAAACAAAATTTAAAAGATCCGTTCTTTTGGGTGTAATTATTAAAAGTGTGTAAAGTATGTTCGCATATACGAAAGAGAGAGATCCACTGACTGTGCGAAAACTGTTATCACTCTTAAGTAAGCGCCAGGGATTTCCCTGGGCACCAATCACAAGGGAAAAAGACTAAAAGATAATGGCTTATCTTAAGACGTTGAACCTGTCACACTATCTGACAGAAGATCATTCATTTGATAGGATGTTATTGGACACTCAGTCGTACAAAGCCTACGGGCGACTGGAGTGGGCCAGAATTCAGTTGATAAGATGATATTGGACACTCAGTCGTACAAAGCCTACAGGCAACTGGAGAGAGCCAGAATTCTGTTGATAGGATGATATTGGACACCTAGTGAGGTGGGCCAAAGTTTCCAAGTCTTAAATGATCTGAAGGCCAAAAGAAAGGTAGAAATGAAATTGGACACTCAGTCTGCCAAAGCAACTGAAGTGGGCCAGAGTACCCAGATCACATATGATCCGGTTACGCCCTAACCACGGGCAAGAGGTTGTTCATGTGAAGCAACGCTGGCTCTAAAGTAGAAGGGGTTGGAGAGGTTGTCCTCAATAGGACTCCATGGAATGAGATCACTCTAAAATGAGGTGATACATGTCTCAAACTTGGTTTAAGGGACGATGTTGGTCAAACTGGTTTGAGAATAGTTCAACAGGTCTGTAATAACTAAGAATGGTACAGAATGTCTGTAGCTAAATGAATGATATATTTGTAGTATATGCATCTATGACATCATAGATTAAGACACGTTAAATAGAAAGTCATTCAAAAGCTAACGAAGTTGAGATTGTTGCCTTCTGTCGACATAAACCCTCAAAATGAATATGAGGTAGGTGAAGAGACAAAATCACCTTTCCATTCCGTCAAAGGAATAGCGAAAGAAGCACTACTCCTCTAGAACTTAGTCGCACCTTTATGGGTGATTTAAAGTTTATACAAAATAGAGGGGGGAGACAAGTACTTTGTGACCTTCATTGATGATGGTACAACGTATTACATCCATTGTTTGTTGAAAAGCAAATATTAAGCTGTTGAAGCGGATAAGCGCTACAAAGCAGAAGTTGAAAATCAACTAAGCCTATGGATTGAGGAATTCGTAGTGATAGATGGGGAGAATGTGAAGCATCGTTCATCAAACGACTGCTTATTACTCGCCTCAGTCTAACGATGTTAGCCAAGCGCAAAGTCATATGCCCAAATTAAGTGGGGCAAGGCGATCTTTACCACTAATGCGATTCTCAACAGAACTACGCATAAGGATAAGGATAACCCTTCGTGTGAAACATGGAAATGATCTCACCTACAAATGTTGTGTTGTGAGGTGGCTTAATAGAGGTTGGAATACCGAAACGGGTCTAGTTGGACCTAAGACTATAAATTGCATATCCACTGGATCTGCAAATAACAGTAGTGTTTATCGCCTCTTGGTGTCAAAGAATGTTGATTTCTTTAAAGATAACTTTCCTTGAGAAGGGAAAAATGAAGTAATTGCTCGAGGTTAACAAGAACCTGCGAGTGCCTGACTGTCCGAAACCAGATGTTCCAGAGCTACAGGACTCGAAAGTTGCTGATTATCCGGAACTTAATGTTCTAGATCTACAGAACTCAGGGATTCTAGATGTTGAACCAAGACGTAGCAAAGAGGGGACACAGAATTATTCCAGGCCTTATAGCTTGTATGGTTGAGAATGAACCATGGACAATTAACAGAGAATTGTAATCTCCAGAAGCACTGCTTTGGAAAGAAGCTACAGAGAGAGAAATAGATTCCATCATATAAAACCATACGTGTGTAATGGTTGACCTTCCTCCAGGAAAAGAACCTTTGGGTTGTAAAAGTGGATACTCAAAAGTGAGTACAAAGTAGATGGATCTACTGACGGGTATAAGGCCTAGGCTACTTGGACATGTGCTCCCCTGTGAATAGCTTAACATCCAGGGTCATTGAAGTCTTGCGTGACATGGATGTTGAGAGCATTAACTTGACAGTTTTCCTCCATAACTTAGCCATTATTTGGCTGCATTAGTTGGTGGTTTAAAGGGCCATTACATGGCATTTAAATGACCATTACTTAGGCACTTGAAGAGGCCATCTTGCACACCTATAAATTGAGGCCTTGGCTCAATTCTATAGAAGATGAACATATGAACAGAAAAACAAGTTCACAACACCACAAAGAGATCAAATTTTCCTGATATCAATCCTTCTCTTAGCAATCTTCATTATTCGTGTTCTTCGCTGAGATCATTTGTGTAGTCTTTGCACACTTGATAGTTTGTTGTTTCATCTTGGGAGACTATTGTTCACACTTTCGTAAAGCCTATATACGGGGGCAATCTTGTCTTAAAGACAGAGAGTCATCTCTCGACTCAGCCGGTGGTGTTGTGTTTATCTAATTGGTTGCTAAGTGTTTCAGGTGTCAACTTAACAGACGAAGGTCTTTAACCGTTCGTATTCTCAGCGGATCTCCAAGACACAAGTGTAGCAGTTCATGTTCTTGTATTCCCGAATACAAGATCCATATTTAAAGTTTCATTTCAAGATCAAGATATTGACAACTTGTTGTTGTCCTTATTGTTGTTTATCCTTTCGATCACTGTAATAGTTATTTACTATTCCCGTTGTTGCTTTACATATTCCAACATCTAATACATTAGACATAAGGATGATTTTCCAATGTAGGACATTTTATCCCAAATAACAAATGCTAACAGAATAATATGCAAGAATTTGGTCAGCCAAATTGGGGAGAAATGGGGTTTAATCCTTACAATCAACAACAACTTAGTTACCCCATTTCCTCATTGATTTCAAGTCCATCAAATTTCATAGCAAACACAAATTTCTTGAGTACTACATCACTAGGCCTTGTAGCCTCAACTTCAACTAAATTTTTTTATGACACCCCACAATGGAATATGTCTATGAATAATCTTTGTACCCAACAACAACCTAGTTTGTTGAAAGACTTGTTTCATCTTTCTCCATGCGGGTCTTCCTATGGATTAGGAAGCTCGGGGACCGGTTCGTTCTTTAGTCATGGTCATGGAGTTGCTAAGCAAGAGGTAACAGGTGGTGGTTTGTCCAATGATAGGAGTTTTTTCAGTGGAGATATGATTAATTCTGCAGGTATTAAGAAGAGGGAAGGTAAAGATATAAAACATCATGCTTCTGAGAAACAAAGGAGAGTTCATTTTAGTGACATAAACCTATTAGGTATAGCCCAACAGATCAAAAGAGTTTGAAACCCAACTAAAAGAATTATTAGAATTAATTAATACAAGAGAGTAAAAACCCGCATAGTAGCCCGACCTTTTTAGTTAGAAAATACAGTGAACAAAAAAAGGAAAGGATAGAATGGTGATTGACTATACAGAACTAAACAAAAAGACAATATGTGATGGATATTTTTTACCATACAAAAGAAACCTTATCAAGAGATTAGGAAATAAAAAATGTTTCAGTAAATTCAATTGTAAAAGTGGATTTTGGCAAATAAAGCTAAAAAATTAATCAAAATCTTTAACAGCCTTTAGTGTCCATCAAGGACATTACGAATGGAATGTACTACCCTTTGTATTGAAAAATGCACCACAAATATTTCAAAGAATGATGGACTAAGTGTTCAGAAAGTTGACAGAATTTTGTATAGTATATGTTGATGACATATTAATATATAGTGATGATTTGAAAAAACATATAAAACATCTAGAGGAATTCATAAAAACTGTGAAACAACATGAAATATTATTATCCGAAAAAAAATCTGAAATCTTTAAGAATAGTATAGAATATTTGGGATACATAATAGATGATGAAGGATTACAATTACGAGAACACATTGTACCAAAAATTAAAAAAATTAAAGATAAATTAGAGAGCAAAAAAGTACAACAATTTCTAGGAATAGTAATCTACGCTTCAGACCATATAAAAGATTTATCACTCTTAAGAAAGTCATTACAAGAATTAACTAGAAAAAATATAACCTTTGAATGGAAGGAAGAACATACTAAAGTCATAAATAAAATCAAGGAAAAAGTGAAAGTCTTGCCAAAACATAGAATATCAACAGAACTAGATCAACTAGAACTTTTTACTGATGCTAGTGATATAGGATAGGGAGCAGTCTTCATAGCATATGATAAAGAAAATATAGATAAAGAAAAACCACTAATTTGTAGATATGGAGGTGGAACATGAAAACCAAATGAGAAAAATTACCATATCAACGAAAAAGAACTATTAGCAGTAAAATTTGGAATAAAGAGATTTAATTATCACATATTACCAATAGAATTTATTTTTAGAACAGATAATACTCATGTAAGAGCTTTTATTACAAATAAAATAGACCCTTTATCAGAACTAAACAAAATAAGAAAGTGGCAATCATTCTTTTATTGTTATAATTTTATTGTCAAAAATATATCTGGAACTAAGAATGTTCTAGCTGATTTTCTCAGCAGGTACAACAATGTCAACCAGCAATGACAAGTTCGAGAAATATATTACCAATGTTACAAAAATCATCAGACAAAACCAAGAAATTATTACAACCAAAACAGAAGAAAATACACATTTGCTAGAACAACTGACAGAAGCCTTTAGAGACTTCAAAACCCTACAAACTTTGAAATCTTCTCAATCTCCAACAGAAAAATCAAAAACTTTCACATTCAAGCTTGCAACTATGTCAACCACTATACCACCACCCATAACAGCATCGTCTTCTCATATGACAACAACAATAACAATGTGTGACAATCCATTCCGCGGTACAAAATGGATAAAGTTAAAGACTACACATAAATTAACCTCAAGTAGTCAGCTGTGTTTGCATGGACTATTGCCTGATATACTGTGTACACTAATAGTACAGCCATGCAAAGTTGTAGACTGTTGATCAATAAGTAAAAAACATTGTTAATAACATAACATCTCTGGATGATCGCCCATGGACCTACTGTAGAAGATCTTTTTCCATTCACATTAACATTTCTTTTTTATCCCCTCCTTGATCCTCTTTTCTACAAAAAAAAAAAAAAAAAAAAAAACAGCAACTTTCAATCTCAGCTCTTCAATGCCGAATCCGTCGATCCCACGTTCAAAATCTGTTCCCTGCAACATATCAGAAACTCAAAATTCTCCTACAAACTCACTCATAGTACCCCCTTCAGTCAGGTCCTCCAAATCAGCTGACTCATTGAAACCAACATGGCCTAAAAACGAATGAGTTTATTATAGCAAGAAAGGGAGGTTCGTCTTCAAAGAACTCGAGTTTACCAGCTAATAATCTTGAGGAATTCAACAAAAGAAATGCAATTCAAGAAGAAAAGAGATACTCTGCAAGAAGTCCATATTACAAAGGACTTGCTGATTCATCCAAAGAGATTAATTGACAGAAGCTATTAGCAGAGTTTTAAAAAAAAAAAGCAGCCCGTGCACTAAGCTCCCGCTATGCGTGGGGTCCGGGGAAGGGCCGGACCACAAGCGTCTGTTGTACGCAACCTTACCTTGCATTTCTGCCAGAGGTTGTTTCCACGACTTGAATCCATGACCTCCTGATCACATGACAACAACTTTACCAAATACTTCAAGGCTCCCCTTCCTATTAGCAGAGTTTAGTAGTCCTGGAAAAGATATATCAGCTTCTTCTACAAGTTCCAGTACTAAATCCAATTTAGCTAACAAGGTACTGTTGAAGTCTGTGACCATTTCATTTACAAACTTAAACAACACATTTTTAATTACTTAATTATATTATGTCTCACTAGGTACAAGAATGGAGTGCATCTTACTTTGCACGCAAAAGCAAAGAAGAAAGAACATCCTCCACCTTGAATGTTTCTTCTGGGAATAAGAACATCCAAGTTCCTTCTTCCTCGGAGACAAAAGATAAAAGAGTAATCAGAACGACAATCGGAGAAGAACTTGGTATACGTTCAAAAGGAGTTAGAAGAAGTTCAAGAAATTGCAAACGTAGAAGTTCACAATCAAACCAGAGGAAGCCTTTGAGGGAGAGAGCATCAGAAATGCAAACAAATATAGTACAACGAACAGCCCCTGCACCACCATTATCATCACCACCAAAATTGTCATTACCATCACCACCAACTCCATTAATATTACAAACATCATCGCAAGATGAAGAAATTGAATCAGTACCATTACCAGCTTCACCAACTCAAACAGTAGATGATGAAAAAGATACCATAAAGGAGAATGATATTACAGTTCCTGCTGAACAGACTGATAAAAGATATATATGGGCTTATAAGTATAGACCTAATGCTCTTAAAGATTTCTATGCAATCGAAATACTGCACTAGAATTGAAGTTCATACCTTCTCTAAATTTTCCTTATTCATAGCAAAAATACCAAGACATGACACTTTTTTGGATTCTAAATTTTGCAGGCAGAAACAGATGGCAGTAGTCTTCATTATATATTTGCAGGACAGCCAGGAGAAGGCAAAAGAACCCTGATATTTTCTCTGCTTCGCGAAGTTATTGGACATTATAAAGTACAGGTATATATAGTGTACATTTACAGATTCTCTTTTATAGCTTCAAAAGTATCGAAAAGTTTAATCCAGAAACTATGTAGCTTTTGCCACTTCAGTAATAAAAGCTCGATGTGAGTGACCATAAATATCATAGTTTAACTTCGATAAACAACAAGCGTAAACAAACTTTTCCAGTATTAAATCACCTCAAAGATAACTACAAATATTGTGCATGGAGTGGGATTAGTAACCAGAAAAATAAGCCAGGTTACCTAATACAAGTAGTTGAAATACACTGATGGTATAAAAAAACTTACATTGTCAGTATATATATAAGTTAAATCCAAATATCACTCATATCGTGTTGTAGATCAACACTTCAAAATATTACTTACATTTTCAAGACTCATGACGGTTTCTTTGGTTTTACAGGCAAGAGAAAAGTGCAAGGTATTCCACTTGAAGGTATCAAGCCCCTGCGATCTTTCTTTCAGTTGTATTCTGTTCATAAATTATGCATACAAAACTTTGAAACTGAGATTCAGAGCCCACAAAATGCTTTGTTATTAGTGTCATTTCAATACACTTTTTCATTATAACACAATACGAATGAAATCTTTTATGGTGAAAAAGATTTGAAATCTTTTATGGTGAAAAAGATTTGAAATCTTTTATTACTAAAAGAATCTCTATTGTCGAAAGATCACAATAACGCACAAGTAAAAGCAATTCCAATACTACCTCTTTACCGAAGGTCCAAAGTGTTGGTTATACTTTAAACTTTTTTGAGTATGATGTTGGTTATACTTAACGTTTTCCAATAGTCAAACTAAGTGAGAGCCTTAACTTGTAAAATGTTTTTCACCTAACGATTAAAGTTATAGATTAGCAATAGTACATTTTGTATAGCTGCTAAATTATCTAAATTCTAATTTAAAAAAGAATTAATTTATTCCCATTTCAATAGTTGTTCAAATTGATCCCCCCCCCCCCCCTCTAAACAAAGACTACAAGCTAATTGAAACAAATGAGTAGTTCCCAAATCTTGAAAGACATAAAAGCCTCTAACTTTCACAAAATATTCTCTAGTTCATGATCCTAACACGTCAATTACGCACAGGGCATCAGATAGCACATATTCATTTTTATCCCATAAAAGTATCTCAATGTCAAAACTAGTGCGTTAGAAATAATTTTGAGGTTCAACTAAAATATCCAATGAAAGACCATCTTTCAGTATAGAATATGACTGGAAAAGCTACAAACACTACCTCATATATTTATGGAAGAGCTTAATTTTAGTGACGCTAACAACGTAAAAGATTTTTACGCTATTAGGTCACCTAAGAAGATACTACACGTTAACCTGTAAAATAAGATAGAACGTCCTACAACAGGATAACTTACACCGGTAGTGGAAAAATTATTCACACTGTAGTGCATATAAATTGAAGCACATCTCCAGCTTAAATAGTGAAAGGACCTTCTCAAAATGCATTTCAGGGAGAAGGAGTTTCCAGCATCCAAGTAAATGTGAAGGAATTAATGAAACATGTTGAGATCAATCTCTCTGAAACTAAAGGCTATGAGAAACATGTCATAGTAGAATTAATCAATGAGAGAAAGCATAAATCATCCAGCAGATCTGCACCTTTCAATCGTGATGACTGTAAAGATATTGCTGCTTTTTGCAGTTTCTAGCACCGAGAATTGGACAATGAAAGTCTGGATAAAGTTGATGTATCACTTCTTCTGTAATGTACACAGCTATCATTCTTTGTGAGGCAGACAAGCTATCATCAGATGCGTTGCTATATACCAAATGGATGATAGAGAGATATGAAGGTTGTTATAAGGTCTTCTTTTGCTGCAGTGATATCACAAAGCTCCAGCCAATTATGTCTATTTGCAAAGTTGTTCATCTCCAAAAAACTTCAGATGATGAGGTGGGTACACACAGTTCCAATACTTATTGGATTTAAGTTATATACATTGAGAACATAAAAAATATTTTACACAATCAGTATAAAGGGCAGCCCGGTGCACTAAACTCCCACTATGCGCGGGATTCGGGGAAGGGCGGACCACAAGGGTCTATTGTACACAACCTAACCTCACATTTCTGCAAGAGGTTGTTTCCACGACTTGAACTCATGACCTCCTGATCACATGGCAGCAACTTTACTAGTTACTCCAAGGCACAATCAGTATAATCTAACCTATTATAGCAAGTAACTTAAACTCAAATATGATATGCACAACTCTATCTTTCCTTAACTAACTTGAAAAAGCTTTTCTTGTTGACAGATTGTAGACGTCTTGGAATTCATAGCAAAACAGGAAGGAATAGAACTGCCACTCCAAATGGCAGCAAGGATGGCTAGTAACTCTAAAAGTAACCTACGTCAAGCAATTCGCTCTTTTGAAGCTACCTGGCACTTCAAGTAACGTTTTCATAGAGAATGAATTACACAGTCCTCTATCTAGATTGACTATTTGCAAACAGATTCTTTTTTTGTATTGTCCACTCACTAACTATAGGAGATGTGTTATTATCAGCACTTCCTTGACTGAGAATCAAGAAATCAAGACAGGGTGGGAAGAATACATAGCTAAACACATAATTGAAGAGCAAAGCCCAAAGCAGTGAGTATAATTTCACATCATCAAAAAGTTACTTCCTCTCCACTTTATGTGGCACTCTTTCTTTTTTAGTCTGTTCCAAAAAGGATAATATATTTCTATTAAACTTCTCATGTACCCCGTAATGACATGCTTTTACAGCCATATAAATATTTTAATTTGTTTAAACCACAAGTTTTAAGGGTACTTTTGGTATATGCCAAAAAGCATTCTTTTTTCCGTAAACTCTGTGTCCAATCAAACACTGTCATATAAAATGAAATGGAAAGAGCACGTCAGAAGGACATTTTTATGAGTATGAGGGCATTATTCACTTCACATTGTGGCTCTTCTACACCCCAATTAAGAGTTCCCAGCACTCATAATAGTAACATCAAGTGATCGTTTCTCTCTCAGGCTATATGATATCCGTGGGAAATTACAGAATTTGTTAGAGCACAACGTATCTGCCGAGTTCATCTTTATGGTAAGAGCTTCTTAGTCCTTATACC
Organism: Anisodus acutangulus; assembly: GCA_029783415.1. Taxonomy (NCBI): domain Eukaryota; kingdom Viridiplantae; phylum Streptophyta; class Magnoliopsida; order Solanales; family Solanaceae; genus Anisodus; species Anisodus acutangulus. The sequence goes on from CM056492.1 coordinate 12,853,542, forward strand.
TATTGCTTGAAATAATTGAAGCTTTTCACTAACTTCATTTTATTTCATTCTGTGATATGCAGACTGTGGTTGAAGAACTAAAGAGTAATTTGGACGACAAATTCCACAAAGAAATGGACACTCTGAAAATGAAGTACAATGTAAGGAAGTTTACACATTTCACTATTAAATACTCATTATATGTAGCCAATACATTATCACAGAGGCAAATAATTAACTCAACTTCTCTTTTTTCCGTCACCCAGATAAATTCAAATGATCACGAACAAGGTAAGAGTGACAATGATGCAGTGAAAAAGATTGTTCACAAATCTATGAAGATTGAAGGTAAGACAAGCATTTGATGGAAATTTATTCGTCATCTTTCCTTGAACCCGTACCTAAAGCATTTGTCGCTCCTATAATAATCCTTTATTTTTTTTCCCAATAATACTCCTCTTTTAGCCACCATATTATAATTTTATGTGTTAATTCTTTATCTATCTTGGAAGATTGAACCTAGATATAATAACTATTCGTATTTAGGCACCACAATCCCATCGAATCTTATTTCACCATCATTCTTTCTACATCTATTTATCCTAGAAGTCTTACACTCTAGTGTGCTCCTCTACTCCAACCTTTGGTTGAGTCATCCGCTAGTTTCACTAATTGTAACCTTAGCTTGTATATTATTTGTTAGCTCATCCATAGCAGTGGTAAACATGTACCAGTTGAAGGAAAAATCTGGTGCAAGCCCATGGTCTTGTGAAACTCCTCTATATCACCTCCTTACACTACCAAGGACAATAAACATATAAAATCTGGCACCTGATAATTCCATAGAAGATATCTTTATAGAACTATCCTTCTGCGCTTCACCATAATCGAGAAACTCTAGGGTCAGGAGAATAGAACAGCTAAAACTTGACAAAATGCTATCGAAAACCAGTCCTCAGAATATCTAATATTGAGTTATCAAATTGAAAGCATTTAACAGGACAAACATAAAATTTATGGATCTTATATTTTTACTTATGCTTATACTTTCTTGACACTTAGATTCACCTTTAGGCTATAGCACACCGGTAACTCATACTTCAAGTTTATAAAATGTCTGATTTACACGGGAAACATGTTGAGCATCAATGTTTCTTAAGGTTTGTAACTCTTTTTACTTTTTTCTCTTAGCTAAATTCATGAGCTGGTATAAGATTTTTGTTTTAAACAAAGGAACTCACAACCCCATCGTCTCCAAAGGGGGTGTTTAGTTTGGAAACAATTTCCATTTGAGTGATAAAGAATTTCCATTCTGTAATAAGCTTGGTTAATAACTTGGTATTTCAGTTGTAAAATAAAGTGGCAATATCGCCCAAGCACACATTTTATGTGATTAATAAATTCTATCATTCTGTAGAATTATGTAAGATAAATAAAAAAGGCACTCAAGAGGTGTATGTTTTCATTGTTCTGGAAGGGTACTTCTAAAACTAATACTCCATATTTGACACTATTTTCTTATTTGTTTGGATGGTTGTCAAGTACTGTTTCATAATGTATTTTGTTATATCATATTGTGTTGTATTGTATTGCACTGTATTGGTTTGATGAATATAATGTTTGGATAGCTTGTAACATTTTTCCCTCGTTACATAATATTAGACATTAGCAATTTGAAGGATAAACCTACAAGAAAAGTAGGGTACAGTGTAGAGCTATCATAAAAAGGTATGGTAAAGAATAAAATACGATTTTTAGATATATAAGTAAAGACAAAATGAGAAATAATGACGCGATCACACCAAATCAGTTGTTACATAAAATGAGAATTTTCGGCGTTACATAATGATGGATTTAACTATACGATACAGTAAAATTTAAGTAACAATCAAAATAAACATTGTATTTAAACTAATAACACAATACAATACTCCTTCCGTCTCAATTTATGTGATATAGTTTGACTAGACACGGAATTTATGAAAGAAATGAAGACTATTGAAACTTGTGGTCTAAAACAAGTCATAGATATTTGTGTGGTTGTAAATCATATCATTAAGGATAAAAGAAGAATTTTAAGTTAAATTATTTCTAAATATATAAATGAATCATTCTTTTTTAGACAGATTAAAAAGAGAATTTAAAGAGGGGAGTACAATACAATAGGTAACAACCATCCAAACAAATAATAAAATATTTTCAATTGCATTCAGTAAATGAAAACCAACTGAAATTGTACCCACAAGTACCGTTTCTACTCTACTGCAACACACGATGATCGTGGCGTTTGCGACGGAAAATGGACTCTTCCTTTGACGAAAAAAGAAGGCGAACAAAACAGACAGTTATTTTCTTCGTTAAGTAAAGGGTTTACTGTCAACTATTATGGGAAAGGGGTAACTGTCAATCTTGGATTAAAAGTATCCTACTTTTTTGTGCATAAGGGACTAACTTTACCCTAGACATAGGCCCGATAACCTCATTGTTCTGGGCATACACTCAAGCGTTGGGCGAGTTTTGCTTTGGGGGTTAAGTCCGGAAAACCGCTACAAATTAGAGTTTGAATTGCTAAATAAAACCAAAAATTAGCTTTATTAGTTTCAAAAAGTTTAAATTATTAAAAGTTAAAGATCTTACCCCAACGCCTCGAGACTTACGCATCATCCTGTATCAGGTAAGGCTGGCCAGTGGGCCGGGACGGCCCCGTCCCGAGCTCGCCCCGACCCGAGTAAAAAAAAATGATAGCGGGACTCGAACTCGGGACGGGACAATGTCTCGTCCCGCCCGCCCAGGCCCGCCAAACCCGATCCCGCCCCTAGCCCATCTCGAGCCCGCCCCCGATCCCGCCCGAGAGTTCCCCCTTTGCAAATATAACTGTTGCACCAACGATCATTTTAGAATTTGGCCGTTGGGCAACGGCCATTTTTGGCCTCCCCCAACCCCCCCTTACCCTTAATATTTATTTTTAACTCATAAGTTATTATATTTACACTTTAACCCAATTTTCCAACTATAAATAACTCATTTTCTCTTCATCTTTCTCACAAATCTTCCTACAATCTCTCAATATATCTCTCTACAAGTCTACATTGTTTACTAAATATTCAATTTTATTTATTCATTTGGGAATTGGAAGTGAAATTGGCGACTAGCTTGAGGATTTTCTATCGAGCAAAGTTTCAATTTTCAACCTCTCGATTACACGTCGACGTTACGTCGGCATTTGGTACATTCGTTCCTTCATTAAATTATTATTGTATGTTTATTTTATTTAGCGCACTTAATTTTATTGTCTTTAATTATTTATTATCATAATTAAAATGAAAGGATTAAGAGGTATGTTTAAGGGTAAGGGTGCTTCTTCTAGTCATCTTATTCCTACACAGGATGATTTTGTTGATACTCAACATTTTCCTACAATACCATTAGATTTAGACGATGAGCTATTTTCTGAAACTCAAGAAGACTTTAATTTAGACGATGATCTAGATGATACACCCACTAATGTTGATGACAACACACCCACTAGTGCACCTTCAACTGAAATGTCTCCTATTCACCCTAGTATGAGACGAGGTCCAGCAAAACAATCATTAAAATCAGATGCATGGACATTTTTTGATAGGGACGTAGAGAATCAAGTAGTTATATGTAAAATTTGTAAAAATGTTTTAAAATTTAAAACTGAAAAAGGTCACGGTGGGACGGGGGGTTTAATTAGACACGTAGTAAGTGCTCATCTAGCTAGGTATGCCCAATAACAGGCTTCAAAACCGAGTGCGCAAACGCCTGCTCCATCGGGACAAGGTTCATATACTGATACTGTCCCGGACTAAGTACAAGATCAAATTAACCCTATGACGGGGGGAATTGTAGGCCCTAAATACAATAAACATAGAGATAGGGAAGCAATATCAAAATTAGTTGTTGTGGAGGGTTTGCCTTTTTCATTTCCTTCATCTCCCAGTTTTATTCATTACATTAGAGAGATATATAATCCTGTTTTTGACGGTTTTTCTAGATCAACTGTTAAGAGAGATGTATTTAAATTCGCACATGAATATCAACAATATTTACGTTATTCATTATATCATTTTAATAGCAAAGTATCTATCACGTCTGATATAGGTCGTAGTACTCACGGCCATGATTATTTAACTGTAACTTGTCATTGGATAGATTATAAATGGTCTATGCAAAAACGTATCTTAGCGTATAGATATATAGATGATAGGCACACCTGTACTTTTATTGCAGATAATATTTATCAAGTGTGTCATTATTATGGAATAACCGATAAAATTATGACTATTACATTAGATAACGCTTCTTCTAACAATTACGCTTACAATTTTAAAAAATAGTTTAACTCCATCTTTTTCAGATCATTTTCATATAAAATGCGCGTGCCATATATATAACTTAATTGTAAAGGATGGTCTATCACTTTTTCAAGACATTCTTAGTAAAATACAATTTGCTATAAACTTTATTTTTAAAAGTAACAGAGTACAACGAAGAAAATAATATAAAAAAATTTGTCACGATTGTGGACTACCTTATAGAAAAATTCCAGAAGAAGTATCCACTAGGTGAAATTCTTTATACGATCAACTACTTGTTGCTTATGAGTATAGAACACCTATAACTTTATTTTCTAACTCTCATAATCAAAATCTAACTGATATGGTTGTAGATAGTGATTGGGTAAAATTTTCCGAACTTATTGTATTTTTAGAAAAAAAATTTCAAGCAACAAAAGAATTTTCCGATATATATTATCCTACTATTTCAACTATGTTGTTTTATATAACTCTAATATTTTTATTACTTAGTGAATATATATGAAAAAACCAGTTTATATGGCAGCTATTAAAAAAATGTTATCAAAATAAAAAAATATTTTATTCCTATTCCCACTGTTTATATTATTGGTGTTGTATTAAATCCGACTATTAAAATAGATGGTACTAAATCACTAATTGAAACTATTTGCGATTGTATAGAAGTACTACCACCTCCAAGTCCCAAAAATCTAAATCATCCACCACCTATTGAACAAACTAAAGAAGAAGTGTTGTCTAGCGTAGAAGACCAATGCAAAAAAATATATAGGTTTTATCAACAAGAAAATGCTAGCAACTTACCGGCTTCCATACCATCTTCTTCATCTTCAACACAACCTCACAAAAGACATGCTGTTTCTGCGGCTAGTATTGAAAGCCTCAGAAATAGAATGTGCGGCCGTACCGCTACTAACCAAATTAGCGAGTTGGATATTTTTTTTTTACAGGGTTCTGTACCGTACCAAGAAGTTATCAATGAAGATGGACATGAAGACTTGCTGAAATACTGGAGGGGGAATGAGAAGACCTTTCCGACACTTTCAATGATGGCTCGAGATGTTTTAAACATTCAAGCGTCATCAATCAACGTCTGGCGCTTTTCTCACGGCAGATATCAAATAGGAGACCACAGACACTCATTAGCCGGAGACAGCTTGGAAATTGCAGTATTATTCAGAGATTGGATACGAGCGGAGCAGAGAAGGTGCGGTCAACCGGAGATCAACGAAGAAGAAAACGAAAACTACAACGAAATCTTATCCGAAGGTAGTGGAAGCGACATGGATCAATTTGACCAACAAATATCAATTCCAACCGAAGAACCACAGGAAATTATCAAGCAATTAGAACAGGTTTTTTTGAGAATGTAATTTTTTTAATTGCAATTTTATTATGTAATTTGCAACTTTTGGACAACACCACAAAGTTGCAATTTAGTTTTTAGACAATTGTATTTGTATTACAAAAAAATCATATGTCTATTAAATAATATAAGAGGCACAAAAACAGCCTTGGGATGTTTTTATTACACTATCTTCTCTTGTTTATTGAGTTTTTTTTTATACATATGTTATTAATAAAAAAAAAAAGGAAAACCCGCCGAAACCCGCCCCGATCCCGACCCCGCCCCGATCCCGACGGGATCGGGACGGGACTGGACCAAGTCCCGCCAAACCCGACCCCGCCCCGATTCCGACGGGATCGGGACTGGACTGGACCAAGTCCCGCCAAACCCGACCCCGCCAGACCCGACCCCGACCCCTACGCCTGTCTCGCCCCTACCCCGACCCCGCCAGACCCGAGCCCGGCCCACTGGCCAGGCCTAGTATCAGGTAAAACCCCTCGCAGCCACGCCTTTTATAACACTGGATGGGAGCACTAATGGTAAAATAAAAAAACAGCTTGACCATCGTTATTGATAGTATCCCATTTAGAATTTAGGCGCTCTAGGTCCTATGCTCTAAAACTAAAAGAGTAAATTCTGAATTATACATCTAACTCTACTAATAGTTGTTGTCGTGTACATAGAGTTCAACTTTGTAATACTGGTTTTCGTGTACATATATTGGGTTCAATTTTGAAACACTGGGTTGTGCTGAATCCGTGAACCCATCATTAGATCCACACTATGGCCGAAAAGTTAGAGAGATAGCATATAGTACAAGAAAGAAAAGAAGTTTGGGAGATATTAAATATAACGTTTATGCTCACCAATTTTATTTGCCACCATTTATCTAGTCTAGACAAGAATTTACGAGATTAGTTTAATTTACGAATTATATAAGTAGTAGTTGGAGAAATGGTAAGTCATAGTTGACACAGTAATTTTACAAGGCAGCATCGTATCAAAACCCAAATTTGATTACTTGAATATATTCAGAGTTGTATAAAATAGATATAGTACCAAAATTCTTGGAATGCCCTCAAATCCTCAACATAGAAATAGCGAAAATTGACAAAAGACAATCCACAGATAGATGGCCTTAGGACTTTTACTTGGCAATCTACGTTTAAAGGGACCAAAGGAAACACCTCATTACTGGTCAGATAACGTCAGTTTGTCCCCTGGCCGAGAGAAGATAAAGAGAGAACAATTTGGTAAAACCAACCTGATGAACTTTTGATATTCCATATCCTTGGTTAGAAGAGTGAAAACAAAATTAATGATAGAATTTTACAGTTACATCTTTTTTATCATTGAAGGCAGAAACATTGGGAGTACTAAAGAAACTTTAAACAACAATCTTGAAAAAGAAAAGCAAGAAACAGTAAGCAATATTTTAGTCAGAGAAAACCCTCTTAGCAAAAATGTACGATAGCACCAAATGCACTTCAAGCAACGATAAAGGAGAATACATTTAATCCGACTAATGGTCGAGTACCAAGTAGTTAATTTTGAATTAATAGTATAACTCAGCCCCTTATAAATTGAATCCACTTGCAGTAGAGATGTCTGTTCTCACCAGTGTTGCAAGTTGACGTCTAACAAAACCTCACCGAGTTCATAAACAGAAGCACTACAAGATGTTGCAAATAACTAAGTCATGTAAAAATGATTCTAAATTAAATGTCAAAATGTCTTGCTGTACAATCAATCCAAATGAAAAAGTTTACAAAATTCTCCGCTTATAACTGCTAGACTCTGAAAATGATGACAAAGACTCTAATGAACAGCCAACCGCTGCAGATGATCCAAGAAAACCTCAAAACTAACATCATCTGTGAATATGATATCTCCACCAGGAATAGGAGGAGCATCAGAGTTGTATGTGGCAGAGGGATTCAACTTTGCTAGCATAAAACGGGCCTGTACAATATTTCTAGAATTATCAGCACTAGAAAAGATTTCTCATATTATAAAATTATTTTTTCCCAATGTTATTCTATACATACAAGCAGGCAGAAGATAACTTCATGTTCATAATCGATTTTGGAGAAGGAAATGAATTTTTTCCAGGCGTGAGCAACTTGATGGCAAAAAATTTGATGTCCAGATCTAGTTTCCACAATGGTCACCAGATCTTTCAATAAAGAAAGGAGAATGCAATAGGTAACTTGAAGAAAAGATATATCAAGCAGGTAAAAATTCAGGCAAACTGAAAGCCCCGGATGAAACACTGCTTTTTTTCTAGAAAATTATTCATGATGTTAACTGTTCAAAAAAAATTATTCATGAAGACTACAAACATCAAAGTGCTTCATAATACTTCCAAAAGGTGTTTGTTTACAAGCTTTTCTTCTAGAGCTGCTTGTATAAGCAACACAAACAGATTCTTTCCATATAAGTGAAACACGATTAGCTTTTGGGGCAGGTCTCTAAGGAAGAAAACAAGTTTAGTTAGAGGAAAGATGACTTCTTAAACATGGCATTTTAGTGCAAGATATCAACTCAAAGAGCCAATCCAAACCTTATGTTCAGAACATGAATTGCAGAAGAAAATGTTATATCACAAACCCCTTGCCGTTTGAGAAAAATTCAAATATGTAAAAAGAACTACAAAACTGAAAAATTACAGATGGCCATCAGCTGTAAATTCTGAAATACAAGCACATGTATCAAAAAACAAAGACTATATATACATTAAGGAGGACTAGATAGAAAGCATAGCTAATTACCTGAGATCCATATTGATCGCAAATGACCAAACGAGGTACTGGAAATCTTTCATGAATAATGGCATCTGCATCTTCTCTAGGAGATTTTAATAGTTGAGCAAATGTCTGCCATGAAAGTAAATTTAAGGCCACAGAAACTACGAGCAACTCAAATCCAAATCAACAGGAATTTTACGCACCATACATAGACAAGAGGACCGGAATCAAAAGGGACAGAAATAAGATTAACTGTTAAAAGCAGGCTACAAAGGAAAGTGTAGGTCAAGAGACACAAGGATGCTGAGGATACCTTTTCCACATCATTGCTGATGCTACACTTTGATTTGTGTATCAAACAATAGAAACAAAAAGTAAAAGCTAGTTTATCGGTTTTCCATTATTCGAGTCCTTAGCATGACTATTCTCATGTGTCATATGGTGAAAATAAGACTAGATCGAACTATCCAGTCACGGTGACTCTTTGAAGTGTCTGCATTTGATGGAAAAGAGCAGAGATCGTTCCCTTGAAAGATCTAGATCCATGAATCAGTTGAAATTTGAGTCACAATTCTCTCTCTCCCTCCCTCTCTCACACATCTGTTTGGGGGGGGGGGGGGGGGGGTTATCCTATATACCATGTTCATAGCGTCAAACTAGCAACGAAAAGAAAGCTGGTCTGAGATTAAATTACTTGACATAAAATCCTTGAATCAGCAACCAATAAAAGTTCTCAAATCTTTAGTGTTTAGTTCAGACTGAAAAGAAGGCTACCTGATGTTCAGGCTGTTCGTGATATCCAGATTTTCTCCATTGAGCAATAGTTGATCCATGAAACACGACAATGGTAAAATAAGAATCTAAAAGCAGGATTCTATCAGCAGCAATTGCCACCACATCAAGGAGGACTGGTTCCGGACCAGAATGAAAAGAATAAGATATCAAAGAGGGCTGAATCATCACGACTGAGTTAGCAACATTTTCCCGGTTCAGAATCATTCTAAAATATGCCGTCTCATCTGGACTGTTGCCAAAGACCTGAGCCAGAGTTGATGCTTACAAATTGAGCATGATGGTAGAAGCAGAAATGTAAGAATGTAATATGCTTGTTTACAATCAAGATGAAAATATACCTGGACAAATTGAGACCGCCGCAAGTGAAACATAAACTGGGGAAATATTGAAAAACGAGGAGATAGAGTGAAAGAAGATGGAGTGTCTTTTTGGTAGTCGCCGAACCGAGAACATATGTGTATTAATGACTTATCCAGCCATCTGATGGGATCAAAATCAGCCTGCAGAAGAAAGTGGAAGCGGGTTTCCAAAAGGTAAAGAAACAATAGTGCAAGATAGCAAGTCATAGGAAAGAAAGCAAAACTTCTTGGACAGAAAACGAAAAATACAACCAGATATAAGGTTAAATCATCTGTAGTAAGACCAAGAGGATGATACCTCGGTTTCCATTTTGAAAGAAACTTGCCGGGCCATTACCACGGCAGCTGCTTCTTGATCAAATCCAGCAATGAGGTCCTATAAATACAGAAGACAAACTTTTCACTGAAACGATGAGACAGATAAGCATTAGATGTAACTATATCCTATTTACTTTATCTCTAAAGAGACCATGAAGAAAATCTATAAGGAACTCGATTTAAGTGCCATAATTGTCAATGAGCAGATAAATAACTTTAAATAAGAAAAACATACATTAAAATCAGACTCCGCATTTAGTTCCCTCAGTCCGTTTTAGCTTTTCTTAAACGAGTACAAATATGATTTATGATATTTACCAAAGCAATGAACTAGGATCCAGATGTTTTCAAGAGATCAACTCAAACATCTGACCTAGTAACATACCAACTTATAAGGGCAGCCAGGTGCACTAAGCTCCCGCTATGCGCGGGGTCTGGGGAAAAGGAGGGATGCAACACGAGGACTTCCTGGGGGGTCACCCATCCTAGTACTACTCTCTCCCAAGCACGCTTAACTTCGGAGTTCTGATGGGATCCGGTGCGTTAGTGCTGGTATGATCGCATCCTAACATACCAACTTATGATGAGATTAAATTGTTTCAGTTAGCAACAAGGTTAATTTTAGTGTTGCACTGCAATAAAAAGTTAGTACTTATTTAGATTGAAGGACAGTGGTAGTTAGTCGAACCGTATTTCAGTTTTCACAAGCTTCTCCTCTGATAAAGTATGTAAAAAAGTATGTTGAAGAAAATTTTGAAAGACAGTTTTTTTTTTTGATAAGGTAAATAATTTTACTACTCCCTCTGTCCCAATTTATATGACACACTTTACTTTTTAGTCAGTCCCAAAAAAGAATGACACATTTCTTTATTTGGAAACAATTTAACTTTAAACTTTACTTTTTACGCTTAACGAGATGATCTATAACCACACAAATATTCTTGACTTGTTTAAGACGACAAGATTCAAAAATCTTCCTTTATTTCTTAAACTACGTGCCCAGTCAAACTACATCATATAAATTGGGATAGAAGGAAAGAGAACCTACACCAAAATATGGCTCTCAACAAAAGAGGTCCAATCCTCTATACAAATTGGGACCTCGTAAGTAGAGCAAAAAGAAACTAGAAACAAAACCTTACTCCGCCATTTTACAAAATCAAGTTCCACCCCTTCAAATGCCCTCATATTCCTTTCTTTCCAAATGACCCACATGATCACTAAGGGGGCAACGCTCCATGCCCTCGGGCTTTTCTTCCCCCTTGTATGAGTCCAACTCTGCAAGGCCTCCTTCACTGTACCAGGCATGACCCACTGCACCCTAAACAAATTGAGGGCCACCCTCCATAACCGACTAGCCACCTTACAATGCAAAAGAAGATAATCTAAGAAATTAAAATGGAGAAATGCCAAAGTAATGCTCTAATACTTTATTTTTCAGCGAGTTACTCTCCAACTAACTATCAAGAACTTGTGTTAAAGATCTTGGCATCACCCAGGGTATCCCAAAAGGATTTACGACATGCATCATAAATCCCTCCGTCACAACGAAAAAGAAGATTATAATCTTTACAGTCCTTTCCTCACACATATTACACAGGTAGACCCCATTTTTTCCTCAAATTTCCAGTTTAGGCATGCTTCATAAAAGACTATCCACTCAAAATAACCTCTTTTGTTTGAGCCTTGCTTCTCCACAATATTATCATAGTCGTTCCTTATTAGTTCTCCTAAAACTAAACATATCCTGTGTTTTAAATCTACCTAAGTGTAAATTTAATGATAATAGGTTAGATTGCGACTCAAAATCAGCCTCATGAAAACTTTATATTCCCCGCTATCCAGGGAAAACCAAAAGAGCTACCGAAAGAAAGGAATTCAGAATCTCCCTTGGCCTTTGGAGAGGAAAGGGCAGAGAAGAAAACATTCTTCGCGCAAGTCTTTTTGCTTTCTATGTATTAAGTCAAAAAGGGGCTATTCGACCAAGAAGGCATTCTGGAAGGAAGGTTGACCACTGCATAAGTCGCCCATCTGTCCAGAAGAGAAGCAAGCAACCTTATCTGATCCCCCTTCCCAGGCAGGCAACAGACCGAAAATGGATCGCAGACGGTAGTCGTGATTGATTCGAGGATTTTAAGGGCGGCAGAACGAACTCTTCTATCGTGGCTCTTGTATACAAAAGGTATTCTAAATGGAATTAAGAATTTACAGAAAGATATGTTTCTCTATGAAAGAAATCTGATCTTCTACACAAATAGAAATCTCATTGATGTATCAAGAAAACACTAAAAGCATGAGGTTTATTGATATGTTGCTCGGACTCTTCAAAAATGTCAACGGTACGTGTCGGATCCACCAAAGCTCGTGTATTTTTAAGGATCCGACACGGGTCATGGGTGTGGCAACATTTTTGAAGAGTCCGGGCAACTTAAGATCGTTAATCATATGCACAAGATCAAGCTCTTTCCTTTCAAAGGCTCTCATATTTCTCTCCCTCTAATTTCCATACTATCCACATAAATGCTAATGAAGTAACATCCCACGTCTGGCGTCTACTTCTCCGTTCTCTAAAGGCCCAACTAAATAGCGCATCTTCCATAGTAACCAGAATGGTCGATTGTATTCCGAACAATCACAAAAGCTCCCACCACAAACGTAATGCCACCTGCAAATGTCATAAGAGATCGATCCACATCCTCTCCCGAGTGTCTACACATGAAGCACAAACTAACATGAGTGATCCTCCTCTTCCTTAAGTTTCGTCCATCGGAATCGCACGCCAACCATGCTTAGAAAAAATACCTTTCTTGGCGTCTAAGGGATCCAAACCATTAAATCTGAAACCAGAATTCTCTCTACATGGCAACATACAGTAGTAACTCTTTACTAAGAATTGTCCACTACTCCCAAACACCCATCTCCAAGAATCCTAGCCCTTTCCTTTCGAAGGCTCTCATATTTCTCTCCCTCCAATCTACATACTATCCACATAAGTGCTAGTGAAGTAACAAGACTTATTCTTCAAAATTTTAATGTCATCCTCGCTTTCTTAGTTCTACTTAAAAACACAGCAATTTCAACCCACCTTAATACTTCTACACAGTTAATGTAAGATATACTAGGATAGAGTAACAATATAGCTTACATCGTTGACACTCGAACAAGGATAAAATCTAATGAACTTTACATAACTGTGCTTCAAACATATTAGCATTAAGAAACGGTACAGAATATTTTTCCTCTAATAAATCATTTCTTTGATATGGTAAATAACTTTATTAATAAATGGGGAAATCCCCGTATACAAGCCGTATACCAAAAGAAGAGAATCTACATCAAATAACAATGACTAAAAGATCTCCCAAAACCATCTATATTAGGCATTAGACATATCGTTATTTAACATACTCCTTCCTTACTAGTAGTCGTAGTATTTCTCCTGTAGTTTCTTGTTCTTTGATTCCTGTTATTATTTATTGTCTCTTGTTCTTCGCTCCTTTGTTGTTGCTTTATTATGAGACGAGAGTCTATCGAAAATAGTATCTCTACCTCCCAGGGTAGGGGTAAGGTATGTGTACACACTACCCTCTCCAAACATCACTTGTAGGATTTCAATGGGTATGCTGTTGTTGTTGTTGTCGTCGTCTGATTTGGTTCGAATACAACTAGAATGCTGAAAGTTGGACTTCTTATTGTTGCTAAATTGAAATGGGAAATGTAAAGATAAAATTGGCTTCTCGAAGAATCTGAATACATTTTTTAGAAAAAATCAATCCCGGAGTACTTTTATATATCGATCCCATACAACTTTTTTTAAATAAAATATTAGGGAGGTATTGATAAGTGCAGAAAAAAGGCTTCAAAAGTTAGAAAGTGGACAATTTCGAGACAACCTAAAATACAAAAGTGGAAAGTTAATGTCAGATTATTATATGATATTTTTTTGTTCAAGTAAATGTATTTTCATTCATAATCATGGCAAAAAAGCGGTTGTATACGAGAGATATACCAAAAGATAAAAACTCTACAAAATATGATGCTCTACAAACTCCACCCACTCCTCTATACAACTAGGAACTTTCTGATTACATCAAAAGAAAATAAGGGAGCAGAGACTACTACTCAACTGAGAAAAACTTGACTCTACTCCTTCAAAAACTCTCTTGTTTCTCTCTCCAAACCACCCACATCAATGCAAGCCGAACCACGTTCCAAGCCCTTCGTCTTCTCCTCCTTGTCTCGCTCTTCCAACTGACCATGAACTCTTTCACAGTTCTTGGCATTGTCCAAGAAATGTTGAACCCCCTAAACATATCCCGCCACAATCTCATGGTAAACCCACAATGTAGAAGAAGATGGTCCACGTCTTCCCCCGTCTCCTTGCACATGTAACACCAACTAACGCAAACAACCTTCCGCTTTCTAAGATTTTCCGCCGTCAAAATCACCCCTCTAGTGGCTAGCCAAGTGAAAAAACAAACCTTCCTCGGCACACTTGGAACCCATATTGCTTTGCATGGGAAATCAACCTCCTCCCTAACCAAAAGTTTCTCGGTTAAAAGACATCACAGAGAACACTCCATTATTTCCCGAGGCCCACCACCACACATCAGGATTATCCACCGGATTGACTTGCCTATCAAGCAAATCTATCAACCTTTGAAACTCGTCTACTTCCCAATCTTGAAACAAGAACAACATACCCAGTAAAATCCCACAACGTAGGGTCTAGGGAGGGTAGAGTGTACGCAGACCTTACCTCTACCTTGGTAGGTAGAGCGGTTGTTTCCGAGAGACCCTCGGCTCAAGACAAAGCACCGGCTCAAGACAAAGCACAAGCACAAGCAAAGCAAGAGAAACGGTCAAACCTGGACAGAAAATTTAAAGCAGTATGAAAATGCTGGTATCAAAAGCGAGTAAGCCATGATAGCGCATTCTGAAAAGAAGTATTAACTAACGCAGGTAAATAAAATAAACAAAGTACACTAGAGAACACATAGCAGCAGAAATCAAACGACAAGTGACTATAAAACAATACTGCGTCCACTAGTATGATAGGCTAAGCGGGCCTATAATAATAACACTACAACTACCAGTTTGTAAGCGTAAGAAGGACTACGCTGGACTACCTACTACTCTTCTACCCTAATACGTGTCCTTCATAACCCCTTATCTAAGGTCATGTCCTCAGTAAGTTGCACCTGCGTCATATCCCGTCTAATCACCTCTCCCCAATACTTTTTCGGCCTACCTCTACCACTCCTGAACCCGTCCATAGCCAACCTCTCACACCTCCGCACTGAGGCATTTGTGTCTCTCCTCTGCACGTGATCGAACCATTTCAACCTAGCTTCCCTCATCTTATCCTCCACCGAGGCCGCTCCCACTCTGTCCCGGATATCATCATTTCTAATTATATCCCTCCTTGTATGTCCACACATCCATCTCAGCATCCTCATCTCCGCAACTTTCATCTTTTGGGTGTGCGAAGTCTTGACCGGCCAACGCTCCACCTCATTCAACAGTCGTCTAACCACCACCCTATAGAACTTGCCTTTAAGTTTTGGTGGCACCTTTTATCGCACAAGACTCCAGATGCAAGCCTCCATTTCATCCACCTTGCCCCAATACGATGTGTGACATCGTCATCAATCTCTCTATTCCCTTGGATAATAGACCCAAGATACTTGAAGCTTCCTTTCTTTGGAATGACCTGAGTACCAAGCCTCACCTCCACGCATGTCTCAAGGTCACTCCCGTTACTGAACTTGCACTCCAAGTATTTTGTCTTGGTCCTACTCAGCCTGAACCCTTTAGACTCCAGAGTCTATCTCCAAACCTCCAACTTAGCATTCACTCCGCTGCGAGTCTCTTCAATCAAGACTATGTCGTGTGCAAATAACATACACAATGGCACCTCCCTTTGGATTTATCGCGTCAGTCCATCCATCACCAAGGCAAATAGGAATGGGCTAAGAGTTGATCCCTGGTGCAGCCTCATCATCACTGAGAAGTGCTCCGAGTCTCTTCCTACTGTCCGTACCCTGGTCTTGGCTCCATAATACATATCCTTGATTGCCCTAGTGTACGCCAAAGGTACACCTCTAACCTCCAAACATCTCCATAGAACCTCCCCAGGGACTTTGTCGTATGTCTTCTCGAGATCGATGAAAACCATATGTAAGTCTCTTTTCTTCTCCTTATACTGCTCCACCAACCTCCTAATAACATAGATGGCTTCTGTAGTCGAACGCCCAGACATGAATCCAAACTGGTTCTCAAAAATAAACACGCCTCTTCTCACCCTCATCTCCACGACCCTTTCCAAAACTTTCATAGTGTGGCTTAGCAGCTTGATACCCCTACAGTTGTTGCAACTCTAAATATCACATTTGTTCTTGTACAAAGGAATTATTGTACTCCACCTCCATTCTTCGGGCATTCTCGCCGTCTCAAAAATGACGTTAAACAACTCCATCAGCCACTCCAAACCTGCCCTGCCTGCGCTCTTCCAAAATTCAACTGGGATCTCATCAGGCCCGGTCGCTCGTCCCCTGCGCATCCTGCGAACAGCACCCTGAACCTCATCCACCTTAATGAGTCTACAATACCCAAAATCCCGGTACCTACCAGATTGCTCCAGATCTCCTAGTACAATGTCTCTTATCTTCTTTTTCGTTCAAGAGTTTATGAAAGTACGACTGCCACCTCCGCCTAATATGCGCGTCATCCACCAGTACTTTGTCGTCCTCGTCCTTGATGCACCTCACGTGATCCAAGTCACGGGCCCTCCTCTCACTCACCTTGGCTAGTCTGTACAACTTCTTATCCCCGCCTTTTTTCTATAATTCCACATACCGGCGTTCAAAAGCTGCCGTAACAGCTAGTTTTGCCTTCTTCCTCACCATCTTATACAATTCCCTATTCGTTCACTTCTCCACCTCATCCTTGCTTTCTACCAATTTCGCATACGTTGTTTTCTTCGCTTCCACCTTCCCTTGAATTTTACAATTCAACCACCAGTCCCCTCGATGCCTACCATGGCTACCCCATGAGACCCCTAGCACTTCTCTAGAAACCTCCCGAATGCAATTGGTCATCCTGTCCCACATACCGATCGCATCCCACTACTCCCCCAAGCCCTCTTGGCCATCAACCTCTCCCCCATCTCCTTTGCACTAGTCATGGTCAAACTCCCCCATTTGATTCTTAACGTCCTCCACAACCCTCTTCTTCTCCATCTTGATCTCCAAATCCATCACCAAAAGCTTATGTCGGGTTGTAAGGTACTCCTTCGGAATAACCTTGCAGTCTTTACAAAGACCGTTGTCAACCTTCCTAAGGAGCAAAAGGTCTATCTGAGCCTTTTAAATCTCAGATCCCAAAAAGTCTCTCCCCCTTGAGTCCCCCTAATGTGTTGAATTGTCAAGTCTCTTTGGCAAGATCTTCTTTACCAACTCAGGAAATCATATTTCAATAACATGTTTCCACACCAGTTGATTAGAGTGTAGTGTTTAAATTGTTGATTCTTATTGATGAGCTTGTAATAAAAGAGGGTTGCTCCTAAAACTGGTGCAAAAACATGAGCCAACATGGCCTATTAGATGACTGGAGAGAGCCTTATCCAAGGATCTGATTTCAATGGCCAGAGATCGCTAAAGCTCCTCTGGGGACCAACAGGGCATGAAACCAAAACCCTCATTACCTTTAATTTCAGTATCATATGATTAGGTTTCTTTAAGGATAAAGAAAATATCTCACTCACAGTAGATATTCTCACGCCTAGAGGACTCCACTGAGTTTGAGGTGGGTAAGCAAAGCACGAGGCTAGCGTGCGCTGTAAATAGCGTCTAGATGACTCCCCAGACTATCAATCTGCAGATGTATCTCACTTTGTACGACAAGGATTATAAATGGAAGAGGACAAAGAATGGTGAACTGACTTTGCGTTGCAGGCCTAGCTCAACTATGCCTACTTTTAAATGATAACCAAATCAATACAACTCCAATAATTATTTAACTTAAGTATATTCTATTACATTCCCAAAGAGGAGATTTGAGTACTACATGTTCTTGTTGGACAGAGGAGGTCGTGTTATCAAAATCTGATGACCTACTATCTTTCCCATCTCTCTTCTAATCCATCCAAACCACCCCGGTATCCTCAGTTTCATGACTTAACTACTGAACTCATCAGATATTTACTTCTGTTTACATGGCAAAAGCATAACGGATAAAAGAAAGGTAAAAGAAGCACCATAAGCAGAAACAGACGGCATAAATAGCACAAAATATCCTTGCCTGTACACTTCCAGGTCCAGCAACCCATCTTCTAGAAAGAGTAGTAACCCGAAGTCTCATTTGTCCACTAGGGTGCTGATAACTGGAGAAGAATATTTTTGATGTCAGGAAATGGTTGATCATAGCCAAACAAACTGGTCAGTACTTCTCAAAAAACAATAAGCTTAAGTTCATACTATGTCAAAAACTGGAAATAAAACTGTGGATTTGCAGATTGAGCAATTGCATCTGGGCTCTCCTTCTTGGCAACTTCAAATATTAAACAAAACGTTGAAGTTTTATCAAGACCACACATCTTCCAAGCTGTTGTATTTCCCTGACCTACGACAACCTCAGAGCACAAAGGACCTTTCTGTAAAAAGACAGAATTAATAAGTATTTAAAGAAGCTTGAGAGAAAGTAAGCACTTATATTAGTAAAAGATACCTTTGCAAGTGATGCACAAGGGCCGATAACTCCCTGAACTTTTACATCTTTTGAGCAATTTACCTCAAAAATACCGCTGCATACAAGCAAAGATACTACCTAAGTTGTAAGACAGTAAGAACTTGATAACATATCAATGATAGCAAACAAAAATGTTTCAGACCACTCATCAGCATCTGGAGTGGAATTTTGTGCAGAGATAAGTATAACATGTTAATATTGACCCAAAGTAACAAAAGAAAGTTCCAGTCGATGATCTCAAAATGGTTTGTAATCCAAATAAAAAGGCCTCTGGTAAACACAGTTAAGTTGAATTCATCAGGCTGTGTATGAGAGCTCAGGGTTCACCAGGCAATGGACCAAATCACCTCGTATTGTCAAGCTCAAGCGAGTCTGAAGCACTAAACTAACACCATTCAGTTAGGCACCCTCCCCCCCCCCCTCTGGTTACCCACAACATCACTCCCAACTCTTGGTTACATTGGGTTTTGCCAGCAAGCACTTCCTCTGTGATCACACATTTTTTCCACTGCCCATATTCATCTTTATCCCACTACTAAAGCCTTTGAATTCTATTCTCTCTAATTGCCCAAGTTTGGCCATCACTTTCTCAATCAAAACTGCATCTAGTTTCTCTCTCTACCATATCATCAGACTAATAAATTAAATATTTACTCTATGAAAGGGATAAGAGAGTTCTAGACTTCAAATGGTGATACATCGCTTTAATAATTGAGGAGATTCATCCAGATGTAAAATTTACTGATCTCATCTGCTGCTTTTGGACATTTTTGATCATTCAGATCCTTCTCCTTGTAGCAGACATAGGCCGTTTAAATCAGCCAACAGATAATTCTTAAAAGACTCAAAACTTTAATAATATATAGTTTTAAAGAGTTTGGAAATTGTGATGTTGAAAAGAGCATAGTACTGTTGCCATGATTTAGTCCCAACCTTTCCTTTTTTTAAAAAAATCACAGCACACAGTTCAAAACTCTGACCGATAATGGGTCCAGCTCTCTATCCTTGTCTACTTGATACCAGCGACGAACGCCTACCACTAGACCAAATCCCTGGGACAAGATGCCTTTCTTTTCTTCTTTTACAACAACATACCCAGTGTGATCAACCAAAGTGGGGTCTGGAGATGATAGGATGTACACAGACCTTACCTCGACCTTTATGGGGTAGAGAGGTTGTTTCCGATAGACCCTCGGCTCAAAAGGGAAGTAGTAGATGCAGGATTGCAAGGAAAATAAGACAACAAAATATCCGAGTATAAAGCAAATGGAGCAACACATAGTAATACACGCATAAAGAGTAAGGATCTACACGATACCTAAACAATACGACTAAGAAAAGGAGAACAGGAGGAGAAGAGGATACAATTAAAATGGTACAATCTTTTCTTCTTTTAGGAGATAAAAAAGGTACAATTAAAATGCCAAGCATCAAATTAGGAAGTTAGCAATAAACAAACAGATCTCAAAAAGAAAAAATCCATTTTTTCTATTTCATTTTCTTTTCTTAACCAAATGCTCTTAGGTTCTAATCCTATTTTTTCTTCAGACCCAACTTTTGGGTCTTTTTCGCCCATGCCCAGTAAAATTTAGACACTTAAAGAGTGCAAAAGAACTTGAAAAATATCATATCAGAAAAATGAACTGCTAAAATGAAACAACTACTAGATCATGTTGACAAACCTCTTATTTTTAAATTGCCTGAACTCGTTTCTTTTACCCCTCCCCAGGAGCTCCCTCCCCCCTTCTGCTCCCTTGGTGACTTGAACCCACAACCTTAGGGTTGGAGGTGGAGGGTGCTTACCACTTGAGCAACCCCCTCTTAATAGCCTGAACTCCAATACCGACTTGTAAGTTTTATAATCCTTAACTTAATATCAAGAATCATCAACTATAAGTAGGGATGTTAAGCAGAAAAGGAACCTTGCAAGCAAGACTTCAGAGAGTTAAGAGAACAAAAAAGAGAGAAAACAACTTCCTTAAGATATTTAAGTTTCTTTATGAAGTAAAGCTTATAAATGTATTTGCAAAGCTGGAAATTCATTAAATGGGGGCCATGAAGATTGATTGGAACTGGGATCAAGTAGCAAAAAGTGTTTTCAGATTCACTAAAAATCACAACATCAAGATTTTTAAAAGAAAGAATCGGGTCAATATACTAAATTATGTGCACATTGCCAAAGTGGAAAGAGAAAAAACAAAACATATTAATAGCTTAGTGCCATCATAATTACTTGGCAATGATGGCATGACAATTAGATGTCATTATAGGTTTGGAAGTGGAACAAAAATTAACAAAGAGACATTACCCAAAAGCTAGGTCAGAAATTTGAGGTTCTCAAGTACTAGATTTCATCTGGAAATTTCTTCTTTTTTTCTTTTGGAAGGGGTCGGGGTGGGGAAACAAACCAAAGAATGATCAATCAAACCTTACTTTGATGACAATCCAAGATCATTGCCACCTGACTGGAAAACTTGTTTCAGAGAATCCTTGAAAACATTATGGCCAAAACTTTCTGCCAGAACAAGAAGTCCACCAGTTTTCTCACTTGCAACTTTAATTTCAGCAAGGCCAACCTAGCATGCAACAGATTCCATATAAGTAAAAGAGAACAGACATACAGAAAATAGCAAGGGGACACAAGGTGAGAATATCATATCTGATTATCTAAATCAAACCATGGTCAAGCTTGAAGGACAAAAAAAGTATTTTTAGTATATCCAGGCCACAAATTAAAACTTGATGCCATTGAGTTGGTATATGCATTACTTCAGAGGCTAGCCTGATCTCACTAAAACCAATATATGCTATGACCAGAAGGTCAGCACACTAATGAATCAATACATAAGCATCTGAAAAATAATGAAATCTCCCAAGTTAGATTAGGTCAGGTGATGGTCAACAGCTCAGGCAGGATGTTCTAAAAATTGGATGATGACGGAAACAACTCATTTCCCCTTGTATGCTAAAAATATATATGCATGGAGCTTTATGAGCCAAGCATAAGGTATAATATAACATATTCTATGTTATCTAAAAGATTGTATTAGATTCAACTGGGAAATTCAATTTGAGAACAAAATAAATGGTGTACTAATTATTAGTTCAATCCTTCAAGATGCAAAGCTTGCCTCTCAAGGAAATATAGCAGTAGATTACGGTGGACAGATAAGGACAGCAGGATACCTTACGATCATATTTACGCCAGTAAAACTCTCTTTTCTCAGACTACCTTCACCTTCAAAAAGAAAAATGCAACACCATGCAGTATTCATCTACTAAATATATCATACGATAATTAACCCTTGTTTAGTCTTTTTTGATAAAGTAATAAATTTCATCAAAAGGATGGCAGAAGCGCGCCCCTATTTACTTGTTTAGTCTTCTCAATGTCTAAAGAATGGAAAAAAGTGCATCCGATTTAAAGTCAAATCAACTACGAAAGTTAGGTCATGAAGAATCATGTGTATCATGCTATGATATTTTATACAATTGAATATGTTAAAATCCTATGAATATTCTAGATACGTGTAAATATAGTACATAGCTTGATTTATTCCTATTGTAATTATGTATGATTTTCTTTCTTTTCTTTTTTTGAGAAGGTAACATATTGTATATATTTATATAAACAGCACCTGAGGTTGTGCTAAAACCATATTTACAAGTGAAAAGAAGAAAAACTGCTTCAGAAACCTAACAAAAACAAGGGTGTCTATCATTGAAGCTAAAGAGTCTAAAGCAATTCAACTTAAATCTTCTGAACTGAATTGCTAATATCATCAAAACATCTGGAATTCCTCTCTTTCCTTTTTAGAGCATGTCAAAATAGTTATTTAAATCCCAATAGCTTGAGGGAATAATCAAATTGTATCTCTCAAAATCTCTTCTTACTCACATGGTATCAGAGTCAGGCTCATCTATATTCTTGGCATACCAGATGTTGAGGTTGAGCCCCCATATAATATTGACCAAGTTTTCAGTTAGCAGGGCATGTGGGGGTGTTGGAAGTCTCACATCAGTATGGGATGGTGCAATTAGACTCTTTATATGGTCTTGCAATACTCACCTCATGAGATAGCTTTGGGGTTGAGTTAAGCCCAAGGTCCATCTTTTAAGTATGGGGAACTATGAGATACAAGCAATAAGATGGCCGGTCTGAGTAACGGAAGCTACTTGTGGAGATGTCTACTTACTCGCCTGATACTAAAGAAAGTCATTGTATTCTACCTCGAATAAAGAGAACATCTGATTGGTTGGGTTATGCAGTGGATTCAATTTGAGAAACATGAGCATTTCTGGAAGGTCGATCAGGTAAAGAATAGCACACCTCACGAGTATGGCCCAACTTGTTACAAGAATTACATCTTGATCGAGCTTTCCCCAAAAAACCTCCATTCCAATTTTCAGTCTGAGATGATACTCACCTAACCTCCAACAATACCTTATATTCGCTGATGTTACTTTCTCTGAAGGTCAACCCTACTTTACCTCCTCTCCTTTTGACCAGTTCCATCTTTTGGGACTCCACCATTGCCTATCCTTTTACTCCACGTTTTACAGCTCTGTCTCCCTCCGCTCAACCTCCGCAGATTTGACTTATCAGCGTCGCCCGCGCTCTTCATCTGATCCAGACGATTCACGCCCAACACCAAATTCTTTGCATGTTGCAGACTTATCTCCACAGAGTTCTCCCATTACCATTCATCGTTTCACTCGTAAACCCTAATCCTATCTATATTCTATATATGTTTGAGTTATCATCGTTTGACACCAACTCGTTATGCTTCTGCACTATCATTTGTTTCTATTCCTAAGAATAGAGGTGAAGCTCTTTTTCATCAGGCTAGCGACAAGCCATGATCAAGGAAATGTTTGCTTTACATTTCTAGTGGTACTTGGGAACTTCTTCCTCTACCTCCAGAAGT
This sequence comes from Anisodus acutangulus, assembly GCA_029783415.1. NCBI lineage: Eukaryota > Viridiplantae > Streptophyta > Magnoliopsida > Solanales > Solanaceae > Anisodus > Anisodus acutangulus. The sequence goes on from CM056492.1 coordinate 12,877,107, forward strand.
CTACAGTTGGTTGTTGTTGGGTCTATATGATGAAGGTTAACCCTCGCTGACAGGTTGATCGCCTATTGCCAAGACTAATTGCCAAGTGTTATACAGAGATTTTTGGGTTTGACTTGGTAATACCTTCTCAAGTGGCTAAGATTGCTTTAATCCATCTCTTTTTATCTGTGGTTGTTCACCATTAGACTCTTTTCCATTTGGATATTAAAAGTGTCTTCATGGGATCTCAAAGATGAGGTGTACATATGGAGCAACCACTAAGTTTTGTTGCTCAGGGGAGTGTAGTAACATAGTGCGCAGACTACATAAATAACTTAATAACCTGAAGCAGTCTCCTCGAGCATGATCCTGCAAATTTAACACAGTTATTCATGAATTTAGCATGGTTCAAAATGAAGCTGCTCATTCTGTGGTTTATCATCAGTCCACACAGATTTAATGGTTTATGTTGACTACATAGTCCTCACAAGTAATGATGAAGAGGGAATTACCAAATTGATGCATCGTCATTCTAATCACTTTCAGACTAAGGAACTTGTTCGAGTGAGGTCCTTCTTGGGCATTGAGGTTGCTCAATCCAAATCAAGAATTTCCATTTCACAGAGAAGTATGCTCTTGATGGGGATCACAAACTATAGGCCTATCGATACTCATATGGATCCAAATGTTAAGCTCCTACCAGGTCAGGGTTAGCCTTTTAGCAATCTTGGAAGATATAGAAGGTTGGTAGGCAAGTTAAATTATCTCACTGTGACTCAACATGACATTCCCTTTCCGATTAGTGTTGTAAGTCAAATTCTTAGATTCTCTTTGTGACAGTCATTGGAACGCAATTATTCGCATTCTTCAATACATAAAATCCACTCCAGAGAAGACTCATTTACGAAGATCGAGGACACAAGCAAATTGTTGGATATACAAGGGTCACTCTCTACTAGATGATCCACCTATGGATATTGCATTTTAGTTGGGAAAATTTTGGTATCTTGGAAAAGTAAAAAACAAAATGTAGTTGCACAATCGAGTGTAGAAGCATAATACCAAGCTATAATAGTGGCTACATGTGAACTCATATGGATCAAGCAACTACATAAAGAATTAAGAGTTGGAGATATTAACAAAATGGAACTTGTGTGATAATGAGGTTGCACTTCACATTGCATCAAATTCAGTGTTTCACGACAAGATCAAACACATAGAAAATGATCGTCATTTCGTTAGAGAAAAGGTACTCTTAGGAGACATTGTCACAAAGTTTGTGCGGTCAAATGATCAGCTTGCAGACATATTCACCAAGTCCCTCGCTGGTCCCAGAACTAAGTTATATATGTAGCAAGCTTGGTACATATGATTTGTATGCACTAGCTTGAGGGAAGTTTTAGAATCCTGCGAATATTCTAGAATAAGTGTAAATATAGTAGATAGCTTGATTTATTCCTTTTGTAATTATGTAGTGATTTTCTTTCCTTTCCAGAGCATGCAAACATAGTTATTTAAACCCCAATAGCTTGAGGGAATAATCAAGTTGTATTCTCTCTCAAACTCTCTTTTTACTCACAAAATACATGTGTTGTTACAATTGTAATCCCAATCTTGTCAATTGGTTATAAATTTATGTATGAATGATTTAACATGTTTCTTTTTTTTAACAAGGTAACATTTGTATTCCATCCAAAGGTATCAGCATTTGAAAAAGTTGATGTGAAACTTTACAGGCCAGTAGGTAATGATGCTAGTTACAATTTACACATTGCCTAGAAATCTACCAAATCACCTACTTCCCCACTATAGTTTGTTTACACCAAAAATAAAAGCGACTACGACAATTCATTTTATCTGAGCGGAAGCTTTATCTTCAAATTGTCTTGAGCTTCTTTCCTTCCAAATTGACCACCAAATAAAAGCGACTAAGACAATGATTGAACATGTTTCTTTTTTCACTATGTGTTTATATAAGTGCATGCACAGATAAATACCAAATCTCTCCATAAAAGAATATCTCCTGGAATGAAAAGGTGAAACTTAAGCACTTCAATCTAGAAGTGACTTTCAATCATCTATTTTATAACCTTGCAACTGATTGAATTAGTGAAAAGTATTTATATGAAATTCTGGTGAATAGCACTTAATTGTTACCTGTTCAAGTGCACAAGCAAAAATATCCAGTACATGCCCTTGATGCACAAGTTGCTTCGAAAGTCCCTCGTAAAACTTCACAGCCTTGTGATACAATGGTGCAGAATCTTTATCCAGATCCTTGTGAGACCTTATGGGCTCAGACAAAATCTTCGACACAATCTGCAATATTCAATATTAAGACAAATCACTCACAAGTACATAGATGCCGAGTGCTGCAATTGACAATGAAAATGATCAAAGTTAGGAGTAACATGCACATGCACATTATAACTACAGAATGTTATGACATGGTTAAGACCACAATTTTCAAAAATTTATAGCCGCGGAAATGCTAGGGTAGGTTTAAGACCACAAGTTTCAAAAGCTTTCATTTCTTTCTTAGACTTTGTGCGGATACAAACTATGGCACATAATTGGGACGAAGGGAGCAGTATTTTGGAAGCTGGTATTATTAATTTCAATTGCTATTTTGACATTATAAGAGCTATATTCATATATCGCACCTAAGGGTGTAGTCCAGTGGTCATGAAGTGGGTACAAAACTTTGGAGATGAGGGTTCAAATCCCAACTGAGTCGGAAAACACTAGGTGATCTCTTCTCATCTACATAAGTCTTAGTGGGCAAATTAACCCGGTACCTACATTGGTGGGAGATAATAGGTACCCGGTGAAACACTCGAGGTTCGCACAAACTGGCATGGACACCACGGTTTTAAAAAAGTGCTCCATTCATATATCATGTTTTTTTGATAAGGTAAATAATTTTATTAACAATGGGGAAACCCCCCGTATACAAGATGTATACCAAAAGAAGAGAACCTACAACAAAATATGGTTCTCAACAAAAGAGATCCAATCCTCTATACAAATAGGGACCTCAAAAGTACACCAAAAAGTAACTAGAGAAAAAACACTCCTGTGCAATTATACAAAATCTTGTTCCACCCCCTCAAATGCCCTCCTATTTCTCTCTTTCCCAAATGACCCACATGATTGCTAAGGGGGCAATAATCCATGCCCTTGGGTTTCTCTTTCCCTTCCTATAAGTCCAACTTTGCAAAGCCTCCTTCACTGTGCCAGGTATCACCCATTGCATCTGGAACAAATCATGTAACTTTCATTTTCTATAAATTATGCGCTTCAATTCGAAGAATCTTCTGTTTTGCTTCTCGCTACTTTTTTTAATGCCCTAGGAGCCTTGTCGTTTATGTGCCTTTGGCTTTTAGAAACACTAGTTTTACCTCCATCCGCTCACAGAAAAGACAACAAAGGAAAATGTCAAGCTATTCATCCTTAGTTTTTTTTTATATGGTAACACTATTTATCCTTAGTTTTTGAATGCTATGATTTTAACATGAGAACCTAAAAACAACCTTACAATATCAAAGAGCCTAAAGAACAGTGAACCTTCAAGAAAGGGTGTGTATTAAGAAACCCGTTCTCAACAATTCAAGTGAGTAAATTTAAATTGACATGTACTAATTGCTATCTTGCAGATCAAAATGCAGAGCAAACCATTCAATTTGACAAGTGAAGAATGTCTTTTCACTTCTTTTGTTCTTTTTGGTGATAGTTTCATTCGTTTTCTACTTTCACTAAGAAGAAAAATGTCGCCTTCACCCCCAAACCCCCCACAAAAAGAATTAGAAAAAAGTCCTTATAACTTTATCTTATTATAGTCTCAAAATGAGAAACTCAAATTATAATGCATACTTAATAACTCAACAAAGGGCTATGACTTACAGAACCTGGCCCTTCTGTTGAGGGCCCACCTAAGAATGCCATAATCCTGGCCCCAGAACCTGGAACACATATACCCAACAAATGAGCAGCCACACTCAATGCTGTACCAGTGCACCGTGCAGCTCGGTGATCTGCTGGCACAGGCCAAGGATCTCTTTGAAGCTCCTCTAATATCTGAAAAAGAAAATTTCAGAAGAAAAATGAAGTCAGATACAAATGGAGTGACAAAATTAGCGCAACAATCTAGTGACTTGTCAATGTCATGCACTTTGAACTAACTGTCCTATTAAACCTTTCACACTTTCATGAGAAAAAGTTTGAAATTTTGTCACTTTTCGGATCGGAGTAAACTATTCATAAGTTGAGAGGAATGTCAAATAAACACCACGTTGTTATTTATTTACATTTCAGTTAGTATAAAGGTGGAATAAGATTACAAATTTTGTGGCACACAATAATAGATGAAATGTCTCATATAGAAAAACAGTCATTGAATTCGGAAGGCACTGGAGTAAGTATATTTCAGAACATATTACATTTGGAGACCCAAATGAAGAAACAAAGATGAGCGCGTTCAGCCATGTTCAAAGGTGTAAAATGAAACATTTCTCTTGGGTTTGGTGTGTGTGGGGGGGGGGGGGTAAGTGGCATTCAAACACATCCATTTCCACTAATAAATGCAATATATATTGTAAAAAATAAATATTTGAGAAGACCTATAAGCTGCATTCCCTTTTTTCCATAAGACACGAGTTCTGACAAACGTGCAGCATGTATATGATATAACAGTATTTACATATAAAAAAGGCATGACTGAAACCATACCGTGTTGAGTGTAAACTCGCACTCAGACGCAGGCAACAAAAACCTAGAAATACTCTCTTGAGAAAGCCCATCTCTAACCCCTGCAATGACACCTGTGGTTGGTTTAGGCTTATTTGCAAAGAAGCCCATTTGCTCCAACACTTGATCTTTAGAAACTTCCTTTGACCCCTTGAACACATAAACCTTTGGAATCTGCCCAAACCCCAGCTCATGAACATGCACATAGGTCCCAAATGTGATTAGGCCAATTAAACAATTCTCAGGCAATGTGCCCAGTACCTGCTATCAACAGAAGTAACCATGTCAGTGAAAAAACTATTACAAGGAGAAAAAAAATTAGGATCTTCATTTGTCACTTTAACAAAAAGTGGAAACCGAAAGAATCATTATTTTCAATGAGACATGCTTGTATGACATTGAGGGAGGACGTCCAGCGGAAATTTGTTCTACGTGCGATACTTCACATTCCGATTTGAACCCAACCTTTAATTGGTAAAGGAACCAAACTGGGGATTGAGGACCAGGCACAAATGTTACCTAAAAATAGAAGGCCTCAGTTTGTGGATGGAGAACGACACTGCCATTCACTATCTGATCATCTTCCCTAGATCATATCATTGATATACTTGAAGAGACCTCAATCGAAAGAAGCACTATTTATTAAGTTATAAGGAACTGAGCAAAAAAATACGGTAAACCTTAAACATTTTGACAAGTCTCATAGAAGCCCCTAAACTAATTTGGACTCAAGTACCCCCATTAAACTATAAAAACAGCTCCTGATATTAATGGCCGTACCCAACAAGGGGCTACCCTGAAGGAGGTATGGTCTGCACAGAGCTGGAACTTGGCTTTTAGAAGACCGTTGTATGATTGGGAGATGGCAAGAATAACAGATTTCTTCAACACGCTGGAGAAGTGCAATGGATTGCAGGAGGGGGAAGACACGCTCAGATGATAAAATCACAGTAATGGAAACTACTCCCTCCGTTCACGTTTACTTGTCAACTACGGACTTTGCACACCCCTTAAGAAATAATAAATGTATATATTTTACCATGATACCCATATTAATTGATGCATAGTCTTAATGAGAATTATAAAAAGATTTGAAATGAGTAATTAATGCTATGGGTAAAATAGGGAAAGTAAATTATTTTTCTCTTGATATGCTAAATTTGACAAGTAAAAGTGAACATCTATTTTTAGAATAGTTGACAAGTAAAAGTGAACGGAGGGAGTATACAGTTAGCTCAGCTTATAAGGATTTGAATTAGGTGGAAATTGGAATCTCAGCTAACATTGTGGCCATGGAAACATATTTGGAAAGTCAAGGTTCAATATAAGGCGGCATGCTTTACTAGGTTGGTAGCTAGAGAGGTTGTTTTGACTCAGGATAATCTCAGAAAGTGGGGAATACAACTTTGTCAAGATGTTACTTGTGTGCAGGATGCAGAGACAACAGCCATCTTTTTTTATATTGAAAAATGACCAATCAGCTATGGGATGTGTTTATTAATCTCAAGGAACTAGATGGGCAATGCCAGGAAGGACTTCTGAAATTTTGTCATGCTGGAACAAAGGGGAAAACAATACCAGATACAAAGAGAGATGGAAAATTGTCTCTGTTAGCATCTGGTTGACAGTCTAGAAGAGAGGAATTTAAGATGTTTTCAGGACAAAAGCAGCTCCTTTTAGAAAATTGAGATGAATCGGATTCTTCTTTTTATTTTTGGTGTTAAATCAGAAAACATTAATGCTCCTGAAGAAATTCTAGATGTACTAGATTCCTTATTAGAAGAACAAGGAATTCTGATTTTGAATTTCCTTTTCTCAGTTGTAAACCATTTTTTTATGACATGGGAACCCGCAGCCGCTACCCTTCTTGGGTGCGCACAGGGTAAACCCAACTCCTGTGCAATAGCTCGCAAACCACACAGGAATTTTGGCTCCCAACACTATCTCGGTGCTGATGTTTATATTTATATATACAGATACATGTTGCCATTGTAGAAAAACAGCTTTCCCAAGCCTCATCCTATTTCAAAGGGGACATGAGCATAATTATTGAAACTTTAGAGCAAACTTTAAGATTCGTCTTTGTTATAACTTCTAACTTACCTTTTTTTTCAAGCTTATTCCTATAGCTAAGTAACATAAACTTCCATCTTCAACATATTCCACCAAGCAGTCCCCAAATTTCCTTTGAGCTTCTTTGTCTTTTAGCATGGGATAATGTTCATCAAAAAGTTCTTTTTACAAAAATCAACTTTGAAATATGGTCAATGATGGAATTTTTTGATATGATGAGATTAATATCCCCCGGTGTACTTGCCTATCATGAGTGAATCCAATAAATGTAAAATTAAAGATCTATATCATATTGCAAGTATATTACTAGTCTTCCGAACTCTTAGCTATCAAAAGATCTACAGAATGGTTTATATGAAGACGTTTTGGAGTCTGCAATGAGACCAGGCCCCAAAATCTGCTTTTGAGGTGGTGTAAAGCAAAGAGATAGGGAGAACATTTGTGTCAAATGTTGAATCTCTACACACCAAGCATATATTAGGTGAAGTTTATGGAAGAAGTGGCATCAGAAACATTGTCTACACTTAAGTCTCAAAACATGCTACAGACATGTTCTAATGTAGGATTTTTAAGTGTTTTAGTGAAAATATCTAACAATTGATCATTTAGCTAACAAATATTATCAGAATATCCTGGAACTGCAAATTTTCTCGAACAAAGTGACAATCAACTTCAATGAGTTTAGTATTCTCATGAAAAATTGGATTCAATGACAATGTGTAAAGCTGCCAGATTATCAGAATATACTTCATAGGATGAGATTATTGTACTCCTAATTCCCCAAATAACTGCTTCAACAAAAAATATTTTCAAGTAGCTAAGGCCATAACCTTGTACTGTGCTTCAACACTTTATCAAGTAACCAGATTTTGTTTTTATTTATTTCTAGAAATCATATTTCCTCCAAACAATACATAATAACCTATTATGGACCTCCTCTCTGAGGTAGCACCAACACAATCAGCATCAATATATCTAACTATTACAGTATGACCTCTATCACTAATATATTAAGCCTCTCCTCGGGGCATAACCTCTCCCAAGGGCACTCTCAAGATACTTCATAATTTGAATTACCGCATCCTAATGAGTCATAGTTAGAGAATTCAGAAACTGGCTTACAATACTCACAGGGAAAGAAAAATCCGATTGGGTAACTGCAAGATAATTAAATTTGTCAATGAATCAACAATATCTCCCGACATCAGAAAAGGCTTCTCCACTCTTAGAACCAGTCTGACATTAGGATCCATCAGCGTGTCCATAGCTTACACTCAAGAAATCTAATTTCTCTAGGATGTTTAACATATACTTTCTCTATGATATGTAGATACATTATGGAGCAACCTTAATGCCAAGAAAGTATTTCAAGGATTCTAAGTCTTTGGTCTGAAACTGCAAGTGCAAGAAGGCCTTCAATTGGTCGATACCGACTACATTATCTTTTGCACTGACAATAATATCAACATCTACAATCATAATGATATATTTTGCATCACAGTGTAGGTAGAATAATAAATATTTTGATAGTCCTAATGAGACCAAAGTTAAGAATTGTTCAATCTAAGCGATTTAGCCATCAATTTGACGCGCACTTGATTACAATTATAGAAGGGCTTTTGCAAATCAAACTGGGCCATGAGATCGGCAGCGAAGGAAAGCACGAAATGCTACATGCATAAGATGCATTAAGCACCATACATCTTTTCTTTTTTGCCAAGAACGCGAACATGCTCATTAGCAGTTACTAATTATGTTTTTGATAGGTTACATTCAACATATGTGACCACTCAAAAGTCAAAGTTCCTAGTTATCAACTTAGGCAGAAAATAAGCTAGTTTCCACTCAAGTAGTTTTTGGTGTATCTGGTATGAAAGGGACAAGATATGTTTTGATGGGATTTCAACATAAATATGCACTCTCTAAGGCTAGTTGTCTGGTTAGCCTTTTTAGTTAGGAAACCTCTTCCCTTTGAATAACTTATCTATTTTTGGTATTTGTCAGCTCCTAAGCTCTATAAGTTTTTGTGTTTTTGAGCTGACAGCTTCTCTTCTTCTTTTTTTTCGACAACTTCTCTTCTTTTGTAACTTTTCCATCCCCAGCATGCCTTGAATGTTATTCCACTTGCATCATCAAAAATAAAAACTAGTTTCCACAGAACATGCCCACACAAGAGGTGCTCTAAACAAAAAATTAACACAAAAGGCTCGGAAAAGCAGTATTTTAAAAGCGAAAAGCGAAAAGAATTGACAAGGTCCATTAGATTAGAAGCGAGAAACAAAGCACGTGCTTCTTCAAAGTAAAGCATACTATTTACAGAAAATAATAAATACAATACATATATCAATTTGGTACAGTAACAATCAAATTTCAATCAAAATAATCAATGCCAACACTCAATTTACAATAAATTGATATTAATCCAACTGCTCAAAGTTGATATTCAAAGGATTGACTGTTCCTCATTGGGATCACTTTGAACATCATTCTTTGAAGTGCAGCTCACATTCATGTGAATCGCATGGCATCACCCATGAAGCGGTGACCCCTCGCTTCGCATTGCTTCGTCACTTTAAACTGATGGCTTTTAATAGCACTGTGAAAAACGAATTTAAAGTTCACTAAAGAACAACAGCAACAACTACCACTACTACTACAATTCAATTCTAAACTAGTTCAATTCGTTGAATCCTCAATACTATTCCACTCCATTTTAACCCGTTTCATTCCAATACTCAACAATTTGCCTTTTAAGACACATGATTCTTTAACAACAGACATTCTCCACATTTCTTGGTAACATCGAGTCTCTAAACAAGCTAAAAGGACTTAAAGTAACTGTATCACACAACTAAACCTTAATCCTGACTAACTGGTACCGCCTATATGGACACATTCTCTACTGATTCCACCATCACTGCAATAGGACTAGTAGCCCGATCAAAACAAATGTAACAAGTAAAAGTACAAAAAATGAAAGATCTTTCAACAACACTGTATTAAACTTAACAGTTCTCAAACAGTAAGAAAGAAAAAGCACATAACCTGTAGCAAAGATGATTTGAGGTAAGCAATTTCCTCTTCAATAACACAAGTATCGATCACGAAAAGAAAAACCGGGTTCGTCATCGCGGCTTTTTCCGACGGACTTTCGTACTCAATAGTAGTATATTGCGGGAATAACTCAGCCGGCATATTAGTCTCCGATATAGACTGATAACTCGAAGGAAAGTGATTACGCTGAAGGCAAAAACAGCAGATCCAGATCTTAGTAGACGAGAAATCGACGATGGAGAAAGGATTGAGAACCGATCGGCAACTGCGGCAACGGAGTGGAGCGTAAGGAAGAGTAGGAGTGTTCGGGAAGGGTTTTAACGGTGTGTATATGGCGGAAACGGGAATTACGCATTGCGCGGCCTCCGATTTGCTTCCCGGCAAGACGTTCCACGGCATCCTTACCGCGTCTTGTGTTTCTAATTCTAGGAATTCCGTCATTGTTGCGGCGGCGGTGGGGTGGTAGTTTGGTGATCGGATCTCCGGGAAGTGGTGGTGGCACCGGCCAGCTCAGGAAAGGAGTTTTTAAGTGTGTCTTAGTGATCGTAACGTTTTAGTCTGTAGTTCAATTAAGGCGTTGTTTGGTAAAATAAACTAATGAATGAAATGGGAAAGTTCTTTGTTTTAGGAGTCAACTATGTTAAACTTTTGTTGGGAAAAAAAAACTATGTTAATCTATAATAAATTGATAAAAATATTTCTATTAGGGAAAGGAATAACTATATATCTCTTCGAAAATAAATTTATAAACTTGATATGTAAAGGAATTACTTTTGCTGTAATTTTCTAATTTATTTCATTCTAAATTTATTAGTTTTATTCTAAAATGTATTTTTATCAAGATTTTAATAAAGTATTTAATGTGATTACATTTTTCTATTTTCATTCTTTATTTGAAGTTATCTATATTTTGGGTATAAAATAATTTTTTTTTAAAAAAGTGATTATAAATAAAATGGAAGGGTGTCCGATGAAATTCTTACCTTCTTGGCCACCAATATTTATATTTGTATTATAGGCTTTATTACAGCTTTATCGTCATGTTTATAATCCGTTATCAAAAGATTATTATTTTTTATTACGTATCTACTTTAGGCGCATTACGTATAGATATTGATGAAATATTCTAAAAAATAGAAAGATATATATTGAAGACAATGAATAAATTATAATAGAATTGTTGTAGGACAGTAAAGTAGTTTGATTCGGCATCAATAGCCAAGAAATTATTGATATTTGAACTAGTGATGCTGCATTTGACGGCTAATGTGTTCCCTTCTATACAAAAGAAATATAGAGGACAAGTGAAAAATAATAATAGATCTCGTTGTTAATATTATTAAATATAAAATACTTATGATTCAGTAGCATGAGGTGGCATAATTAAGATTCAAACTCATCCTAACAAATATATGAAACTAGAGAGAAGTACTTGCATCATCTTGTACAAACCGTCAAGGGTGATTAAAAGGAAGGCTAATAAAGCATTCGCTTCAACCCTTAAATTTTGAGGTCTCAAAAGAAAAATTAGTAGTATATTTTGTGATTTTATTTTTGCTTAGATTTTTTTTTAAAACTAAAATTGCCTACTCCTCATAATAAATGGTGGAAAACTCACTTACAAATATACCATTAAATGACTACTTATAACTCTTCCAAATGCAAAACAAACAGTGAAAGAGCCATTCTAGCAAAAGTTAAAATAGACCTATGCTTAGAAGCATAGAGCTAGCAAAACCAATGTTATGCTTGGATGAATAAGCATTGCTACGAGTAGGAGTGATACCCGAAGAACCGGGAAAATAAGGATAAGGAGGAGTCAGTGTTGTACTTTCCGGAGGAGTATCAATATTAGTACCCGCGGGAGTCGCAGGAGGAGTCCCTGGCATAACGATTCTGATGTGAAATTTGAGTCCGAAAGCACAATGACCATGAATGTCGCACAAAAAATAATATTCGCCTGGAGTTTTTAGGGTGAGCGAGTCACTGCCGATGTAGAAGCAGGCAATTGGATTATGATCAGTGCATGAGTCGTAGCTAGTCTTGTTCACTTGCCTCACGTTGTGCAATTGTGGGTTGTAATTGAAAATAAGGGTATCACCAAGTTGAAATTTTTTGGATGCAGCCCATTGTTCATAGTTGCAGTTGAAACTTGAAAGTCCAACCTATAGAATCATCAACTTCATACACAGCAGCCATGGTGTGCCCCAATATATTATTGAAGTTTATCAAAAAAAAAAGTAATATTCTTTATTAAAGAAAGATTACATACTTTTCTTACTATAAAAATATTTTAAAATTTTAAATTAAACTACTTAAATCTTCATAGTAATAAATAACGTTTTTATAACAACATCCAAGATAATGTATTTCAAACACATCTTATTAATTTGAATTAACTCTTAATAATATAAATAATAATAATAAAGAGATTAGAAACAAAATAAGGAATGAGGAAATTCGCTAGAAAGAGCTCTGCTGAGATATGTGTGATCTCTTATGTCTTTCAGTCATTACTTAAGTGAATAGACACTCTAATCAGTGGCGTAGCTATGTATGACAAAGGGTGTTAAGTCGAACACCTTTTGGTAAAAAATATACTATGTAGAGAAAATATTTGAAAATAGAAAGAAAAGTGAAAAACTATGTTGTTGGTGTCTAATTATAGTGTTCATACTTTCAAAATTGCAGCATTGATGCCAAAAGTGTTGACATCTGTCGAATTGGGCAGGAGAAAGATTTTGTGACTTACCGATTGATTACTCGTGGTACTATAGAAGAAAAGATGTACGGTAAAAACATGTATATAAAGACGGGTTGTTCAAAAAGGAGACGGTGAACAAAGAACTATCCTCCTATTTCAATAAACAAGAACTTAAAGGAATTTTTCCTAAGGATGATATTTTTGATGTATCAGATACTCAAATCAAGTTGAGTAGTGAGCATGAAACGGAAAGTGCTTGGAATAACACTTAAAGTTCTTGGAGTTACTCGGTGCTCGTCTTAGAAACCACAAGTTGCAATAATCAAAGGAAGCAGTTTTGCCGCCTCTCAAGGCCAAATACCAAGTGAGAATGTACATAAAAGACTTTTTTAGAAGCAAAAATAAGAATGGCTCTATTAAGTACTTCTTAGTTTATTTTGTTTTTTACATATGCATTGCACAAGGGGGGATTATGTTGGTGGCGAGTTCATCCTCGCCCTCTGATAGGCTTGATGTTGAGCAAGTGTATGACTCGTAAAACTACTTTTAGTAGTTACCAACTTTTAATTTGATTCTTTTAAATTGTTTCTTCTTCCCGGAAGAAGTACGTTTTTAAGTCGCATGATGTGATGGTAAATAAGATGGAGGACAAAATCAAGGCGCTCCGTGAAAAGCTCTCACTTGAGGTATATTGGATGAATCTTGTTACACCCCGTAGTTTTAAATGTCATTTTTATAGTGGGTTAACTAACCTACGCTTAGTAATGTTGATATTTCATCACAAGGTTAATAAGGGGTTGGATGAGTGTTAAGTATGTTTCATAAGAGTTCGGGGCTAAATGAATCAAAGAAGGTAAGTTCGTTGAAATCTGGGGGAAACCGGGCAGAATTTCCAGACCTGGTTTTTTACCCAATTTGTCGAGGGTATATATCCTAGTATACAAGGAATTACAGAGCCCATAACCTATCTAAATTTTCAGAGAGTATTTTTCAATACAACTGACAGTTCATCAATCTGAGAAATACGAAAGATTTGACGGACCATCAAAAATTTGACGGTTCCGTCAAATGAACCGTGTTTTTACGGTGGTGCAAATCAGATAACGGGTTTAAATTGGGTCTTCGACTTAGAATCCTCATTTTTGCCCCAAAACAGTCACACATCTTCTCCTAAGCTCTCTCCCTCATATCCTATCATCCTAATACGAAATCAAAGCTAAAATCTGCAATAATTATGTGAGAAACCCCGTGATTATAGTAAGAATTGTCGCCTCCTTGAAGAGTTGATTTTGAAAAAATTCGGAAGCAATCTAGCCTACAATTTTGAGGAAAATTATTGTGTATTGAGGTAAGTTTTACCTTCCTCTACTGTCTGCAGGGATCTGTCGTTAACGATTTGACCGTGACTATGTTTATGATTAATTGTTAGTTTGGAACAAGTTGTGAAAAGATTTTTATAATTAAAACTTCGCAAACTCATGGAATCTTCGTAATATGAATTGTTGAGTTGTTTTACTCTAAGTATGAGTGGAATTGGATGATTGAATTGATGTGTATGTTATGGATTAAGGAAAATACGTTTTGAAGGATTGTGAGACTGATTCACATAAAAAAATTCGTATAAGAGAAGCCTATGGAATCATTTACGCTAAATTGTCGAAGAACACCTAAATGAGATTCTATGAAAATTGTATTTTTGATTGAACCGTGGGATTGAATTACATAAGCATCCCTTATAAAAAAAATCTAAGAACCCAAGGTGTTCAGGTTGTCGATAAGATACCTAAGCGAAGTTTTCTATGGAATTTGGGTTCGATATTAATATTAATTCCTTGTATGATATAGATGATCATTCGTAAGAGGAGCGATGACTTGTAAAGCGATTGTAGCGACAAGAACCATGTATGTAAGGCTACTCCTTTCTTTCAAAAGCATAAAATTCAAAGAGTTATTATTTTTGAAAAGAAACGTCAAAAGTTTTGTTCTATTGTATAATGAAATCTCTTGTCGAGAAGTATTCATTGATTATTCTTATTCTCATAATCATTGTTGTTGGTTACTGGTTTATCTTATCATAAGTCTTCGAAAAGAGGTATTCCAAAGAGTTAATCATCAAGTCGATCAAGAGTCGTGTCAAGGCAAAGTTAAAAAGTTTATGAGTTTCAAAAGAGGCCAAAGAGCCATTGTTATCATAGTTTGTTGTCCACACCACCGATTTCCATTAGTGTTGATAGATTTTATTTCATTGGCATTTGATATCATGAGTACAATCATGATCATACATTTAGATCGGGTTGCACGTTCTGCAACACATACATATATTAGATCAGGTTGCGCGTTCTGCAATACACACATATATATTAGATCGGGTTGTACGTCGCAGCAGGTACATAGACTCTGCGGGTCTCCATGGGTCATGACTACCGAGGCTTAGAGGTATTCCGTCTTGAGCGTGTGTGTACATTGCATTTCAAATCCAAACATACACCTTAGAGTATACTTAAGGGCAATGACATGTTATACACCTCACACTTTAAGACAATGATAGTTTATACGGTAAAGGCCTATCCAAACAGGTTGTATTTGAGTTTCATAGTTTCATTATTCGCCTCATATGGCATCTAGGTTAGTTATTCTTTCATTTAAAGCTTATCGCCTCATATTGCGTTTATGCCTTTCCTTACAGTTTACAGATTCATATTTTTATTCATGTTTTACATTCTCTGTACATTATTTCGTACTGACGTCCCTTTTTCTGAGGGCGTTGTGTGTTCATGCCGCAGGTTCTAATAGAGACTCTGCTAGGCCATCACAATAGGAGCTGTCGAGTTCAGCCATCAGTAAGTAAGCTTCATTTTTTTCGGAGCTTCCTGGTCAGATATAGAGTATGTTTTGCTGGGTTAAGTACAATATGGGTAGGTCCCGGCCCTGTCCCGGCCATATGTCAGTTTCGTTACTCGTAGAAACTCACAGACTTGTTTTGGTATGTATAGTGTTGATGTATAGCTTTGTCGACTAAGTTGTTTTTGTTGAACCATGTTGTGTCCTTGTCGGTCCTGTTATGTATATATGCTGGGTTAATCCCTCCTGTTCAGTGTTGTTGTTGTGATATAATCATGTACGACCTTGTCGGTCGAAAATTCTACTCATACAGAAGATTGGTCATCAGAGTGGTACGTTCGGGCTAACAGGGCACCAGGTGTCGGCCACACTCCCTAGTTTGGGGTGTGACAAATCTTTTTATGAACACTTATATGATAGTCTAAATCGGTGTGAAAGAGGAAGAACTGTTCACATTACAAAATGTAAAATCAATATTGGGACAATATAATGTACTATTTTGTATGTATAAATTTGAGTTTGTAGAGAAAATAATAATTGACAGTAACATTCTTAGGAAGTCTTTAATAAGTTGTGCTTCTATTGAAAATCAGGTCGTATTTCTTACTATCTTTAACTTGTCAAAACTTTAGTGATGGAGGGGAAAATTTACGAATGCGAATTACTCAAATGAATAAGAAGTTGAAGGATATTAAGAAGGGAAAGAGGAAACAAGGATGAAGTTAGGGGTTGTTTTGTTCAACCATTCTGATGTTGAATTTGAAGTCAAAGCTGGCAACGGGATATCACATCTTATCATTCAGAAAATTACGACACTACAAATATGGCGGCATTATAAATATTACTTGTCTAGTTTTAGATTTAGTAGGTTTGGCTGTTATTCGGATTATGCCTAGTAATAGTTTGGCTAGTGGTCGAGCGGTGTTGATTTTGGATCGAATATATATGTTATTTTGGGCTATCTAGTCTATAAAATTGATCAAATGTATAAATTTTGTATAGTTATACGTATAATATACATATAATATACATGATCAATATATATTTTTGTATATTTTTACTATATTGGTATATAAGTTTTATCGAACTGTACATATTAGTAAGTTTCTCTTTACTTTTCATCCTTCCTTCCGTTCCCGCCGCCTAATCTTAACTCCGGACAATATATAAATTGCTATCATTTTTAATTACACTTTCTCTTCCTCCTAATTTTCTGCAATAATAAAAAAAATCTTTACATAGCTCTTACTACTATTTCATTATATTATCTAATGATACCAAAGGGACAACAGGAGAAGGATTTGAAGGCTAAGGGGTATTGGGGTTTTGGCTTGTCCTTAGCCTTTGGATACTTTCATTTTATACATGGATTCAATGGAAGACAAAGAGGTTGTCTCTACTTTTTCTTTTAATGGAGATTATGAGAGGATTGCTTTTAATGTTGTTTAATATTTCTTCCGTTTCAAAATACTTGTTTCATTTTTCATTTACACTCCCCTTAAGTAAGTATTTATGAGGATATCATTTTGATTATTTTACCCTCTTAACATATTTTATTATATTATCTTTCATCAATAATATTTACTTCATCAAATATGAGAACCTCTTAGTTAAATAAAATGATAAGTATTTCAAAATAAATATTTTTAATAGAACGACAAATACTTTGAGAATGATGGAAGCAAAATGAATGGTGTGCACTGTTAATTCCGTTTGCATCTTTTTGTTTTGGAATTAGAAAATATCAAAAAGGGAAAGAGAGAAAAGATCAATAGCCTTCTTATCATATAAAGGTGCCACATCACCTATTAATTCCTAGCTCAAGTATATATGTATATAGATTATATAGGCAAAATGGAGGAATACCATAAAGTACCAAAAACTTACAAATTAAAGTTTTGGGGTTATGGATAGAGGCGAATTTAGGTGTAAAAAAAGATCACGTGAACCCATAATTATCTGATTAAACTCGATATATTATGTGTATAATATTTAAAATATATCTAGTATTACCTTTTAAAACACATGCTACAAAAGGCCTAATAATACCTTTTTATTTAATGTCTTTACAAGAAGCAACTACTCATAACTCACACATCTTCAACTTCTACTCTTATTAATGTCCATAACTCCCATGATTCTTTCAGTTTTTGATTTGCTTTATTTTCTTAAGCATAGCAATCTAAAATTAAACTTTAGAACACATGAGGCAATGAATTATAAGGGACTTTTGAGATTTTTATTTAAGTTTCAAGGATCCAAGTCTTCAAAAATAAGTAAAAGTAATATTTTTAATTAATGTTTAACAACAACAACATATCCAGTGAAATCCCACAACATGGGGTCTGGAGATGATGGAGTGTACGCAGACCTTATTTCTACCTTGATAGGTAGAGCGGTTGTTTCCGAGACCCTCAGTTTTTAACTAATGTTTATGAAATATATTTTAAAAACCCACATGTCTCTTATTTACACAAACTCTGCTCCACTTCTCACTCCCCCTCCTCCATGTGATCAGCATGATCCCCCCCCCCCCCATTTTTCATCATCGTCTCCCCATCCGCCTCCGCGACCACATCCTCTGTCGTTACTGTCATTGTCACCGTCTCCTTCATTACCGCTTCCTCCTCCACTATCATTGCCAGAGCCAAAACGTGACGAATAGTCTGAGTTTAGCCACAAATCTTGGCGAATTTTAAATTGATAGCAAAACTTATCTTGTCACAAATCCTATCAAATCACCATGATTTGTGATTGAATCGTGATGGGTCGCTAGAATTATGACCACAAATCGCTAGAATTGGCCAAAAGTTCTGATGGTTGTCATAACTTATTGTGCAAAAATTTCACTCCAAATTGAATCAATCTCAAAATAATCTCAATTTGATATACAACATTCTAACACCAACACAATAATTTTCTATGGTTAAATTCAACCTAAAGCTTCAAAAGTTAATACACCAACTTTATCTTCTTCAATAGTTTTATTTCAAGCTCAACAAAATTCAAATATGATATCTTTCAATTTTCTCCGGCCAAACTGATTCAAATATTAAGAATACATAATATAAGCTCAATGAAAAAAGACATACTCAATTTAAATCATAAATAAGTAATGAAAGAAGTATGAGAAAAGGAAGATAAAGGACGATGAGGATAAATTCTGGCTGAAGTCCTTATTTGCACGTACTCTTTTAACATTGGCAATTATAAAATATTGTTCCTGTCGATTACAATGGTGTAGGAAATGAAAATGAGTAACTGCTAATTAATACAAGAAAATGAAATTACAACAAACTGAAATTTCAATAAACTTGAACAAGAAATTGAGATTACAAGCACTTTGATTTGTTGGGTCGAGTGATGGCACTCTGTCTTTAAGACAAGATTGCCCCGTATATATCATTTCTACGTTCTGGACAATAGTCTCCCAATATAAAAAACAACTCAACAAATGAGCAAAGGAAACTCAAGTGTTACTTTGAAGAACTTTGAGTAAGAAATGATGCTGAAAAGTAGTAGGAAGAGTCTGATTTCGTTTGTGTGTTCTGTTTTCTCAACAATTGAGCAAAGGCTTCATTATATAGTGTAAGGAGAGGACTTATCAACTGCCCACATAATTGATGTTACTGGCCAAGTAATGACAATTATGGAGGTAGTAATTCAGCCAAAATAAATGACGAATTGATGTGCAACGGATTAGAGCTTTTAGGGAGAGTTATTCAGCCAAGTAATGACTGAATTGATGTGCATATTAACGGAGGTTAACGTTCCAAAACCAACAGCAAAAACACAAGTTCTCTGCCCAATTTAACTTACATGAAACTTCAGGGACCAAACTGTAAATATGAAGTAATTTGGGTCCAAAAAGATAATACTAGAAGAAGCTCACGACCCACGACCCGTGACCCGTGACCCGTGACCAGAGCCTGGCTGGACGGGTGGGCGGCGGCAGCGCGCGTGTGGGCTTAGCCTCGAACCAAAGCACATCTAGGTCCTCCCTCCTTCAAACACATGGGTTACCCATTGAGGTCCCAAACCCCAAGCCAATTTTGAGACTTATAAACTAAACAAATCTTCTTTCCCCCACCGATGAGGGAGGATTGGTCTTTACCACATTTTCATGCTTCAAACACCTCACTTCGTGGACCAATATCTCTTTCATTTCTCAACGAAATTTGACGATCCTTGGCCCTACGGTCATCTACTTACTTAGTAGCTTATGCACGTGTGAAGAATCAAAGTCTTCAATATGCGGAACCATAGTGTTTAAGTCATTAAATATGGTTAGACGCAACTTCCACCAAAGGCAGATTTCTAACAATCACCTCTTGAAAGAGATTTTGGCGCACTCACATGGTGCTTTTTTCCAGCAATATTTCAGTGGACCGATGTTGCATAAGGAGAGGTAGCTTCAGCTATGAACCTTCCATAGTTAAATACCATCAGACTTACTTACTGCGTGGTGAACGTGATGTCTTGAACCGTCAGTGTTTGGTGTAAGCCAAGTCAATAGTACCAACACAACAAATTTCCTTACTCTTTTCTTCGTAATGTTTTGTCCGTTGTGGCCATGGACACTTCTTGGATTCTTAAGTGCGTTCATTTGAGGCGGCCTATCCTAGTACTTAAATAGGTGGTCTCCTACAAGGTATCTTGACATACCCCACTTCACAAGTGTTAGGAACCATCAAAAGTTTCCCCAAATCTAACCTCAACCGGTGAGGATTGTTAAAGGTTTTGGAAACTTAATATTTACCCATACTGCAGATAGCTTCTATCGGGGGAACGACTTTGGATTTGGTGTTTCTTTATAGAAATCACTATCCGAAGTGCTCATGCTTCCACCGAAGCGATCAACTGAACCTTTACAACTTAGTTTTCCCATTGAACCAAATTCCTGGGATCTCCAGTCAGTAAGGTTGGGTTACCACCGTATTGGTCCTTATACTTTGGGTTTTAAGCCTATTCCCCTAGACATGCAGAACATCTGATACTTGGGTAAGCCCTTTGTCAGCGGGTCTGCTATATTATCCTTTGACTTTATGTAATAAATGGATATTATACCCGTGGTGATCAGCTGCCTAACGGTCTTATGCTTCCGTCGAATATGATGAGACTTGCCGTTGTACATAGCATTTCGTGACCTTCTTAGAGCCGACTGGCTATCGCAGTGGATCATTACAGAAGGTACGAGTTTGTTCCAATAAGGAACATCCTTGAAGAAGTCGTGAATCCACTCAGCTTCTTTTCTTGTTTTGTCTAAAGCGATAAACTTCGATTCCATCGTGGATCGGGCGATGCAAGTTTTCTTAGAGGATTTCCAAGACACAGCCCCACCACCAATTGTAAATACATACCCACTGGTGGACTTGATGTACTCTATATCAGATATCCAGTTTGCATCATTGTACCCCTCTAGTACAGCTGTATATCTCGAATAATATAACCCGTAAGTTAGCGTGTATTTCAGGTATTGAAGTACCCGATTCAACGCCTTCCAGTGATCATCACTCGGATTACAGGTAAACCTAGCCAACTTATTGATTGCATAAGCAATATCAGGTCGGGTGTAGTTTGTTATGTACATCAAACTTCTGATCACCTGTGCATATCGCTCCTGGCATATGGGTGCACCACGATTTTTATCAAGCTTTTTATTTCTATCCATTGGTGACTTTATAAGCGAACTGTCAAACATCTCGAACTTTCTCAAAACATCATCGATGTAGTGAGACTGAGATAAGACCAGTACGTCAGACGTCTTAGAGATTTTTATCCCTAAGATGACATCTGCGATACCCAAATCCTTCATGTCGAAGCATTGTTTCAACATGTTCTTAGTCTCTAGGATTACCCTAGGACTGCTTCATGTGATCAACATGTCATCTACATACAGGCATATCATGACGAATGAGTCAGAGTTACCTTTCATGTTGACACATTAGTCACAATCGTTAATGGAGAAACCTTTTGATAGTAGAGTACTATCAAACTTTTCGTGCCAATGCTTCAGGGCTTGTTTAAGCCCGTACAGAGATTTGACAAGCCGGCAGACTTTCTTCTCTTACCCTGGAACCACATATCCTTCGGGTTGGTCCATATAAATTTCTTCTTCCAAATCACCATTTAGGAAGGCTGTCTTGACATCCTTTTGATGTATCTCAAGGTCACGCAAAGCTGCGATCGCAATGAATACCCGTATGGACGTCATCAGAGATACCGGGGAATACGTGTCAAAGTAGTCAAGACCTTCTTTCTGCTGATATCCCTTGACTGCCAACCTAGCCTTGTACTTGTCTATAGACCCATCTGCTTTATATTTCCGTTTGAGTATCCACTTACAACCCAACGGTTTATTTTCCGGAGGAAGATCAACCAACTCCCAAGTATGGTTATGCAGAATGTAGTCTATTTCACTCTCAATAACTTCTTTCCAGAGCGGTGCCTCTGGAGTTGACAATGCTTCAGTAATTGTCCTTGGTTCAGCATCAACCAAATAAGCTACACAGTCAGGACCGAAGTGTTTGTCCTTCCTGGCCCTTTTACTTCGCCTTAGTTCCATCTCTGGAGTTTTCAAGTTCTGAGAATCTGAAACACTAGATTCTGGATATTCAACCACTTCGAGATCCACTAGATCTGAACCATCTAGATCTGAACCATCTAGATCCGGTCCGTCAGTGACTCCCGGTTCCTGAGAGCTTTGTTCATAACTTCGTTTGCGAGAGGTTATGTCTTTTTCCTTTCTAGGAAAGGTACCTTCAAAGAATTGAGCATTCCTTGATTTCATGATCGTACCCCCGTGGATATCTGGAATATTTAACTTATGCACTAAGAAGCGATAAGCACTACTGTTATTTGCATATCCGATGAATATGCAATCTACAGTCTTAGGTCCAATCTTGACCTGCTTTGACTTAGGTACTTCAACCTTTGCCAGACAACCCCATACCTTTAAATATTTACAGGTGGGTTTCTTTCTCTTTCATGATTCATATGGAGTTTTGTCCTTACCCTTATGTGGGACTCTGTTAAGAATCGTATTAGCGATAAAGACGGCTTCTCCCCACATGTTTTGGGTAAGACCGGAATTGATGAGCAAGGCATTCATCATTTTCTTCAATGTGCGATTCTTATGTTCCGCCACACCGTTCGATTGAGGTGAGTATGGAGCCATCGTTTGATGAGCAATGCCTTCTTGGGCACAATATTCCTCAAATTGCGCTACATATTCTCCCTCTTTATCGCTACGAATGGATTTAATTCGCATGCTTAGTTGGTTCTCAACTTCTGCTTTGTAACGTCGAAACGCTTCAAAGGCTTCATCTTTACTTTTCAACAAGTAAAGGTAAAAATACCTTATGCTATCATCAATGAATGTCACAAAGTACTTGTTCTCCCCTCTAGTTTGTGCGAACTTCAAATCACATATATCTGTGTGAATAAGTTCTAGATGAGCGGTATTCCTTTCGACGAATCGAAAAGGAAGCTTGGTGAGTTTTGACTCTACGCACACCTCACACTTATGTTGAGGGTTTACGTCGATAGACGGCAACAACTCTAACTTTACCAACCTTTGGATGAACTTGTAGTTAACATGTCCTAATCTATGATGCCATAAATTAGAAGACTCAAGCAAGTAAGAAGAAGCTTCAACTTTATTACTTTGACGCATTACATACATATCGTTAACTTTGAAGAGACATTCACAGACGAAGCCTCTCCCCACAAAAGTATCATTCTTAGTGAGTACAAATTTATTGGATTCAAACACTAGCCTAAAACCAACATTAATTAATAAAGGTCCTGAAATTGAATTTCTCCTAATCTCAAGGACATGCATCACTTCCTTCAGAGTGAGCTCCTTTCCAGAATCAGGACCACCTTTCCTACCCCCAGCAAGTCAGAGGAAGCGTTGTTGCCCATGAACAGCTTCTTTTCGGTGACCGGTGTATATGTGGAGAAGGCATCTCTGTTGGAACAGATGTGTCTGGTAGCACCTGTGTCCATCCACCACTGCATGAGATTCTCAACCAGGTTTTCTTCAAGCACCACCGCCGAGAACTCTTTAATCATGTCATCCAGGAGCGTGTCCTTGACGACGTTAGCATGCGCCTTGCCTTTAGCCTTGGCTTTCTCTTGTTGCTCAGTCTTGAGCTTGCGGCATTCTTTGATCAAATGACCAGGTTTCCCACAGTGGTGACAGTTACCTCTGAACTTCTTCGTTGCTTGGGTCTTGCCGTCTTTCTGGAACTTCCGCTTCTTGCTTGGGTTCCCTTTGACCTCGGCCAGATTTGCCGTTGCCTCAGCAGGTTGTTTACCCCTAGGCAAGGCCTTCTTATTATCTTCCTGAATTTGGAGTTTGATAATAAGTTCTTCTAAGGTCATCTCCTTTGTCTTGAGCTTTAAGTAGCTCATAAACTCATTCCACGAAGGAGGTAACTTTTCATTCAGCGATGCAACCAAAAACTGCTCATTTGGTTTCATTCCTTCCAAATCCATGTGATGTAGAATCATTTGGAATTCCTGAACTTAGGACATCTCTGTTTTACTATCCACCATTTGAAATTTCAAAAATTTTCCAACGATGAATTTCTTAGTACATGCATCTTGTGCGTTGTACTTCTTTTGCAGTTTTTCCCACAGCTCTTTGGAAATGCCAACGGTGCAATACACCGTGTAGAGAGGGTCTGCCAAGCAGTTCAATATGTAATTCTTACACATGAAATCATTATGATTCCATGCATCAATAACCATCTTCATGCCATTAATGACATGGATACCAAGGCCCCCTTCAGCCGTTTCAGTAGGCGAAGGGTCCATTTCATCTCCAGATTTTGGAGGATCTTCCGTTAGGAACCGGACCATGCCCATAATAGTCAAGTAGAACATCATCTTCTGCTGACATCTATTAAAGTTTGAGCCCATGAATTTTTCAGGGCGTTCATGGTGGAATGCTGAGGGTGGAGCAGTAAAGGCACTGGACGTGCCTTGGGTAGCAGTGGGGAAGGCAGAGGAGTTGTCTTGAACAGTAGCGGCAGCAGGAGGGATGACAGAATTGTTGTCTTGAGTGGCAGCAGCATCAGCGGAATGTAAAGTGTTTCCAGTCATGTTACTAAGCAATTACAGCAAGCTGATCTTGTCTTAAAATTGTTGATTACAATGGTGCAGGAAATGGAAATGAGTAACTGCTAAATATTACAAGAAAATGAAATTATAACAAACTGAAATTTCAATAAACTTGAACAAAAAACTGAGATTACAAGCACTTTGATTTGCTGGGTCGAATGATGGCACTCTGTCTTTATGCCAAGATTGCCCCGTATATATCCTTTCTACGTTCTGGACAATAGTCTCCAAGATAAAACAACAACTCAACAAATGAGCAAAGGAAACTCATGTGTTACTTTGAAGAACTTTGAGTAAAAAATGATGCGAAAAAATAGTAGGAAGAATCTGATTTCATTTGTGTGTTCTGTTTTCTCAATAATTGAGCAAATGCTTCATTATATAGTGTAAGGAGGGGACTTATCAACTGGCCACATAATTGCTGTTACTGGCCAAGTAATGACAAGTCTGGAGGTAGTAATTCAGCCAAAATAAATGACGAATTGATGTTCAACAGATTAGAGCTTTTAGGGAGAGTTATTCAGTCAAGAAATGACTGAATTGATGTGCATATTAATGGAGGTTAACGTTCCAAAACCAACAGCAAAAGCACAAGTTCTCTGCCAAATTTAACTTACCTGAAACTTCAAGGACCAAACTGTAAATATGAAGCAATTTGGGTCCAAAAGATAATATCAGAAGAAGCCCACGACCCGAGCCCGGACCGGACGGGCGGGCGGCGGCGGCGCGCGTGGGCTTAGTCTCGAACCAAAGCACATTTAGGTCCTCCCTCCTTCAAACACACGGGTTACCCTTGGGGTCCCAAACCAATTTTGAAACTTATAATCTAAACAAATCTTCCTTCCCCCACCGATGAGGGAGGATTGGTCTTTACCACATTTTCATGCTTCAAACACCTCACTTCGTGGACCAATATCTCTTTCATTTCTCAATGAAATTTGACGACCCTTGGCCCTACGGTCATCTACTTACTTAGTAGATTATGCACGTGTGAAGAATCAAAGTCTCCAACATGCGGAACCCTAGTGTTTAAGTCATTAAAGTTGGTTGGACGCAACTCCCACCAATGACAAATTTCTAACAGTTCCTTAGAAAAGCTATTCAGTGTAAATTTCTGTATTAATGTATGGATACATCGAACTCAATAGCTTTTGCTTAGACTCTTTATTTATGTTATAAGGAACTTTAAATTTCTGTATTAATGTATGGATACATCGAACTCAATAACTTTTGCTTAGACTCTTTATTTATGTTATAAGGAACTTTGTTAAATATGTATAAATATTTAATTGAGAACCTAGTAACTAAAATAAACTATAAGTTAAATAATTAGTTTAGAATCCATAAACTTCAAATACTTGCTCCGTCTATACTTGTAATGATAAGAGTACGAGGTTCTTTCTTCCTATATACAATATACATGTATGATACAAAGTATAAACTCTACTAATTAATTAATTACCACTCTCTTTTGAATTACGAGCATCTAAAAAACAAGTAATTATAAGCGCAGGAAATTGAATCGGCCCATTCATGTGGGTCCACCCAGATCCATGTCATAATAATAACTTAATATTTAAATATATTTTATTATAAGTAAAAAGATAAAAACACAATGGTTAGGACTCTTCCTGAGCCAATGTCTTGAGTCTTTTAAATAAGAGGAACGCAACTCCTGCACTTTCCATCCAAACAAAAAAGAACAGACATAAACTTCTCTTATTCCTTCCCTAATTCTCAAATTCTTGCAAAGTGATTGTATTGAATTTTCTTCCCCCAAAGCAAGAACAAACTTCTGTAACATGTACACGATTATAAACTGTGAATATTTCGGTGTAGTTCATGTTTCATAAATATGTGATTGCACTATTAGGTTAGTAAAACGAATTCAAATATTCAATGATACTGGAAATTGTGTGTCTGGATTAATTTATCAATAAGTAATATCGTTTTTCTCTATGATAAAACATGCCAACCCTAAGGAAGTTTGAAAATCAACAAGAGCCTAACTTTAGGATGGTCCTATATGGATAACTATTCATAGATGTAATTAGTGGAGAGATAATGATCTCTTGAAGCTAGTTTATGATCAGCTTATAATTAAGGATGAACTAATCATCTCTCTACGAAAAGAAAGAAGACTTTTAAATATGAAAATCTTGAAGTTTATCGGATCATATTATATGATTAGTGATGATACCCCTTGTATTGCAAAGTAATTTAATAGAACCCAAGAAGGAGCTTTGGATAACAAACATTTACTTACTCGAATTAATCTTCGCCGGATGAACTATTTTAAAGAATAGAAATAGTATATATATGGAGCGTTATTAGCATAATTTAACCTTCTTATTTATATACAATATAACTCAATCAATGTTCACACTATATATAGTCATTTTCCACCCTTCACTCTGGCAATATTTCCTATAATAAAATCTAAAAATCCAAGAAAATTGTATTAAAAAATTGAGTTCGATATCCGAACCCCTAAAGAAAAAAAATCACTCTTCCCTCCTTTTATCTATACACATCAACGATAATATTGGTAAACAAAAAATTAATCACTCTTCATCTTCACTTCCATAATTCCTAGCATCAAGAACTTGACTTTTTGATCTCTTCAGATGGCGATGGCCGTGGTGCTTAGTAAACTTCAACCTTCCGGTCTCTTTAAAGCGTTGTTGTTCAATAGGATCTATCTCGCACTCTGGTGGTGGCACTGAGTACCTCAATGAATCGTAACAATACGAATAATACATATATTTTGCCCTGAATCTTTTCATGGCCATTCTTTGTCTTGGTATAATCCTTGAAAAATCTGCCTTTTGGAGTTCAACATCTTTCTCATCACAATTACTAGGGTTTACTACTTGTTCCAATGGGTCCATTGCACATCCATTGAGTACTAAATCAGTAAATTCAGCTATAAATGGTGCATATTTGTAATTTGTTTTGTATTTTCCTCCTGAAGTAGCCCAATCTGAAGCATCCCAAATTGTTGCATATAGTCCCATTGGCTTTGATGGATAGTCTCCTCCCATTGCTTCATTACGTACAATTTCTCTAATTGGAACATCATCTATATAAAATCTGTTGTCAAAAAAGAAAAAGAAGAAATTAATAAAAATTGTCAATAATTGAGAGGTTTAATTAAAAGATATCTCTTAGTATCTATCATTCAATTACTTCAATGTGGATTAGGTTATATGTACCTTTTCTAATGAGAAATAATTCATGTTAGTCAATTCAACATAATTCAAAGTGGTTGCACTAATCAGAAATGGTTATGTCAGTTGATTGAATGTAATACAAAGTGGTTAAACTAAGTGTAGTAGTATATTGGTTGAGAAAGAGGTATCTTTAAGAGGTTCTAGAAACCAAATACTAAAAATCTGATATGTTTTTTTTCTTTTCGCATTTATCTTCTAAAAAATATAATAGCCATATGTTTTCTATGTGTTTAAAGAATCATGTTCATTTCCAGAAAGAAAAAGTTTAAGCAAATTAAATTGTCAAATCAACAATTAAGAACTTGAGATAGATATATACGTAATTGTCATTTGTCAATGAGTTACTTTAATGAAGATTATATTATAGTTATCTACAATTTGATCACGGAACATCAGACTTTTCAGTTCAGCTAAACGTCGTCGTCTTTTGAAATAAATCAGATAGAAAATGTGACAAATAAACACATTCATTGAACTGGTCAACTACTAATTCATCACGTAAAAGAAAAAAGGAAATCAAAGTCGTACCTTACATTTAAAAAAAAGGGTAAAATCTGCTTGGTATATCTTTAATTAGGCTTTTTATTTATTTTAGTAGGCTTTTGGACATGAGATTTCATGAGATGAAATCAGCGTTTGGACATGCCATTTCATCCATGATTTCATCTCATGAGATGAAATCTCAAATCATCCAAAAAGGCATGATTTGGAATTCCAAATCATGATTTCAAAAAATTTAAATGTAAAAGTGGACTCATAAATTTATATTTTATAAAAATAGATACATAAGTTGGTAGATATATTTATCAATTATGTTTATCAACCATTTATATCAAATCTTAAAAGATCTATAAGTTGGTAGAATATTTATAACAAACTTACTCTTACCAATCATGTGAGAAAATTATATTAAAGAGCAGTTACACTGCAACTCATGTTCAATTTTTCATTTTATTGAACTAAAGTTTGATCAATTGATGTTGCATTTTTTTAGAACGGTTTTCTAGTAGCGTATTAATTTTGTTATGAACTATGACTTGCTCATTTGGTAACATTGTATAAGAATTGGAAAATTTTTGATGATTTTCACAACTTGTGGGGTTTTTATGTCTATAAGAAAAAATACAACTTAAGAAATTGAAATTTCATGTCCAAACAAAACTTCAACTTCAAATCATTATGATTTCAAATCATGTCCAAACAGATACTTAGTTTTTAGATTATAGTTATCTTTTCTAATTACAGATCATGAATCATATCCATATAAATATTCACTGACAACGTTATGGATTTTAGATTATCAATACAATCTTACATGCTATACATGTTACCAACCATTAATGTTATGGCTAACTACCTACTTATAAGAGTTAATTTTTACGAATTTATAAATCGTTTATACCATCAAGTTAAATTAACCTAAAACAAGACGTAACTCTTTATATTTGATATTGGTAATATGAAAATTGAAAAGTAAAGCAATAATATGTTATAACAACAATAGCATACTCAGTGTAATCCCACAAAGTGGAGTCTGGACAAATAGAGTGTACGAAAACTTTACATCTATCTTAGAAGTAGAGAGATTTTTTTTTATAGACCATCGGCTCAAGAAAAAAGTAATAATGTGTTATACTTATAACTAGTTAAATTATATATAAAAAAGATTACGATATCAAAATTAAGTGTGACATGATAATTTTCAAATAAAGCAATAATCTCCTACAATTTCTTTTCAACTGTGAGCTAACTGTTTATTTAGAAAAGTTAAAGCTTTATTTATAGGACTACAGTAATTAATTAATAAGTACGTACGTATAATATACTATTTTGCATGTGATCTTTGAAAGGTGTACCATATTTCTTCTAGAGTACTAATCGTTTCAAATAGTCAAATATAAAAAGCGGCCGCGAAAAATGAGAAATTCAACGAATCCACGTTGTTAAAAGGATGATATGATGTTTGTACTTTTCTTAAAATTGAAGAAAGAAAACTCACATGATGTTTTTCGTGGTCCACAGAATACTATAACGATGGAACTCTTTTGAAGGATCAAACCAGAGAGTATATCTTTCTTCTCTTCCTCTATGTGTGCTTCCATTTCCATACAAATTCGTCTGAAATCTCCATGCTTTTCCTTTTATATTTCCCAAAAATTCAAAATCCAATTCATCATGTGTCTTCTTAAATACATCTTGGTTTGTCGTCTGCCCCAAAACAAACAAACAAATAAATAAATACGTTGTTATAGTGGTGGAGTCTGAATTTTCATCAACGCTAATTAAAATAAACAAAAGAAAAGTCAAAGAAATAATATATATATAAGAAAAATTGCTTATCTACACAATGTAATTTTACATAGAAGGAAAACAAGGTTGCTCCGAAACTGTGTAAACGTATTAAAACTATGATGAAGATCATAATATTAATTTGCAAAAACGAAAAAGGAATAGTAGAGATGCATACATAGAAGGCAACAACGATCCCTGCAGTATAGTCTGATGGCAATTTTATTTTAGCACTGAATAAACCATGGTTGTAGAGGTCAGAAGACTTGAACCCTGAACCTGTAAGAATTTCAAATGATAATAATAATAAAAAAAGAGAATTGAATTTAAACACATGGGTATGCTAAAAATTACTAAAAACGATAAATAAATAAAAAAGAAAACTTGGACGAAGAACTATCTAAGAAATTACGTTCTTGAGTAAATTTTTCCATGAAAAATATTTTTTATGACTTTTGTATTACCAAACACAGTGAAATTGAAATATATATTTTTACCTGTGTTTTGGTTGAGATGAAGTTGAAGGCTGTTATCATCAGTAGCATGAAGAATGTTTCCATCACCAAAGAGATGGCTGAATCCTTTGTTAAAAGGGATTGTGGAGACATCAAAGGCTGTACAAAACCAGACATGGAAAAACAAGAAGACAGACACACATATTTTCTTTCTCATTAAATCCATCTTTTGATTTTAGTTTTCTCTGTTTTTTCTGAGGCCACTATGTATATATAGAGCGTGTTTTTATATGGGGGTTAGTGTTGGATAATTTGTTTTTTAATTTATGGTTGGTTACGTTATGGAGAAGGTTTGGAGGGATATTTATGGAAATATAAAGCATTAAAAGGAGAAAATAGAAATTGTATTTTTGTGTCTGTGATTAGACTTATTCTATATTAGGATAACATTTGTTTAATGTATTTTCGGTTTTGTAGTCGTTACTTGCTTTTCCGGCAAGCTATTGAAATGTATTAATTAAAAAAGGGTAAATAAAATAAATTTGTTAGGTTCATTAGGACTTTACAAGTGTATAATACGTCATACATCACTATGATATATATCAATTTGAAGGGTTGATGTTACAATCTCAACAAACTCATAGCATTAACAAGATAAGAATAATTATATTTGATATAAAAACAAATTAAGTGGTAAGCCTACAAGGTTTGTATATTTGTTATGATTTATAACATTAAAGCGGTAATCATTTCGGAGCCTCTCCTTCTTCCTTTTCTTTTTATGCTCTGATTTTTTTTTTCTTTAACGCAATGATGGCAATAATTGTTTAATTTATTCCATTAATTTCTCTTTGTTTTAAAAAAATTACATAGAAAATTCTATTAACATCAAATGGCGAATTTAAAATTTGAACTTATCATTGAACTCATAATAACTCATTTTAATTCGCAAGAAGGGATCTTTACACAATAGTATGTCAGATTTATTATTTACTTTTCCTAATCGGTATACACAATTATACACATATTATACATGAACTATACATATATTATACATCTACAATCCATTTTTAGTTTAAGTAGTTGAGTGAATGACTATTTAGGTTAAATATATATATATATTCTCGATCCAAATACAGAGTCTAAGCAAAATAATTGAGTTACTCAAATATATAGATGTGCATATTATTTTATTCCCTCCCCCATCACCCCCCCCCCCCATTTAAACATATATACAAGTGCATATATTGTAAGCATTTTATTCCCGGATCGGGATGGGACTTGCTCCAGTCCCGCCAGACCCAACCCCGACCCGACCCCTTCTCCCGTCCCGCCCCGACCCCGCCAGAGCCCGCCAGACCCGGCCCGCAGGATCCGAGCCCGGCCCACTGGCCACTCTTAAATAATACTACTATAAGATTGCTCCCTTGATCTTTTTATCAACTTCGAAAACTTTATTCCTTTGTAGATGAATATAATTGTAATTTATTGGTTTAATTTTCAATATGCTAGCTTATGGACCCCGACCCGATGTTGAGATGTGTTTCTTTTATACATATTTAAAGTTGTGACTGACTCACATAACCATCTTCAATTGATGTTATTGTAATACCCCGAATCAGCCCTAGATGTAGCATGTTATATCAAAGTAGTCATGTGAGAATGTTATTTAGATTACATTGAAGGTGGAATGAGTGTTTGTAAGCAAGATAAATATATTTGAAAAATTAGAGTAAATATGTATTAATGAGACATGATTATTCAACTTTAGAAAGGTAGAACTCTTAATATAAAAAAATCATCATTATAATCAAGGAAAATCATAATTTTAAAAAAAATTTACAACGGTTCAAATAATTTATGATTTATATATAGTTTTTAACAATATTATAGAGCTATTCCTGCACTTATAGTGTCCAATTTATGATATTCGAAAAAAGTCAAATGGATGTTATTTTTTTATTTTGGTGATATATATGGGACCTTAACTAAGATTTCCGTTTTAAGTGTTTAATGAATATAAATTATGACATTTTTATTTGTGGGGGGGGGGGGGGGGTGAGTGTGATGGAAGAGGTTTAGAATAAAAGGAAGGAAAATGCAATGATATACTATATAATTAAAAGGAAAGTCAAACATTGCTTTTGTAAGTCCAAATTAAACAAATCTCTGCTACTGAACTAACCCTTCAACCCTCACAAATTATATATTAAAAAAATAAAATTTGTTATCTCATTTACTTATTTGAGAAGGAACCTTTTCCCTACTTTAAGTTGTTTAAAGTACTATATAAGTGGAAAGATATGTGCCAGGTAATTTTATGTTGTCTTTCTAAAGTGGTTATACCAACCTGAACAACTGCGTCCATATTGGTTCATTCATGCATATTGCAAAGAATAGGATACCTATCATCTTTTTATATAAATTAAAATAGGAGCATAATCAAAGTACATAAGTTCAATGATTGTGATCTTCTATCAGTGCACAATAAAAAAATTCAACAAGATAAATTAACTTTAGGCGAATAAAAATTTTAAACGGGGAGTTTTTCTTTTCGTCTAATAAAGTAAGTAATTACTTTTTGTGTTTCTTCTGTTTAGAAATTTTTTTTTTTATTAGGTGTGAGTTCACGAGTCCCTTTTTGATTCACATATGTACAAACCGGATGAAATTTCGGTATGTGTCATATAACCAGTCTAATCTACGTAAAGGTTCACAATTAAACTAAGAAACTTTACTTTTTGTAGAGTGATCCAAGTTCATATAAGGAGTCTATGTTTCCATTCCACATCCGATTTAAGACTCTTAACACTCCCCCGCACGTCCAGATCTTGTTAACTAGAGCGTGAATAGTATAATTTGGGGCCCAACATCGGTGAACGAATAATTGGAATGAGTCTGGTTCTGATACCATGTAAAGAATTGATATTGAGTCTAACTCAACCCCAAACGCTAGCTTGTAGGGTGAGGATTGTCCAAGTCCACATAAGGAGTCTAAAAGACCACGATATACACGGTAAAGATACCGTGTATATCACTTTGGTAATATTGTAAATATGTTTCATAATTAGTGGAGTTCTTGTACATGTATAATTATGGTAGTAGTCTTGTAATAGAAAAAACTATTAGACTTGTATTAGAAAAATGTAGATTTAATTTCCTTAATTAGATTGTGTATATCATGTATATATATACATTTTCATTAATGAAAATAATCAAGAGATTATTCTTTTTCATGGTATCAGCAGTGTAGGGCAAACTTTTCCTTCTTCAAATAATCCTCCTTCCGCCGCCCTGCTGGACTAGTGGCAGTCGGCCATACCCCCTCCTCCCTTCAATTTTTGTTGTTTTGTTTCCCAAAATCCTAATTCTTCTCTTGTTATTTCATCATGTCTACCACAAAGAATACATTTCATCCTGCCCTTGCAATCTCCAACATCAAGAACAACATCCCTATTGTTCTTGAGATGAAAAACGTCCAATACGCGACATGGGCAAAACTATTTAAAGTTCACGCACGGCCTCGGCAACAGACAAGGTGAATGTGCCTACCACTAATGATGAAATAGAGTTGTGGGCAACTCTTGATGCTACGGTACTCCAGTGGATTTATTCTACCATCTCTACAGACCTCTTGCAGACTATTATTGAACCCGACGCCATGACAATAGACACTTGTAATAGGTTGCGTGATATATTCCAAGATAACAAAAATTTCCGTATTATGACCCTTGAGCAAGAATTCTCCCACATCAGCATGGAGGATTTTCCGAATGTCTCCGCCTATTGTACGAGGTTCAAAGAGTTGTCAGGTCAACTCAGGAACGTTGGCGCACCCGTCACGAATGATCGTCTTGTTCTTCAGATGGTTGCAGGCCTCTCCGAGGCTTATAATAGTGTTGGGACGCTTCTTCGTCAAAGTAATCCTCTCCCGCCGTTCTACCAAGCACATTCCATGCTCACCTTAGAAGAAGCCGGCTTGGCTAAAATTCGGCAACCGGAGCCAATCCCGCCATGATGGTGGCCACGTCCAATGACCCTAACTCATTCTCGGACAATTCTAGTCAAAACCGTGATAATGGTGGCGGCAAAAAAGGCCAAACTCGAAAAAATAGTGGCAAAAATCGCGGCGGTGGAAGCAAGGGTGGTAGTGACAGAGGACGTAGTGGCAATGGCCTGCCGGCTGGGCCACAACACCACTGGCCGCAGCCGTGGGCCAATGCACAGTGGCCGTGGGCCAATGCACAGTGGCCGTGGGCTAGTGGGCAGTGGCCCATGCCACAATTTCTAAGATTTCCAGCGCCTTGGGCTAGGCCCAACAGCTCCTAGCAATTTTTGTCGGCCCAACAGTCACGTACTGGGCCTTGGCAGATGGCTAGCCTGCTTGGGCCTCGGCCTCAGCAGGCATTCGCTGCTGCGGGCCCAGCGACAATTCCAACGCCTACGGATATCGAGGCCGCGATGCATAGACTTGGATTAAATCCTCCGGACAAAAATTGGTACATGGACATCGGGGTCACTTTTCATATGACGTCCGCGCCAGGTAATCTCTCGTCTTATTTCAATTTGAGCAAAAATAGTGGCATAATTATTGGTGATGGTAATTCAATTCCAATTCGTGGTTATGGTCACACAAATTTATCTTCCCCGAACCCACCTTTAGCCTTGAAAAATGTCCTTCATGCTCCTCAATTAATTAAAAATTTGGTGTCCGTTCAAAAATTTACAACTGATAATTGAGTTTCTGTTGACTTTGACCCTTTTGGATTTTTTATGAAGGATTTCATAGCGGGGATACTTTTAATGAGATGTAATAGTCGGGGAGAGCTTTATCCAATCACCACCACCACCATTTACATGAGTCAAGCCACACCATCAACGTTTGTCGCTTTAGCACCTTCTTTATAGCATGCTCGTTTGGGTCATCCGGGGGCGTCTGTTATTTCTTCTCTTGAAAATAATAATTTTATTGAATGTAATAGTACGCGTAGTACTAATATTTATCCTTCTTGTCCACTTGGAAAACATGTTAAATTACCGTTTGTAGCCTCCAATTCTAGTACTTTGTTGCCTTTTGATATTATTCATAGTGATTTGTGGACATCTCCCGTTTTAAGCTCTTTGGGCCACTGTTATTATGTGTTACTTTTGGATGATTATTCTAATATTTTGTGGACCTTTCCTTTATCTAAAAAGTCTCAAGTTTTTCCACATTCTTAACATTTAAAGCATTCATCCGTACCCAATTTGAACGGGAAATTAAAAACATTCAATGTGATAATGGAAGGGAATTTAACAATGGGTCATTTCGGAAATTTTGTTACACTAATGGCATCTCTTTCCGTTTTTCTTGCCCTTATACGTCCTCACAAAATGGGAAAGCCAAAAGAAAAATTCATACCATTAATAATATTGTCCGAACCTTACTAGTCCATGCTTCATTACCACCCTCTTTTTTGACATCATGCATTACAAATGACTACTTACCTCCTTAACATACTCCCTAGCAAAGGATTAGCATATCAATCTCCCCTTAAAATTCTTTCTCACAAAGACCCTTTCTATTCTCATCTTAGGGTGTTTGGGTGTTTGTGCTATCAACTTTTTTCGTTCACTACAATTAACAAACTTTAAGCTCGTTCTACCGCTTGTATGTTTTTAGGTTATCCATCTAATCATCGTGGTTACAAATATTTTGATTTATCTTCTAATAAAATCATAATTAGTCGCCATGTTATTTTTTATGAAACTCAATTTCCGTTTGCTAAATTGTATAATTTCGTGTCTAGTTCTTATAGTTTTTTAGATGATGGGCTCTCACAGTATATTCTCCAATAGTGGGCCCAACTCGCCTGCGTGATCCACCTCGCGCCAGGCTCATTGCATCTTGGCACAAATGGTCTCGAGCAGCCTGCAATTCTCACCAAGAGGCCCACCGCCTGCTGTTGCCCAATAAACTCTTCCCCTGGCCCAATTTCCTAATCAGTGTCTCAACCAGCAGGCCCACTGCCTGCTGGCCCAAATAATTATCTCCCAAGTCCCCGATTTTCGCCAGCAGGCCCAACCTCATCGTCCCTGCGTCCAGTTAATGGGCTAGAATGCCCACTGCATGTTAGCCCATCCCGAGCTGACCCGATACCTACCCAAATCCCGTCTAATTCCATCTCGGGTCAAGGGCCCGTTACTCGTAGCCAACAGTGTATTTTAAAACCAAAATGACATTTTAATCTTAATTTTAAGGTCACTAAATCACCCCTACCTCGTAACCCAGTGTCTGTCCTTTATGACCCGAATTGGAAAATGACCATGTATGATGAATATAATGCTCTTATTGAAAATAAGACGTGGGAGTTGGTGACCCGTCCGCTTGTTGTTAATGTTATTTATTCTATGTGGATTTTACTCATAAGGAAAAATCTGATGGTTGTTTTGAGAGGCATAAGGTCCGTCTTGTAGGTGATGACAAAACTCAACAGGTTGGCGTGGATTGTGGAGAGACATTTAGTCCGGTGGTCAAACCTGAAACCATTCGCATTGTTCTCAGTCTAGCTCTCTCGAAAACATGGTCCATTCATCAGCTGGATGTGAAAAATGTTTTCTTACACGGTGATCTCAAAGAGACAGTATACCTGCATCAACCCTTGGGTTTCAGGGACCCCGATCATCCTACCCATGTTTGTTTGCTCAAGAAGTACTTGTATGGACTTAAGTAGGGCCCACGGGCTTGGTATAAGAAGTTTACAAATTATGTGTCTACTATTGGATTTTTTCACAGCAGGTCTGATCATTTTCTGTTCATCTATTGTCGTGGTACTTCTCTGGCATACATTCTATTATATGTGGATGATACTATATTGACTGCCTCTTCTAATAATCTGCGCAAGTCTATCATGTCTCTTCTCAATTCAGAATTTGTCATGAAAGACTTGGGGCCCTTGAGTTATTTTTTGGGTATAGCTGTCACACATCATGAAAGTGGTCTATTTTTATCATAGAAGAAGTATGCGACTGAGATTATTGAAAGGTATGGCATGTCATCTTGTAAGTCCTCTTCTACTCTGGTTGATACCAAACTGAAGATGAGTGCTACTTCTAGCACACCTTACGCGGATCTCACCCATTATCGCAGTCTTGCATGGGCTTTTCAATATCTTACTTTTATGAGGCCCGATATTACTTATGCAGTGCAGCATGTGTGTTTATTTATGGATGATCCGAGGGACGAGTACATGCATGCTCTCAAACGCATTGTGTGTTACATACATGACACTCTTGATTATGGTTTGCATTTATATCCATTCTCCGTCTCTACTCTCGTGTCTTATACAAATGCTGATTGAGGTGGGTGTCCAGCCACCAGACGTTCAACATCTGGTTATTGTATATTTCTTGGTGATAACTTGGTCTCTTGGTCGGAAAAATGCCAGGCTACTTTATCACGATCTAGTGTGGAGGCCGAGTATCGAGGGGTAGCCAATATGATAATTGAGTCATGTTGGCTGCGTAATCTTCTATTAGAGCTTTACTTTCCTATTCAGAAAGCTACCTTGATCTATTGTGACAATGTTAGTGCAGTCTATCTCTCTGGAAATCATGTCCAACATCAGCGCACTAAACATATCGAGATGGATATTCACTTTGTTCGCGAAAATGTAGCTCGAGGACAAGTACATGCTTGCATGTCCCGTCATGGTACCAAATTGTTGACATCTTTACTAAGGGTCTTTCCTTAGTTCTGTTTGAAGAGTTTAGGGACAGTCTCATCGTACGACAAACGTCCACTATGACTGCGGGGTGTAAAAGACCACGATATACACGGTTAAGATATCGTGTATATCACTTTGGTAATATTCTAAATATGTTCCATAATTAGTAGAGTTATTGTACATGTATAATTATGGTAGTAGTCTTGTAGTAGGAAAAGTCACTAGACTTGTATTGGAAAAAGGTAGATTTAATTTCCTTAATTAGATTATGTATATCATGTATATATATACATTTTCATTAATGAAAATAATCAAGGGATTATTCTCTTTCATAGTTCATGTTCCTATTTCATATCCGATGTGAGACTCTTAACACTCCCCCGCACGGCCAGACCTTGTTAACTGGGGTATGGATAATATAATTTGGGGCCCAACATCGGTGAACAAAGAATTGAAATGGGTCTGGCTTTGATACCATGTAAAAAATAAATCTTGTGCCTAACTCAACCTCAAAAGCTAGCTTGTAGGGTGATGATTGTCCAAGTACATATAAGGAGTCTATGTTTCCATTCCATATCCGATGTGTGACTCTTAACACTTTTTATCGAGTAAAACTCACTCTATTACAAATCTCAATCTTCATCAAAAGACTCTAAATCACAAAAGGGTATAGTGTGTCATGAATGAGATCTCATTATCTATAATCAGATGTTTCAAGGTCGAATTTCGAAAAAATAATAAAACTTCTAACAGAAAACTTTTTTCTTTTGATTGCAATATAAAACTGACTATAGTTCAACACTTTTTTATCAAGACACTTTCGTTTAAGGTGTTGTCTTATTTTATTCAATCATGAATGATACATTATAAATTTTCACCCAAACCTCATTTCAATTTCTCCTTTCGTCCCTCCTCCTTCAATCAAACCCCTAGATGGACATCATTAATTTCACGAGCAGGGGGCGGATATTCTAGTCCAGAAGTAATCAATTGGTATCCATTTGCAGATATATATATTATACGTAAGATTGTATTAATATCCCTTGAGGAGTCTTTCTTATTAATACAAATATATATAGTGTGTATAATATGGAATCCTAATACAATAAGGATCCTAAAATCATAATTATATAACACTAAATATTACAAAATATATTGGGAATATTTAATAATATTCGCTAATACACCCCCTCAGTCAGAGCGGGAGGAGGCCGAACACTAAGACTGAATCTGAAGTCAAGGAATAGCTGTCTAGAAAGACCTTTCGTAAAGATATCCACATATTGGTACGAAGAAGGCACATGCAATACCTTAACATGACCGACAACAACCTTCTCACGAACAAAGTGTATATCCATCTCAATATATTTGGTTCGCTGATGTTGAACCGGATTGTGAGATAGATATATGACAGATATGTTATCACAGTAGACTATAGACGCCTTACGCAAGGGACACTGGAGCTCCAAAAGGATATTTCGGAGCCAACAGATCTCAGCTACAACATTGGCAACACCTTTGTACTCTGCTTCGGCACTCGAACAGGATAGTGTGGCTTGCCTTTTGGCAGACCAGGAAATGAGATTATCCCCTAAGAATACACAATAGTCGGAGGTAGAGCGTTGCGTATCCGGACACCCTGCCTAATCTGCATATGTATATGATAGTAACTTGGTCGGTGCAGATGGGTATAGATGCAACCCATAATCAAATGTGCCCTTAATGTATCAGATGATATGTTTAAGAGTAGTAAAATGAGGTTCCCTGGGGGCATACATAAACAGACACACCTGCTGAATAACATAAGCAATATCGGCCTAGCGAAGGTAAGGTACTGAAGTGCACCTACAAGACTCCTATACAGAGTAGGATCGGAGACTAGATCACCATCAGTAGCACTAAACTTTGATTTAGAATCTACCAGATTGGGCATGATCTTGCAATTTGCCATTTTAGCCCTGTACACGATCTCCTTTGCATATTTACGCTGACTCAAGAACATAGTATCTGCAGATCTGGTCACGGATATCCCCAAGAAGTAACTCAACTTCCCCAAGTCAGTCATAGAAAATTCGATCTTAAGTAATGCAATAATCTCATTTTTCAACACATCAGATGAGGCAGTGAGAACAATATCATCTACATATAGTAGTAAGTAAACAGTGCTACTACCTCGATGCAAAATAAAAAGAGAATTATTGCATTTGCTGCATACAACCCAATCTGCATAATGTGCCTGGCAAAGCGTTCATACCACGCTTTGATGGCCTTTTTCAAACCATAAAGTGACTTACGAAGACGACATATATACTGAGGGGCTGCTGGATGGACAAAACCTGGCGGCTGGTGTATGTAAACATTTTCTTTTAAATCCCCATGTTGAAATGCATTTTTCACATCAAAATGATGAATTGGTCAATGCTTACCCATGACAACACTTAGAACTGTGCGAATGGTAGTCGATTTAACAACCGGGCTGAATATCTCACCACAATAAATGCCCTCCTACTGATTAGTGTCATTAGCTACATATCTCGCCTTATATCTCTCCAAGTCACCATTGTATCTGTATTTGTGATGAAAAAGTCATATGCAACGGATCACATTCAACCCCCTCCGGTCTAGGAACCAAATCCCAAGTGTGCTATTTTGTTAAAGCATTAAATTCCTCACGCATGACCGCATTCCAGTTAGGGTCTAGTTTGGCTAATTTTGGGTTTTTGGAAATTGGGGAAATAGTTTGTGTGGATAGGTTAAATTGGACTTTAGGTTTGAAAATCTCGTGTTGAGCACGGGTTTCCTTATGGTGCATGGGTTTAGGGGTAGGTTAGGTATTGTGGTGGAGATGTGGTGTCGGGTCACTGGTGGCAGAAACCAGGTCGTGTGTTCTGTTGGATTGGTCTATGAGAAAGTGAACCGGGTGGGTTGGTGTCGGGGAGAACATCGGGAGAGGTGTGGTTAGCGATATGGGTAGATCGATGTGGGTTGGTACTGGAGTGACGGTGTGGTGGGGTTATTTCAGGTATCAGTGGTGTTTTGGGTTCCGGTGACTGGTACAGTGTTGGGGTTTGTGGCGGTCGGTGACTGGGACTCATTGGGCGTCGATTGAGTGTCGGGGATGATGACTGGAATCGATGGAGAGACAATTGGAGCAGTCGATGGTGACTGGATTGGAGCAGAGACACTGCCGGTGGTAGCAATGTCATAGGATGGATACGGAGACACGGTGACATTGGTAGCGGTACGGGAGAGCTCGGTGAGTATGACTGGTGAGATGTTTGACTCATCTAGAAAGGTATAGTCCGTGTTACGGTATTTTTATATGTTTACAAACGGGAAAGTCATCTTGTCAAACGTGACGTGACGGGAGACATGGATTTGACGAGTAGACTGGTCATAGCATAGATAGTCCCTATGATTAGACGAGAATCCTATAAAGACACACAGAGTGGTGCATGGTGCTAATTTATGAGGGGCGGTAGAGGCAAGATTTGGATAGCAAAGACAACTGAAAATCCGAAGGTGATCATAGGAAGAGATTCGATAGTATAAGATTCGGTTGAGGTCATATTATGAAGAGTACTCGTGGATAAAATATTAAGAATGTATTCTACCATTTTGA
Organism: Anisodus acutangulus; assembly: GCA_029783415.1. Lineage (NCBI taxonomy): Eukaryota > Viridiplantae > Streptophyta > Magnoliopsida > Solanales > Solanaceae > Anisodus > Anisodus acutangulus. Next base: position 12,918,938 of record CM056492.1, read on the forward strand.
CCGCATAAACCCAGAAAGATGGAGGCATAGAGGCATGAAACATGAGAGTACGAACCATGTTATTTATGGTACAAATGATTCGTTCTACTTTGCCATTCTGGGAGGAAGTGTGTGGACACGAAAAATGAAAAATCATACTATTATTTTTGTAAAAATTATGAAACGAGGAATTATTAAATTCACGACTGTTATCACATTGGAATGATTTGATGGATTTTTTGAACTGTGTTTTGATATAGACACGAAATTCAAGAAATTTAGAAAAACCCTTAGACTTAAATTTAAGTGGGTAAACCCAAATAAAGTGAGAAAAATCATCTAATAAAACTAGATAAAACTTATGACCCAATGAGCTAGTAATGGGAGATGTCCATAAATCTGCATGAATAATGTCAAAGGGAGAAAACGTTACAGTTGAAGAAGGCTGAAAAGGAAGGCGAACGTGTTTGCCTAAAAGACAAGAAAAACATTGTTGGGCAAGTTTCTCATTATTGTAATGAATTAAGTTATTGTTACGAAGAAAATTAAAAATTGGAGCTCCTGGGTGTCCAAGTCTATTGTGCCAGGTTGACGGAGAGATTGTTGCGAGAGCGGTGGGAGGAGAGACACGGGCAGCTAGAGAGGTGGTAGGGGTGACACTGGCAGCGGGCGTGGATGAGAAAGGATAGAGGTCCTCCTCACTATTGCATCTCGTAAGGAGTTTACCGGTACGTAGGTCTGTTACAGAAAACCCAAACGGGTTAAAGTTGATTGATACAGAATTATCCGTGGCAAATTTTCTAACGGAGATTAGGTTTTTGATAATATTTGGGGCATAGAGGACGTTATTTAGGGAGATCTGAGGATGCGATGGTGGGGTTAGTGTGTGGCCAAACCCTTGAAGTGGAATGCGATGACTACTTCCAATCATAATAGATTGTGGAGTATTTAAATTTCGCAGTTGAGAAAGATTACAAGAATTGTTGGTGAGGTGAGACGTGACGCCTGTATCCATATACCACGCATTATCGGGCTGTCGATGAGTCAATGTGACAAAATTCTAGCCCAAATTGGATTGGGGAAGGCCTGGAGCGGACTGTTGGGCTTTAGGAAATTGGGCCGGATGAAAAGAAGGAGTGGAAGAGGGAGCGGGTGGGTTGTTTATGATGACAGAGAAGGTGGTGTATGCTGGGGGAGAATTGGGAGGAGTCAAGGAAGCCATTTATTTTGTTCTCGGGTAAAGGACAAAACTTTGATTGTTCTAGGGTAAGGAGAAAAGAAAGAAAATAGAAATCAGAAAAAGCAGACAATATGTTTCTTTCTCGGGCAGTGAAGAACAAAAGAAAACAAATGCAGAAAATATGATTTCTTTCTCGGGCAGTGGAGACTAGAGAGTTTTGTGCTTTATTGATTCTTGGGCAGTGAGGGCCGAAAGAAAACAAAAAGAAACATAGGACAAAGTTTTGTGCTTTCTTGGGTAATGGAACACGGGCCAAGGAAGGAAACAAACGCATACAAAACTTTTATTGTTTCTCGGGTAATGAACAACGACGCAGAAATCGAGGGATTGCTGCGGCTGAAGAAAATTCTTAGGGATTAGGTTTTGGCTTCTGATACCATGTAAGATTGTATTAATCTCCCTTGGGGAATATTTCTCATTATTACAAATATATATAATGTGTACAATGTGATATCCTAATACAATAAGGATCCTAAATCTACCATAATTATACAACACTAAATATTACAAAATATATGAGAATATTTAATATTCACTAATACTATATGCTAAATAACTCTACTTGATATTGACTATTCCTTTTGTCTCAATTTATGTAGCACCTTTTTTTTGGTCTATGTCAAAAGAATGTCACATTTCTATATTTAGAAATAATTTAACTTTATGAGTTGTTTACAGTCACACATTTATATATGACTTATTTTAGACCACACATTTCAAAAGTCTTCCTTTATTTTTTAAACTCTATGCTAAGTCAAATGGTGTCACATAAGTTGTGACCGTATATAAATTCTAGCTCTGTTACTATTGCCAAGTAGGGCGGATGCATTTGAACCACTAGAAAACAAGAGCTTGTGACTCGATCTTTATCTCTATATGCATTTCTCAGATGACAACTCCCTTATTCTAATTGTATGTGAATTGTCTGGAGTTAAATGGGGCCAAATGTTGAAAGAATCTGCCGTTGTTGAGTTGCTATCTACAGCCGCCTAATTGGGTTGATTTGTAGGCTATTTTCTATTGGCAAATTGTGGTTGTGTTGGACCCATATAGTTTCTCATGTTACCGTGTAAAAAATGTATCTTAGACCTAACTCAACCCCAAAAGCTAGCTCGTAGGGTGTGAATTGTCCAAGTCTATATAAGGAGTCCATGTTCTCATTCAATATCCGATGTGAGACTCTTAACACTCCCCCACACGCTCAGACCTTGTTAACTGGAGTGTGGATAATATAATTTGGGGGCCCAACATCGGTAAACAAAGAATTGAAATGGGCCTGACTCCCACGTCGTCCCGTCTTCATATGCTTTTTTGGACGAGGGGCTACATCCACTATTGAGTTACCATTTAAATAACCCATCTCACCAAGCCCAAACGAGGGGGCCCACTGCTCCCTCGTCCCTATCATCGGTCCCGATTGCAACGATCTAGCCACAAAATGCTACTGGGCTAGTTCGATTATGGGAGCCCACTGCTCCCTCCTCCCTTGCCTCGGCCCAGCACTGTTCCCGCATCCCGTTGGCCCAAATGAGGGAGCCCACTGCTCCCTCATCCTCTACTTCACCTACCCGAAAAACAGGCCCAACAACCAAAGTCCACCCAGTCAGTCCCTCTCGGCCCAACACTGTGTCCGAGAGTCCACCGTCCCAGCCCCACGTCTCGGCCCCTCCTCGGTCCATTGAAACCCGTGCCATGCACGGGATTTTTTGGCCCAAGCGTCATTTTAATTTAACATCCTCGGTCCAACCATCACTAATTCCAAAATATCCAAAAGCTGCCCTATCAGACCCGAATTGGAATGGGCTTGACTCTAATACCATGTAAAGAATGGATCTTAGACCTAACTCAACCCCAAAATCTAGCTCATAGGTGAGGATTATCCAAGTCCATATAAGTAGTCCATGTTCTCATTCCATATCCGATGTGAGACTCTTAACCATCCAGAAAAGCTATGTGGTTGGTTATGTGGCATTCTTTGACTAGGCCGGCAATTTCGTATGCAACACTTAATTTGTTAGTTTTGGCATCTTCTTTTAAATATTTTGGTGGTGGAAACTGGAAAGATCAGGAATTCTTTTTCTTTGTGTGGGGAAGGCAAGGAAAGGGAATGGATTAGTACTGAAGCATTCGAAATAATTGACAAAAACATGCATGAAAGAAGAATTAATATAATATACAGATATACTCTGTCCCTTTCATTATTTGTCATTTATAGTTCGGTTACTAGGACCAATTGTTGCAGTTAAATTGGACTATGTTCAGCTTCTCCCGTGTAAAAGGAAAAGGTCCAAAATTGTTCTTGTGTTTACAAAATGGTCTATCTTTGTCTTTCATTTAAAGTTCGAGTCAATCATACCCTCGTTGTTATTAATCTGACATACACCATATTTTCCAACTCAGCTAGCAGAATCATTTAAAAAGGAGTAAAAATGGTCTAATTTACTCCTGTATTTTGAGAAATTATTTATGTTATCCTTTGTTTAAGTAGAGGCTAATATAAGGTCCAAATGATTTATTTTTGCCTTCCGTTTGAAAATTTCCCTCGAGCAAATTAGTTTTCACGTCAGGAAAAAAGATACCACGTTAAACTTAAAATGATAAAGTTATCCTTATATTTTACAATGAAAGAAAGAAGAAGATAAGAAAAAACCTATGACAAGAATAAACGAATAAGTGAAACAATGGTAAAAGAGTTCAGTCAGTGTCTTATTTTTGTATTTCAGGTGATGGTACTTCCAACAACTTTGGAGATAAAATGCTTCTATGTAGTTGATTAATAGAGTATGTATATATGTTACTAGATGACTTCAATAATAACGTTTCGTTAAATTTCTTTTTATTAGGTATATAAAATAATAAATGAAGTTTACTGTTATATCAAATTTATAACAAAGAAATTAAGAATACATCACGAGATAAATCATCCGTTCATACTTAGTTGAAAAATAAACACTTTTAGTTTTCCAGAAGTTTGGCCAAACAGGCTTGTAACAACTCAAATTAGGAAGCTTCTGTAATTTGTGAATCTTAAAGGGTAGGCTCCTTTAAGTTTAAGAACATAGTTTACATAAAATTTTCCCGCAAAAAGATTATTATTGATATAAATAAGATAATAAAGTCTAATCAGTGCTATCAAATGAGTAGTAATTATGAAAGCATTATTCACAAAAATTATGAAGGAAATAAAAAATAAAGGGACCTTTATCTCTCTCCCAAAATCATACTTTGTACATGTATATAGTGTAGTGCTGGCCAGTGGACCGGGCTCGGGGTCTGGCGGGCCGGGTTTGGCGGGGTCGGTCATGGCGGGACGGGTGAAGGGGGCGGGATCGGGGCTGGCGGGTCAGGCGGGATCGGGTTTGGCGGGATTTGCCGAAGTCTCGTCCCGATCCCGTCGGAATCGGGTCGGGGCGGGATCGGGATCGGGTTCCGGTGGTTTTTCCTTTTTTTTTAGTAACATATGAATAAAAAAACTCAATAATTAAACAAGACAAGATAGTGTAATAAAAATATCTCAATGCTGCTTTTGTGCCTCTTATATTATTTAATAGACATATGATTTTTTTGTAAGACAAATACAATTATCGAAATTGAAACTTTGTGGTGTTGTCCAAAAGTTGCAAATTACAAAATAAAATTGCAATTAAAAAAATTACATTCTGAAAAAAACCTGTTCTAGTTTCTTGATAATTTCCTGTGGTTCTTCGGTTGGAATTGGTATTTGTTGGTCAAATTGATCCACGTCGCTTCCACCACCTTCGGATAAGATTTCGTTGTAGTTTTCGTCTTCTTCTTCGTTGATCTCCGGTTGACCGCACCTTCTCCGCTCCGCTCGTATCCAATCTCTGAATAAAACTGCAATTCCCAAGCTGTCTCCGGCTAATGAGTGTCTGTGGTCTCCTATTTGATATCTGCCGGCAGAAAAAGCGCTTTCAGACGCAGTTGATGACGCTTGAATGTTCAAAACATCTCGGGCCATCATTGAAAGTGTCGGAAAGGTCTTCTCATTCCCCCTCCAGTATTTCAGTAAGTCTTCACGTCCTTTTCCATTGAGAATTGTTTGGTACAGTACAGAACCCTGCAAAACAAAAATATCAAACTCGCTAATTTGGTTAGTAGCGGTACGACCGCACATTCTATTTCTGAGGTTTTCAATACTAACCACAGAAACACCATGTCTTTTGTGAGGTTGTGTTGAAGATGAAGAAGATGGTATGGAAGCCGGTAGGTTACTGACACTTTCTTGTTGGTAAAACCTATCTATGCTAGACAACACTTCTTCTTTAGTTTGTTCAATAGGTGGTGGATGATTTGGATTTTTTGGACTTGGAGGTGGTAGTACTTCTATACAATCGTAAATAGTTTCAATAAGTGATTTAGTACCGTCTATTTTAATAATCGAATTTAATACAGCACCAATAATATAAATAGTGGGAATAGGACTAAAATATTTTTTTATTTTGATAAACATTTTTTTAATAGCTGTCATATAAACTGGTTTTTCCATATATTCACTAAGTAATAAAAATATTAGAGTTATATAAAACAACATAGTTGAAATAGTAGGATAATATATACCAAAAAATTCTTTTGTTGCTTGAAAAAATTTCTCTAAAAATACAATAAGTTCGGAAATTTTTACCCAATCGCTATCTACAACCATGTGAGCTGAATTTTGATTATGAGAGTTAAAAAATAAAGTTATAGATTTTCTATAATCATAAGCAACAAGTAGTTGCTCATATAAAGAATTTCACCTAGTGGGTACTTCTTCTGGAATTTTTCTATAAGGTAGTTGGCAATTGTGACAAGTTTTTTTATATTCTTTTCTTCGTTGTATTCTATTACTTTTAAAAATAAAGTTTATAGCAAATTGTATTTTACTAAAAATGTCTTCAAAAAGTGATAGATCATCCTTTACAATTAAGTTATATATATGGCACGCACATTTTATATGAAAATGATCTGGAAAAGATGGAGTTAAACTATTTTTTAAAATTGTAATAGCGTAATTGTTAGAAGAAGCGTTATCTAATGTAATAGTCATAATTTTATCGGTTATTCCATAATACACTTGATAAATATTTTCTGCAATAAAAGTATCAATGTGCCTATCATCTATATATCTATACGCTAAGATACGTTTTTGCATAGACCATTTATAATCTATCCAATGACAAGTTACCGTTAAATAATCATGGCCGTTAGTACTACGACCTATATCAGACGTGATAAATACTTTGCCATTAAAATGATATAATGAATAACGTAAATATTGTTGATATTCATGTGCGAATTTAAATACATATCTCTTAACAGTTGATCTAGGAAAACCGTTAAAAGCAGGATTATATATATATCTCTAATGTAATGAATAAAATCGGGAGATGAAGGAAATGAAAAAGGCAAACCCTTCACAACAACTAATTTTGATATTGCTTCCCTATCTCTATGTTTATTGTATTTAGGGCCTACAATTCCCCCCGTCATAGGGTTAATTTGACCTTGTACTTGGTCCGGAACAGTATCAGTATGTGGACCTTGTCCCGATGGAGCGGGCGTTTGCGCACCCGATTTTGAATCCTGGTATTGGGCATACCTAGCTGGATGAGCCCTTACTACGTGTCTCATTAAACCCCTCGTCCCACAGTGACCTTTTCCAGTTTTAAAATTTAAAACATCTTTACAAATTTTACATCTAGCTACATGATTATCTACGTCCCTATCAAAAAACATTCATGCATCTGATTTTAATGGTCGTTTTGCTGGACCTCATCTCATACTAAGGGGAATAGGAGGCATTTCAGTTGAAGGTGCACTAGTGGGTGTGTTGTCATCAACATTAGTGGGTTTATCATCTAGATCATCGTCTAAATTAAAGTCTTCTTGAGTTCCAGAAAATAGCTCCTCGTCTAAATCTAATGGTATTGTAGGAAAATGTTCAGTATCAACAAAATCATCATGTGTAGGAATAGGATGACTAAAAGAAGTACCCTTGTCCTTGTTGCCCTACTAGAAGAATCCTGACCCCTACCCGTAAGCATACGTTTAAATCCTTCCATTATAAATTTATAATTATACTAATAAATAATTAAAGTAAATGAAATTAAGTGTGCTAAATAAAATAAACAAACAATAATAATTTAATGAAGGAACGAATATACCAAATGCCGACGTAACGTCGACGTGTAATCGAGAGGTTGAAAATTGAAATTTTGCTCGATGGAAGATCCTCAAGCTAGTTGCCAACTCACTCCCAATTCCCCAATGAATAAATAAAATTGAATATTTAGTAAACAATGTAGACTTGTAGAAAGATAAATTGAGAGATTAGAGAGATTGTAGGAAGATTTGTGAGAAAGATGAAGAGAAAATGAGTTATTTATAATTAAAAAATTGAATTAAAGTGTAAATATAATAACTTATGTGTTAAAAATAAATATTAAAGGGTAGGGGGGAGGTCAAAAATGACCGTTGCACAACAACCAAAATGTAAAATGATCGTTGGTGCAACGGTTGCAAAGGGGGGGGGGGGGTTACGGGCGGGATCGGGTCGGGTCGGGACTAGACATTGTCCCATCCCGGTTAGAGTCCCGATACCGATTTTTTTTACTACTCGGGTTTGGGGCGGTGTCGGGGCGGGACCGGACCGTCCCGGCCCACTGGCCAGCTCTAATATAGTGTACCTAAATAATTGTAATACTATTCTTTCGGATAGAATTGAAGGGAAAGAGAAAATTCTCTAGGCCTACAAAGACTAGGTCCAAACTATTTGATGCCAACTAACCGGCTATGATACTTAAACTACGTCTTAAATTGTTCTTATCTTGCTTTTGTTTTCTTATATATTTCATAAAATACAAATAATAACTAATTCATGCATGCATGACGAATATGGCAGTAAGGTGGAAACAAAAGAATATATATGTATTGAACTATTCATCACTTGCTTATAGTTGGCTAGTGGGTCAAAAGGGCCACACTGTAACCTACTTTGCAAGCAGCTGCACCTAATAATCTACACTTATAATTTTCAAATTTCGCCAGAAAAAAATTATTCACACCTTACACCAAACCATATTATATAAATACGACGGTTAAGTGATAAATTAAAGTGAAATTCATAATCAAAGTGATAAGTTTGGATGCAAATGCATGTCACTCATATATTGGTTTACGTGATAAATTGAAGTTAAATAAATGATAAATTTAGATGCAAACGCATTTCATTGGTTTAAGATAAAAACCAAGTATGGGTACATTTTTTCCTAACTTTCGAAGCAACTGTCCAACAGCTTCCAAATAGAACACTTGGGAAGGTACTCAACATGGCCAAATTGTTAATGTATATAAGTTAAATCCGCCAATATAACCAAATTGAAGCAAGATCACACATGATTCCAAAGAGACTAGCTGTACATGTATAACAAAAAATGAACCAAAATCACAGACAAGCAGTTTCGAACCAAAAAGGTTATGAAGAGAAAAGAAGGTATGTCTAAACAAGTAGCAACATGTAGAAAACCAAAATTGTGTCACTAAAAGAAACAACCGATAAACTTAATTTTCGGGAAGAAAACAAATTACCAAGGCAACTGCCTGCTTCTCTTGTCAATTGCTTCTCTAACATGAATGCATTAAAGCTACAACACAATCTGTACACACAACTACTAGGTGGGATCTTGAAATAAACTTTCATATCTACGGCAGCACATACCCTGTATGCAGTATGTATAATGATACACTCATGACTCAACAGCCTAATTCCCTGCTTACCACTTGTCTAATGCTATCCACGCATCGGCCAGTTATCAATGTCCTTCTAAAATACCATTCTTCTTCATAAAACTGCTTTCCATCAGGTAAGCAGAGGATGCTTATACAACCTACCAAGAAATGAGGTGAAAATTAAGACATCACTTCCGCGTCTCTCAGCTTTCATTCTAGAGAAAAATGCTTAGTGTATCGATGTGGTTGCACAAATGTCCCATTCAATCTGATGCATGAGGGCAAGTGTTATCAAGAAGCATTAAGGTATAAATCACGTCAAAGCAGGAAATGTCGAGCATGAATTGGAAGTATTAATATGTCCCATTTTGGTTGAGGGAATGGATTGTTCCCCGATTAGCAATCCTCACCTCATGAGCTACCTTTTGAGGTTGAGTTAGGTCCACGATCTATTTTCTTATATGGCCGTAGCCAGACCCATCTTATCTTAGTTTATATGCTCTAGAGGTCTAGTGCCGGGAAGGGGGAGGGAGAGCGTACTAATACGTCCCATATTGGCTGAGAGAATGAGTTGCTATCTCCTTTTATGATCTTTGGGCAATACCTACCTCATGAGCTAAATTTTGGGGCTTCTTAACAAGAAGAATGCCTCAGGAAAGCAGTAACCATCTGGCTTAAAGTGGAGCCCTTTTTTTTCATTATGAAGCTGGGTGGTGAGCACATTAGTTGGAAGGAGACTTGGATTGCTATTTAGTGCTTGCAGAGCATCAATGAAATCGTCTCAGGAAAGAAGCAATCATCAGGCTCTAAGTGGAACACATTTTTGTCATCGTGAAGCTGGACAGTGAGCACATTAGTTGAAAGAGACTTGATTCATTATTTAGTCCTTCCAAACAATCTCTCCCAATATTGCAACAAGTATCTCCTTCAGTTCAAGTTGTTGGTGATATAAGGAAAGATGATCATTCCTTTCCCAAGGGAGACATTGAGCCCTTTTTTAGTGAGAGAAATTGAGCCTTTCTCTATGCAAAGCAACAACATACTCAGTGTGATCCTACGAGTTCTCTATGCAAAGAGTTTGACAATCTCACAGGGTATGTTAAGTGCACCAAGAACCACACCGCATCAGATCTTTTCTCCAGTTCACCATCGCATTTCCAGCATCAGAAGGATGCTCATGATTTTCTCATGGTCTTGATTTTTCCGTTGTCCAAGGCTCAGATAATTCACAGATAACTTCTTTGCCAATATTTGATGCTTCTATAATGAGGAGTTCTATACTCCCACAAATTGAGGATGTGAAAGATACGATGTAATAGGCTCACATTGGTATTTCTTTTTGGAGTCTAATACAGTGCACGTAGTCATCCCTGCAACCAACAAATATTTCCCTACCAATCATGACAGGGGAGGAGAAGATGTCTCCTCCAAGTTCAAACCTAGCAAATTCCCGCACCATATCACATGGTTGATTTTCTCCATCAAAATTCAAGCTAACTTGAAGAACATGTACACTTCCAGGACTGGAGCAAACACAGACTAACCTGGCAATGACATATACTCACATGGATTGAGTTTCTTATTGACTTATTATAATCAATAGAACAATTCGTTGCATGATCAAACTACAATAAATCACCTTTGAGACTGAGAAGAATCAATACATGTCAATAGCAAGTGTTCATCAACATAGGCAGATGAAGTAATTGGATGTCCAACATCATGCTTCCAGAATAAATCACCTTTTTCCTAGCAGAACATGAAACCACATCAGTATGACCAAATGATCAAGATTTAATGCATTGATGTGCCAATAGTACATAACTATATCTCAATCTATAACATGGGATGTCAGTCTGGCATCTCTAAGAATAGTTTAGATCATCTTCCGAATGGTACAACTTGAATAATATGCATTACCAACCCATAATCAGGAGATCTAGAAAGAGACACTTACATAATTATATCTTAGACTCTTTTGGTTTATTCAGCATCAAGAGATCACAAGAAAATGAGGCATCTTAATTTCTATGAGCTCTTTGAATATCAAATGAAGGGGATGATGTCCGTGATTCAATTGCTTCTATGAGTTAACCTCTTAGAATTAAGAACAAGATAGGAGACTAGTAATTTAGCCTTGATTTGTTGACCTTCATTTGGCTTCTACTCCGAGGACTTTTTCTACTTCCGCCAATATCAGCGTTACTCTGAGGGATTATTCTGCTCTATTTTCCTATATACTTATTTGATTTGATAACACATCAAACCAACAAAACATGTGGTTTACTTAGATGAGATGATCACAATTTAACAGAGACAATCAGAGAGAACCAGTGAACACATCTAGGTAAGACGATAACAGAAACTTGTAGGTGAGCTAATATACTTGTCACAAACGACTTACTATTGCATTTGCTGCAAGTATAGTAAGTCATATCATGCATTCTCCTCACAAAGAATCTTGAAGCAGTCTGTTGCATTTTAAGATATGTAGAGATCTCTGTAGGATAACGGGTTTTTAGGAAAAAACGAGGAATGTACATAGATGCAGACTGGGCAGGATCAATTATTGACAGGAATCAACATCAGGGTACTAACATTTGTATGGGGCAACGTAGTAACGTGGCAAAGCAAAAAATCTCACAGTAATGCAAAATAGATGGCTGAAAGTTCTCGTGACATAATATGGTGAAAACGAGTCTTGGAATAACTAAGAATACCTTTGGACATTACCTATGAAGTTGTACTAGGACAACAAGACAGTCATTAGTATCACTGACACACTGGTTCAGTATGACAAAGCTAAGCATATCGATATCGACAAAATTTCATAAAAGAGAAGGTAGAATCTGCATTTTTTGTATGTCATTTGTTCCTGTTGATTGATATGGATTTTCCAGCATAATTATAGGAGTAATTTGATATAGTCTTATTATGTATTGATTACAAATGATTATGTAATATTCTCTTTCCTTATTTAGTCGTAGCACTTATTGTATAAATACCCATTGTCATGGGATGTAAATTATCAACAAATACAAAGAAATCGTTTCTTCTTCTTGAAATCTTCATGGTATCAGAGCCACCGCTTCAGTATGACAAAGCTAAGCATATCGATATCGACATAATTTCATAAAAGAGAAGGTAGAATCTGCATTTTTTGTATGTCATTTGTTCCTGTTGATTGATATGGATTTTCCAGTATAATTATAGGAGTAATTTGATATAGTCTTATTATGTATTGATTACAAATGATTATGTAATATTCTCTTTCCTTATTTAGTCGTAGCACTTATTGTATAAATACCCATTGTCATGGGATGTAAATTATCAACAAATACAAAGAAATCGTTTCTTCTTATTGAAATCTTCATGGTATCAGAGCCACCGTTGCCCCTTTTGAGGTGAGTTTTCTCCCTCAGCAGTATTAGGGTTCAATAGGTTGAGTTTTCTCCCTTTTTCTTTAAAACATTTCCGGCAAAGCTTCTGCTCGAAGCTAGGTTGCCACCTTCCGCCAGTTCTATACAAAAACCAGCACCACAGATAGGTAGATCTACAGTTTCCGATCAAACCCCAGAAAACTACCCACGCAAACTACCCACGCGCCACCAGAAGCCGTTGGTCTCCGACGCCACGCGCCGGCGCGTGTACTTTTTTCCGGCACAAAATTGCGCGTGTACATGACTAAACCTTTTGGAGCTTACTTGGAGTCTTTTGGGATAATTCATCAAACTAGTTATCCTTATACTAATGCACAAAATGGAATTGCTAAAAGAAAAAATAGGCATTTGTTAAAAGTAGCAAGATCCCTTTTGTTTCCCATGAATCTGTTGAAGCCTTATTGGGGGATGTCATTCTAGTAGCTTCCTACTACATCAATAGAATGCCACTTAAAACTCTCAATTTTAAGAGTCCTTTGGAAGCTTTAAAGGGTAAAAATGATTATACTGATCCTCCAAAAATTTGGGTGTGTTTGCTTTGTTCACACTAGGAACTCCGGAAAACTTGATCCTAAAGCTCTTAAGTGTCTTTATTGGGTATTCCCCAACACAGAAAGGGTACAAATGGTATCACCCTCATTCCCGGAGAACCTTTGTCAACATGGATGTTACCTTTCGAGAATCTGAGCCCTATTTTAGTATTACACCATCACCTCTTCAGGGGGAGAATTATAAGGAAGAAGAGATGGTTTTTCCTAATTTTCAGAGTCCTTTTCAGTTGATGTCATGTGACCAGGAGGTCATGGGTTCAAGCCGTGGAAACAGCCTCTTGCAGAAATGTGAGGTAAGACTACGTACAATAGACTCTTGTGGACCGGTGTTCCCCGGACCCCGAGCATAGCCGGAGCTTAGTGCACCGGGCTGCCCTTTATTGTTGAAACAAGAGAAAATGAAATTGGAGAAAGAATTCAGGGGTGACCGTTGGTCGTTTGGATAGGCCTGATTTGATAACTTACTCAAGAAGAAATAGAGTAGAAGAAGCAGAAGAAGCTATCATGCAATTTGCCGAAGCCGAACCTTCTTCCTCTGGTGAGTCATCTACATTTCCTAATGAGTTAGATTTGTCTTGCTCACGGGAAAGGAGTTAGATCTTGCACCAAACACCCCTTATCTAACTGTCTCTTATAATTCTTTATCTCCCTCCTATAGAGCCTTTGCTTTGTGTATTTCTTCTGTGTCTATTCCCCAAAATTGAAGGGAAGCTTTTGCAGATTCCAAATAGAAGCAAGCTATGATTGAAGAAATGAAGGCCTTGTCAAAGAATGAGACTTGAGAACTTGTCACATCACCTCCAAACAAAAAGTTGGTTGGTTGTAAATGGGTCTTCACTGTAAAACATAAAGATGTTGGTTCGATTGAAAGATTCAAAGCGAGATTGGTGGTTAAGGGATTCACTCAGACTTATGGAGTGGATTATCAAAACACATTTGCCCATGTTGCAAAAATGAACACCATTAGAATTCTTTTGTCTTGTGCAGCTAATCTTGATTGGGACTTACATCAGTTTGATGTGAAGAATTTCTTCATGGGGACTTAGAAAAAGATGTGTATATGGAGATTTCTCCTGGTTTTGGTAATGAACAAAGTCAAGGAAAGGTATGCAGACTGAAGAAAGCCTTGTATGGACTGAAGCAGTCTCCTAAAGCTTGGTTTGATAGATTCTACAAAGCAATGATCTCTTTCGGTTACCAATAAAGCAATGTTGATCACACCCTCTTCATAAGACATCAAAAGGGTAAACTCACTCTTCTCATAGTTTATGTTGATGACATAGTAATGATAGGAGATGACCCGATTGAATAAGTTGTTGGCTCAAGAATTTGAGATCAAGGATCATCGAAAATTACAATACTTCTTGGGTATTGAGGTTGCTAGATCAAACACAGAAATATTTATTTCCCAAAGAAAGTATATTTTGGACCTCTTGAAAGAAACTGGTATGACAGGTTGCAAGCCAACAGAATCACCTATTGAAAGCAACCATAAACTACAAAGTGGAGTTGAAAAGTCAGTTGATAAGGAGAGATCAAAGGCTGGTTGGAAGTCTCACTTATCTCTCTCACACTAGACTAGACATAGTCTATTCAGTCAGCATGGTGAGTCAGTTCATGCATGACCCTCGAGATCCTCATATGCAAGTTGTCTTTCGCATTTTATAGTATCTGAAGTCTGCGCCAGGGAAATGTCTACTTTTCTCCAGACATGGTCACCTCAAAATAGAAGCCTTTACAGATGCGGATTGGGCATGATCTCTAGATGACAGAACATCTACATCCAGTGACGGTACACTCGCAGGAGGAAAAGTGATCTAGATGACAGAAGATCTACATCCAGTGACTGTACACTCGCAGGAGGAAACCTGGTCACTTGGAGAAGCAAGAAGCAAAGTGTTGTTGCTAGATCAAGTACGGAGGCAGCATATAGAGCTATGGCTCAGGGTGTTTGTGAACTTTTATGGTTACGAAAGCTATTAGAGGAATTGAGATTGTCTGAAAAAGGAAAAAATTTCTTGTATTGCGACAACAAGGCTGCAATCAATATAACTCATAATCCAGTTCAGCATGACCGAACAAAACATGTTAAAATTGATTGACACTTCATCAAAGAAAAAGTTATTGAGTGGTGTCTTGAGTTTGTTCCATGTGTCATCAGGAAAGCAGCGAGCTGATGTGTTTACCAGAGGCCTCAACAAACGGATTTTCCATGGACTATATTTTGCAAGTTGGGCATGTGTGACATCTTTGCACCAACTTGAGGGGGAGTGTTGATTGATATGGATTTTCTAGCATAATTATAGGAGTAATTTGATATAGTCTGATTATGTATTGATATTGTATTGATTACAAATGATTATGTAATATTCTCTTTCCTTATTTAGTCATAGACTTATTGTATAAATACCAATTGTCATGGGATGTAAATTATCAAGAAATACAAAGAAGCCTTTTCTTCTTCTTGAAATCTTCAGTTCCTACCTCACAACAAATAGGAGATATTCTCATGAAGGGACTGTTTCAGCCTAACTAAGAGAATCTTATCAGCATGTTGGACATGATTATTGGTACCAATTTGACGGGTAGTGTTGAATTAGGAATTAATGGTTAGACTTATCATCGAATTTTGAAAAATAAAATAGATTCTTTATCTTGTAAGTTCAAACTTCAAAATAGAGAGATCTCTTGAGATAAGCAAGATCCTTTCTAAGTCTAGTTTAGTGGAATTTGATAACTTATCTAGTAGGACAATTCTCTCTACGTGTTGTAATTTTTATTTGGCATCAATTAAAGCAAGTATTCAGTTTCCCTTATCTTATTTCTCAAAACAACAAAAATCTCTAGAATAATACATGTTTTTGAGTCAAGGTCATTTTGATACACTTTTTTTCTGAAGTGAATCCTACAACACATGGGACGACTAGGATTAACGAACATAGCTTTCAAGAAGAAGAGCCATATACTTCATCAAAAAAAAAAAAAAGAGCCATATTCAATAATAATACCATTATCATTTACTAGGGACTCATTGTAGTATAATAACTGTATGTTGGAGCATGATAATTACAAAGTATAGACACAGCCACAAGTCTCGTGTTGGACAGGGGCAAGGAAAGAAAAGACGAAAGATGATTTGCAATTTGGCGTGCATGACACAGAGAATGCAAAACTGCTCACATACAACAAAAAATTTATATAACTATAGGCAGAAATGCAGATTACGCACTTCATCAGTTTTATAGGTCTTAATATAGACCATAGATTGAAAATCACTACAAGAGTTTTAAAGATCTAAATCTTTGGGGAAAAAAAGTTACAATATGCAATGTCTAACTCTAGCAGTGAACTTTCCTGTTCCTCTTGTGCTTGGTTGCATAAAAGAGGTTTCGTCTTCTACAAGTTTCTTGCTGTATAAAAGACCCAGATTATTAATTTGGAGATTCATGTTTCACATGTCGAAGAAAAGAAGCAGGAAAAAACATAGTACTCAACATCAACGCATGCTTGACTGGCGTTTGAGTTGGAGTCCAGTATGACAGAAATAACCAGTGGAAACTTTGACATGTTCACTTCCTACGCTGACAACTACCTTCTTTTCCTTTTGGAGAAGTGCATCTTAACATCAATCAGGTTAATGAAAAAATCCACTTCTCTAAGACATTAAATGCTCCATACAGAAGATCAAGATGAAATGCTTTTTGACTTTTCTGTTTTGGTGTAAAGAAAGTTATGTAGAGGATACAAAAATCTTTTTTTGATCTTTTTGAATCCCTGTAAGATGCACAAGGTTGTTTTGTAATTGTAAATATTGATACCAGTACCAACTTGGTGCTGATGAATACAAATGTTACCTTTGTAAAAAAAAAAGCCACTTTTGTTGTATGAATTCAACAACCCAAAAGTATCCAACAATGAAGCTTATGGTTGAAAGGAGAATACATAAATCCAACAATGAAGCTTATGGTTGAAAGGAGAATACATAAATCCAACAATGAAGCTTAAGGTTGAAAGGGGAATTACATATATTTTGTAACAAGAATAAAATTTCAAGAGGAGCCTAATGAGGAAAAGACAGAGATTAAGAAACTTGTTCTGACAGTCAGACAGAATAGCTAAAATTTGGTCTTCAAGCTCCTTAAAATATTGAAAAGAAATTCCTTCGGATCATGTACACATTAGAAGGGAGAATGCACCATTAGCGTAGTATGCTCTCTATAGTTACTGAATAATCATTAATGTCATAATCATAAGCTGCAGAACAATTGAAGTTCAAGATCTTTACCAAATCAAAGGAGTAGACACTGCCATCTCTTGAGCAAACAAGCACCTGTAGAGATTTAAAAAGGAGAATATTCATACTCACGAGCATTTTAGATTTTAGATTTTGAGATACTGCTTACTGAAAAATAAGAAAGGCTTTGGGAATGTAAAGAACGGAAAACTAAGGATAGCAGAGATAAACTTGTGAAAGGCCTTATTAGGCTGATATAGTGAAACAATAGTGATTGAGAAGTCGTAAGGTCTTTCACCAACTGAAAATAGAAGCAGACAATCAATGTCAAAAATAAAAGTGTGTCAAAAAAGTTGGCAGAGACATGGAGAATTGGATTACCGTACATAAACTAAGGCCTTCACTTAATGATAGACATCCTCCTACTAATTCGAAGCAGAACACTGGGCAGCATGAAAGCCATCATGGGAAATTTAAATGTGACTTTTGGTATCTAAACTCTCCGTCCTCACCCTCATAAACGAAAGGGATATTTGTGTAAGCCTTAAAAAATCTACAACATCGTGACTTTCATGCCTGTTGCCCTCACCAAAAAGGTTTGGTACATCTTACCTATGCAAGATCAAAAGGGTAGGCAGTGTGATCCAAGCATGTGTATAAGCTTTGAGGATGGTTATCTTAACATAGAAGTATGGTTGGACGTATCAGATTTATAACATTAGAAGATATTATAGGGAGAAATAATCACCTGCGATGGTAGTGCACGAGATATGCAGGGCCCAGCAAATATTGGGCCAGTTGTACTCACCTATTCCACAAAAAGAAATACATACATAAATAAATAACTGATGAAAATTGAAAAAAAGGACATTTCACAGGAAATGGACAGACGTGCATCAACTAAAAGATCATACGCACAATTTCATTTGGTATTAAAGATCATATTTATTCAATCAAGCAGACTATGTATTCATGCTCCAGTAAATTGTTTTACGCCTGTTGAGATATACTATAATTAAGTACATAAATGTGTGCTCTCTCTAACAGCTTAAGCTTTTAGATGAGATGGTCACACACTTCAACATGGTATCAAAGCAGGCAAGAGCTCCTGAGTTCGAGTCCCATCGCCACTCACTAAAAAAAAGAAGAATTTCCACGTACTTCGCTCGTGAAGAAAAAGAATCATGCTGAACGTGAGGGTTGACTTTCAGATCGTGTAAGAGGTAATGTTATTTCAGGAAAACTACCCTTGGAAGTGGAGAAAGTTTCATAGGGAAGGAATCACAAGTTATTTTTCTCTGATAAGGTAAGATTTATTAATGTAAGCCAGTTGACGCTGGAAAAAGTACATCAAAAAGTATGTGCATAGGAGGGCATGCCTGACTCATGAAGCATTACAGAGAAAGGTATCTACATTGCTTCAAGGTGTCACTGTGTAAGGAGGCCTTAGAGATGAACAATCTTTTCCTTCATTGAAGAGTAGCAGCACAAGTGTGGGCATCATTCATCAACTTGGCCAAGGTGAACTGGTCTATGCCGGATCACACTGCAGACCTGCTAAGTTGTTGGATCAGAAGGGGAGGGAGCAAGTGGAAAACAGTACCTGCTTGCATCTGGTGGAACATCTGGAAGGAAAGAAATGAAAGAATTTTTGAAGGGAAAGAATGTACAATACAGAAGATCAAGTGGAAGGTCATCACTTCTTTAGGTTTTTGGTGTAAAGAGCAAGATATAGAAGAGGAAGTCCAGCTAGTGGACTTTTTAGGGTCACTGTAATTACTTTCAGTAAGTGTAAATTTTTGGAGGTGGCCAGCAAACCCTTAATGCTGAGGAATACAAGGTTACCAGTTTCAAAAAAAATGTATGTGCATCACATAGAATGTAATGAACAGATCAAGTCCAACATAGTTTTAGGCTCTAACAAATTTGACACTGCCATGTTGCACCAAAAACTAAGCAAGAATTTACATTTATGTTAGCTTAAGTACAATGTCATTCTTGAAATAAAAAAATTCTAGAATTTCTTTCTTTCCAAATGATCCATCATATAGTGGAGGAAACGGTGTTCCAGATAGGAAAGGAAGGTTTAGGAACTCCTTTCCTATGTCAAGCAAGCAGGACTCCGAAAAGGTTCTTGGAATGCTTAATTTAATGCCCAAAACGTTGAAAACAAGGTTGCAAAGTCGATGAAGACTTTGCAATGAAGGACGAGGTGCTGGACATCTTCTGGTTCTTCCTTGCAAAGTATGCAATGATTACCAAAAGGAGCTACAGCGATTATTTATTGACTCATGGGCTAAATCGAAAGGCACAACTTGACTTTCAATAAGATGAAATGATCAAAGATGATACTGGAAAAAGAAGCTAGGTGAGATGCAGATTATCTGAAAGAAGTGCTTGAGAATAGGTGCAGACTTGAACTAAGCAAGGAGGATACATAATGTTGAGCTCGCCAAGAGTATCTTCCTAAAGCGATAAGAACATCCTCAAGCTTCCGTACTTATAAAATAGATAAATGGATGGACCCAAGAAGCTAAAAGAGTTCACAAGTGTTGGTATATTCTTTCGCCAAGGAAAACTTAAATGCTAGCTAAAATACATACTATAGAAGTTAATCTTCAAAGGTACAAAAGATTTTTGGTGAAAAATTATTCTGCAGAGTTCTTGAATCTGAAAGTACTGTATACTGATATGCTGTGATTTTTTGTGAATCTAAATGTGATTATTCGTCCAGTTGTGTTTTGGTCATGTGGAAGAGCTGGTTCTTCTATATTTGGATTTGCCAGTTCAGTTTTACCACTGGAAAATACCCTCCTTATATTCAAGTAACAAGATGGAATACATGGAGTTCAATAAACTTAATGTTGTTCTACCTTCCAGACAACAGATCCCTCAGTATCCAGCGCAAAAACACTTCCATCCACCATGCAACATATAACTGCAACACCACAAGCTAAGTTGAAATGTAATTGACATCTGAAACAACACACCATAACAGCATGTGGTACCAACCATCTAAAATTTGGAAAAAGGTGCATAACATCATAAAAATAAATCATAAGAAATATGAAATTCTGAGTGTCCAATCAAAACTTTAAGACAATCGTTGTGGCCTTATACCTTTATACACTTCTCTGGATGCCTTTATACACCAATGTTTTGTATATCTCAAACACCATCTACCACATGTAATCCAATGTAGGTTTCACATGCAGGCTAGAAGTCAGACTATGTGAGAGAAAATGGACTAGCTAAGTGATGCCCTCTGGAAGCCCTTCACATGTGAATATGGAATTTGGTATATCAACACCTTCTCCACATGTGTAATGGTTATATGATTCACATGGGCTAAAATTCAAGCTTAAGGGTGTCAGAATAAGTTTATCAAAGATTGCTCTGATAGGATGGAAAAAATATCTGAAGATCCAACCAACACGTTAAAGCAGGGGTAAAGTAGGTCTCCCAGGCACGCTTGTCGAGAAAATGATCCAAGTCCCCTTAGGTCTCCCTCTTTCTCTCTCCGGTGATCCTTCTGATCACCGGAATCAACCCCCCTTTATTTCTTTTCTTTTCTCTCTCCTCTTTTTCTTTCTCGACAGTAAGTTAGGAAAAATAATAATAACAAAGATTTTCCAATGGAAGAAAATAGAATTTATTTCAATGCAGGCTTCAAATCTTTTGACATCACCAGATGGTCTCAGACATTTGGTTTGAATGGGTGGAGAGAAGTCGCAACATGATGAGAAGATCAACTATAAGTCTGATGAGCATGAGCTGAGTCTGCTTTATTCTCAAAGAAGCATCTAAGGATGGGAAGAATGAGATCAGGAGGTGGAAAACCAAGGAGAAACTTTCTGAAATCTTCTGTACGAGGAAAGCAAATGAGCATGGAAGATACATGAGTATTCTCTTGCTGCATGGAATGGAGAGATCAGTTATTATAATTCCAGAACTGGCCCTAAATGCAGGTTGGAAAGAGATAGCATTGAAGATAGAAAGGTTCATTCAATGCTCCAAGCAACCTATGATTGCAGAACCTCCCAGACTTGTCAAAAAAGATTTCCCTTTTACCAGAGCAGTACGAGAGAGTAAATGGCAATCCAACACTCTTCGAGAATCGACAGTCACATCCAACAAAGGAGAGATATGTGTCACAGAGTCTCCAGGGGTCAAAGATACTGGAATTTTCAAGAGGTGTATTGTTGGTTCTTTTGCTGCAGAAGAAACAGAGATCCCCACTTTGTCAGATATTAGGAGATGGGTGGTGGTTACATGGAAAGCGGTGTTTGGGATCAACATTTATGAAATGGCCAACAATATGTTCCTATTTGAGTTCTCTAATAGGAACATGGCAGAACAGATCATTCAGAAGAAATGGAGGTGGAAGAAGACCAAACTGAAGCTCCAATGGTGGTACCCCACAGCCGGATGCGAACCATTGACTCAAATTGCAAACATCACTTGGATAAGAGCTTTGGGAATGCCTCTTCAGCAAACATCACTTGGATAAGAGCTTTGGGAATGCCTCTTCAACTATGGTCTCAGAGGATCTTCACTGAAATTGGGAACATTTGTGGTGGATGGGTCGCTACTGAAGAAGAGACTGACCTGAAAAATCATATGAAGTGGGCCCGAATTCAAATCTCAAGCGATGGCCGGAATTGCCCTAGCGAAGTAACAATAGTAAGAGATGGTATCAAGTTTTTTATTCCGATATGGGTGGAACAGAGAGTTCGTTTCCAAATTGTTTCGTCGTCGACACGATCTGGGTTGCCGGATTTTGTTGAGTCCTTAGAAGAACCCAGAGGTACGAGGTCGGCTACGGACCTTTGGATAAAAGAATCGAGTGTTTCGAAGAAAGTACAGGGGAGCATGCAAATCTCTAAAGATAGACAGGGGGATCACGTAGGACCTGCAAACACAGCAGGCACGTGACAAGGAGAAGGTTGAACCCTTGCTCTCCACTTATTGTTTTTTGGGCCAAAACAGGCCCAAATCCAAAAAGTGGTACGGCCTAGATGGAGCAGCCCATGTCATCTTTAATGATTTAAATGGGCCACATGTTGTAAAAAACTTTGATCCTTTAGTTGTAGACTATACGACAGTTGAGTCTCAGTCGTTGTCTCCAGAAACAGAGACTTCCATTCTTGAAGAAACTTCTAAGCACCTGGGACTTCCCAGGATATTACGGAGGAGAAGATTCAGATAAAGGAAACAATGACATGCATATGAAGGAAACCATCGAAAATATGGTGATAACCCTAATCGCCAATAATCCTGAATCTGAGGCACATCAAATTGCCACAGTATTTAGGGAAGATGATACATAAATTGAAGAATGGGTACTCGAAGATGCAAAACCAATTCATCAAGACACGAGTTTAATTCTGCAGAAGGAGGTGACTACATCTACATGGGTAAAACAAAACATACTGAGATTTGGGAGAATTTTTGGGGCCGATTTCAAGGGACATGAGGAGGAAGCGTTGAAATTACTGATGCAAATTGATAGTTGCAGACAGGCAAGGAAATTGGAAATGGAGTGTGTTTCAAAGAGGCCCAGATTCAAAGGCATTAAGGGTCTCACCCCTTTTGATGTAAAATTTAAGAGTGATGGGAAGAAAGGTAAGGGGAATGATTGAAACCCTTTGTAATGAAGTTAAAATTGGTGTCCTGGAATGTGAGGGGTTTGAATAGTGGAGAAAAGAGAAGATTAGTCAAGAGCCTTATTTTCAATTGGAATCCTGATGTTATTTGTCTTCAGGAAACTAAGTTGGATGGGGAGGTTAAAGAGATTATCAAAGATCTTTGGGGAGGGAGATGGGTGAAGTATGCATGCTTGCAAGCTAGTGGTACCAGAGGGGGAATTTTGATGATGTGGGATAGTAGTGTGTGGAAAGGGGAGATTTTGGAGATTGGTGCATATACCTTATCTTGCAAGTTTGTGGCAACCCTTCAAATTTTTGAGTTCCATATAACTGGAGTATATGCACCAAACTGCAGAACATAGAGGGAACAAGTGTGGGATGAATTAGGGGCAATCAGGGGTTTGATAGATGGCCCTTGGGTTGTCTATGGAGACTTCAATGTTACGAGATTTCCCTCCAAGAAAATGAACTGCAGAAGGAGTGTTGCCATAGAGGAATTCTCAGACTTCATAGAAGACATGGAATTGGTAGACCCTCAGCTTAAGGGATGATGTTTTACTTGGTATAAGGGAGATAACTGTAGAACGGCATCCAGAATTGATAGGATACTCTTCTCACATGATTGGGATGATAAGTTCATAAACATCAAGCAATCTATGTTGCAAAGACTGGAATCAGATCACTTCCCAATTGAGCTGCAGTGTGGAATGTGGGAGCACAACAAGTCCTATTTTAAATGTGAAAACTGGTGGCTAAATACTGATGGGTTTGTAGAAAGAATCAGGGACTGGTGGATCTCATTTGTCTTTACAGGCAAACCTGACTTCATTCTGGCCTGTAAACTCAAAGCTTTAAAAGACAGGTTGAAAGAATGGAGTAGAATAAACCAAGGAAACCTGGGAGCTCAAAAGACTCATATTCTGAGTCAATTGGCTTCAATAGATGTTGTGGTAGTGAATAGAGTACTTACAGAGGGAGAATCAGTGTTGAAGGCTTCTCTTTTAATGGAATATGAAAAACATCTCAAAAATGAAGAAATTGCATGGAGACAAAGATCTAGGGCTCTTTGGCTTAAAGAAGGGGATAGGAACACCAACTTCTTTCCTAAGATGGCCAATGCACATAAGAGATACAATAACATTGATCGGCTGGAGATAGAAGGAGAAACAGTGGAAGATCCAACAAGGATAAAGGGGGAGATTATTGATTTTTATCAGAGTTTTTACTCTGAGTCTACAGATTGGAGGCCTTCATGCAACCTAATTAATTGTCCAGTGATTAGTGAAGAAGAAAAAGCAGCTATACAGGGGGATTTTGAAGAACAAGAGGTGCTCTCGTGTTTGAAGATGTGTGCCATGGACAAAGCTCCTGGGTTGAAGATGTCCAATGGGTTTTCTTATCAAATGTTGGGATGTGTTAAGCTAGATATCATGGCCACTTTTCAAAATTTCCACTCTAATGAAATTTTTGAGAAAAGTCTCAATGCTACTTACATTGCATTAATCCCAAAGAAAACAGGTGCCAAGGAGTTGAGAGATTTCAGACCTATTAGCCTTATAGACAGTATCTATAAACTGATCTCTGAGGTGCTCACAGAGAGGCTAAAAAGAGTTATTGGCAAGCTGGTAGATGTGCAGCAAATGGCGTTTATTAAAGATAGGCAAATTATGGATGCCATCCTAATTGCCAATGAAGCAGTGGATTCTAGAATTAAACAAGGCAAGCCAGGAGTTTTGTGCAAGTTGGACATTGAGAAGGCATATGATCATGTTAACTGGGTATTTTTGCTGAAAGTACTTTCGTGTATGGGTTTTGGAACGAAATGGATTAAGTGGATGGAATATTGTATTTCTACTGTCAGGTTCTCAGTCCTTATCAATGGATCACCTGAAGGGTTTTTTTCCGCACATAGAGGGTTAAGGCAAGGTGACCCTCTATCCCCTTTCTTGTTCATTTTAGCCATGGAGGGTCTGAATAATATGATCAAAGTGGCAAGAACCAACAACTAGATCAGAGGTTTTGAAATTGCCACAAGCTCTAACACAAATGCCAACATGGAAATCACACATTTACAGTATGCAGAGGACACCTTAATTTTATATGATGCTGATGTAGATCAACCAAAGATTTTGAGAACTATTTTGGTACTGTTTGAAGGAATTTCTGGTTTACATGTTAACTGGAGAAAGAGTCATATGTATCCTACCAATGAAGTGAATCACATGGAAGAGTTGTCCAGGATTCTGGGTGGAGAAGTAGGGTCATTGCCAACTACTTATCTGGGAATGCCTCTGGGTGCCAAATCAAAGTCAATGAACATTTGGAATTCAGTGATTGAAAAATGTGAGAAGAAATTGTCTAGGTGGAAGTCACAGTATATATCATTAGGGGGCAAAGTCACTCTCATTAACTCTGTACTGGATGCACTCCCAACCTATATGATGTCCATCTTCCCCATTCCAGAGGGAGTTATCCAAAGACTTGATAAAATCATAAGGGATTTTCTTTAGAAAGGTAATCAAGACAAGAAGGTATTCCATCTAGTTAAATGGTGTGATGTGCTATTGGGAAAGAAGCTGGGTGGTTTAGGAATCAGGAACTTAAAGTTGCAGAGTAAAGTCTTAAGACTTAAATGGCTATGGAGGTATTCACAAACACCTCAATCTTACTGGGGAAGAATCATCAAAACAAAATATGGGGAAGACAACAAGTGGATGACCAAGGAGGTGAACACCCCTTATGGAGATCCATAAGAAACTTTTGGCCTTTCCTGAGGATCCACTCCACTATTAAAGTGAACAATGGTGAAAGAATTTCTTTAAAGGAGCTCTTTCCCAGCATTCATGGACTGGCAGTACATCAACACAAGAAGGTAGCAGAGATCTGGACTGCTCAAGGGTGGGACATTCAATTTAAAAGAAACTTCAATGATTGAGAAATTAACACATTGGCATAATTCTTCAAGAAATTGGAAGAATTTAAAGGCATAGAGGAAGGAGCAGACAAACTATGGTGGCAAGAAGACAATAAAGGCATTTACAAAGTGAGCTCAGCTTACAAATTTTTTATCCAGGGGAATCAACAAGTGCAAACTTGGCCCGGAAGGCACATATGGAAAGTGAAGATGCCTTACAAAGTTGCATGCTTTACTTGGTTGGTGGCAAGGGAAGCTGTTTTGACTCAAGAAAACCTCAAGAAAAGGAAGTTCTCTCTATGTTCGAGATGCTATTTATGTGGTGAAGAGGTTGAGACACTCAGTCATCTATTCTTACACCGTAGGATTGCAGCTCAGCTATGGAGGATCTTTATTAATTTAAGAGGCATTGTCCGGGTGATGCCAAAAAGGATAACCCATTTACTTTATAGCTGGGAGGAGGCAGGAGCATCAGACAAAGACAGATAGAGGATTGTCCCAGCCTGCATTTGGTGGACAATAAGGAAGGAGAGAAACACTAGGTGTTTTGAAGACAGCAACAGTGAAGTTCAGAAGATTAAATTGAATTGCATTAAACTTTTTTGTTTTTGGTGTAAACAGATCTACCTTGAGGATACTGAGTCCATAATAGAAATCCTAGGTTCATGTTAGAATTTCTCTTCATGGATCAGTTCCAATGCTATGATGTAAATATGGTTTTCAGTACAACCGATGTACTGATTTAGTCAAATACATACAACAGTTACCTTTTCAAAAAAAAAAATCCTTTGAATGTCGTTATAGATGTCAGATATTGTATATCTCTAACAAAGGATACCAACATCAACAACATTTAAAAGCATGACACTAGATCTCCTCCCCGTTGATAAATTAAGGAGCCAACAAGTTGCAATTTAAATCAAAACCGTCACGAACTACTAAGGATAATCAAAGGAAGTTACAGTAGTAAAGTTTGATCTTTTGGATCTTTACCAAACAATCTAACAGAGAAATTGCCGTAGAACTGAATTTAATCAACCCATCCTGCTCAATATCTAGTCACAGACAAAAACATAGCAAGCTAGAACAAATTGATGATGACACACAAAAAAAGTACCATTTTCAGATGAAGGATTGACTGAAAGTGACGCAAAAATAGGAACTCCAAACTCTCGTACCCATAGCTGACCAAATGGCAGAGCCTGCAGAGCGAAAATTGTTCAACACGCTTGCAACGAAGCAAATATTGACAGTATTACAAAGTATAAGAAGGTAATGCTTTGACACATCAAACAAAAGTAAGCTTATGCTGTTGATATCATGGAGCAACGCATATCATCCAATCCCTCTCCCTGAGTGGAGGGGTTGGCAAAGAAAAAAGTACCAAAGACGGCAAGAAGAGTATTAGGTTAGAGAGTTATTCCGTGACGAATTCTATAATGTACTGGCCTAGTATGCCAAAGATATAAAGAGGCAGTTGACAAAGGTACCTTCATATTCAACACATACATATGTGAAATATCATTTAACAACCAGCCAAGCTCTAAGACAACCAATCTTCTCGGCTGGTGATAATTTACAGTAAACATCTAGCAACATCCAACTTTAGTTTCACCACACGGTAAAGGAGTTTTCTCTTGGGTACCATTACTATGTAGAGCAATCATCTCATCAACCACAGCCTGATGGCAAACAAACTGAGTTATTTTTGTTACGGTTTGTATTGAGATAATGGATAAATTTGTAAGGGAAGTATGATATGACGGTGACATGAGGTGATAACTCAGGAAACTATAGGTAGAATAATCATTTGGGAGTGCACCAATTACTTCTTAATAAGCGATGGAAAGAGTGGTATCATCAGTAAAGAGCTCAGCTGGTCTAGGAGATTATCATGTTAAAGCAGGCAATGAGTCATTGGGATAGTTCGTAGACCTATATCATTGGAAGAAACATTAACTAGGTTAGCAGGCAGGGATTTGATTGAGGTCATTTTTTATAAAGCCGAAAAGGAGTAGGAAGTCTCCAGATATGAAGAATCAGGGTGGAAGGAGTCATGGATATGGTAGTTCCTTTAGTGAATTTGGTGAGAGATATGAAGGTTACATAAGCTAAGCAAACTATAGATAAAATAAACTATTTGTTTGTAACAAAGTGATAGCATTTGTAACCTTTTTGGAGACAGTATCCCAAGGAAAACCATTTTTGATAAATTTTGGGAGAAGCTAAATATTTGCTTCAAAAATTTGAAGAGAAGTTTCAACTTTGAACCAAATATTCATTCTTTTTTCTTTTTTGCAAAATATGTTTTCAACCAAACACCAACTAATTAGGGTTTCAGTTATTGGAAAAAGGAGAGAACTAAAATAACTTTCTTTCTTGGTGTTTGGTTAAAAACAGTTTTTGCAAAAAATTGAAAAACTTTTCCAAAACAAGTTTTTCAAATTTTTTAAACAAACACTGCCTTTAGGGTAATTGAAAAACATTTTCCAGAATGAGTTCTCAAAATTTTGAAAGAATAGCTTCACCAGTTGAGATTCTGAACAAAGTTGGTGCACCAAACAAATGTGGAGGAAGGGGAAATGGGATTTGATCTGATAAAGAAACAAACGAGGACACACGTAAAAGCTTCATCCTATCACATGCTATCATGATTCTACCGTTTACATATTCTTTATAACTACATAAACTTCGATCATAATCACAGATTATTAAGGGATTTCTACAATATCTTCAGATTCTTAAAATACATGTTTGATTGGAAAAAAAAAAGGGCAGCCCGGTGCACTAAGCTCCCGCTATGCGCGAGGTTTCACCAAAAAATTAATTATAAAGCAAAGAGAAAGATATATCTCCATATTGATTGATTCCAGTGATATAATGATAAATCACATTAGCCCAGACTCTGCCAAGAGCCACAAAACAAAATGCCTCACATAATGGTGACATTATTTCTGGTAAGGTCTTATCTAGGGGTGGCAGATGAGCCGTTTGGGCTGATGTTAGGTGGGTCAAGATGGGTTGAATCAATAGATGGGCCAATGCCCAACCCGCCCCAAAGCTTACATGGGCTAAGATGGCCGGGTCAAGATGGGCTAAATGATGGGTCATAACCCAATTTGCCCAACTTGACCCATTACTTTTACAAATTTCAAACTTATCTTCTATGATGTTATTTTATTTTGTATGATATTTGATTTTTCCATATATTTATTTTTAAAATAAGAATAATATTTTAAAGAATTTTTTCATTTTTTATAAAAGCAAAATAAATATATTATAATGGGTGGGAGGGTGGGGGGGGGGAGGTAGTGGGGTAAGAAAAGTTTCTCATTTTTTGTAAAAGTCTTGTATAAGTAAAATAAATATATAAAGTAAAAACTTCGGGGGATGGGGTATTTTCTCATTTTTTTTATAAAAAGTTTATAAAAGTAAAATAAATATATAAAATAGAAAATTTGGAGGGTGGGGTGGGGTGGGGTGGGAGGGAGGGGGTAGTGGGGGTGATGGGGTACGGAAAATTTCTCATTTTTAATAAAATTTTATATAGGTAAAATAAATATATAAAATAAAAACTTCGGGGGTGGTGTGGGAGGGCAGGGGGGTAAGAAAAAATTTCATATTTTTAATAATTTTTTTTATAAAAGTAAAAAAATATGAAATAGAAATTTGAGGATGGGGGTAGGGCATGGGGTGGAGGGGGGTAGGAGGTTAGAAAATATTTCATATTTTTAATAATTATTTATAAAAGTAAAAAAAATATGAAATAGAAATTTGAGGATGTGGGTAGGGCATGGGGTGGACGGGGGTAGGGGGGGAGGAGGTTAGAAAAAATTTCATATTTTTAATAATTTTTTTTCTCACATCTTAAAATGAGACCAAATTGTACCATATCTATCAGATGCCAAAAATGCGGCCAGTAAAATATTCAGTTTCTTTCTACAGCTTAATACTAGCATAAATTATCTGCTTTCACATGTTATATGGAACTAAGATGATAGTATGAGATTTCTGGACACACAGAAAAAGGTTGCGATCACTAGTAGAAGATATGGAGAACTCTCGAACCACCAACAGGAAATAAAATTAACGTCAAAAAAACACATTTGCCTATAGATCTACTAAATATGCAAATTGTTTCATGAGGTACGAGTTGTGACATGAGGGGGGTCCCAAATTACTTTGCTTCCCACTTGGTCCATCATTATTATATTCCATAAGATAAATAGAAAAATGTATTTCAAAGAAATATAAAACAACTCCTTACCCCGACAAATAGTGCTGTTACTCTGCCACTAGTGGATGCCACATAGAGTTTTTCATGCACCTAAAAAGATATTTAGAGAAAAAAGTTAAGAATATAAGAAGAGCAAGGTTGCTTAAAGAAGGCAGAAGATCTGTGACTGGAGCTGTGATGTTGTAGAATTGGCAAGGATAATTGTTCCAAAGCAACGTGGTACACCGAAAAGCATATAATAACATGCAATATATGATAATCTCTGATCAGATATCTGATAAAAATTGCTTCAGCTGTGTGCAATTTTATTGGAAGTCAGAAGATGAGGGGCAAAAAAGAAAATCATTCTCGTGGATCTCAAGGAAGGTTTTGCTAATTATCCCTTCAAAAAATGTACAGCCACAGCTTAACATTTTAAAAAATGCCAAAATTGTCCAAAAGAAGGGTAAGTCTATCCACAAAGAAGGCCATTTAAAACCACCTCATCAAGTGCAGGTGCACCGAATATGCTACCGCCACATCGAATTGTGTAAACACAGTAGTGATTCTCATAATCAAGGGCATAGAGATTATGGTCATGCGACCCACACCTGCAGTCAATTATATGAAGAGAATAGAATGAGTCATATAGTTGCAATAAACAGATCTTAATTGTATCAAGATAACAAGAAATTTGGGGACTCCATCAACAAAAACCATTAGAGCACATGTATCTATTTATTCTCATCTATAATATTTGAATTTTGACTGAGCACTTAATAGAGAAATAAATACAACTTTTCTAAAGGAATAAGAGCGCCAGTTTCAATACATAAGGCTTCATAGTCTCATCCATAGCGGAGCTTGTTTGCAACCATGTTGCATGGGCTCTTCATTTGCCTTGATATCTCCTGTCAAATACGGATTACGTGGCTATAGTGCCTCACGCAAATCCTCAAAATACACTAAGGGTTGTCTCATAACATCTATTAGATAAAGAAAAATAGTCACTATATCATACTCTGCATAATTAAGCAAGTTTTCTGTCACCATTAACATATCAAGCCTAAATAGTAACATAATGGGAATATAATGGATTATTTTATATCGTAAAACAAGATGAAATAAGAATACGCATATTACCAAAACATAGAAATAAACACCTACAATGACAAAAAAAACTAAAAGTAAGCTATCTTATTTTAGTGTAAGGGCATCCAAAAATCATGATAGCATCGTATAATAAAGATTTCTAACATTTCTGAATTTAAGATGCGTACATATATAATTACCATTAAAACAAAATTTTGGTGGTGCCACAACATTTATTTTAAAAAGCATGAGGGCACAAATTTAGTTTTTCTAGCAAGGAAAAGATTTGCGTAATTGTCATTATGACATCCTTGGTAGAGTTCTATCCAACCATAGTTGTTCCGTTAACAAGTGAGTGGTGTATACTTCAAGAGCATTTATTATTAGAACGGAAAAGGTCCAAATATGTCATTGAACTTTGTGAAATAGTCCAAATTTTCCATCTGTCAATAGGTGGGGTCAAATATACCCTGCCGTTGCAATATTGGTCCAAATATGCCCTTATTTACCAAGGCCAGAAGCTTTCCAACACGTGGCCATTTTTCACAAGGGGAAAGGGTCAATTTGCCCCTGAACTATGCAAAATGATCTATACAACAACAACAACATACCCAGTGTGAAATGATCTATGCATATGCACTAATTGTCAAAAAAATGCATACGCACTAAATAATCTGTGATTGTTATTCACCATATTATAACTCTGGTATTATCCACGCACAGTTCGCCCGTGAACCAAACAACCTCTAAAAACTTGTTAAAGACTAGAATATATTAAGTGTTAAATTTCAGTGCAACATCATTACCCGAAGAAGGGTGATTTTTAAACCCTAAAATGAGATAATAGTTATTACTTAAGCATTGAGAAAAGGAAAAAGAAGAAATTGATAAAACTATAATTATCAGAAAGAAGAGGGAAAAAAAAAAAAGCAGCAGCAAAGATAAGTTATAGCAGAGTGTACAGCTTCGCTAGACCATCTTGACACAACGCCAGAAAAGAAATTACACCAAATTTCTTCATTCTCTCTTTAGGTTCTTAGGTAAAGACTAATGAGCTCTTGGTAATTCTCAGACGTCAATACGTACTGGACTATTCAAAAACATCATCTCAACATGAGCTCTCCATAATTCTAGTAGTCAATTGGCACTTCGACAGTTCAAACACTTAATCCAAAAAGCACACTTAGACAATTGACAGAGCAAACAATGGCTGACAACATAAACAATGATCCCAGCTGGTTCTATTCCCCCAGCTTTCCTGTGACAGGTAGTGGCACTCAGTTGCTAATACAACAAAATGAATTTGGGAGATGAGATCATTAGGACATTGTAAGAACGCATATCACATGAGGCACTTCATGATAGATAGAATTAAACGAAACCTCCAAAAAATGTAAGGATATCAAGAAGCCAATATAACATAGTGCACATCCTTTTCCTGTATTTAACTATGGTTTTCCCTTCCCAATCCCCCTTCCCAAAGTTGAAATAATGGACAAATATGCACTGACATGCCAAAAGCAGAGAAGAAATAGCTTCGGATATAGAGAAAATTGACAAGATTTATCAACCAGTCATGTAATTATCCTACATGAAACAACAGTAGATAAAGAAAAGAAATTACCAGACCAAGTGCCTCTCTTTGTCAATGACTGGCTCTGATTTGACCTTAAAATTTCAGAGGTTGAGCACAAAAATAAATGTCAAACAACAGTCAACATGGAAAACTACTAAACAGAAAAGAAAGCCAATTTCCAGCAGACTATCATGACTACAACCAACTACCTAGTTAATTAATCAATTGGTCTACAATCACACTGGATGATCAAGAGCCACCTCTTGTAATAACACTAGACTAGAGTCCAACGTATTTTAAAGGAAATAGTGCATTTTTGGTACGTCGGTGTTAAAAATGGATCTTGACGTCAAACATCTAATAATGCAAATAATCCTCTTAATAAAATTGATTTTTACATTATTTACAATAAAATTAATTTTTAATGTAAAAAGAAATCCTATCTCAATTAAGTGAAACTTTTTAAAAATTTAATTAATTACTAAATAATCAAGAAACCAGTGAAAATCTCATTCTTGTAAAACTTTTCTGTGCTATTTAATCAAAATCCTATCATAATAAAAAATGACTACCCGTCTCTTAAATAGCAGAGAAAAGTTCGACAGGTTTGTGATTCTTTTTGTTCTTGATTATCAAATATTCAATTGAAATTAAAGAATTTTTCTATTATTGAGATAGAATTTTACTTTATATAAGAGAACATAAAAAGATTACTGTGAATATATAAAGACCAAAAACTAATGTATAATACTATGTTAAGAGAAACTGTATGCATATTAGAGGTTTGGTGTTAATTGATGACTCCAAAAATGAATGTTTAAGTGAAAACAGATTAAAAATTAACAAATAGGTTACTGCTCTTTTTCCATCTAAAAGGTAGCAACCATTAAGATGATATCGCATTTTTGCATGTAATTTATTGCTAGTGTATTACGTGCACAACTCAAAAAGATAGAAAATAAAATGCATGACCCCTATAAACTAGGTAATACAAATGCATTTTTTACCCATTTAAAATTATTTATACTAGCTACATGGACTGGCATTTCATATTATGTTTATTGTCTATGAACCAAAGCAATCAGGCAACTACACCCTTACACAAACATTTTACATTTTCCAATCCTACAAAACTTCAAGGACCATGGCACTATAATGCATATTTTCAAATAAAACTAATCATTCGTCAGAAAGATCTGTGTAGACTCAGTTTGATATGGTCAGTGTTTTTCAAATAAAATTACATTCAGACTATTCCTGGGGAGGTTCCATTTTTTGTGCAGAGACTGAATTTGGCAGGTTTAATTAAAAAAAAAAGAATTTGGCAGGGCACATGAACTCCTTGGTCCTTTCACACTTCCTGGACATGATACTTCAAGGGAAACAAATACTTTAGACAATATGCAATCACATCCATTCCTGTCGCTCCTCCGTCAACCTTATATTTAATGGTGGAAAGTGGAAACAACGTCTTAAAATTAAATTAGAAGGCTCTACATTGATAAAGAGGAGACGGAAAAGGCAGCTTCTGAAAAAATTATTTGATAGTACTCTAATTATGGTATCTTTCTATCATTATCTAGAAGTTCAATAGAAAAGGTAATCAAGATACTATAACTTACTGAACAGTAAATTTAATCACACCTCTCCGTGTGTTTGAAAACTCCAACAAGGGGTGCCACATGAAAAAATCAGAAAATAAATGTTTCCGTCATAGCATCCGACAATAACCTGTAGGTGAGATCCCTTTCAGCTTGATGTAAAACTAACAAACTAGAAAACTACGATAGAACAATGCTAACATCAATAACCTGAGAAAAGTCATCTACAATTGCTGCGGAACTCTCAACACGTCCTTGTAATTTGATCTCCCACAAAACAAGACCACTAAACACATTTGCAGTGAAGTAGTACAGTCAGTGCTTTTCATCACCGAAGCCAGAAAAAATCTCAATTTAAGCATAAAATTGCTCACATATCGATAAAGAAACAGAAAGGTAGGGTTGAGAATAAGGAAACTGAATCAACATTGCAGCCATCCAGTAACCATTGCTTTGCACTAGTCCACAAGGAAGTCACATATTTCACAACTCAAGCAACATTGACAAAGCTAAACTAGAACACCAAGCATACACATTGGTAGGCAGACAAAATTTCGAATAACAAATTGCAAACACAGAAGAATCACACGCAAACAACACATATGAAACCCAGAAATAAAAAGCAATGAGAAGCCTTCACTGCAGATGGGATGTACTTAATTATCAAAAGACCTCTCACACTACTGACTCAAGTGATAACAGAAAAAGACAATAAATAAACCACAATGATACACGTAACATTAAAACCACGATAAAGATTCCCTAACCAATGTTAGATAAGTTATGTAAGTACATTAAACTATATGTAATATATAACAATGTATCTAAGTCTAAAGAAGTATAACCATAGACATTGAAAAGTTTGAATTTAAAAAAATTCAGGCAAGGGGCATGCTTCGTACAAATTCTTCCTATCTTTCTCTTATTTCTCACATGACATCACAGTTTTGGTAAAATTAATTGTGCATTCACTTGCAACAATAGGATCATGCAATATCTGACAACTATCGCATGTATCCAAGCTTTCCTTGTTGTTCATGAGTGTTGTGCATCAATCAGTATCACAATGCAACTCTGAATAATCTTAGAAAAGAAACCCAGAAGTCGCAGCTTTGTCAGAGGCCCGTATGCTCGCACAAGACAATCGGAGCATTGCTTTTCCGGCTTCACATAGCTCTCACACAGCGCTCAGGTGACCACAGTTCTAGCTATGTTCTGCTAAATTCTTGGATCTATGGAGTCAATTATTTCTACCAAGATATGGACTAACATGACCCCAATAAAACTAAGTAAAGACCATAGGTTAGGGTTCTGCCAAGTAATCTCGTATCTTCACTTTCCTGATACATTTATTTACAGCTTTAGACATCCAATAGCACGACCAACACTTGAGATCCTACCCCAAGTGACATCCAAGCTTCTCCGATCACCAGCACATGTCTTTTAGTGCTCTAGCAATGGCTTCAGTTTTTTATTTTATAAGGCAACACCTTCAGGTTTTTCATACTCAGACCATCTTTATTTCATTTTCTCGGCATACTGTAAGTCAACCTATGCCTGTTAAGTATACGATATACATAAGGGATCACCTTCTAACAAACAGTCACCTACCAATACAACCTTCGTGTTTGACATAAATTGGTATCTGTAGAATAAGTAAGAAATAAAATGTGACAGTAAGATTCAGTGTAGAAGCTGAACATCGAACCATGGGGTTTTTTATTACACCCAATTCCAATTACAAGGTGGCTTTTCCAAACAGGCCCTTAATGAATTTGATTTTTTAAGCTGTAAAAGTTGCAGAAGTATGAAATGGTATCAAAAAATTTGGGACGTTGCAAAATAAAGGAGTGTCACAGTTTAGGCATGGAGGAAGTATGTAACAAGCTAATTACATATGATTTGTATGCACCAACTTGGATGGGAGTGTTAGATAAGCTATGTAAGTAAATTAAACTTATGTAGTATAAAAAAGTTCGTAGAGTATCCCATATCAGAAAATGTATTCTATCCTGAAAAGTGTGATACTACTGAACAATTGCGGTGATATGACTTGTATAGCAAAAAACTTTCCACAGTGAAACCTATCGAGTTTAGTCTATGAGTCCATTTCCCAACAAGGACTATTTTTGGGTCAAAGCCTAGATAAAAAATGTCTAATAGTGTATGGAGACTAATCGGGCAGCAAATCCCATGCTCAACTAAACCACGTGGATGTAGGACTCAAGTGTAAGAAATTTGTCTTTCATACACTTTTTTCGTCTTTTCTTATTTTTCACAATCACATTCATCATAGACAAACATGTGGAATTACCTTGTTGCATCAATGCAAAAGAATTTGTGGGAGTGAGCTCCGATAAACAGATAAACACTTCTTTCCTTAAATACAACTAGTGGTGATGCATCGACACAAGACTCCATGTAGACCATCCACTGTTCTCGCATGAAACCTCTTTTATCATGTGGAACTTCCCAAGACAACACCGAACGGCAATTGTAACCCTCACATCCGGCATCATGCCTTACTTTGTTGCACCGGCTGTAAGAACATGAAACCTGTGACGAAGTTGAATCATTCATATCTCTTCCATTAACATTGTTGAGATCCATATACAAATCTGAATCCATTTTCAAACGTTTAACGGGATAATCACTGGTCAAACTCAAAGAGGTACTGCTATCTAAACCAGGCATCCAAGATTTATTGGAAGGAAGCTTGCTTTTTCCTTGCGCTTGAGAGTTCACTCCCACTAAAGCATCAGCTCTAAGTTCACGGCTAAAGGACACTTTTTTATGTTGAATGGCCTTCTGAAGTTTCAATGGAGTTGGAAAAGCATACAAGTCCTTCATATTAATTCCTAGATAATAGGAGACATGAGCTGCTAATAGAGAATTGCCACCCATCTCAAAGAAGTCATCATCAACCGAGATCTTGTCAACAACCATCAGAGCATCAGAAAAAGCCTGTCCAATCAAAGTTAAAGAAAGTGTAATAAAATACATCATTGGAACGACACACAATATTGACTAGAACAAGTGACTCACGACAATATGACAGCATGTATGCATAAAATCATTCAATATGCAACAACTAAGGTTAACAATGATAACGAGTCTGTTACTGGTGAACTTTTAGGGACAAGTATGTAAGGTTCAAGAGTAACAGTCAACTCACAGTACTATGTAAAGTCTACTATCCACTTGTCCTTTCCCATAGATTAGTTTCATTATTTGTATACCTAGCTAAGCTACAACATCATCAAAGAATACTCCAGGAGTATATTTCGAGGCATGCTTCAAGAGTAAATTGAAGGCTAGGCATTTTGGGGTCTGTAAGGCATGACACATTCACAAAGGTGTCCCAGTTTGAGTCTAGAGCACCCCAACGCATATATAAACCCCCTGCCACCTCTTATTTTTTGGATAGGATAAATTCCCTCTAACACACTGTTACCAGCAGATAAATCAGCCGTCAGATCTCTCCAGCTTCACAATATATTAATCAAACAGCAGGAAAAACTTCATATTAGCGAGAGAGGATTTACAGCTCATTTTCCCATGAAATCAAAAGATTATGTTCAGAAAGCATAAGTAAGGAGTAAATGACATCTTTTTTGTTTCATCCATTTTTTTGGTGGTAAAGGACAGTTGGGACAGCTAGATAGATATATGTGGTTAATCCATTTGCACATCTTATATATATCTTTTACACAATCTCGGTGTGATGTAGAAAATGGACAAAAGAACAGGTTTTCTGTGAATACACAACCTGATATTCCCTAAGTACTTTTTAATTTCTATTTTTGTATTCTTCCAGTTACACGATTGGGCATTCAGATCCTTTACATATCACACTGTAAGGATACTTGCCATATTTACCCTTATCAAAAGATACTTCCCATATAAACATGCTTAACAGATATCATCAGCGAATGAAGTTTTTTTATAAGTATAGGAAAAGGAATTCTAGAAAACATGGTATGCATCGCAATATGATGCTGTCGAGAGAGGAAAGCTAGTCTTAGACAGATAAGAAATTATATCCCAGCAACCTTGTTGCAAGCCAGCTACCAAGTTGCAAGCCAGCTGCCTTGTTGCAAGAATATAATCAATAATAAAAAGTGTCATCCGGTTAACATGCTAAGAAACCCCTGCACGACAGGTTGTATACAAAAGGCAGAGAAGCTTATAGAAAAGGTAGTTCTCTAAAAAGAGCATCATCTATACTATCCGAAATGTCATAAGTGCCCAAAAGTGTCAGAAAACACCAAAGTTTCATTGATCTGTAACATTTTTTCAATTACACTTTGGGTACACTCTTTTACCAAGCCAACCACCTTTTGTAGAAAAATATCTTCATTAACTGAATAGTTGTTTCACTGATCAGTTCGTCCACACCCAATATTAAGCCAAACTACATAATAGTATAATACTCCCTAGGTCTCAGTTTTATATGGCACAATTCCTTCTTGGGACACCGGCTGATAAATTACTCAACAAGGGAATGAATTCATCCAGAATACCAAAGACAACCAAACAACTTTTACCCACTTATATATGCATCTATGAACTCTAAAGGTCTACATGTGATTTCCTTCAAATTGTGCATGGTTTCAAAGAATGCATGACACAAATTAGGGCACTGCTTAAATACATCTTATAATATTTAACCAAAAAAGTTGACGTTAATCATGGGAAACTTTGTACTGAATGAAAATCAAAGATTGCTAATCCCATTTCATAACAGAATCACAACCCTTAACCAAACTGAAGTCTAGTTAAATACCTTTTGTATAACATTAATGAGATTGATATCTTGAGTTTCTTCAATCTCAATATAACCACCTGCCTCAGATGCTGCAGAAGTGGCCAGAACCTTGTAATCTACTTTCCCTGAAGAAGACATAGGAAAAGATTCAACAAAGTAGAAACGAGCAGGAACCATAGCTGGCGGAAGTTTGCTGGCCATCCAGCATCTAATTGAGGACCTAAAGAACTCAATGTTGTTTTCCTTTTGCTTGAGCAGTAAATATGCTTCAAGAAGTACAATATCTCCTTGAACGCAACGACAGACCACAGCAGCATCAGCTACTTCTTGGTGTTCCCTCAGAACGCTTTCAACCTCCTCTAAAGAAATACGCTGCCCACTGATCTTTACAGTACGGTCTTTTCTCCCAATATAAACCAGGTTTCCATCTGAAAGCTTTCTGCCAAAATCCCCGGTTCTGAAGTAAGACTTCACTTCATCTTTATCATTCTTAGCATCAGCTATTTTTTTATGTAATTTCACGTTATCCAATGGCAAAATAGAAGGATGACTAAAGTATCCAGAAGCAACACAGCTTCCACTGACACATATCTCTCCCTCATGAGGAGAATTTTCTCCAACAAGAACTACATCGCAATTGTCAATGGGAATGCCTATTGGAACATTGCCCAGAGCATCTTGCACGAACATCTCGGGCAACCACTTGCAGTCAAAATATGTGCAGTCACCGGAAACCTATTTCAAACATCAAAAGTATTAATAAGACTACAGAGAAGATAGTGAATTAGTGTGATAGGTGATGTAAGCTACCTTTTAGCTTAAGAGCAATCTTAAATTGGTATCAAGGTTGTTACTTTTGCTTTGCTTCCTTCTTTTCTTTTTAAATTGATAAAATCAAAGCTTCTTACATTCTTTTTTTCGATAAGGAAAATCAAGCTTTTTACGTCATTAGAAGCTATTCCAAAATAACCTTCAATGTGGTAGTCATTAACCAAAATTGAACTTAGCTAGCCAATGAAATAAGAAATGAAACTTTGAGTTGCTTGTAGCAGCCATATCCTCCTTCAAGAAGTGGTTACATCACAACCACCCACTCATTGAGAAAGTGATGTCCAGCAAGAGAACAGAAGTTATCTCATAATTATATAAAGGAAAATGCATGTGCTTTGTGCATCAACTCTTCCTGTGCATTATGTACGTACTTATACAACCAGATACCAGTAAGAGGAGGACAAATATAAAGTAATAATATCTGGAAAAACAACTGCAACAACTAAATCATTATCTTTAATGATATGGAGAAAATATATTTGAGTTATAGTCGCTTTGTACTTTCAAAATGCAAGAGAGATAATAGATACCTATAAGAGTGAAAAGAAGTTTGTGAATGTGGGAAGCTCATGCATACACATCTTCAACTAATACTGTAATTTTCTCAGAAGTTTGTGAGCACATAGTATGTAGATTTTCAAGAAGATGCTCCCTTACGCTTTCAAGTGCTAGGATCAAATCAAGGAGCTACAAATTTCCGTTGATTGGTTTCGGAATTACCTCTTGTGGAAAAAAAATGCACTCAGGTCCAGACCCACAAATGAGATGAACGCAATAGCAAAAAAATGAAACGCACACCATAACATGAAATAGAGACGCCATATATTTCAGTAATTCTCATCCTCTTCCTCTGTTTCTCTTTTTCCTTTTCTTTTTTTTGGGAGGGCTGAGGGAGGAGGGGACTACTGTTTTCAGGCACTACAATTACTGCAATTGTTGTGTGTAAACTTCAATCAGTTAAGAACAAACCAACTGCACACATCTATGTTTGGACTTAGGAGTAACTAAATTAAACTGAAATTTCAAGATCACCAGGTTCCTCCTCTGTGTTCCCAGAACCATCCTCTGTAGCTAAATCACAGATATTCTTTTTGATAAGGTAATGTTTTTCATTTAATATGGAAAATCTCCCATATACAAGATGTATACCAAAAAGTAGAGAGCCAACATAAAACTCAGATCACCCAGATAAAGGCTAATATGCACGGATTATGGTCACAAGAACAAAACTTTGAATTTAGGCTAAAAATTCAATAACTAACATAAATTTCCCATATTTAAATTCCAAATTAAAGTGATATTATCGAATAAAAAAACTGGCACAAGTAAAAGAGTGAAGAAAATTGGCATCTTGTTTGATATGAGAAGCATTACCCGAAGTTTCTCTTTTCAAGTGGTCCAAACATTAGAACTTCCAAGAACATAAGTGATCAAAAAGTAATTCACAAAGATGGACATGACTCTTTTTTCCTTCCAAGTGATTCAATATTAGAACTTGCAAGGATATAATTAACCCAAAAGTAAGTCACACAGATGGAAACCTACCTCTGTGCTTCCATATATGTTAAGAAGAGAAGTATGGGGTAGCAACTCGACAAGCATCTTCCACAGCGACATATCAAAAATTTCACCACTTAGCACTAGAAGTTTTAAGGAAATCTGAGCTGTAGAATAATACATGCTCTGCAGAGCCGGAAGAATCGCCCTTATAAGAGATGGAACTGCCACGAGCCTGCTAATAGAATATTCCTGAAGATAAATAATGGGAAAAATAATGGAATTTTTTAAAGACATGATGCTCTCATAGTATGGAAAAGAACAAAGAAAAGTGAAAAGGTCCAAATTTGCCCCTATACTATCCGAAATTTCTCAATTTCATCCTCCGTCATACCTTGGGTCCATTCACACCCTTTTCGTTAGCAAATCGTCTCGTATTTGCCCTTGCCATTAGCAGAGCTCTAGCATGAAATGGGGAGACGCCATGTGTGAAGACACTTCTAGAAAAAAGAAGTCCAAACTTACCCCTTTCGACTATGCTTTCAATTAGATACAAGTTGGAGCTACGTTAGGGGTCAAGGGTAAAAACGAGACTTTTCTCCGGGGCAGGGATAAAATTAGACCCAAAGTATAATGAGGGCAAAGTTGCTCAATTTTAAATAATACAGCGGCAAATCTGACCCTTTTCCCTAAAGAGTATATGGCAGAATTTTCCTCTACATCATGCAAAAAAGAATGGTGGCTCAATTTTCAGTTTGCAAAAGATAAATCAGTGAACAGATGCCAGCCAGAGAAGACATTCAAGATCCAAGGCAGGTAGTGGAAATGCAAAAGAGAAGAGCAAAGATTCCCAACCAAGACTGCAGCATGTTATTGACCAACCAGAAATCCGTTGAATGAAGGTAGCTTAAATATTTCAGTACAACACACTGTCAGTGTGCAGAAAACAGTGTAGAATAGGCACGAAACTTCTTTCTTGCTATATTAGAAAATTTCCTAATCATGGATTGACAAAGTGAACATTACCCACTTGGACTTCATGCAACTTATTGTC
Organism: Anisodus acutangulus; assembly: GCA_029783415.1. Taxonomy (NCBI): domain Eukaryota; kingdom Viridiplantae; phylum Streptophyta; class Magnoliopsida; order Solanales; family Solanaceae; genus Anisodus; species Anisodus acutangulus. Next base: position 12,961,307 of record CM056492.1, read on the forward strand.
ACAATAACAGTAATTTAGGTTATATAATATCGAAATTCCAAAAAAAATAAGAGTTGTACCAGCACCCTTCCCCCTCTTCAATGAGAGTGGGAGAGAGAGAGAATGATGGTTTTTGTGAAGCTAGAGTAAAAATTAATGGAGGAACTCAAGAAGATACTGGATATGGTTTCCACTTGATTAACAAGCACACAATACTCTCAAGAGTTGAGACTCTTCAAGCCAGCAGCACCTGAACGAAAATACTTGCTTTATGTTTGTAATTGTTAGAGAAGAGCAATTGGTTAATGGATAGGAAAGCCTTTAATATTGTTGGCAATCAAATGAGAAAAGAGTGCACACCCTTTGAAAGACACTGTCAAGTAACAAGAAATTCAAAGAGTAAATAAACCATCACATATACCTGTAAGAGATTGGCTACACAAAATATATTGTCCTTCAGCTGATTGAAAGGAGGTATGACCAACGTACAATTAGCAAGTATAGCTCCTAAAAATTCTTGCAAATGGTCAATGAAGCTTGTGGATGTTTTGAAAAGAAGGATTTCTTCTTTTTCAAAAGGATATGATCCTTGCATCCACAAAAAGCGGTTCAGAAGACCTGCAAGTGTATGATAACATCAATTGAACTAGTGCCTAAGTAAAGTGAACTGAATGATAAAAGCATAATTCTGTATGGTGACAATATAAATTGATGAGAAACGGTTACACATTCTCAGGGATGTACAACTCACCTACTTCAGTGCCACATACCCCCTTAGGTTTTCCGGTGGATCCAGATGTGTACATCAAGTAGCAGAATGACCTCAACCTTTCACTTTGACAAGGCCAGCCTAACAATGAGTCAGATTTTTTTTGGATGAAATCCTCCATTGACATTAGAAAAACAGGATAACTGCCTTTATGAATGAGCCATCGCAATTTATCAAGCTGATGACAAGTTCTGTCAACTGAAGATCCATAGCCCACAATAAGATCAGCTTTTGAAGAAGATATTACTGATAATATCCTTTCATTTGGCCAAGATGGATCTAACGGCAGAAACGCTTCTCCGCACCTCAAAACGGATAGAACAGAAACAATGTACTCAACTGAAGGTTCCATATATATTCCAACTATTCTTGGGCTATATGTTTTATGGAGCTGTGTATACTGCTCTAAACCTCGATCAGAAGACCCCAAGATTAACTGGTCCTTAGAACTGCAGTTATTTGCAGTTTGATGCATATTAACTACTAGCCATGAAAAGATGCAATGCCTAATTAGTTTACTCATACAGCGATCTGGAAATTCTATAGCTAACAATAGAAAGCCAAAAGATTTTGAGGAAACAGGTATAACATTGTCACATTCATTTAGAAATCATAGAAAACACAGATTAAGGGAGAAGATCCAAATTTGCCCTTGTGCTATCTGATATTGCTCAATTTGCGCGCAGTTATTCTTCTGGTCCATTCATACCCCTTCTCATTAGCAAATCTGTCTCATATTTGCCCTAGCCATTAATCAAAACTCCTTCATAAAATGGGTGGACCCCACGCGTCCAAATTCTTTGAGACGTCCAACTTTTGAGTATTGTCTAAAATTACCTCGGGATGGAGCTCCGCCAAGGGCCACGGAAAAAAAAGACTTTTTTTCCAGATGACAGGTAAGATTGAACCATCGATTATACTTTTCGCAAAGTTGCTCAATTTCAGATAGTACAGAGCATGCCAAAAAAATTCTATAGCTAACAATAGAAAGCCAAAAGAATTCGAGAAAACGGGTATAACATTTTCACATTCGTTTACAAATCATATAAGACACAGATTAAGGGAAAAGATCCAAATTTGACCTTGTGCTATCTAATATTGCTCAATCTGCACGCCATTATTCTTTTGGTCCATTCATACTCCTTGTCATTAGCAAATCTGTCTCATATTTGCCCTAGCCATTAACGGAAACTCCATTGCGAGTTGGGTGGACTCCATCCATCCAAATTCTTTGGGAAAAAATCCCACTTTTGAGTATTGTCTAAAATTATCCTCGGGGTTGGAGCTCCGCCAAGGGCCACAGGCAAACAGAGACTTTTTCCACATGACAAGTAAGACTGGACCATCCATTATATTTTTTGCAAAGTTGCTCATTTTAAAATAGTACAGAGCATGCCAAAAAAATCTATAGCTAACAATAGAAAGCCAAAAGATTTCGAGAAAATGGGTATAACATTTCACATTCGTTTACAAATCATAGAAGACACAGATTAAGGGAAAAGATCCAAAATTGACCTTGTGCTATCTGATATTGCTCAATGTGCACGCTATTATTCTTTTGGTCCATTCATACCCCTTGTCATTAGCAAATCTGTCTCGTATTTTCCCTAGCTACTAATGGAAACTCCATAGTGTGGATGGACTCAACCCATCCAAATCCTTCGGAAAAAAAAAAGTCCCACTTTTGAGTATCGTCTAAAATTACCCTCGGGATGGAGCTCCGCCAAGGGCCAAGGGCAAAAAGAGACTTTTTCCGGATGGCGGGTAAGATTGAACCATCCATTAAACTGCTCAATTTCAGATAGCACAGACCTTGTTCTGAAGGAAATTAGAAAGCCAAAAAAAAATTCAAGAAAGCACAGCTACAACAAGCAGCACAAGATATTCATCTTCACCCGTTGAGCCCTCGAGGGTCGGGAAAGTAACAATTAAGCAAGAATTATCATATATTCACTGATTACTACAGAAAGAAGAATTTTGGTTTACTCCATAAATAAATAGGAGGATAAAAGCTTCATCTTAATTCAGTAAAACCGCAGTTAATCACAAATTTCAGTTATTAAAGCACACACTAACACCATCTTTTCTTCATCATATAAAACAAAACCTGAAAGAAGACTTAGTCCCTATAAAATTGTTCACAAAATTACTAGAGAACGAACAATTCGTGATTCTTTTTCCATGGATACTATCTCAACAAATCTTTACGTTAATTAATTACTACCCCATAAGTTTCAGTTACCAAAACATTACACCATTTATATACCTGAATTGGGTTTCACAAAATTGGGGTCATCATTATCATCACCATCAAGAATGCATCTGAGCCGTGAACTAAGTGAATCAACGGCGGATAAAACATCGTAAAACGTGAAGCATTTATCACCTTCGTAAACCGGGGGATTAACCGACGTCGTTTTAGAAGAAACAAACTTTTCAAACTTCTCGCGGGTTTCTTTTTCGCCGTTCTCGCTACAAAAAAGTTGAAATTCTTTGGCGATTTTGAGACCCCCAATAGCTTGAATTACTGCAATTTTGTTGGGGTTGTTTATTGCAACTTTGTGGAATTCGTGAGATATACAACAAGCAGAAAGGTTATTGTGTGAAACCATATTCGACGAACAAATTAAATGCGTTTTCTTGGAGAATTAGAGTGTATTATAGAAACCAAGAACCAAGACAGTAAATCAGTTATACGAATCCTAGGTGGTCTTATAGATTTGTATTGGTTTTTAAAATTGATTTATAAATTAAAACCTAAAAGCCATAACTCCGTCTTATCCAATTTTTTAAGCTTTTACTTATTTTTATATCTTTTTAGCCAATCCAAACAACATCTATATTTGGAATGTTTGAGAAAAAGACGGGTAATTGATTTAATGTAGAAAGATACTTCTACTTGCACGACTTTACAAATCTGGCCTTTGTACTTAGTAATATTCTACCTTAACACTTTGTATTTTTTAAAACAATAATAACATATCTAGCATAATATACATGTGGGGTTTAGAGAGTGTAAAATATACATAAATCTTATCATTACTTTGTAGAAATAGATAAGTTATTTTCGATAGACCATCAACTCAAGTGTAGCACTCCAAATGATCTCTTAGACTTGACACGATTTGTAAGTTAGACATTTCAACTTAAAAACTAACCAAAAGGATACTCTACTTGACTAGGTTGTATCTCGTGACACTATAACTATTGTAACACCTCTTACCTTTAACCTAAGTCATATTTATGATTCAATGGTTTAGAAAATTAAAACGTGGAATTTAAAGTTGAAAATCAGTTTCAGTTCTACATATACAAATTGACGCCTGAATTCTACGGACTATATAATTTTTTACGGACCGTCGAATTGAACCGTCAATTCAGTTTTTGAATTTTACGGAATAAAGTGAAATGTACGGACCGTATAAGATTTGACGGCCCATCGATTCCAACTAGAGATGGCGCATTGGAAACTGGACCCGATCCAGATCCGTTTTATAGGATATGGATCTTCAAAATTTGGACCCGATGGATCTGGATCAAACCCGGATCCTTTTCTGACGGATCGGATCTGGATCTGGATCTTGTATTTGAGATCCGTATCCGCTCTAGATCCGACCCGTGGATCTGTTTTTTATTAAATATATTCATAACCTAGAATGTAAATTTATAAGTATTTTTTTAAAATTGCTAAGCACATCCTTGCAAGTTTAATTCTCAAAACAAGTTTAATTTATCCCCGAGTTAATTCAAAAACCAAAAAATAAAGAGGTAACTTCGATAATAAAATCAATGTTATATCAGTGAATGACTAACATCTTCATAGACAAGTAGTTAAAATTATATTCACTTCATTTGTGAAGATTCCAATCACATGCAAGTTCTGCATTGTGGAAATACTAGTCAACATTTTTCACAACTATTGTCATTGTCCAACATTTTCAATTAATATCTCACAATCAAAACGAGACAACGAACAAAATATCTCATATGAACATTTCAAAATTGAAACACAGTAAAATGTTAGCTAAGTAAAAATCGTTTGTCAGTTCAAAAAAAATTCTTAGCAAGGCAATTTTTTTTATATGTGGATCCAGATCTGATCTGTGGATCCGATGGATCCGGATTTGGATCTGATTTTTATGGACCCGACGGATCTGGATTCAGGTATGAAAAACGGATCTGGATCTGGATATACTAGGATCCGGTCCAGATCCGATCTGTTGCCATCCCTAATTCCAACCGTCTCAAAATCTTAACTTTCACAACTGTCTATAATTTTGCAGAAAACAGTACGGACCGTCAATTTGAATCGTAAAAATATTGACGGCCCAGACTCAGACCAGCAAATATTAACAGAACGTCAATTTGGACCGTCAAATTATTCCGACAGCAAACAGTAAAAATACGCATCTTAGTTTTAAAAATCAATTTTTCATATTCTCAAACCTTATAATGAAGGCTCTCTCTTCCCAATCATCCCCTACACCAATGTAAGTCCTTTCTATGTATTTCTGTGTGACTCTAATCAATTATAATTAATTCCTAAGTGAAATCCAATGTTCTTAACATAGGGTTTTCAAGATAAACTCATCATAAGGTTTCAAGGTTCAAGCTTTAGGATTATCATTCAAAGTTCAGATTTTTAAGGCACGTATTGGAGTGATTAAGGTATGTAGAGCTTTTATTCATGTGTGGGAACATTCATGTTCTTTCCCACGCCACGTTTTCCATGAAATTTCATAACTTAGGTTTTTATTCTAATTTCATGATATCCCTAAATTACATGTATCACGATATACTATGTTGTATTATTAACTCGTTATTGTGTTCCTAATATTTCATTATGGTTATTAGGAATCTGTGTGTAATTCATGAATGCCCATAACCTCGAATTCTATGGGTTCTAAAATTACAAGTCATGAACCATTACTATTAGATTTCATGAACTTACATATGTATATTTTCATAAATTTACCCAAGTTATATGTTATATTAGTTCACATGATAAATTATGATTTCAAATCATGTTTTACAAGTTACTTTCATGAAATCATGGGCTTACAAGCCACTATTTTAAATACATATTTTGGGAGTTGCATAATTTACCGAGAAGGCTCAGATAGCCTGAAACTACGTATGCCACCGTAGGATAAGGGTCGCTCTGTCAGAGGATGATACCTTTCAGATTGCAGATTGGATCATTTTATGCCATGTTATGTCTCATACCCCCGGCAAGGTATGTGATTGCTCTACTGGTCAGGCCAGGTACCAGACTCCACGTACCCACGTGGTGATTCATGTTGTCGGTTATGCTACTGTTCTCCCTATAGATAAATAGTTACATAGATATACAGATATACATATATTCAGACTTATAGACATACAACTTTACATGTGTTTACACGTGTTTTATACTCATGTCAGATCATACTCACGTTACAGTTTCAGCTCCATGTCCTATTATTTCATGTGCCTGCTTATTCTTTTGGTTTTTTTTCATACGGTACAATTCAAATGTACTAACGTCCCTTTTGCATGGGGCCTGCACTTTATGGTGCAGGTGCTGAGTTTTAGAGAGACGGATCTGCTCAGTAGGATTGCGTATTAGCCATTTGGTGAGCCCCATCTCATTTGGGGTGTCAGTCTAGTTACTTTTATGATTACATTTTATGATAGAGGTATGTCAGGGCATTGTCCTGGTAAACAGTTTTGCAGTCATACTCATATTCAGAGGTTTCATAGATTAGTTTAGTATGTCATGTCAGCATTGGTTTTTTAGACTTATTATACTTTCAGATTATTTCAGACTACATACAATATGCATTTTTACATGTGTTCATTGTTATTACTATTGCATGTCTTTGATGCCCATGTTGATTCAGTAAGCCATGTGGTTCGTTCGGTCACATGTCGTTAGACACCGAGTGTCTTGTTTCGCCCAGGCCATGGTTCGGGATGTTACAACTGCATTTCACTATAACAACCTGATTTTCTTTGAAATCGATTTTTCATGTTATACTTTACTTCTCTATAACAACATTCTACGTATAACATCAATGACATTCACTACAGCGGTACACTATTTGTAAAATTACATCTTTATAACAACCATACTCAAATATTTGTAATAATATTTTGTAAGAAATATATAATGTATAAAAATAAAATATTAAAATATTTATGTTAAACTCTTAGACGACCTTCAAAAGAAAGCTAGTGAATTCCCTTTTGCAAAAAGTTTGATAAAAAATTTCGTTAATTCAAACGTTATATTATCACTATGAAATTGAAATTTACGAAACAATCTACAAATTGTAGAACTGTTACATCAAACTTGAAATGTTTAAATTCTCAACTAATTTTAAATGCACATGTTCCTTCTATTTTAATTTTTTATCGTTATGGTATAACTAGTTATGGATTTATTAGTCTTTTAAATTTTCAATTAATGAGATATGAAATCAATCAAGGTTTAAAAATTAACAATAATATTTTTGTTTATAACATAAAAATTAATTGCGTACTTTTGTTTATAATAATTAAATGAGATATAAATATCAAATGCAAGTATACATACATAACAACACCTCACTATAGTAGCTAACAAATTTTCGGACAAATGTTGTCATTATAGAGAGGTTTGACTTATGCAAATGACTCCTTACCTTAATTTTCATTTTATATATGAAAAAGAAAGTCGTTCCTCCCATCTCCGGTTGAATAGATGAAATTATTGTTGCCACTAAACTCGTTTATTTAGAGTAACAATTTAACTTTAATTTTTTTATTTTACCCTTAATTATATGCTTTCTAGCCATATAAATTTCAATATTCTATAATTTATTTTAGATCACAAATTTTAAAAGTTTTTTTTAAAAAAAATTTATGCCCAGTCAGACACCTTCATGCTCTTGATCTAATGGACGTGAGTGTTCACGAAATACACACTCTTGATATAATGGACGTGGGTGTTCACCAGATACACCGTTGTCAAGTAAAAGTGTCATCTTTTCACTTAAATTGAAATATCTAACTTATAAACCATGTCAAGTTTGTAATAGTTATATCTATACCATTCTATAATTGAAAAGTATTTAACCGAAATATCTATTGACCAAAATAACTCTGTAAAGGAATTCTAATATCCTTCAAAAAGTAAAGGATGAGTTATTCCTTCATAAACAAGCACATTTTTTTAATGTACAAAAATGAAAAATAAAAACCCCATAGTAAATATCACAAATCAGCAAATCAATGTAGAAAAATATAAAAATACTCCATAGTGAATAGCATTATTAATCACCTTAATAATGTCCTTTGAGTCTATTCTATTTCTTTAATGGTCAAAGTCATCTAAATTCTAGAAATACTTACCGTGATCATGCGCATGGGGCTGTCCGGTTTTAATTTCATATGTAGTATTGGGTCATTGGCACAAATGCCCTATTTTGTGGCGGTCCTTAATTTTTGCCCTTCAAATTTGAGTTCTTTAATTTTTGTCTTTTATTATTTTTGGTATTCATAATTAGTATTTATCTTCGGTATATGAATCATACACAACCCACAGATTATGCCGGATAAGACATAACTATCAACACTCAACATAATATGAAAAAAATATAATTTCAGATTTCGACGGGCATAATTAGCGTTTAATTTCAACATATGTATCATAACATCCACACAAACTATGCCGGATAATTCATAATTTCCAACACTCAACATAATTTAAAAAATTACTATAAAACTATGCCGCATAACTTAATTCCTACATTATTTATGCCGAATGAGGGAAAAATTCAGTTTTCGAAAAAAATATATATTATAGAGACTACAACAACGATTTCCTAAAAAGGCATAGTATATAAATATGGAATACGAAGTCGGCTATACATGGAGCTATGTCGACTTACGTACGTCTTGTTGACTAAACGATCAGGTATACCACGCCATGTATCATCCACTCGGCTCAAGCCGAGGGTATTCACTGACTTAACGGATCTTAATAGGGGCGAATCCATTGTCTTGAATGAGTCAATTATCAGTGAGATTCTGGTAATTTAAAAACTAAGGCCATATTTCTCAATTTCGCATTGATCAGGGCAGGCGTTCCAGCTGCCGATTCAAAGAGAGAAGAGGGGAGAAGAAGGTAAAATCTTGCCTTAAAGCAAAGGGTCATACTATTTTCACTCTTCTATGCGCTCTCTGGTAGCGCGAATGCGCGCTTCTTTCCTTGCAAGATCCATTGTTCTAACACTTATCAAAATGAAGTTTATCATTCTACAGTGCTCTTGAATTTGATTTTGCAGTTGCTCCATTTCGACAACAATTGCAGAAAAGGTTCTCTCTTTATTCTCTTGAGGGACAAGAAAACATCCAGGTACTTGATAGGAAAACAAGCATTTTTTATTCCTCTTCAATGATCTGGAATTTCTGCGAGGAGCTCTGTTCGAGAGGAAGCACTGGCCCTTTTCGAAATTGACCTTTTGGCCATTACAACAAGATATGTTTGAGGTGGGCGGGAAGGATAGAGCCCAACTTATTATATACGGATACAAATATTCCTTTTCATTCTAATCTTGCGTCAGAGTGACCCCGCCGGGGCGATCCAGTCACCTAGAGTTCAAGTTCGATCCATTAGGTTCTTCTATTTCTTTTTTTAAGCAATATAAGAAAACACCAAATTTTTTTGGCACAGTCTTTTCTGCATTTCCTATTGATCTGTCCCCTGGACGTTTGGGTAACAAAGCTTCTGAGGGTGTAGTCAAGGAGAGAACTTCCGAGGAGAGTGATATTGCATCCTTGTCTGGCAGTTAGCTAAGCGAGAAGATGTGATCGAGGAAGCCCCGCCCAGTAGTGCCTCTACTCTACTAGTTCTAGTCCTAGTACTAGATACTAGATAGACATGCTTCATGATCGATCCACGTCCTAGCGTAGTGCCCGACTTTCTTAGCAACCAAAGCTAGCTTACTAAGGTGGTTTACTTTTTCATTTTAAAAAAAGAAGGCCAATGATTTTTTCCTTGAACTGGCCAGAATCTATCAAAAAAGTTGCTCTTCTATAAAAAGAGTGGTACATTGAACTCGAACCCAATATCAAACAACTAAAGAGAAAGCTAGACAATCATTCAACAGCAAGAAGCGGAAGCTCCGGGTAGATTTTTTCCACCAGCTGCAGCAGCTGTCGATTGATAGGCGACCCTATCTCTATTCAGAAGGAGGAGTGGTCATCGAATGTATGTCATGCGAAGTAAATTTGAATATTTTCATAAAATAAATAGTAGGAGCAAAAATTAAAAAATACAGAAATGAATGACAAAAATTAAAGACCAGTACCTTTGAGGGGCAATCCGCACCAAAAAAAAAACGAATAGAAAGATTTTTTCCAATAATGCAACGATTCGGTTGGACAATTTCGGACTTGAATTTGGAAGTCTATGTTATCAGTTAAAATATAGTGTATTCGACCATTTTGCATAAATATATACAAAAATATTGTGATAATACTGATAATAATGGATTATTTTGTGATTCTAAAACACACCATCTACAAGTCTTAATCAATCAGGCTTTTCGGGTCGAACTGGGAAAAAAAGGAGGTGGTATGTTTGTAGATTAGCTCACCAACTGCAGTTATCCCTCTAATTAAGTTGTTAAGAAAATCTTGATTAGGTAATCTTAACCTTAATTATGCTGATATTTATAAAGAAAAAACTACATTGAACTACTAATTTAATACTACTTGAAAAGAAAGAAGAGATCGTTGGTGTTGGCCGCTTTGGATGGCACATGTTCATGCACATAAACATTGATAATGATGATGTCATGTAAATCTTAAGAATCTCACAAAGGTACTAAGAACCTAAGACTAAAATAAAAGAGAACTAAAGGGAACACAGCTTTTAGGCAATGAAATTGAAAAAAAACAATCAAATAAACGAATAGCTTCGGCCAGTAAAGGGCAGCCTAGTGTACTAAACTATCGCTATGCGCGGAGTCCGGGAAAAAACCTGAACCATAAGGGTCTGTTGTACGCAATTCAAAGAGCAATAAAGAACCAATAATGAAGCACACATGTTTGGTTAAGAGGATTTGCTTTCATAGCTAGCTAGTCATAGTAGAGTATTCTTAAGTTAAAGGCTTAGTTGGTAAATAGACACTTTCCTGATCCTTCTATTCCTTGACTTTCATCTGAACATGTCAAATTAGTGTTTTAAATGCCTCCATTAGAACATCTTTTGTGTTCTTGAAGTGGGGCATGTTTTTTTTTTTTATGATTGTTGTGATCACAAATGTGTTCTTACAAGTTAACAAAAGAAAAGAAAGATGTCGAACTTTACACTCAATGAGGTACCAGATGTCCTACCACTCGAGCTAGGTGGTTTGCATTGTACAATTTGGAACAGAAAGAAACAAATATATTTGATATAACTATATTCCAAAATATATCCATAACAAACTGCCAGCAGGAACAAAGAGTTAGTAGTGTTATTATACTCATTTGCATTGTTCTATAGTTTCTGTAGTGTTACTCCCTCCGTCTCAAATTATTTATCGTGGTTATTAAAAAGAATTGTCTCAAATTATTTATCTTTTTAGAAGTTCAAAGCATAATTAATTATTTTTTCGTAATTTTATTATTTGTCATTAATGAAGATGACACACAAATATAATAAACATTTAATGGAGTAAGATTATAACCTAGACATAAATAAATGTAGAAATAGTCAAACACCCCTACTAATTAATTTTTATTAAGGGACGTGTAAAATAAAAAACAACAAATAATTTGAGATGGAAGGAGTAATAATGAAGATTATGAAGAAATGGTGGGCTTGCAGTTTTGCTTTTCTATCTATTTTAATGAGTTATCTTCAAGTGAACAATTTAAAGTCCGTCAGAAAAGGAAGGGAAGAAAAAACAGTTTGGACACTTCTTGATATTAGCAATTTATTGCAGGGAATAAATTTTAATACAAATTCTTACACATCAATAGTTTCCTAAGTTGTAACTCGGGGCCTGGGACAATTTAGTTTAAACTTATATACATTAACCATGTAAAAGATTTCTTACACTCTCATGTTATTTTTATCTCTTGTAACAAGTAATCTATCTGAACTTTTTATGGAGGGCTACCGAAAGATATAATCAGGTGACCCGATGGTATAAAGATTTCTACACTATCATGTCGGTGTATATAAATTAAATATATTTCATCAATAAATCCTAAAAGCACCCTGTAAAATTAAAGGCCTTAAAGACTAATGTTCCTTACAATTCCTTCTGGTGAAGTATTGATCAGACCAAACTCTAACTAGAAAAACAGTATAACAATTTGTTATAAGTTAACCTTTTATTAGATAATCATTCCAGAACTGAAGAAAAATCAGAATTTCATTACTTTCCTGTGTGTTGGTATACTTTCAAGAATTTACAGTTTCATCCAAGACTTTAAAATCTGTTTCAACTTTCAAGAAAGAACAACAGAGTCCTTGCCTTTATTCTGTCCTGAGAACATGAATCTTCCAGTGGAAACAGATCTATTCATTGAAACTGATTGGATATCAGCTACTAGAAGTTGTTGCCTTGAAAATGCACCTAAAGAGATTGATCTTCTGAATTCATTAGCCCCACTGAATTCAGAATTCTCACAAACAAGGCTAACAACAACCTCTTCGCGATGAACTTGATCGCGATCATCCACCACTAAGATCAAGTCATTTTGTCTTCGAAACTGAAGAGCATTTATGTCCAAATTTGTTGGAGAATGAGGAGGAACTGCTGATGAAGTAAGAGGAGGAGGCAATGATACTACATTAGCCCTACAAAGAGGGCAATTAGGATGAGATTTCAACCAAGTATTAATACATGGTAAGTGAAAAGCATGGCTACATTTAGGCAATAGCCTAAGGTTCTCATCTTCTTGAAACTCACTCAAACAAACAGCACATTCAGTGTCTTCAACCAACCCTTCACCTTTCTTGAACCTGCACACTGTGATAGCCTTAATAGTTGACTCATCCAATCCAGCAGTAGCAACTTGCCACTGATCTTGAGGCGTCTAGTTTGGATTGGCTTCCATATTCTCTGTGGCTGCATTATTTCTCTTTCTCCTGCAATACTTAGTTATGACGGTATAGTAGCTAACAAGAAGGAAAGCACTCGCCAAGATACCGATGATCGCTATGATGCGAGGGGAGAAAGCTGTTGCAGAATCATCTGATGCATCATCATCATCAGGAGGAGGAGGAGGTAGAAGGAAGTAACATCATTGTGGACAATACACACTACAAATCCCTAGTGAACAATCTTTATAACTGTCATATGGTGCCCATGGATTTGTATTTCCAACAGATCCCATGTTCACATACACCTTTGTACTATTGCTAGCCTAACTACTAGTACTTAGAATCAAGAAAGCTTCCATTTTTCTCAAACTAAGAGAGCAAAAGAAAGAACCCCATCAAGTGTTTTTTGCATTGTTTTTTGCTCTTTTTTGTTGTTGGTAAGTGGGAGGAGTGTAAACTGAGGGGCTTAGATGGAAAGGGAAGCAGAGTTGGTGAAGTTGAGGTGTCAATTCAGAATTCAGATTCTTCAACTTTTGGTAATTCTCTTTAGGTTCCCTAGGCTCATCTAGTTTCTTTGATTTTTTTTGGAGTTTCGTTTAGACTTTTATTTATTTACTTGAATAAGAGATGATGGTTTGTTGAGCAAATGAGATACAAGTTAGTTGGGGTTCTCTTTGGATAGAAAATTTATTCATATTTTTTGGTATTGTTCAAATGGGCTCTCAAATTAGATATTTGTTTATAACCGTGATGTTTGGATTAATTTACACTCACTTTAATTAAATCCACTAAGTACTCGTTATCTCCCATCCGCACACGTAATCTTTAGATTACAATTCTACTCCATATCATCTAGGTGCATGGTTCAAATTTCATCAAGAGTTTTTCCCTTTTCTTATTTCTATGTTCTCCTATTTGTAGGAAATAATTCCTTGATCAATATTATTCTCAAAGTACAATATATATACAATCATCCTATGTATGAATAATGGAAGACTAATCTACCTTATCTAAAAAGGAAATACTAATTACAATCATAATAATTACAGTATATTACATATCAATTATAATAAATGAGAGGTAATTATGGGATATGCTCATAACTACTCTAACAGTCCCCCGCAGTCTTAGCTGAAGGTTCTCAGATGCTGAGACTGTCCCTGAAATCATCAAACAGTACGCGCGGAAGACCTTTCGTAAAGATGTCAACTATCTGATAACGGAATTGGACATGGAGAACCCGGACTTGACCACGAGCAACTTTTTCTCGGACAAACAAGATATCCATTTGAATGTGTTTCGTGCGTTGATGCAGAACAAGATTGCCAGACAAGTAGATCGCACTTACATTGTCACAATAGACCATTGTTGCCTTATTAATCGGGCAATGGAGCTCCAGTAGCAGATTACGAAGCCAACATGATTCAGCAACAACATTGGCCACCCCTCTGTATTATGTCTCTGCACTTGACCAAGATAGTGTGGACTGACGTTTGGATGACCATGATATGAGATTGTCACCTCAGAATACACAATAGCCGGAAGTGGAACGTCGTGTGTCCGGGCAGCCGCCCCAATCCGCATCAGTGTAGGCAGAAAGACTCGAGATGGAGGACTTAAACAGATGTAGTCCGAAATGAAGAGTACCCTTAACATAGCGCAGAATCCTCTCGAAAGCCTCCATATGTTCTTCCTTCGGATCATGCATATGTAAACAAACTTGCTGGACCACATAGGAAATATCAGGCCTCGTAAAAGTGAGATACTGCAATGCACTAGCCAGGCTGCTATAATGTGTGGGATCGCTGTATTGAGTACTTGAAGCATTGCTCAACTTCGCCTTCATGTCAACCGGAGTATGGGAAAGTTTGCATGAAGACATCCATGCTTTGTCAAGTATCCACTCGGCATACTTCTTTTGACTGAGAAATAATCCACCTACATAGTGAGTGACAACAATGTCAAGAAAATAATTCAACGGTCATAAGTCCTTCATTGAAAATTCAGCTCCAAGAAGGGACATAATAGACTGACGAAGTAAAGTTGAGGAAGCAGTGGGGATATTGTCATCAACATACAGAAGTATATAAGCCACATCAGTGCCCTTCCTATAAATAAAAAGAGACTGATCTGACTTGATATGAGAGAATCCCAATTTGGAAACAAATCATGCAAACCTGTTATACCATGCCCGAGGAGCTTGTTTCAGACCATATAAGAATTTCCTCAATAGGCACATATGATCTGGACGGGTAGGATCGCGAAATCCCAATGGCTGATGCATGTATACCGTTTCCTACAAGTGGCCATGTAAAAATGCATTCTTGACATCCAACTGGTGAATGGACCATGATTTGGACAGTGCAAGACTAAGAACAATCCTAATAGTTGCAGGCTTGACTACCGGACTAAATATTTCACCGCAATCTACTCCCACATGCTGAGACCTGCCATCACCAACAAGACGAGCTTTGTATCTCGCAAAAGAACCATCAGAATTCTTTTTATGGCAAAAACCCACATAGATCGAATTATGTTCACATTAGATGGCCGTGGTATCAAATCTCACATCTTATTTTGAATAAGAGCAGTAAATTCATCTAACATGGCAGCCTTCCAATTCGGGTCTGATAAGACAGCTTTGGGAATTTTGGTATTGGTGAGGGTTCGACTGAGGTGGTTAGGTTAAAATGGTGTTTAGGTCAAAAAATCTCGTGCATTGCACGGATTTCCATGGTCCGTTGAGGAGTTGGGCCGTTGGATGGTCGGGTGGTGTTGGGATTTTGGGTCGAAACAATGTGTAGGGTGGTTTTGATATTTGGGCTGAGGTAGTAGGCCCGATATTTGTCTGGGCCAGTGTCTTACGAGAAGGTGGTGGGGTGACGGGTAGAGGTGTAGGGGTTGGTGATGGCCCTAAATTGTTATTTTGAGAGTTTAGATGATACCTCAAAATTAGATGAATTCCGTCGTCCAGAAAATCATATGAAGGTGAGGATGCCACTCGAGATGTTGCAAACGGGAAGGTTTGTTCATCAAAGATGACATGATGAGAAATAATAATTTTTTTTGTTGACATATCAAAGCATTTATATCCCCTATGATTTTGTGGGTACCCCAAAAACATGAAAAGAGTAGATCGAGCTTGAAGTTTATGAATGATGGTGGACGGAAACAAGGGATAACACATGTCGCGCCCGTTTTTTACTTGCCCGGTCAAAGCGGAGCACAACGTATTTGATGATTCCTGGGTATGATTAAGGAGTCGCCACCTAATTATTTTATAGTGAATTAGGACACCTACCTATTTTAAATAAATGCTGCAATGTAACTCCAATTTTAAGGTCTGCAAAACTAATGAAATTCTAGGTAAGGGTTCTTTATTATCCTAAAGGGAAGGGGTTACGCATCCTCTAAGATCCGCTAACTTGCGGTTATCCGGTCAAACTCAGATTAATTATTGCTAAGAAAAATGCATGTTTTAAAATATAAACTTAAAATGATGTTGCAAGTATTTAGTAAAATGATGCTTTTTGTACAAGTATACATTTGTATGATATTAAAGAAAAATACATGTAAAGTTGAAAAAGTATGTATTTGGGACAATTAATAGCAAGGAGAAAACAAGTTACTTATAATGCCAAAGATGTAATTTTTTTTGGAAATCATTTTGAGTTGCGCAATTAATAAAGTGAACAGAAGATGATCGAAGTTTGTTTTGAAAATTTTAAATATGCATGACGAGCCTAAAAATGAATAAACTAGCGGAGAATTTCTAAGTTCAAACGAGCCTAAGAAATAAACTAACGACAGTTAGACTATCCTATTCATTCATCTATTCGCGGTCTAATTATTCTAAATATCCTAACAATCACACAAACTTTAAATAATTATTACAGACCCAAATAGAAATAACGAAATTAAAGAATAACAATAAAAGGGGAACTAAGGCAGATGACGATGTCTTCTAGCCCTATTTGTTTTGAAATCCCGAGGTTGGAAAATGCAAAGAAGGTGGATGCGGATCTTCGTTTGACAATAGCCATGATGAGTCTCATGAAGAGACTCTTCGTTGCTCCCGATGCATTTCATGTAAAAGAAAGAAAAGAAAAGGATTAGTCGACCGGACATAAAAAATATATATATCTAAAACTGTAAACAAATAAGTCATAAGTAATATGTTGTTGGGACTTATTCGGGACTTATTAATGGGAATAACAACAGAGACCCCATACTAAGAGCACAAAGCTAACCCGTATTACATGAAAGGAGGTCGAGGCACAACAAAAAAATTAAGTGGTGGGCCTTGGGAAGTATAAAACAGGCTTACTGTATACTTTTGGATTTTTTTTCTTACTAACAAAAGCTGCATACCAAATGGACCAGTCCAATATACGCAATAGGCCCAGAAAAATGATAATTATCAAACTTAAAAAGAATAAACCAGCCCCAAATGCATAATATGGCCCAATTCAATACATATGCGCAGATATACATTTAGGCATACCTAAGAGCTGATATACATATGATATTTGGGGTAAATAGGATATACTTGAAGATATACAATTTTAATATACATCTTGTGTATATTGAAGCCCATATATCTTGTATACCTTTGAAATATATCCCCGCAGGCTCAGCAAATCAGAAGAAAAAAAACAGACCAACAGGAGCAATTTTTACGCATTAACGAAGGCAAGTAAAATATAAGGATATCCCTCATGATTTCAGATGGACAACATCAGGCTGAAGTATACAGTGAACATGCTCAGATTCAGCAAGGGAAGAACAAATATACACATCCTATTACCAATCTTCAGGGATGGCAACGAATCAGAATATGACTTAATATATTCAGTCCTAAAACATGGACAAACAGTCCAGGTTAACAGGTCTATTGTAGACATGCTTCAACATTCAAACAGACAGGGCAGATGCAATCAATCCAATGGATATACTACATAGAGGAATGACCAAGCAAATCCCCAAATATACCATTTAAATATGCAGAGGGGTTCTTGATTAACATGCCATGAACTGGTTCCAGCAGAGGGAGTGCCAATAAAGGTACTATCTTAATCAATTGGTTGTTATATCATGATATAAAAAGATTGGGACATGGCAGTATGTAAGAAAATTCAGAATCTGAGATGCTATTGTAGACATGCTTCAACATTCAGACAAACAGGGCAAATGTAATCAATCCAATGGACATACTACATAGAGGAATGACCAAGCAAATCCCCCAAATATACCATTTTAATATGCAGAGGGGGTCTGATGTCAATTTTAGACATATACAATCATGTTCAGAATGTGTTAGGCATGGTGACACTTTGAATTAAACCTAACATGGTTATCCAATAGACCCTAAATTAACAAACCAAATATCACAAAAACATCTCGGACATGCTAAAATAGAACAAAGACTTAACAGAGATAGGCATGATTCCATTTCCTTAGTCCATGTGTAATCCACTCATTCAGAAACCAGCAAACACACATAAGACTCATATTAACTGTCTCAGGTTCATTTTATATAGGTTTTAGGCATGCTGGTGAACCCTCAAATCTAAAATGCTTCATACTACTACTCTCAAATCACATGAACAGACCAAATACCAACATGTACCCAAGCTGGGCTCTTGTTATTATTCAACATGAGGTTTAGCCAAGTCAAAACTCAAAGCACACATGCATATTCAGGACTGGACTAGACATGACATGATCCTCAAAGTAGACCAGACTATCAAAACGATAATTCGTATCACAAGCTTCACTTAAACAATTACACAAATTTCATAGGAATAGATCTAAAACTCAACACGTATAGACACAAATAAACAGGTAGACATGCCAATATCATAGGGGGATTAAGCTAGTCACATTATATTCATTTTAAAGGAAAACATGCTGAATCTTAAATGACCCTGCCTTATGACCTTTATTAAACGAATATTGAACCATATACATGTCGCGTGCCCTTAAGTAGAATCTTACCTGATATTCAAGCATACATTATCAACTGGACAAGCAAGACATCACATAATACTTAACCAAATTAATAATGATCCTTTCAAAATAGGTTACTAATAATATTCTGATACACTGTATAAAAAAAATATAAATAACTTAACAACTGTGTTACTCAGCTTAAGCACAAATAACTTAACCAAATATCGTACCTAAACATCTTTGCTAATCTACATAGGATTTTACTAATCAGATAAACACATCAATCATGATAACAAAACATGTATGAATGTTACTAATTTAACTTAACTAAAACCAAATAGGTTATATTACATAAGGAAACTTAAGCATTTAATCACAGAAGTAGCTAAGCTGAATCAATACATAAAGCACATAACACACACACAAAAAAAGGGCTGAGGGGAATTCGATCTTACCTTCTCCGGGCAACGAACCGAGGCGTCGTCTCGAATCGTCGAACCTGCTCGGAGAAGTTTTGTTTTTGCGATAGAAGAAGAACAACAACTTAAATGTTTTGTGGCTTGGTCGAGTCGAAACTGAGGGTAAAAGAGATGATTTTTTTTCAGAATCGAAACTGTTCGAGAGAGGGGTTTTCTGCTTATCTTTGCCTCTGAGCAAACCTAAGAAAAATGGTGAATTTTTAGTTTGATTTTTTTGAAGAACCGAGAGTTTTTTTTCATAAAAAAAAAGCCTCCCTGGTATGGACTCCACATGCTAATATTTATAGGACGAACTTAGGGTTTGCTAGGGCTCATTTGGGCGGGATTTCAGCTTCAAATTTTGAAATGAGTTAAATCAAATCGTCAAAATCTGGACGTTTAAGGGATTTGCAGACTTCACATGATTCATAACACTAAAATGGCATAGGCAAAGCTCTGTCCATGATGGACAAAGCTTGTTGTTTTTTTTTTCGAAAATGGAAGAGAGAAGACGAAATGGGTGCTGCAGCTGATTTTCTTTTTGGTGATGAAAGAGAAGGGTGTTTTTGGTTTGGGGTATAAGGAAATTTAATTGGGGAGTTTGGGCTCGGGTTTTGGCCGATTGGGCTTTGGAGATAAGGGAAATAGAGGGGAATGGATTTCGGTATTGGGCCGATTTGGTTTGTGGGCGAGTTTGGGATTTTTAGGGATTAAAGGGAATGGCCGGTTGGGGCCAAATATTTGGGCTCGGTTTGGGCTAGTTTGTGGGGAATGAAATTAGTTTGGGTAGAAATTGTTTTGGGTTGGGAAATGAAATGGGTTAATGGTTAAAATAAAAAGGAGTTTATTATAAAAAGATGTAAATTATTTAAAATAACATAACGATGTGATAATAATAATAAAAATATAATATTTGCGAAATGTTTAATGCTTAATAAAAAATGGAAATGCGATGCAATTTTGCGAAAATAAAATAACATAGAATATTAGGATAGAATTATGATTTAGACTTTTAAAAAGGCAAATGATAGTAAAACATGTGAATAATAATAATAATAAATAATAATAGTGATATTGAAAATAATATATATATATATATATATATATATATATATATATATATATATATTAAAATTGTTTTTGAGGTATTCGAAAATATTTAAAATTGTAAATAAATCAAAAAAGACGGGACAAAATTGGGTGTCAACAACACAAACACCCAAAAACCTGTAAATGTGTAACTGATGGGAGATAGTGGTATAATACTTGAGTGGGTGACACATTGGAGATTAGTTTACTAGGAAGAATATTTAGTAGATAAATAGCCATTTGAAGGGCATGGTGCCAAAAATTTGGTGGCGTGGACAGTGCACAAGTATAGAGCGAGTCATATTGTTGATTGTTCGAATCTTTCTTTCTGTTTTTCCATTTTGAGAAGAGGTATGTGGACATGAAAGATGTACATACATCCTATTTTGGCAACAAAAAAATGTAAATTGGGCATTTAGAAATTCCCCCCATTGTCACATTGAAAACTTTTAATGGTTTTGCCAAACTGAGTTTTGATAAACACACAAAATTGTTTCAAAATGTTATAGGTTTGTGATTTTTGTCCTAAGGAAAATGTCCACAAAAAAATCCAAATAATCATCAAGAATGAGCAAATAATATTTATGACATGCAACACTTAAAACAGGTGATGTCCACAAATCACAATGCAAAATATCAAACGACATAAAAGTATGAGTAGTAGACGGAGAAAACGGAAGTTTAACATGTTTACCAAACACACAGGTTTGGCAAACAGTAGAGTCCAAACGTCTATTACAAGAAAATAAGTTATTCTTCCTAAATTGATTAAAAACCGGTGCTCCTGGGTGTCCCAACCTATTGTGCCATCTACTAGGAGAGATGGCCGCAAATGTGAAAGGTTTGACCATGTGATTGTTGGAAACATAGGTGATGAGATATAAGTCTCCCGTGCTATTACATCTCATGAGTGACATTCCCGTCTGAAAATCCTTCACAGAAAAGCCAAACGGATCAAAATTCACATAAATATTGTTGTCAATTGTAAAACGTCTAATAGAGATCAAGTTTTTAATCAATTTTGGTGCATGTAAGACATTTTCAAGTATAAAGGTGGGTGGGGAGAGAGTAGTGTTACCTGACCAATACCACGAATTGAAATTTAATGCCCACTGCCTACAACAATGTTTTTATTATTGCTCGTATTAAAATAAGATGAAATATTACCTTGAGATGCCGTCATATGAGACGTAGCCCATGTATCCATGTACCACGACTCATCTGGAACATTTAGATTCATGTGGCTCATGGATTATTCAATGTCCGTGGGTGCATATCCGACATAAGATTGTGCTTGTGCCGCAAATGCATATTGTGGACGAGGTCCTAGAAGACCGGGTTGTTGATTTGAAGAAGGAGGAGGACTGGCCCATGAAGAAGTCGGACGTGGACATGGCGGGGCAGCCCACTGTGGGGCCCAGTCCCATTGTGGGTACTGCCCCCACTGACTTCCGCCACTGCCCCACTGGGTATCGCCACTGCCAGCCCGCCACTGCCCTAGCTGGCCGCCGCCGCCGGTATTTTGTCCGCCTCCCCGGCCTCATCCCTTTCCACCATTATTTTTTCCTTTATTGTTACAGTTTGACCCCCGTTTTTTGTCATTATTTTGACGTGTATTATGGCCCCCCGAACCAAGATTTTGGGCCTCTAAATCAGCGGAAAATGAGTTGGTGGAGACGAGAGTCGTTCCTCCAGTGGTTGTGCCCGATGATACCTGCTTCGATTTTCTTGTTTCTTCGAGAATTAAGCTCGAACGGGCCTCATAAAAGGGAGGTAATGGATTGCTTTGCTGAATGAACGTAGCAACACCATCATATTGTTCATTTAGCCCCGCAATCAACTGAAGACTAACCGTTGATTAGTGACGGGCGAACCAACGTTGGAAAGTTGGTCCGCAAGTACCTTTAATTCTTGACAATAGGCGGAGATGTTGGAAAAGTCATCCAATTTAATATTTGTAAATTGATGTTCAAGATAAACTGCCCTAGAAATTTTATTATCTTGAAAAATATTCTGCAACCGTTCCCACGCCTGTTGAGTCGTAGAATTGGGTTCCAATATGGTGTGAAGAAGATCATTGGAAATAGTGTCATAAATCCATTGAAGGACTATAGCATCTAACCGAGACCATAATTTCTTGTCCACAGTAGTGGTATCCGACGGTGCATCGGACGGAAGAATATGGTCAATCACCTCATAAGCACGGCAGTGAATTTTGAATAGTTTGGCTCATGAGATATAATGCCCTTTCTCCATTTCAAGAGTTATGGAGATAAAGTTCTTGACGTTATTAACGGCAAGAGCGGGATGAAAGATTTGTTTTTCGGCCATAGGTTCCACTTAGAATCAAAAGAAGAGAAGAAGAAAGTTGTGTTTTGATGAAAGTGGATGAAAAAACAAGAAAACCCTAGGGTTTGGGATGATAGTTTTGCCGAGAGGGGGTGGTTTTGGTTGAAATCGGTTAGGGTTTAGTGAAAGAAATGGTTTAGGGTTTTTATGTTAGGGTTTTGGCCCAAAAAAAAATAGAAGAAAGGGAAGAAGAAATCGGCTAGGAGAGAAAATAATTAGGGCAAAGATCTTTTGGCTCTTGTATCATGTAGGAAATATTTCCTTGATCAATATTATTCCCAAGATACAATATATATACAATCATCCTATGTATGAATAATGGAAGACTAATCTACTTTACTTAAAATAAGAGATACTCATTACAATCATAATAATTACAATATATTATATATTAATTATAACAAATGAAATATGCCCATAATTACTCTAACACTATTCATACCCGCTCCCAACCAAAAAAGAACATAAATAGAAGAACTTAAAGAAGAGGAAAATAATGTAGCAATTTTAATAGAATACATATATAGTTTAAAGCACAAGGTACAACACCTATAGTGCACATGAATTGTATGACATAGAGGGACATTAGATGTATGTTTTAGAGTTTGAGCTATTTTAGGATCTTGGATAGTTTAGGGGGAAGCAACTGAATAGAACCTGAGTTCGAAAAAGGAATTAATTAAATCTTGGTTTACATTTCTAAATCTAAGTTTGTTACACCTTCCAAGAGTTTTAGTTGACCAATGAATATTAAAAGAAACCTAACTTGTTGCTTACAAAAGTTACAAATGTTTATAAAAATAACATAAATGTTTTTTTTTTTGCAAAAGAATAAAGAAAAGCAAATTGAATTCCGGGAAAAGGAAATGCAATGTGTGAGTACTCATAATGTTTGGAGGATCAAAATTTATTCCTCACTTAGTATTTAAACTAATTATATTAATTAATTATACTCATATGATAAATTAACATGATAACAAGTTTTAAAATTAAAATGATAATATATATTAATTATTTATTATAATTACGATTTACGTGATAACAGGCTCCGCAAAAACATATATAATACTTGTTGACCTGTTGTAAACATTGGGTGCTGATGCTGGCTTGGCAAATTGTGATCTTCATATTAAGTGGTGGTGGCAAACCAAATAAAGAATGAATAAAAAGTAATCGGAAAAAACTGTTAGTGTCAATCTTGTATCATCTGATGAAATGAATTGAGCACAATAATACAATAATAACTCAAAATAACCTGAAATCAACAACAATGAATTCAGCAAATTGAAAACACATACTAACTTGGTGTCGATAGTGGCCTGCTTGATGCAATGTCCTAAGACAAAAATTCGCCCCCATTTGTGCTGCAGTTTTACGGACGTCTGTCTAAAGGATACAACTATCTAAGTAAGAGTTCTATCACAAGAACTTCACTTCTGGTGAATTTACTATATGTGTTCTTCAAAAACTTGTTTTGAAGAAGAAGAAGTAGAAGCCACAATCTTAAATCATTAATTGTGAAAAACTGATTGATTGTAGTCTTTTCTGTCTTGTTGTATATTCTTCCAACCAAGTGATCAACATTCTTTATATAGAGTAGCATATGAACAGTTACAACCATTCATACCAAATGTTGTAATTGTTCTAAAAAGTTACAACCTTTGATTCGAATTTTCTGTCCGTTGATCACTTTATTTCTTCTTAATTCCATACAAGTTCCAACAATACTCCACATTTTCTATTCAAACATCAACAATACCCCACATTTTCTATTCAAACATCAACAATACCCCACACTTGGATAGAAATAAGATAATAAGGAACTTTTCGTTATTTCTGAACAACGCGATATGACATGTATCAGAAAAGGTGTCTTGTGGACTTGAATCGTTCGTAGTAAATACCTATCGGATCTCTTTGTGAAATAGTGAACGAAATGTCTTGAACTATTCACGTTTTGTAGTAAATCAAGACAACAAGTATCACACATATCATATCATATCAACATATTTCAATTGTTATGGTTGTGTTCATTTCGGTAGTGAACAACTCCTTCGTGAGATTTTCTAAAGAACGTAGCCATATCGGTTCTCCCAGATGCGACCCCACATCAATCTCATATAGGTAATACCAAACAAGAATAGTCCGTACTATCCCACTATAGGCTTTTAGTATTATTAAGAATAAGATTCAGCCCTTAAAACATCAACAGATTAACACACTTAGTACGCCATATGAATGATCATATGTGTGTTTTATGCTCCTTGAGTCTTCCCCAACTAGTTTTCCTATTAAACCTAAACCATGGGATCTCCAATTATGATATGTTTGGTTTTCGCCAGTTAACGACTCATTGTGTTGGCTTTAAGCCCATTCCCCTCGATGTAAATACGAATTGCCCTCTATTAAGGCCTTTTGTCAAATGATTCGCTATATTGTCCTTTGATCTCACATAATCAATGGAAATAATTCCATTCTTCAGCAAGCTTCATATTGTATTATGTCGTAGCCTTATATGTCTCGACTTGCCATTGTATATCTGATTCTTTGCCCTCGTCAGGGCAGCCATACTATCACAATGTATGCAAATGGTTGTCACAGGCTTTGTCCACAACGGAATACCTTCTAGGAAGTTTCTGAGCCATTCTGCCTCTTCGGCAGCTTTGTCTAAGGCTACAAACTCTGCTTCTATAGTTGATCGCGTATTTACTGTTTGCTTTGATGATTTCCAAGATACCGACGCTCCACCAATTGTAAATACATAACCACTTGTGGACTTACTTTCCGACTGGTTGGACATCCAATTAGCATCACAATATCCTTCTAACACATGATGATATTTTGTATAATGCAATTCATAGTTCATTGTATGCTGTAGATATCGGAGTGCTCGTCTTAGTGCAAACCAATGATCATTTCCAGGATTATGTGAGTATCGACTTAGTCGACTCACTGTATATGCTAAATCCGGTCTCGTACAATTCATTATGTACATCAAGCTTCCAAGAACTTGTGTATACTACAATTGAGACACACTTTCACCTTCATTCTTCTTAATGTGACTAGCGGGATCAAATGGTGTAACAACCGGTCGATCATCATAGTGTCCAAATTTTCTAAGGACCTTTTCAACATAATGGGATTGTGTTAAGATGTAACCATCAGAATTCTTTTGAATTCTAATACCAAGAATGACATCCGTTATTCCCATATCCTTCATATCAAAAACGGCATGCAACATCTTCTTAGTTTGGTTAATTACATCTTTATCCGTTCTCATAATTAGCATATCATCAACATATAAGCATATAATGACACATGCATCTTTACATTGTTTAATGTAGACACATTTATCACATTCATTTATTTGAAAACCATTTGATAATAACGTATTATCAAACTTTTCATCCCATTGCTTTGGAGCTTGTTTAAGTTCGTATAAAGACTTAATCAATTTGCAAACTTTTCGTTCTTGACCTTTAACAACAAATCCTTCGGGTTGTTCCATGTAAATTTCTTCATCTAATTCACCATTCAAGAATGCGGTCTTCACATCCATTTGGTGTATTTCCAAATTGTGAATCGCCGATATAGCAATTAACGTTCTTATAGACGTAATCCTCGTTACTGGTGAGTAGGTATCAAAGAAATCTACACCGTCTTTTTGTCGAAACCCTTTGGCTACTATACGAGCTTTGTATTTTTCTATAGTACCATCAGGCCTTAATTTCCGTTTGAAAATCCATTTATGGCCTATTGGTTTTTGTCTCGGAGGGAGATAAACCAATATCCATGTATTATTTTGCACAATGGATTCTACCTCACTTTGAATAGCCTCTTTCTAATAAGGTGCTTCAGATGATTCCATAGCAGCCCTATATCTTTGAGGTTCTCCTTCAATGGAAAAGGTCATGAAGTCCGGTCCAAAATCTTTGGAAATTTTTCCACGTTTACTCCTCCTTGGTTCAGAGATTTTTTCTTGAACAAATGAAGTAAGATTTTCATCATTATTAGTGTTTTGGTTTGACTCATCTTGAGGCAGTGTCCTTTTCATATGATTAGGAACACTTTTATCCTTGTCTTTGTAAGGAAAAATATCCTCAAAAAATTATGCTTCAGTAGATTCCATAAGCATGTTTTTGTGAATACCTTCAACATCGGAATGATACACCAAAAACTTATATGCTGCACTATTATTGGCATGACCAATATATATGTAATCCACTGTTTTTGGTCCACGTTTAGTTCTCTTTGGTAAGGGAACTTGAACTTTCGCTAGGCAATCTCACACTTTCATCCTTTTGAAAGTAGGCGATCTTCCTCTCCATAACTCATAGGAAAATTGGTCATTTTTCTTTTGAGAAATTTTGTTCAATATCATATTTGCAGTAATTATCGCCTCACCCCATAGACTAAGGGGTGCACCCGAACTAATCAACATTGAATTCATCATATTCTTCAATGTTCTATTCTTACGTTCGGCAACTCCATTTTGTTTTGGAGTATATGGCGCAGTGGTTTGATGAACTATACCATGAGTAGAACAGAATTCTTTGAACTCATTTGATTGATATTCACCACCTCTGTCTGACCTTAGAATCTTAATTCTTGTCAAGTTGGTTTTCCACTTCTGCTTTGTATGTTTTAAACATGTTCAAAGCCTCATCTTTGGTATGTATTAAGTATACATAACAAAATTTACTGCAATCATCTATGAATGATATATAGTAATTCTTTCCGCCACGAGATGGGGTTGCTTGGTAATCACATAAATCACTATGAATTAAACCAAGCACTTCATTTGATTTCACTACAGATTTAAGAGGATGACTTGCATATTTTGATTCTATGCAAACTCCACACTTAGTCATTTTGTTCATAGAGCAATTTGGCAATATGCCTAACTTCACCATTCGTTGTAAAGAGCGATAATTAACATGGCCTAATCGTGAATGTCATAAAGAAGGGGAATCAACCATATACATAGAAGCAGTGCTAGTGCCTGCATTTTCATTAATAATGGCAATTGCCTTAGTATGTACAACAGATAGTTTGAAGAGTCCCTCATTGAGGTAACCCTTCCTTACATACAACCCACCTTTGGTGAGTACAAATTTGTCAGATTCAAATACAATTTTGAAGCCCTTGTTACTAAGAACATTCCCAGAAATCAAATTCTTACAAATTTTAGGCACGTGCAACACATTAGTGAGCACAAGATCATTCCCGGAAGTGAGTTGTAAATTCACCTTCCCTTTCCCTTCCACTTTCACAGAAGCAGCATTTTCTACGAACAATGGTTCTCCATCCTTGATGGCCTGGTAGGATGAAAACATATCATTTTCAGAACATACGTGCAGTGTAGCACCCGTGTCCATCCACCAATCAGTTGAATTTGTAACCAGATTTGCTTGAGCCGCCACAACCCCAATGAATTGGTTTTTAGTTTCAGCCCGGTTGGATTGATTGACATTACTCGAACCTCCAATACCACCACCTTGATTCTTGCGAAGGCGACAATCTTTTGCTCTGTGTCCAGGTTTGCCACATACCCAACAAAGTCTTGATTGTGGTTTCTTGAATGCATTGGTCCTTTGTGGGGAGAATGTATTTCTCCCAGTTGCAAAATATGGCTTCACACCATTAAATTTGCCCTTGCCTTTCTGAAACTTGGACTTAGAAGCATTGCCTTTAACCATGTTGGCATTAGGCTCCAATGAAACAGCATCTGCCTTTTCATTCTTCCGGTTATCCCCTTCAACTCGAATATTCAGAACTAATTGCTCAAAATTCATTTCCTTGGTTAGATGCTTAAGATAAACCTTAAAATGCTTCCATGAGGGAGGTAATTTCTCAATAATAGCACCAACAAGAAAATTCGGGTTAAGGCCTATACCTTCAACCTCTAACTCATGAACAATAATTTGGAGTTCCTCCACTTTCTTGACAACCGCCTTGGCATCACTCATCTTAAAGTTCAGAAACTTTCCGATGACGAACTTCTTGGAACAAGCAACCTCAGTTTTGTACTTGTTCTCCAACGATTGCCACAACTCCCGTGCCGTTCTGAACGTGGAGTATATGTCGTAGAGAGAATCATCCAAGGCATTGAGAATATAGTTTCTGCAAAGAAACTCCTGACTTTTCCAAGTTTAAATGTCTTTCAGCCTTTCAGCCTTCTCCGCATCAGTCGGAGTATTCTCCCCTTCTCCTTCTGGCAAAGCCATATGAGCTTTATCAATCAATACGTTTGCCACGTGAAGAGTTGTCAAGTAGAACAACATCTTCTGTTGCCAGCGTTTGAAATCAGAACCTTTGAATTTCTCAGGTTCTCAACATGGTTTTTCACCATTGACGATCCAGATTGATCAATCTTTGCAAATCAGAAAATTGAGTTCTCTGAAATTTTTTGCAACCTCAACAAATCAGGAAAAAAATCTGATTTTTTTTGCCTTAGATTGTTAGTGTCAATCTAGTATCATCAATGATGAAATGAATTGAGCACAATAATATAATAATAACTTGGAATCAACAACAATGAATTCAGCAAATTGAAAACACATACTAACTTGGTGTCGATAGAGGCCTGCTTGATGCAGTGTCCTAAGACAAAAATTCGGCCCCACTTGTGTTGCAGTTTTACGGACGTCTGTCTAGATGATACAACTATCTAAGTGAGAGTTCTAGCACAAGAACTTCACTTCTGGCGAATTTACTATATGTGTTATTCGGAAACTTGTTTTGAAGAAGAAGAAGAAGAAGTAGAAGCCACAATCTTGAATCATTAATTGTGAAAAACTGATTAATTGTTGTCTTTTCTGTCTTGTTGTATATTCTTTCAACCAAGTGATCAACATTCTTTATATCGAGTAGAATATGAACAGTTACAACCATTCATACCAAATGTTGTAATTGTTCTGAAAAGTTGCAACCTTTGTGAAAAGTTACAACATTTGATTCGAATTTTCTGTCCGTTGATCACTTTATTTCTTCTTAATTCCATACAAGTTTCAACAAAAACTTCCAATATAGTTATCAACGAATATACTAATGGAAATAAAGATACTTGGAAGACAATGAGAATATCAACGGGAACAGTATGCATTGTGTCGATGTGCCATTTATTTCTTCCCAGTACTACTTTCTCTTTTCCCTTTTCTCTTTCCGCCTCCATCATTCTTTAAAAATAATAAAAAGAAAAATATTTATATACATTAATGATCAATAAAGTGAGACGAAATATTATGAGAGATAAACATTCAAACTTTAGTAGAAAAGGAAATGGTGGGTGATTTTTTAAATCTTATTAAGCCTTAGTGAGCTCGATATATATATATATATATAAATAAAAGATAATAAATATTTAATAAAATAGTTGAGTTACGCGTAAATTAATCATAAGACCGACGTTATTAAGAACAAATACTTATGTGAACTAAGTGTACATGTCATATTTTAGTGCATATATGCAATCATGCATCACTAATATATATTGTTTGTCATGTGTATATATAGAGTTTGGGTCTAAAATTACAAATGCATATAGGCGTTTTCTTTTCATACTATTAAATTTTTGTGAGTCCGATACTTATGTAGGTGCAAAGAAATAGTTATAATATAGTGAACAGTGCTAATTGTGAATCCGATACTTATGTACATGCAAAGAAATAATTATAATATAGTGAACTGCGCACAAATTAACCAGAACACCATCATGTAATAATCATATTGCATTACTTGAGAAATCTTAATGTTTTCTATCTGTTGGAAATTAGCCTTTGGCGGGGAGATGCGTCCACCCATCTTTGATGAATTAAACACTAGTGTTCCGCATGTTGGAGACCTTGTCTCTTCGCACATGCATGATCTACGAAGTGAGTAGATGACCGTAGGGCCAAGAATCGTCTAATTTCGTTGAGAAATGAAAGAGATATTGGTCCACGAAGTAAGGTGTTTGAGACATGGAAATGTGGTGTGAGACAAATCTACCACATCGGTGGGAATATGAAGAATTGCTCTCTATATAAGTCTCTAATGTGGTAAAGGGTTTGGATCCCCAAGGGCTATCCCATGTGTTTAAAGGAGGGAAGACCTAGATGTGCTTGGGTTCAAGGCTAAGCCCACACGCGCGCCGCCGCCCGCCCGTCCCGTCCGGTTCCGATTTCGGGTTCCGGGTTCCAGGTTCCCGGGTTCCCGAGGCTGTCTGATATTATCTTTTTGGACCAGAGAACTCTGCCTGCCGTTGGACTGCGTTTTGGAGCATTAACCAGCCATTACTTGGCTGATTAACTCTCCATTAACAGCCCATTACTTGGGCATTTGGACAGCATCTTTCAATGGCCTTAATAGTCATTACTTGGCTGTTTTAATGGCCATTACAGCCTTATTTTGGCAGTTGGACGGCCCCTCTTGCATGCTATATATTGAGCAGTTGTTGGCTCAATTTTGGACTGCAGAAAAACGCTGAAAACAGGCAGAAAACGCTGAAAACAGGCAGAAAAATAGGCCGAAAACAGCCACAAAAATAACATTTTCAGCACAAAACAGTGGCTGAAAATTCAGCAAAACAGTGGCTGAAAATTCAGCAAAACAATGGCTGAAATTCAGCAAAACAGTGGCTGAAAAACAGTGACCAAACCCTCACGTATACACAAGATATACACTACAGAGACACACTATATACACAGAGACAAAAGAGAAGAGTAGACATAAACTCTTCCCTCCTATTCCATATCTTCAGCAAGTCAAGTCATATTTGTTTTCTTCGCCAGGCTCAACCTATTGGCTTTGTAGCGTTGAGATTAAAGTGTTGTTTTATCTTGGGAGACTATTGCCCGCTAACGTAAAAGCATATATACGGGGCAATCTTGTCTTAAGGATAGAGGGCTATCCTCGACTCAACACACAACGTTATAACCATCCAGATTTAGTTATTTCTTGATTTCAGGATATCAACATTCAAGACACAACAAACTTGCGGCAGTTCTCAACATTGGCTTTGCAAGGTGATCAAGATTCAAGACACAACACACATGCGGCAGTTTTGAAGATTGATCATTTATTTATCCTTTCGAACATTTGTAATAGTTATTACTTTCCGTACTGCTTTATAAAGTACCATAGAATCCCAACACTATCTTGTCTTTATTTAAAATTGGGAATCATTGCAACATATATCACTTCACATTGGTTCAACTTATTCTTCTGTTACGAGGTTAATTAGTATTGTCTCAAGAAAAGATAATAATCATAAATATAATATAATTGTTTGCTTATTTAGGTTCATGACATGACAGTCATGCAATTAGTATAGACGTAAATATTTTTTTGGACAATGATTTGCTGGTACACTTAATCCTCCATCTAGAAAGATTTTTTAAGTATTTGTTAATTAGACTTCAAAGCAAAATAGTCCTAAATCATTTTTGCACGTTTCGTGCATCATTCAGCAAAACAAAATGACATCATAATTATAGTTAAATTTTTATAAATTGTGATTACGGTTTTTTTTAATTTACTTTCACCAAACACCATATATAAGTATAATATGATTGATATAAGATCAAATATTAACTTTAACACCTCATTATTGATGGGCCAATGAATGAGCAGCAACGTGGCAGACGCACTGGGACATACATATAATTATAAACTAAATTAATTTGCTTTCTTTTTTTCAAGAGGAAAAGACTTTCGTCGAGATTCCCTTCACCTTTCACTAGGCATTTACTAAAAACCTGAACTTATTTTTGCATCTCAAATTTTTTGTAAGAATATATTTTAACCGGTATTATGTTACACAAAATAAACATCCTTTTAATCATTTTATGATATTTGACTTACATAGACATAATTCTCCGAAGAGTAAAATTCAAAGGTAATTTTATCGGTTTAAAACACTACATGACTCGAGGAAGGCATTACTCAACAAAATAACAAAAATAAAAATTAAAGGATAAAAATAAATTGAAAGATCGAAAATAGAAAGTGATATATGTCCTTATAGTCATTGGTTATAGATTGTGGGAGGTGCACTTTCCGAGCACTTTGCATTTATTGTAATGATAATATTTATGACTTCTCTTAATACTAATGAAGATTATTATCCTTATTTTATCACAGTATAATTGTATGGTGGTAGAATTTTATGTGACTCCATAAGCTCCTAAGTCCTACGTGATGGCCCAATCAATTTCTCACCTAGTGACAACTTGAGGAAACCTTGCAAATGAACAAAAAATGTATCCATTTTTCTATAATTCATCAAATTCAGTCTTTAAAAAAGAACAAATGTTGTGTCTAGCTCGGGTTTTAATTACATAATTCATCTGAATCATTCCTTTATTGAATAATGCTAACATTAGTAATATTTTGACATGGAATTTGACTTTATATAATTGAGACATTCGTAAGAAAACAGATTCACGCAAATTTATTTACAATCACATAGCTTGCCTGCAACATCCAATCACGCGAATAGTTTTCTATTAGAACCAAACTGTTCAAACATTAATTAGAAGTTATGCGTGAGCGTGATATAAGAAGTCTCTACGTTGATAACTGGAAAAGAAGTTACATATATAAGGGGTAACGATAGGGACTCCTTTTGTGGCCCTAAAGCATGCTACCTTCAATGAGGGGGACCGTGCCTTCAGTTGAGGAAACAATCTAATCGTGATCTTGCCTCGTAATTATAAGGAGCATCAAAATATAACACAAAAACACTATAAAATTGCTCATTAACTTTAACTCATTCTATTTCTCAATTTATTTTGTTTGATTTGTCGAATATCATATTGATTTGAACATCAGAGTAGGCTCGAGCTTGCTTCAACAAGTTGTTTTCTATGCTAACTTTCATTGCCTTTTTGATGGTTATCTGCAAAGTATTACCCACGGAAGACGAGTTTCTAAGAACAAAGAGATCAACGGGATGAAGGAGCACATATACAAAACACTATTTTGAAATATAGTCCGTAAAAAGATAATGACAAGGCACTAGGAGATGATGGATGAACCCCCCGGCTACCACCTCTAAGGCATGTCATGGTCTTAAATCAAGCCAATATTGTTCACCTTGGAGGGCTTTGGTACAACATTTATCATTAGCAAAACACTAATATTTTAAATAAATTTAAGTAATTACAGTTGTTTGGATTTATATTACTTACTAAATTCAAATAAAATGTTCAAATATTATGAACAGAATTCAAACACGTTATAGAAATATTTTCGACATCCATGATAATTAGAATCACAAATAGAATTGTCACAAAATTCAAACCTGCCCTAATTATAATAGGCCCCATCCTTCCCAAATCCCAGTCCCAAGTGCCAGTAAAAACAACAACATATTCAGTAATGTCTCACAAACGGTCATATCCGAACAAAAAATTTAAACCAGTATAAATACGAGAGAAAAGCTAATAAGAAGTGCTAGTAAAAACTAAAAAGTAGAACGAAAATACACAACCATTCTTTAAATTTACATTACACCAAAAGGGAAAGTAAAAAAGAAATAAAGAAGCAAGAAAATATTCGATCCCTTCCATTTGAGTAGCAGATGATTCAATTGAGTATCTAAATTGGAAGAATGTCTCAGCAACACAGTAGCAGTAGCAATAACATACCAGTGAGCGAAGTATATTGGAGCCTTGTTGCCAAAGCTGACAAGAAATTCTCCAAAATTCGAGATTTGCCCTACTACCAACGCAACAGGTCTAATACTTCACCTCAATTTTGTTTTTCCTTTTTCAATTTATCTCATATGATCCTGAAGAACCCATATGTTGGAATTTGGTATATTGTTGATGATATTGATAGTTGCATACTGTGACATGCCTAAATGAATTGTATAATTTTGGGGATTTCAGTGGAAGGTTGTGAAAAGGAAAGAGAGAAGGAAAGGGAAGAAGATTGAATAACCGGTTTTAGACACCTACTTTGAATATGAGTAAATATTAAATAATGATACAAAATGAACAATTTAGGAGTAATTTGTATCAGTTTAGTGCATTAGCATCAAAATGATTTGACCTTATTTGGAATAACTTAGAATCGTTTTTTGGGAAACATTTTCTTTTTGATAACCGTGGTGTCTGGGCCAGCTTACGTGCATCTTAACTAATTCCATGGGATACTTGCCACCTCCCACCAGCAACATGTACCAAGTACTCTATCCACCAAGACTAGAACAGATGAGAATAAATCGCCTAGTGTTTTGTCTCTCTACTGGGAGGTCACACTTTTTTGATTTCAGTCGAAGGGCGTGACCTAATGGTTAACGAAGTGGAAGGAGAACCATAAGGTCTCAGGTTCAAATCCCAGCGGAGACAAAAGTCACAAAAACACTGGGTGATTTCTTTTTATCTGTCTAAACCTTGGTGAATATAGTTACCTGATACCTGTTGCTAGTGGGTGGTAGCAAGTATCATGTGGAA
This sequence comes from Anisodus acutangulus, assembly GCA_029783415.1. Classification (NCBI taxonomy): domain Eukaryota; kingdom Viridiplantae; phylum Streptophyta; class Magnoliopsida; order Solanales; family Solanaceae; genus Anisodus; species Anisodus acutangulus. Next base: position 12,996,410 of record CM056492.1, read on the forward strand.
TTAGTCGAGTTGCATGTAAGCTGGCCCGTACACCACAGTTATAAAAAAATTGTAAAGATTTGGCACATGATAATGGTGGTGTTTAGTGATAATTGGATTTATTAAAGAGGAAAATAATGGTTACATGTTGATAGGACTTAGGAGTGAGCGCATATGGAGCACAAGTGCAGTGGAATTTACTATAGGGGTTGTTTGGTTGGTGGGATAAGGGATAACAATCCCGAGATATAATGCGGGATTATTTTATCCTGTGTTTGGTTGGTGAGATAAGGGATAACAATCCCATGGGATGTACTAAAATGGTGGGATTAGCTATCCCATATAGAAGGTGGAATAGCTAATCGCATGGGATATCCCAACCCATGGGATATCTTTGTCTATCCCATTCCGCATACCAAACATTAGTGTATAAGTTGTTTTCCACTATTTGATGTTAACATATTGCTCTAAGGATATATTTTCAATACTTCAACGATCTAAAAAAATATCTTTATGCAACCAAGTACCAGAAAATAATTTATCATGGAAAACATTTTACATCATAGCAACAAGGCCTAGCTGTAGTATCAAGTATGTAGATGATTTTTCCTTTTCTATCCTCTGCAGTTTTAGTGTTTCTACTTTGATTCGTTTAAATAATGTTTTGTCTTTTTGACAGTTTTTAATTTGGGTGGTTGTGTAATATAAGGTATGATACATACTTCTACAAGGTTTTCAAGGTATACACACAATTGTGGAAGTTTCAACAAGAGAATCGACAGAAGTTGGTGGAAGCTGGCCTCAAGAGATGGGAGATTGGGGATATTGCATCTAGAATTGGTCAGCTTTATTTTGGCCAGTACATGAGGACAAGTGAGGCCAGCTATTTGTCTGAGTCTTATATCTTTTATGAAGCAGTATTGACTAGGGAGTATTTTAAAGATGGGATGTTTCAGGATGTTAATCTTTCCAGCAAGCAACTTCGCTTTCTTGCTCGATTTGTTACAGTTTGTTTGGTTTTGAATCGGCGTGATATGGTTTATCAATTGTTAAATCAGCTGAAAATGTTGCTTGATGAATGCAAGAGGGCTTTCCAGGTCGGTGACCATGATTCTTAATTGTTATGTACTTATGTTTGTTCTGTAGGCGCATACGTACTGTTCCACTATATGTAACATTTTGGTTCGCCATAATTATCTGAAAAATCGCCAGCAGGTCTGGAGGAAGGCACCTTATGTAGCATGTCAGAGTCAAATGCTCAATTTATGTTTATAATTTGGACCTCTTCTCACACATCTATAGAAATCATTTTTTCTATTTTCTTTTACTTTGTGCCTTCAGCAAAATTTTGTGGCATGTTCAGGGTCTAAAACTTAGGATCTGTTTTCCTGCCATGGGAAGTTGGTGCTTTTATGGGATTGGATGAAATCATCAGCTTTTATGATATGATGTATATGTTGGACATATTCTATTGAACGATTAAGGTGGTGAACAGCTTTCTACTCAGTATAAAGTTTCTTACCAAACATGGAATTGACAATTTCCTAATTCTATTGATGGAGTTGTCATTTTGTGGGCTGAACGATATGAATGCCCTTTGTATGCTATGACCTGTTTCCACATACTTAACTTGGTCCCCTGCTCCCTAGATGTTGTGATAGGAGAAAGAACAAAGGGTCTATGCATAGATGAATGACTTCTAAATGGTCTTATTTCCAGGAAACTGATTTTAAAGAATGGAAGCTGGTGGTTCAGGAAATAGTTAAGTTTCTAAAAGCTGACCCAGCTTTAATGAATATCAGGCCATTGAGATATAGTGTCGTATTGGACCTTCATCCAGATTGCTTACCACAGGTTGTTGAAGCCAAGAGAAAGCTAAGATTACGAGATGCACTTCTATGCAGCTACCATCCCAATGAGGTGAGCCTTTCTCCCCTTGCATGCCTACCTTCTGTTGTAATTGGAGGTGTTTCGGTTTATTGTGCAGTTTACTAGTGAACTTAATGTTCGTATTTCCATCTTGATCAACTGTATTAATATTTACTCATCTTCTCTTTCTATGCGGTGATCAGGTTAAGTATTCAGAACTGACTCTTCATACTTTCCGAATACTACAATCTCTGGAGTGGGAACCTAGTGGGTCATTTTATCAGACAGGCGGGATTCCTCCAAGTGGTGCTGGAACTGGTATTGGCCAGAATGGAGCTCCGGGGACCAGTCATGTTAATTATTCACAAGATATGTCTGATCCTACTCTACCTCCTAACCCTCGCAAGTCCATCCTGTATCGTCCGTCTGTTACAAATTTTTTAGCGGTGCGTAGTTGTACTTTCTAAATTTATGCAAAAATGATTTTTGTTGAAAAGCAAATTGTAGTTTTTGTGCTCTCATATGATATTGATCAATATGCTCTTCTGACTTCACTTAGCTTCTTTGAAACTAAAATTTGATCAACTTTTACATTTTCAATATCTTATAAGTACAATCTAATCAACTTGGTGAATGTGAAAGCTTGAAACTTGTTTTAGCACTAATGTGAGATGGGAAAGGTAAATGCTTATTTTTGAGGAAAATTGGTTTTGCTTTCCTGGTAGCATATGTTCTATTAATATAGTTCAGCGCTTTATTGCAATTAATTTTTTTTTTGTGCTAGGTGGAAGTTTTTGAATATCCTTTTAATATCTTCTATAAAGATACTGCAAAAGTCGCCATCCTTCTGGCTTAGAGCTGGTGATCGAACATGGTATAAACAGCACTACAGCCTCCCTGGATATGGAGAGGGATTTTTAGCTCCTGGATTATCTATGCATTCCTCGTGAATCTACTCTGTATAGTATTCTCGATTAAAAGTTAACTTTGCCATTTCTTTGCAGGTTTTGGCCACAAACTGCGAGGAGTTACCTCATGATGGAGTTCTTTTGCTATATATATCTGCTGCAGGTAGTAGACGGTGTAAAGCTCTTATACGATAACTAAGTTATTCCTTCAAAACTGTAATTTACAGCTTAAACTGATCCTGTTAACAATTTAAATTTGTGACAGGAAGCTCTCAGAACTCTTTTTCTTCTCCATCCCATGGTGCAGGGAGGAGCTTTATATCTCGTGCTGCTGACTTAGAAGCCACCTCTACATCTTCACTGAACTCTGAATTTGAAATTGCAAATCCCATTTCTGCCAAGGGGTATTGCTTAAGTAACCAGAGTAGTTGCTTATACATTGGTTCTCGTTCCAGTGGAGGTATTGAACACTTTCTCCATTATGCGGGTCCAAAAACGAACAGTTTTGTGGCACAAAACATACTATATTCATTCTCTTGTTGCAGAAGTATCAGCTGGTGGAATAGCACATAGGTCTTGTTACATCATCGTGCATAGGTCACTCTAAAAGCAATTGTTGTTTTCATATTGACAACATGTTTCTCTGCAGAAGTTCAGTGTTTTTTCCCATCAACAAAAACTAGACAGAAGACCTGGGAGAAACTCATGAAATGCTTCAAGAACTTAGAATAACTTAAGATAAACTTACCTGATTATATCTATGTAAAATCAACTCTAGCAAGATATCAACTCGATTTTTACGATGAAGTCAATGTCAGGAAGTGTTTTTCTGCTCATACTTTTTATCATTTTAAATATTGGAGTCATTTGTGATGACGGAGGGATGGTCTGTTGGCAAAGACCTTCCACCTCCAACCATACTATTGGGGCATTGTGTGGCTAAGGGAGCGAGGTGGTGAAATCACTGTTGGGCTCTATCTATAGTAGGGAGTTTGTGGGGTGGACTGTACCTTAATAAAAAAATCAGTGTTATTTATTGATATTTATACAAGACATGGACAGTTTACTCAGAGGTTGTTGGCAGCATCAGTTCTTCTGATCTAAATATTGGAAGCAAATTGTTACACTTCATTTCTGTCACTTCGCTGGTATTTTGTATTTTACCCTAAGCACACATGCTGATCATCATCTCTTCTGAGTATCACATAAGAAGTTTTTTTTAACCTTATCCATTGGAATCGAAACTAAGTATCATATTTTGGCTGTACAAAATTCTGAAATTTTGTTTTCTATTTTAGGTCTGAATGGGATTTATCCATTTGACTTGTTGCCATTCACTAGAAGACCACTTTTTTTGGTCATTGACAGTGATAGCAGTAAAGCATTCACGGTATGCATCCTGGACCTTGCTTCATATGACGACAATTGGTATATAGTTTGTCTGAGATTATTATTGTGTTGGACCAATAAAATTTGCGCTCAAGGATGATTAGCTAAAAATGGAGAGAGTGGTCGAAATGCTTGCACTGATGGTTATATGTTCTAATACTGACATAGGAATATATTTGCATTTTTCAGAGTTTAAACCATTTCAAATACTAGTTACCTAATAGGGGCTCGACTCGATTTAAATTTAGTGAATTTAGAACTGCTGAAATTTCAGAGTTAAATTCCATGTTTAAAGCTTCCGAACTGTTTTACAGAATGAAATGGCCTGGTCTCTTTCGGTCTTGTGCACATTGCAAGAGAATCTCTGAGCGAGCCAAAACTCTCTAATCTAATTCAATGATTTTCTCACTCTATGTCAACATCAGCTAAAATAATTCCTCCATCAAACTTTGACGTGAATGCTCTCTTAATCTTCCTTTTTACTACTGTCTCCCATCAATAGTTTGCATATTATCACATTGGCTTGTTCAAGGTTACAACTGCACTTGCTGTTTGGATGTTGGGTTATTTAAGGAGCAAATCTTAAGGTACCTTGAGGTAGTTAGGTAGTATTTTGGTGTTCAGATATGCATCCCCTGCATAGAAGAGGGGCCTCTATTTGGGTGCACTTCCAATAGGGAGCCTGTGACATCTGAAACAAGATTGACATTTGTTAATGTGCTACTAAGGTTTGCTAGGCTTTTGTTCAACGGCAAAGTTAGTACAGTAAGGGATGTGTGCTCGGCCTTGTTGCAGCATGCTTCATATTTAAATGGAGAAAAGGATCCATTATCACCGAGTTCTGTAGTTGAAACAACGGATTCTCGTTAAAGGAAGTGTTACATGGATTGTCAGTATTGGTTTGACAGATAGAAGCAAATGATGATAGAAGATTTAGAAAGCATTTGTGGTTACAAAGGAATCATGATACAGGAAATAAAAACCATAACTTTTATTTAGACAACTGAGCTACTTGTGCTTTTAGATGATAGAATCCAGGAATGACTATGATGTAATTCTGCATTTGCTAGTGGCAAGTTTTTAAGTTGCAGTTTCTTGATTTATGTGATTATCATTGTGGCCCTCAACATCACGGGGTTCAAATTATAATACCCTGATCTTTTTAATGGCATTTTATACTTAATTTTCCAGCGTATATTGTTTTGTTCTTGATGCATTTTACTCGAGCAAAATCTACAGCTGAATGGTGTTCTAAACGCCCTCCGAAGGATCTATGCATGAAATAGTCAACAAACTTTGATGATATTATATAGTATCAGTCTAGATCTCTGATGTTATATTAGAGTTTCTCATAGTTCCATTTTCAAGCTCGGACAATAGTTAGGTTGCACTTTCCTTTTTTCCACCCTGCTTTCTTTTACAAAATTACTTCATCAGCTCATCATTTGTTGTGCTTAGTGGAAGCTACCTCTTTGTTTCTTGATATCCTTGTATCTGCTATTAAATAGTTAACTCTGAAGTTAACTCACATGCCTTAAAATAAAGGTTTATTCATTTGTTAATTTATTTAGGAAACAAACCATTTGCTTTTAATTTATTGCTCTGACATGGATAAAATTATTTGATGCATGAATATGAACAGGCCTTAAGTGGATCAGAGAAGGGAGAATCAGTTGCCATGCTACTCTCTCCCGCAATGTCACTGCCTATATCTACTGTGGATTCTTCACGCCAGCCAAGTGGAAGCTCATTCACGAGTTTTCTTACAATTCCCTTACAGGCTTTCGTTTTGATGCTTGGTTTCATGGGATCTGACATTGACATGGTGTGTTAGCTTAAACCTCAACTTCATCTTACCTGCTTTTTATAGCAATCATGTGGGTTAATTGGAAAGAGAGAAATAAGAGGGCTTTTGAAGGGATGGAACAAGATTTTGTAAAATTGAAAGGTAGTGTTTTGTCTCTAGTTTCATTTTAGTGTACTTATGAGGTCCCTATTTATATAGAGGATTGGATCTCTTTTGCTGAGAATCATATTTTGGTGTAGGTTCTCTTCTTTTTGGTATACAGCGTGTAGACGGGATTTCCCCAAATTTCAAGAAAATTATTTACTTTATCAAAAAAAAAAAAACATTACCTGTTTTTTATGTGCTTTGTTTTCTCACATATGGATTCTTGCTTTCAGGATATGTATGATAAGGCTGACAAACTGCTTTCTTCATCATTAAATGAGTGGGGTTTGTTATTAGCAGCATCAGATAATCTTAATCCTGTTTGGGCTCAAACTCTTGGAGATCCATTTTTACGGCGGCTCCTTTTAAGGTAGGTCGCTGCTGTTAGCCAACATTTCTGCAGTACGCATCTTACTCATCTAGTATCAAGTCTTGAAGTAGGCCCTCGAGTGGTTGAATATGAAATTAGTTGATTTGACATTGGCCACCTGGCAAATCTGATACTTCACTGGTAGAAACTGCTGAATCACTTGTACATCAAGATTTTTATTCCAAGATGTTGGTTCGGAGTGTCAGTTAAATTGATCTCTATTTGTATTTCTTAAGGCGTATGAGCATAGGGGTGGATGTGGACTTTAGCCATGAATTAGAACTTTTTGAGAACGGTAACAATATTATAAATGTGTAGCACAAAGGCTAAAACCATCTGTACAATTTAAAGGGAACATAAACCTAGGTTTCTTCTACCTCCTGCTACAGGGATTTTATGATATCTAACATTGAATCGACATCCTGTACAGAATCTTCCTTACACCAAAAGTGAAACAAAAAACGGCAATTCATCTTGATCTTCTAAATGGAATTGTTGTTCCCGTCAAAACACCTACGGTCTCTCTCTCCAAATGGTCCACCATATGCATCCTGGGTTAAGTCTTCCACCATTTTTTGTGTCTGTTTAAACCTCGAGAAAAATTCCAGCAAGCAAACAGCTCCTCTGTGGTCTTAAGCATACTTCATGACAGTTCAAACTCAAATAAGTTCTCTGGCAACCACAGTGAATAAATAGATGACGACTACTTTCAGCCTCCTTCCCCCAAAGATAGTACCTTGAACACAATTGCACTCCCCTTTTAAAATTATCTCGCATTAGGTAACATCTCTCACTACTAGCCGTACAAAACAAGCTGTTTTGGGTGCTATTCTCACTTGTCATACTGCTTTCCGATTCCATAATTGAACTTGCTATATAGGGTGGAGAGTTTACCGTAAATTGGCCCTTCCTGTGTCTTCTCCATTTATGTTTTTCCTCCTCTTCTGTTTTCCCCTTGAACTGGTCAAGAACGGTCAAGAATTCAATGAATCTGGGAAGTTCCCAGTCATAAAGCTGTCTCCTAAGGTTGACGTTCCACCCTTTATTATTTTCATATCCTGTATAGGTAACCTCCATATAACTTATACGGGAATCTCAACCTGGTTCTTATAACATAAAGAGTAGCTTCCACGTACCCTATCAAAAGAAAAAACTTATACAGGAATTTCTATATTATTGTACCAGATTCAATATGGGATAATAATCCCTGTATTAGGCTTTTAGTTAGGTATAAGATAAAATAGCTAAAAGACCAGAAACACCCTTGTTGTACTTGTTCTTTTCGAACCCTTCAAGCATGCTAGGGATATAATCTAAACAAAATTTTATCAAAATATAAAGACTGCAAGCAAGTAATTCTGCAAGAATATAGACTAATCTTTTATCTTTTAGCAAATTTCTAGCCAATCTAATGAAATTAAGATTTTCTTTAAATAAGTAGTATGTTGTTAAGTTACAAATATGGGGTTGAGTATATTGGCGGGCTAGTATTCTGATTTCTATCTCCCAAGGAGTTATACCCTGTCTACTTTTCTGTTGCTGTTTTCCACGCAAAAACTTGGATGGTAAAAACACACTGAATATTGCAGATTCATATTCTGCCGGGCAGTGCTGGCACTGTATGCTCCAATCTTCAACAAGACAGAATATCTCCCTGAATGCATCCCTTCCCTTCCAAATGCTTTCCTGCCAACTAGTGATACCTGTCAAAGGACCGTGTTGCAACTTGCTGACATCTTTGGTGCAACCAGCAAGTTCAATTTTTCAAAAGAGATGATGCTTTCCGATAACAGAAGCCAGGAGAACTGAAGTTGGCTACTGACCTTTTTTTGGGAGGGGGGGTCAATTCTGGTAGCTTTGTAAATTGATTTGGAAATGAGGAGGCTTCTTTAATTCGTACGTTTTCTTTTTATTCCATGTTTGGCTGTTAATCTGATATTGGGTTCTGTAGGTTGATATACTTGTCCTGTTAGTCATATGTGATGCTTCAGAAGTGTGAACAATGGCTCCTCCAACATTTCCATTTCGATTCCCAAATATTTTACATTTCCAGTTTGATTCATTTCCCAAATGTTTTCACTTCGAGCAGCTCGTGCTACGCTCTGTATTGGCTAAACTCTCCTTTGTACATCATACTAGTGTCTTTTTACTCTATGCTTCATATGTTAATGAGAAATAGTGTAAAGAAGGATTTATTTCTTCTTGGAGTTTCATGGTTGCTTTCAGTAGTGCTTTGTTTATGAAGGAGAATCTTTAAGTTGTAAAAAGTTATATCCTTGTTTGGTAAGTTAGTGAAAGGAAAAAGTTCCAAACTTTCCCTTTCCTTCCTCAAGGAAAGAGGAATATCGATATTTCTTCATTTGAGCTCACTATTTTTTTCCCTTCTATTTGTCCTCGTACCTTTGCTTATGCTTTCTCTTAAGCCGATGGTATTTCGGAAATAGCCTCATGTAAGGTCTGTGTATACTTTACTCTCCTCAGACCCCACATTGTGTGATTTCACTAGGTATGTTGTTGTTGTTGTTGTCCTTGTACCTTCAAAAGATAAGAAAAAGGATGAGAGTATCTTACTACGGTTTCTGTTCTCCCCTCCTCTGTTTCAACCAAAAAGTAGTAACATCTCGTTTAGGTTTGATCCTAATCTTGATCGAAGTGGAGTTTCTGATAAAATGACTAATATTAGAGTCAGTATGAGCTTACTGTGCCAAGCATTTAAAAAAGGTTTTTGTAAAGAACAAATAAGGGCACATATTCAACAATCACTTACTCTAGAACACACAGCTATTTAATACATAGACAAGTTATCTATTAATGATTATCATAAATTTTATATATAGTTACTTCATCAATAATATAATTGTGTAAATTATTTTTTCTTCCTGTCCTGAGTGTCCTCCCCTAGTTTCCAAACTAGATGTTAGTTACTAAAAATAATATCATATTTTACTAGAAATGATTTAACTTAATTTTTTTATTTTACTGGAACAATTTATAATCACACAAATATTTATAACTAGGGATGACAATAGGGCGGGTTAGGACGGGGCAAGCTTTGACATACTAATATTTTGACCCTCCCTGCCTTGCTCCGTTTAGCTTTTTCCAAAAATTTTCCCTACTCTATTAAATTTTACAAATAATAAGTTTTGCCCCGTCCTATTAAGAGTATGCCTTGCCCTTTCTTCTAAACTTGCAAATATGTATTTCAACATCCAAAAGGAGGTAAAAATTTAATATATCAGATATTTATGACAAACCAATGAATGCGTTTCATGAATATACAATAACATCATTGCTGTTAATTAATGTATAAGGACCTGGAGTATTCTGAATTTCGCTCAAGATATTTCAGAAGCGAATTATTGGGGATAAACTAGTAATTTGGCTGAGGTGTTAAGTGCACTTCTTCATCAAACTCTTAAAAGATAAGTTGTGTAATTTTGTTTTGTCTGTGGGGTGGGGATAGCTGTGATAGTGTTTGATACTATTACATAAACATGTTAAAGAATTATCTTATGAAACCTTTTGCTTTAATTGAGGAATGTCAATAGATAAAGAAACATACTAGTAGTTGGTATTTGTTTAAGGACTGGTACAAACTTAAGTTCTGTAAACTGTTTTTCTTTTTTTAGTTATTATGTGGTGGAGGGGAACAGAACTGGTTGTGTTTGGAATACTGTGTGACATCTTCATTTTATTCTTACTGACTATACTATGAAAATGCACATTCGACTTAGGAAGAAATAGCAGCATGGGCTTTGCTTGGACAGGGTGATGTTGTTTCTTGCTCTTTGTGATTCTGTATATGTGCTTAGTTCTATACTCCAGTAATATGGATTGCTAAAATATGGTGACCAAAGAACACTATAATATTAGTTGAAGTATGATTCAAGCATTAGGTAAATTGTACTAGTACATCATAGGAGAGATTGGAATTACTAAAGCAGAGATTTCAGGGTTGCTCATTTGTTAGCAGTAACTTTCAGTTCTATGAAACATGGCAATTTGTTTCGCGAGGTTAAAGCTGCTGGAATAACCGTGCAGAACTAAAGGTGCCATTCTAGTTGTATATTTAACAGACATTGTCAGTGTTAAAAGAAAAGTTAGCTACATTAACAAGTCTACCGGAATCAACAAAGAAGTTTTCCCTTGCTTCAATTAATATTACTTGGAAGAAAGTCCATAGTGAATTGGCTCTTTTTTAAAATGATTCTGGGTTACAAAGCATTGACGTTGGCTCGTAAACTGTAGGCAATGGTTTGAACTTTGAAGTAGTGCACTTAATTTCTATATCGACCTTTTTAACGGCTTGAAGCAATCCCCATGATGTAAAAGAGTTTGATCGGAATACATGCTCTTGTTTTCTTATTACTGTTTCCAACTTTCTTGCAGCTGTTCAAAATCTTCTTTATAATTTTTGTGCTTATTGTTAATGATGGAGCAGGTGCTTGATCAGATACCTTTTGCATTCTCTTAGTTACATTTGGAGTGCTCCCTGGATCTTGGACAAATTACAGTCTTGAAAGAGTTCCCAACCAAAGCTTTGGCTATGCAATGACTGAAATCATGTCTGGAACTTCCCTTTTCATCAACTCACAGCTATACACTACTAGTACTACCACCAAGTACAGCCACAGCCCATCACCAGACAGACTTAAATTCCTGATTGACAAATCAAAAAGCATCAGACAACTTCTACAGATACACACATTTCTTATTCGCCATGGCCTGGAGAGTGACTCAGTGTTGAATTTTAGGCTCCAAAAAACATACTCTTCCTTTGGCCTGTCTTTAAGCGTGCTCATACTCCAACTGTGTTCTCTTACACTGCCATTATCCATAATCATGTTATCAATGATCTCTATGAACAAGCCTTTGTCTTATATATCCAAATGCTAACACAAACTATTGAGCCTAATGCATTTACATTTTCTTCCATGCTTAAAACTTGCCCACTTGAATCAGGAAAATCCCTTCATTCTGAAGTCATAAAACTCAGGTATGAATCTGACACGTACGTTCGAACTGCTCTTGTGGATGTCTATGCAAGAGGCAGTGACATAGTGTCAGCTCGCAAACTCTTTGACACTATGCCTGAAAGGTCCTTGGTGTCTTTGACAGCAATGATTACTGGATATGCAAAGAATGGAAGCAAGAGTGTTGTTTGATGGGATGGAAGATAGGGATGTTGTTTGTTGGAATGCCATGATTGATGGGTATAGTCAACATGGTATGCCTGATGAAGCTTTGGTTCTTTTTAGACAGATGTTACAATCAAAAGTGCAACCTAATGAAGTAACCGTGGTGGCGGCACTTTCCGCTTGTGCTCAAATGGGAGTGCTGGAATCAGGTCCATGGATTCATGCTTAAGTGAAAAGTAACAGAATTCAAGTAAATAAGCATGTAGGTGTTGGAACTTGTATGGAATTAAGAAGAAATAAAGTGATCAACGGACAGAAAATTCGAATCAAAGGTTGCAACTTTTCAGAACAATTACAACCTTTGGTGTGAATGGCTGTAACTGTTCATATGCTACTCTATATAAAGAAGGTTGATCACTTGGTTGAAGATATACACAACAAGACAGAAAAAACTACAATCAATCAGTTTTTTCACAATTAATGATTTAAGATTGTGGCTTCTACTTCTTCTTCTTAAAACTAGTTTCTGAAGAACACATATAGTAAATTCGCCAGAAGTGAAGTTCTTGTGCTAGAACTCTCACTTAAATAGTTGTATCCTCTAGACAGACGTCCGTAAAACTACAGCACAAGTGGGGGCGAATTTTTGTCTTAGGACACTGCATCAAGCAGGCCTCTATCGACACCAAGTTAGTATGTGTTTTCAATTTGCTGAATTCATTGTTGTTGATTTCAAGTTATCTTGAGTTATTATTATATTATTGTGCTTATTTAATTGATGATACTAGATTGACACTAACAATCTAAGACAAAAATTCCTATTCAAAAAGTTTTTTTTTTCCAGAATTTTTTTTTCTGATTTGTTGAGGTTGCAAAATTTTTCAGAGAATTCAATTTCATGATTTGCAAAGATGGATCAATCTGGATCGTCAATGGTGAAAAACCATGTTGGGAAACCTGAGAAATTCAAAGGTTCTGATTTTAAACGCTAGCAACAGAAGATGTTGTTCTACCTGACAACTCTTCACGTGGCAAACGTATTGATTGCTGAGGCTCCTATGGCTTTGCCAGAATGAGAAGGGGAGAATACTCCGACTGATGCGGAGAAGGCTGAAAGGCTGAAAGACATTCAAACTTGGGAAAGTCAGGAGTTTCTTTGCAGAAACTATATTCTCAATGCCTTGGATGATTCTCTCTACGACATCTACTCCACGTTCAGAACGGCACGGGAGTTGTGGCAATCGTTGGAGAACAAGTACAAAACTGAGGTTGCTTGTTCCAAGAAGTTCGTCATCGGAAAGTTTCTGAACTTTAAGATGAGTGATGCCAAGGCGGTTGTCAAGCAAGTGGAGGAACTCCAAATCATTGTTCATGAGTTAGAGGTTGACGGTATGGGCCTTAACCCGAATTTCCTTGTTGGTGCTATTATTGAGAAATTACCTCCCTCATGGAAGGATTTTAAGGTTTATCTTAAGCATCTAACCGAGGAAATGAATTTTGAGCAATTGGTTTTGAAAATTCGAGTTGAAGAGGATAACCGGAAGAATGAAAAGGCAGATGCTGTTTCATTGGAGCCTAATGCCAACATGGTTGAAGGCAATGCTTCTAAGACCAAGTTTCAGAAAGGCAAGGGCAAATTTAATGGTGCCAAGCCATCTTTTGCAACCGGGAGGAATGCATTCGCCCCACAAAGGACCAATGCATTCAAGAAACCACAACCAGGACTCTGTTGGGTATGTGGCAAACCTGGACACAGAGCAAAATATTGTCGCCTTCGCAAGAATCAAGGTGGCGGTGTTGGAGGTTCGAGTAATGTCAACCAATCCAACCGGGCTGAAACTAAAAACCAATTCATTGGGGTTGTGGCGGTTCAAGCAAATCTGGTTACAAATTCAACCGATTGGTGGATGGACACGGGTGCTACAATGCACGTATGTTCTGAAAATGATATGTTTTCATCCTACCAGGCCATCAAGGATGAAGAACCATTATTCGTAGGGAGTGCTGCTTCTGTGAAAGTGGAAGGGAAAGGGAAGGTGACTTTACAACTCACTTCTGGGAATGATCTTGTGCTCACTAATATGTTGCACGTGCCTGAAATTTGTAAGAATTTGATTTCTAGGCCTGTTCTTAGTAACAAGGGCTTCAAAATTGTATTTGAATCTGACAAATTTGTACTCACCAAGGGTGGGTTGTATGTAGGGAAGGGTTACCTCAGTGAGGGACTCTTCAAACTATCTGTTGTACCTACTAAGGCGATTGCCATTATTAGTGAAAATGCAGGCACTAGCACTGCTTCTATGTATATGGTTGATTCCCCTTCTTTATGACATTCACGATTAGGCCATGTTAATTATCGCTCTTTACAACGAATGGTGAAGTTAGGCATATTGCCAAATTGCTCTATGAACAAAATGACTAAGTGTGGAGTTTGCATAGAATCAAAATATGCAAGTCATCCTCATAAATCTGTAGTGAAATCAAATGAAGTGTTTGGTTTAATTCATAGTGATTTATGTGATTACCAAGCAACCCCATCTCGTGGCGGAAAGAATTACTATATATCATTCATAGATGATTGCAGTAAATTTTGTTATGTATACTTAATACATACCAAAGATGAGGCTTTGAACATGTTTAAAACATACAAAGCAGAAGTGGAAAACCAACTTGACAAGAATTAAGATTCTAAGGTCAGACAGAGGTGGTGAATATCAATCAAATGAGTTCAAAGAATTCTGTTCTACTCATGGTATAGTTCATCAAACCACTGCGCCATATACTCCAAAATAAAATGGAGTTGCCGAACATAAGAATAGAACATTGAAGAATATGATGAATTCAATGTTGATTAGTTCGGGTGCACCCCTTAGTCTATGGGGTGAGGCGTTAATTACTGCAAATATGATATTGAACAAAATTCCTCAAAAGAAAAATGACCAATCTCCCTATGAGTTATGGAGAGGAAGATCGCCTACTTTCAAAAGGATGAAAGTGTGGGGTTGCCTAGCGAAAGTTCAAGTTCTCTTATCAAAGAGAACTAAACTTGGACCAAAAATGGTGGATTGCATATATTGGTCATGCCAATAATAGTGCAGCATATAAGTTTTTGGTGTATCATTCCGATGTTGAAGGTATTCACAAAAACACACTTATGGAATCTGCTGAAGCAGAATTTTTTGAGGATATTTTTCCTTACAAAGACAAGGATAAAAGTGTTCCTAATCATAAGAAAAGGACACTACCTCAAGATGAGTCAAACCAAAACACTAATAATGATGAAAATCTTACTTCATCTGTTCAAGAAGAAATTTTTGAACCAAGGAGGAGTAAACGTGGAAAAATTGCCAAAGATTTTAGACCGGACTTGCTGACCTTTTCCGCTGAAGGAGAACCTCAAACATATAGGGTTGCTATTGACTCATCCGAAACACCTTATTGGAAAGAGGCTATTCAAAGTGAGGTAGAATCCATTGTGCAAAATAATACATGGATATTGGTTGATCTCCCTCCAGGACAAAAACCAATAGGCCATAAATGGATTTTCAAACGGAAATTAAGGCCTGATGGTACTATAGAAAAATACAAAGCTCGTATAGTAGCCAAAGGGTTTCGACAAAAAGAAGGTGTAGATTTCTTTGATACCTACTCACCAGTAACGAGAATTACGTCTATAAGAACGTTAATTGCTATAGCGGCGATTCACAATTTGGAAATACACCAAATGGATGTGAAGACCGCATTCTTGAATTGTGAATTAGATGAAGAAATTTACATGGAACAACCCGAAGGGTTTGTTGTTAAAGGTCAAGAATGAAAGGTTTGTAAATTGATTAAGTCTTTATACGGACTTAAACAAGCTCCAAAGCAATGGCATAAAAAGTTTGATAATACATTATTATCAAATGGTTTTCAAATAGATGAATGTGATAAATGTGTCTATATTAAACAATGTAAAGATGCATGTGTCATTATATGCTTATATGTTGATGATATGCTAATTATGGGAACAAATAAAGATGTAATTAACCAAACTAAGATGTTGCATGCCGTTTTTGATATGAAGGATATGGGAATAACGGATGTCATTCTTGGTATTAGAATTCAAAAGAATTCTGATGGTTACATCTTAACACAATCCCATTATGTTGAAAAGGTCCTTAGAAAATTTGGACACTATGATGATCGACCGGTTGTTACACCATTTGATCCCGCTAGTCACCTTAAGAAGAATGAAGGTGAAAATGTGTCTCAATTGGAGTATACACAAGTTCTTGGAAGCTTGATGTACATAATGAATTGTACGAGATCGTATTTAGCATATACAGTGAGTCGACTAAGTCGATACTCACATAATCCTGGAAAGGATGATTGGTTTGCACTAATAAGAGCACTCCGATATCTACAGCATACAATGAACTATGGATTGCATTATACAAAATATCCTCCTGTGTTAGAAGGATATTGTGATGCTAATTGGATTTACAACCAGTTGGAAAGTAAGTCCACTGGTTATGTATTTACACTTGGTGGAGCGTCGGTATCTTGGAAATCATCAAAGCAAACGGTAAATACGCGATCAACTATGGAAGCAGAGTTTGTAGCCTTAGACAAAGCTGCCGAAGAGGCAGAATGACTCAGAAACTTCCTAGAAGGTATTCCGTTGTGGACAAAGCATGTGACCGCCATTTGCATACATTGTGATAGTATGGCTGCCGTGACGAGGGCAAAGAATCAGATATACAATGGCAAGTCGAGACATATAAGGCGACGTCATAATACAATACGAAGCTTGCTGAAGAATGGAATTATTTCCATTGATTATGTGAAATCAAAGGACAATATAGCGGATCCTTTGACAAAAGGCTTTAACAGAGAGCAAGTCGTATTTACATCGAGGGGAATGGGCTTACAGCCAACACAATGAGTCGTTAACTGGCGGAAACCTAACCTATCATAATTGGAGATCCCATGGTTTAGGTTCAATAGGAAAACTAGTTGGGGAAGACTCAAGGAGCATAAAACACACATATGCTCATTCCTATGGTGTACTAGGTGTGTTAATCCGTTGATGTTTTAAGGGCTGAATCTTATTCTTAATAATACTAAAAGCCTTATGGTGGGATAGTATGGACTATTCTTGTTTGGTATTGCTTATATGAGATTGATGTGGGGTCGCATCTAGGAGAACCGATATGGCTACGTTCTCTAGAAAATCTCACGAAGGAGTTGTTCACGACCGAAATGAACACAACCGTAAGAATTGAAATATGTTGATATGATATGATATGTGTGATACTTGTTGTCTTGATTTACTACAAAACGTGAATAGTTCAAGACATTTCGTCCACTATTTCACAAAGTAGATCCGATAGGTATTCACTACGAACGGTTCAAGTCCAAAAGACACCGTTTCCGATGCATGTCATATCGCGTTGTTCAGAAATAACGAAAAATTCCTTATTATCTTATTTTCTATCCAAATGTGGGGTATTGTTGGAACTTGTATGGAATTAAGAAGAAATAAAGTGATCAACAGACAGAAAATTCGAATCAAAGGTTGCAACTTTTCAGAACAATTACAACCTTTGGTATGAATGGTTGTAACTGTTCATATGCTACTCTATATAAAGAAGGTTGATCACTTGGTTGAAGATATACACAACAAGACAGAAAAAACTACAATCAATCAGTTTTTTCACAATTAATGATTTAAGATTGTGGCTTCTACTTCTTCTTCTTAAAACAAGTTTCTAAAGAACACATATAGTAAATTCGCCAGAAGTGAAGTTCTTGTGCTAGAACTCTCACTTAAATAGTTGTATCCTCTAGACAGACGTCCGTAAAACTACAGCACAAGTGGGGGCGAATTTTTGTCTTAGGACACTGCATCAAGCAGGCCTCTATCGACACCAAGTTAGTATGTGTTTTCAATTTGCTGAATTCATTGTTGTTGATTTCAAGTTATCTTGAGTTATTATTATATTATTGTGCTTATTTCATTGATGATACTAGATTGACACTAACAGTAGGTACTGCTTTCATTGAATGTATAGCAAGTCTGGGAGTTTAGAGGATGCAAGAATGGTGTTTGATCATATGAGAGATAAGGATGTCATAACGTGGAATTCGATGATTGTAGGATATGCAATGCACGGATTTAGCCTTGAAGCTTTGCAGCTGTTCAATGAGATGTGTAAGTTGGGTCTCCAGCCTACTGATATAACATTTATTTGCATTTTAAGTGCTTGGGCTACTGCTGGATTGGTCTCTGAAGGGTGGGATTATTTTCACTTAATGGAGAAGTATTGGATAGATCCAAAGATTGAGCACTATGGTTGCATGGTGAATCTTCTTGGACGAGCTGGACAGCTAGAAGAAGCTTATGAATTTGTCAAAAGTATGAAGATTGATTCTGATCCTATTTTATGGGGAACTCTACTGTGCTTGTAGGATTCATGAGAAAATTATGGAGTTCCTAGTCGAACAGGATCTCGCTACTTCAGGGACTTATGTTCTGCTATCTGCTGGTAATTGGGATGGGGTGGCAAAGGTGAGGGCATTGATGAAGAGAAGCGGGGTCGACAAGGAACCTGGCTGTAGTTCCATTGAGGTAAATAATAAAGTGCATGAGTTCCTTGCGGGTGACATGAAGCATCCCAAATGCAAAGAAATTTACAGAATGCTGGAGGAGATGAACAAGTGGCTTGAGGCTCATGGTCACTTGCCGCAGACTCATATAGTCTTGCATAATCTTGAGGAAGCTGAGAAGCAGCAATCACTTGCAGTTCATAGTGAAAAGCTAGCCATTGCTTACGGGCTAATTAGTACTCAGGCAGGAACTACGATCAAGATTGCCAAGAATCTACGTGTTTGTCCAGATTGTCATGCTGTCACGAAGCTCATTTCAAAAATCATAGGACGCAAAAAATCATCGTGAGGGACCGGAATCGCTTTCATCATTTTGTGGATGGTTCATGCTCTTGTGGTGATTTCTGGTAGAACTTTTAGCTTATGTTAACAAACAGGCAGGTTTCCTGTAAAGCTCTCTTTTTCGTTTTTGTAAATTTCTTTTGCTGTTTTGGAGGGAAATTTGTCTTTCACCTTTTTGGAAGTATTTGGCTTCTGTTGTACTGTAACATTATTGAGGAATGGGAAAAAGTGGAGGACCTTTATAGGAGAAACTGAATTCATTTTTGGCATTCATGTATAGTCATCTGTATGATAGAGGATTCTTCCGTACTCACTCATTCATTCCTTCTATTTAGTGAAAGCATCATTATGGATACAAAGTCACTATGTTAAGTGAATTCCGTTTCACTCTTTCTGAGTAATTGTAGACATGTAAATCACCCTCTCCCATCTTTGTATGGATAATCTTTCTAAGATGTTTTCTCTTTGCCACCATCTTGCAATAAAGGGTTTGAGGATTTTTTATTTGAATATTATTCCACTTGAGATTGAGTGATTCAGCTTATGACTACAAGTTTTATGTTTTTTTTTTTTTTCTGTTGAGCTAGTTCTTATTTTGTCCTCTCCCGTATTATTTGTCATGTTTCTTTGGAATCTATACTGCATTTTTGTTGAGTTTTTGCAAGCTAATTCATTTTCATCCTCAATATAAGTTTTATAACAAGGATCAGTTGTTTTTCTTGTTAATGATATGAATGCCTCTTACTGATTATTGCTGGTATATGTGGAAGGAGAGTATGTACTTAACCTGTTGTTTATGGAGTATGATGTACAGAGTGTTCTAAGCATTGTATTGCACCATGGTACCTGTTGTAGCTAGATGACATCCTCGTACGACATTATACTCAACCAGGAGCTTATCAGTTGAAACTGACTACTGTTTGGCTATGAGCTCCAACGAAAGAGCCGAAGGTGAGATTTCTTCAACATCTTTCCAAACCTTAGTGAGAATAGTGCCAAGTGCTTGAAAAACCAGTCTGTGGAAGATGAAACAACTTTAAGGACACTTTTGAGCATTGTCTGCTTCATAGGAAAGCTGCAAAACAGGTGTGTAATAACTTGCCCACTTTCTTTTTCAATCATTGAAAATAGGTGTAAAATATAACTTGCTCAGTTTCTTTTACCATAGTCCCTTTTGTCAAGAATCTGATGGTAAATCAGCTGCTATCTTAGCATATTTTCCAGTGCACTGGGGTGCAAAATATGGAAGAAACAAGTGTCTCAAAGACTCTGCCTCCCAGATTTTCCCCCACTTCATCTCTACCGCGTATCATGTCGGGTAATTGGAAATGGGAAATATTTTTCTAATGACAAATTTAATTTTCATTTCATCCGGTAAAAGATCGTCCTTTTCTCAATAATGTCTTTGTAGTTTGATTCAATAGTTTCCCCTTATATAGGAGGAAGCTACTAAACACTGATAGCTCTCAGGTAGAGCATTAGAACTGAAATATCCATCAGATAATGATAAATTGGTTCTAGGACATCCCTGTTCCACTTCTTGCCTGGGGAACAAGGAAACTAGGAAGATTGTAGTTTGAAAATGGTCGTAATGAATTTGTTTTAGACTACAAATTTCAAAATTTTCCCGCTTATTTTTAAACTCCGAACTCAATTAAACACCATCGCATAAATTAGTACGGCGGGAGTAGTATTTAAACTACAAAGTAGGCATTTGTTACAAAGTCAATATCTTAGTGGAGATTTGTATAATTCTCCATGAATCAAATTAAAATTAGTCCAATAGTGTTCAAAAGGGTGTCACATTGGAGAATAAAGTTGGATGGTTAAAAGTTAAAACAAGTCGGATCAATCAACATGTCATGACCCGAACTGCTCAAATTTTGCTTTGGCGAAGATGGTTGGGTCTACTAGTGCAAAACAATATTGGATCACTAGGGATATTCATGGTTGAGTTTGGTTCAGATTTGTAAAAATGGAAACTAAACCATTTATTTTATCAATTTTGTTTCAAATCTTTCTTGGCACATGGAATACAAATTCTAGTAATCACACACGTTAACATTAAGCATTTACATAAGCAAAAAATTGATCCTCTATAATAAGGCATATTAGTGTTACATCTAATTAGGATTACAAATACAACAACAACATACCCAGAGTAATCCCACGCAGTGGGGTTTGGGGAGGATAAGATGTACACAGACCTTACCTCTACCATTGTGGATAGAGAGGTTGTTTTCGATAGACTCTCGACTCAAAAGAACGCAGTCAATGCAGAAATTCAAGGAAAATAAGACAGTGTCACGACCCAAACCGGAGGGCCGCAACGGATACCCGGACCCCACCCGCCGGGTACCGCTAATTATACCATCAACACATATTCATAATTAATTACCGACTAAGGCGAAAATGATTGTGGAAATAGTAACCCATAAATCCAACTTATATATATACATATACCAAGACTGACAAGGCCATACAAGACTACTACACACAGGACACTTTTCTACAAGCCTCTAAGAGAGTATACAACACTAACAGGTCGGGACAAGGCCCCGCCATATCCATATAGACACGCAAAACTGTATCATACCAAAATCAGACCGACACTCCGGAAAGAGAGGAGTGCTTCTAAAAATTCGCTGAAATCTGTAACCTACTCACGTGGGCCGTCGCCTTGCCTATATGAACCTGCGGGCATGAAACGCAGCGTCCCCCGACAAAAGGGACGTCAGTACGACTGATTATTGAGTATGTCAGGCATAAATATCAGCATAACAGGAATATATCAATAACTGAAACATAAACAACTGACCAACAATAACTGCCTCTGAGGGCCCTAATACACTTGCCTACACATTATGCACAATGCAGTGTCCATATTCATTGGCCCCATCGGGCAATTTCCTTACCATGACAGCCTCCGTGGGCATCATACCATGTAATGGTTAACGAATATATGCATGATGCAAGTGCGGTATATATATGTTAGTGTTGCGGATCGTGCAACCCGTCCCAATATATGTTAGTGTTGCGGATCGTGCAACCCGTCCCAATAAGCCATACATGCATCATATCACATCACATCATCACATCATCACATCATATTGGCCTATTCGGGCTCTTTTGTGATAGTCTGTACTAGCTGCAGGTGGTGTGCGTATATAACACCTTCCCCTTTCCCCATATCCCCTATATATATATAATATTTACCATATAGTAGTGTGCATAGCACCAGTGGTCCAGAGTAATATATGAATGCAATGCAAATGAAAATACATGAATATCAGTAAAACATTTTCTGAATTTATCGGATGACAATAATATCATTGCTCCTTTGGCTAACACGGTGAATGTCAACACCTTTTTCCGTATGCCTCAATAAGGACTTATGAACATATATAGACATGCTTTTAGCATAGGAATCAATAACATGAATATTCTTAACTACTAGGAGTAGAATAAATTATGGAACAATATCACTATTTTATTTTGTTACATGGAACATGCCAAAAGAAAGAAATAATTTGCCTTAACATATCTTGAATCCAAGCTTAAAAATTAATCGCGACCAATTAGAAAGGAGCAACATTTTTTTACAATGGAACGAGAAATGGACCTTCTTTCTATTAGAACAAAGAGTTGGACAATTGGTATTTCTTTGAAGTGAAAGAGAAATGACTTAGTGTCTTAACAAACAACATGAAATGCTTAAAGAGTTGCTGAATGTTACGAAGGACTCCCAAGGCTAAAGTATAAACTCCCAACGTAAATAATGAATGATCCCTAATCATCATGTCCTCCACTTAGCCAATCTTGGCGGTGGAGGACTGAATTTGATGACACACTCCAATTAATTAATTAAGTGACTTGCCTCCATATAATTTATCAATTACACACATAATTAATTTCGTGATCCAATTCACTTAAATCTTAATAACTCATAAGACCTTCATAAACTCAATGTCATAATTTGTGATATGACACTAGTCCATAACCTCTTTATGCATATGCCAAATATATTTTCGATCCCCGTCGTCATACTTGTTACGTTCAATATTATTTCGGGGTTTTATCATTTTATATGCTAAACTCTTTATTAGCATACGTAAATATAACATAAATTTTTCCAACGCTCGGACCTATTTACACGCACCTAGCGATTTTATATACGCTTAGCGATTTAAACCGTAACCCGAAAGTACGGGACGTTACAGACAACAAGATAAAAAATAAATAAAAATAAAGCAACACATAAGAATACTTACAAAATAGTATGGATCTATGCGAATCCTAAATAATACTATAAAGAAAGGGAGAAGAGGAGAAGGAGAGGCTAGCTCCCACCCCTCTCACACAGTGCGACAAAACTCATTTACCTACTAACCTTCTATCCTAATCCTTGACCTTCAAATTTTCCTATCTAGGGTCATGTCATGAGTCAACAGGAGTTGTGTCATATTTTGTCTAATCACCTCTCCCAGTTTTTTTTCGGCCTACCTCTACCTCTACCTCTCCTAACTCATGCTATTGCCAGTCTCTCACACATCCTAACTGGCGCATCCTCACACTTCCTCTTCACATGCCCGAACCACCTCAGTTTCGCTTCTCTCATCTTGTTCGCCACGGAGACCACTCCGATCTTGTCCCGTATAACTTCGTTTCTAGTCATGTTTCTTCTAGTATGACCACACATCCATCTGAATATACTCATCTCCACTACCTTCATTTTCTAAACGTGGACGTTCTTGACTAGCCAATATTCTGTCCCATACAACAATGCTGGTCTAACCACCATTCCGTAGAACTTACATATTAGCCTAGGTGACAATTTATTATCACAAAGCACCCCAGAGACGAGCCTCCATTTCATCCATCCTGCTCCAATACGGTGTACGACATCATCGTCAATCTCCCTGTCTCCTTGACTCCTTGACGTCTAGACTAATTCTTGACGTGAAAGATATATAAATATAAAAATAAATATTAAGTTTATGTTGATTTGATTTGATTTTTTCTTGTTCTTTATTAAACAAACCAAAACAAATCTATCCCGTTGTCATAAATTGGTTTGGTTCAGTTCATTAACAATTTGTTTAATTATCAAAGCAAACTAAAATAGACTCTTTTCACCTTTAAAAAATGAGAGAGCGGATCAAACCAACATTTTTTTTTTTTACAAAGTGTCATAAGTGGGCTAAAATTTGTTCTTTCTCAAAAGGGTTGGGTGGGGGGGGGGGGAGTGTACAAACAAGAAATTGCACGGTTTTCCTAAAAGTGTGCCGGATCTTCAAGTTCCCTATTTTGCAATCATTTAAAAGAGAGTTATGACTTATGAGTGTTTGCTGGCTGCATATATAATTTTATTATCTTTACTCATGAGTCGGTCTCAATCTTTAGTGGGTATATGATTAGTAGTGTCGAATGTGCGTTAAAGTTTAGGCAAAATATAATAGATCCTTTTACTTTTACTCGAATCTTACTTAAATTATATTTAACCGAATTATCTTATGTAATTGACTTTTCTATAATCGTTACCCCTCAAACAATAGCTGGTCCTAATCCCCCATACTTAACTTTTTTATAATCATTTCCCCCTTAAAAGAAAAACGGTAAAAAAAAAAAAACTTGGGCTGTATTTTGGTGGAGGAATAGACAGGATATATGTAAGGAGATAAGAAAATAGCCGTTAAACTGACTAAATATTAAGAAAAATGATATTTTAGATTTTTTTTACACATCATGTATATTAGTATGATGTAGTTGTTATTTTACATTCTCACGCGTCAAAAATTATTTGAAATCACTTGAATTGTAGAAAAACAAAATACAAGAGGTAATCAGGACCAATTATTACTTGATGGGATAACAATTATAAAAAAAGCTAAGTACATAAGGTAATTAGAATAAGGAATAGTTTAAGACGGATTTAAATAAAATACACCAAATTTAAAAGGTCTTTAGTATTTTGTCTTAAACTTATGCAGCTCTTATAACAGTCTTCTTTGGTTGAAAACAACAGTAATATAGTTAAAGGTCCATTTTGCGTTTTGCACCCTCCTTAATAAATTACTAATTAAATATTTATTTTATTACATTACTTTATTAACTATGTTTTAAAAATTTAAATTTGACTATTAGTACTTGTATTAGTAAAAACTGCTGAAAGAGAAGGCTATTTGAATGAACACGTGACAAACATAGAGGAGATCACAATCTACTATTGAATTGGTCAACACCAGTTCAATCGAAGACTAATTGGACACAATCGAGGTTACATTGCTTATGAGTTGTGACCTCACTCTAAACAATTTAACCGGTTTGACCTAATAAACGAAATTTAAGCCA
The DNA here is from genome assembly GCA_029783415.1 of Anisodus acutangulus. NCBI lineage: Eukaryota > Viridiplantae > Streptophyta > Magnoliopsida > Solanales > Solanaceae > Anisodus > Anisodus acutangulus. Next base: position 13,021,301 of record CM056492.1, read on the forward strand.
AACAATACTTTAATAAGTTTGAGAAATAGTTACTTTATGATAAAAGATAGAATTAAAATTTTTAATTAATTTTCTCTTGATTTGTTAAAACGAACAGGTAAGTATTTTTTTATTAATGTACAAGTAAAAGAAAACGGAGAGAATATATGTTCCTATAATTTTTTTTAGGATATAGTGATAAATAATCTTTTACAAGATAGAGATAAATAAGAATTATCGTAGAGAAATAAAACAACTTAATTTTTTTTTCGAGTCAAAATTTTATAAAGTTCCCAAATATTTGGCTGGGAAAGAGGGAAAAACTAAAAATAAATAAATAAATAGTTTCCTAATTTTACTTATACTCGGTTTCCGCCTCCTACGTGAAATAGGTTTTTAAAACTTATACATACAGCACTCCCTCAAGAGTCCATGTTAAACCCCATAACAACACTCTTCTCCTATTATCTCTCTAGGCTTTTGCGATCTTTCGTTTCAATGGCTATCAATATCGTCACCAGGATGGACGAATCGGAATTTGACGTCATCATCGCCGATGATGACGAACAACTCCAATTCTTGCTCTGTTCAGAGAAAATGTCATCATCATACGACATTATCGATGATGATTCCATTATGCCAATTCAGATAGATGATAAATACACGACAAACATCAGTGTTGGTGGAACCGGAAGTACGATAATGGTTGCTGGGTCTTTTTATATTCCTAAATATATTGAAGAAAAACCATTAGGCGAAGACGCAAGTTTTATTTGTGTTAAAGAACAGACGATCGGTGTTGCTGATGGTGTTGGCGGATGGGCTAAAAAAGGTATTGATTCAGGAGAGTATTCAAGAGAATTAATGAAAAATGCCGAATCAGCAGTTATAAAGCAGAAACTAGACTATACTAGTACTAGTATTGATTTAATGAAAGTTCTCAATGAAGCTTTGTTGAATACAAAGGCTAAAGGTTCTTCAACTGCGTGTATTTTGAATCTTGATAATGATACATTACGCGCTATCAACGTTGGAGATAGCGGGTTTGTTGTGATCAGAGATGGGGTTCTTGTGTACAAATCGGAGATTCAGCAATCAAGGTTTAATTGTCCGTTTCAGTTAGGGAATGGGAGAGGTTTGGATGATCCGAGTGTGGCGATGGAAGTTAGTGTACCGGTGAAAGCAGGGGATATTGTCGTGTTGGGAACGGATGGATTGTTTGATAATGTGCATGATTTCGAGTTGGAGACGATCGTGAATGGTGGTGTGGATTCGTGGGAAACGGATGTGCCTGAGACGTTGGCGTGGAGGATTGCGCAATATGCACGGGATAATTCGAAGGACAAAGAGATTTATACGCCTTTTTCGAGAGAGTGTTTTAAAGCTGGAGTAGAACACAGTGGTGGAAAGTGTGATGATATTACTGTTATTGTTGCCAATATTTGGCCTTGTTAGGGGATCTGGTTTTTGATGTTTGATTTAACTTACTTGGGGAAATCAGAGTTTAACGATTCTTGGTAGTTGTAAAAAGTTGATGTAATTTGATTTATTGTGTCTGGTCCCTGTTGATCATTCATTATGAAAATAATTTTGTTTCCCTCTCTGTTCTTTTGTGTTCAATCTTTTCTGCTTTCAAGATTTGTCCTTTGTAATATAGTATAAAGGTCAGCCCGGTGCAACAAGCTCCCTATGCGCGGGATGTGAGGAAGGGCCGGACCACAAGGGTCTATTGTACGCAGTCTTCCCTCACATTTCTGCAAGATGCTGTTTCCACTCCTCCTGGTCACATGACATCAACTTTACCAGTTACTCCAAGGCTCTCCTTCCTTTGTAATATAGTATACGATGAACAAAATAACTGAAAAGAGTTAGTATGATTCATTGGTTTCCTTTTTCACAACCTGGAGAGAACCAATGCAGACTGTAAGATGAGTGAACCAAGTGCAAGGTTTTGCTCGGAAATGTCTTTTAATAAAAGGAACCTGGCGCGCCTGATATGTAACAACTTAGCTCCATCTTATGCTTATTTATGTAACAATTTGCTGTATCTTCTGGTTCTTTGTGATTCTGATAGAACGATGAAGTCAATTTGACAATAGTGTTGAAGTCATAACCAGGGAGATCATTGAGAAAAGCTTGAATCTTTGGCATTCTTTGTACAATCTTTATGACATTTGATACTGCAAAAAGGGTGTTTGGTCCTGAAGAGCAAACAAAGTCAGTCATATTAAAACATTTGGGAAGCTCACATTACTGAACATCTTCTTGATGGCATCTTCAGAAACAGGTTTTGCCTTTAGTAAAACCTTTCTCTGGAAATTAGGAAACATGAATTGAGTTGAATACTTAGTTCGTATAGCAACAATTATGCCTCAAGCTTGACGTTTGATTACTTAATTTGCAAAGGAAAAAGATTACGTGAAGAGTGGAGTTGCTGGCATGATTGCATTCTCCATTTCCTGCATTCATATGCAGAAGTTTTTCCCCTGCACTCATCCGAACTCCCCTAGGTCGAAAAATTATAAGACTATATATAAGATCAAAATTGTTTGTTTATGTATTATATTATATAACAAATGTTGAATCTTTTCTCTTTCTTCTTCGTATGTTTGCTTCTTTGTATATTGAATTTCTTTAGTGAAAATGCCGGCTCCGCTACTGACAATGATCCGCCAATATTAATCACACATGATGCATTTCAATAATATAAAGTGATTAATTAGTTAATCAATTAGTAATTAACTAAAAGTGAAATATAGTCTTAAGCAATTGTGAATTACATAACTGTCTTACATATCGATAGTAGAACTTCACTTCACATGTTGGTTAATTAATTTATAGAAGTCATCAGAATACATAGAATGTAAAGAGGTGCAAGGGCAACTATTGAAACAACCAGAAGAAAGTAATTAAGGTTCACTACATAAAACAATCATATCAAATCAACAATCATATCAATGTAATTATACTCATTATCATAGAATTAGGATTGTCAAAGATAATTAGGATATGATTAGGATAAGTCTTCCTTAATAGTAGCCATAGATTGATCTTATATACTTGTATATAAATTGTAATCTTGGAATGAAATAAAGCATGAAATGAATTTCCTTCATGGTATCAAGGGCCACAAAATAACTCCCTAATTTTTGCCATAAAACCCTACTCGTCGGCCGCCCAACCACACCCTACCCGAAAACCGGTTTTTGGTCAACAAACCCTAACTAGTTTTGTTCCAAAAATCCTAACCTAGCCGAGAACTACCCTACTATTTTCGGCAATTTCAACCAAACCCTAATTAGGGTTCTTCATCTCCTTTATTCTACACACCAAAATATTTATTTTCTTCCTTTTTTCTTGTATTTTCTTGGGCAACAATGGCCGACAAACACAAATTCCATCCTGCTCTTGTCGTAAACAACGTCAAGAACTTCATTCCTATCACCCTTGAGATGAAAAAAGGGCAATACTCCTATTGGGCGGAGTTGTTTAAAATTCATTGCCGAGCATACGAAGTTATAGATCATATTATTCCTTCCAAGTCTTCATCGGAGACCACCGTTGTTGACCCAAACTCATGGTCTCGTTTAGATGCTATAGTCCTTCAATGAATTTACGGCACAATCTCCAATGACTTTTGCACACCACTTTGGAACCGGACTCTACGGCTCAACAGGATTGGGAATGTTTACAAAATATTTTTCAAGATAATGAAATTTGTCGAGCAGTATATCTTGAAAACCAATTCACCAATGTAAAATTGGATGATTTTTCAAACGTTTTCGCATATTGTCAAGAGTTGAAAATGCTTGCCGATCAACTCTCAAATGTTGGTGCGCCAGTGACAAATCAAATGTTAGTTCTTCAATTGATTGCGGGTTTGGATGAACAATTTGATGGTGTGGCTACGCTCATTCAACAAAGCAATCCCTGAAAATTTGGATCAAAAACTCCTTTTGGGTGTCTTCTTAATCATGAATTTATGAATATGGCTTGTGAACATGAAGAACACCCAATTTTTCAATCTACCTCAAATCAACTCCAAATTGCACCAAAATTTAAATCCGAGCTCCTCTTGATTAGTAGAACAAAACCTAATAACACTTGAAGCCAATAGAAAGCTCCTTTACCAAAACCCACATTCAAGTTTCAAACCTTGAAGCTTCAACAATGGTAGAATGCTCAAAACACCTCCAAATTGAACGACATTTGAATTTTAGGCTCAACTAACACTAGGGAACAAGAATCTAGTGTCAAAACAACAAAATTAACACATTTTTTTTGGAATTTTTGATTTCGAATTTTTTTTTCTTTCTAGAACTAAGGATGAAGAATTGATGGAACAATTCTTCTACCAAGCTCTGATGCCAAATGATAGAATCCTAATGAGAAACTCTAAGAATTTAAACACAAGATAACAATGAATTGAAATTGCAAGAAATTAAAGATAAAAGTGAGACACAAGTGGTAATGATCTAAATGCAAACTTGGATTGGTTACTGTTGGGTCCGAGGCTACGGATAAACAAGAATATGTAAGAATAAAACAGTAACAGCTAAATCAATTACAACAGTTTCTGGATGTTGCCTTCAATGTTGTGTCAACATCTGAGGCAACATTGTGATAAAACAGTTATAAACCTTTATAGAGTAAATGCAGCGAAAAAGTAAAGAGACACAAGGTTTATATTTTTAAGGGTATATATTAGTATATCCCTTGATGGTCAATGACCAAAGAATTGTATAAATTATATACAATTACAAATGAATTTCTTTTTACAAGATTGAACAATAAATGCGAAAAAGAAATTACAAACAAAAATGAAGTCGCAGATGACTTCAGCCTAAAGTTAAAAGATCTAAAAAGATAATACAACATCTTCATTACTATTGCTTGAAATATAAGCTTGATCTAGAATCTGAGCAACAATAGTAATGTGGGACTAGATGTTGTTATACAACTTTAGGCTAAGTGTGTTGATCCAGTTTCTAAGGTGAATATCCGAGAGTTCTCTTGGTAATTTTTCTCGTTCAATTCTGGATATCGATACTCTGAAGTTCTCTTCTATTTATAGTGTGAAACTTCCCTTGAAATCCTCACTGGTTGGTTGCGGAGGCTGAGTAAAAGAAGGATTCAGCTTGGACCGGTTCTTGCTCCTTCAAAAGCTCAACGTTCTGGACTTGGTCTTCACGCTGCTTCCTCTCCAAGCTTTGAATGTTTCTTTTACCTTGTTTTAAACACACCATCATTGTTAGTTTGCCTAGGTCATTTTTTACTCACAGTAACACAATCTGTTTTGGCCGGAAGAATAGGCAAAATCGTTACAGGGATGTTGTCAGGAATGTTGTCACAACATCGTAGGCAACATTCTTATTTTTATAAGATGTTGTCCTGAACATTTACAGATGTTGTCACAACATCCATCCAACATCAACAATCTCTCCCTTTTTGCCTTTCTTCACAAAACTCCATACGAAGCGAAAATGACTAGGATACTGATTCCCGATGTAGTCCTTACATTTCAAGAATCAGTAGGATCAGTGTTATGCTCCCCCTTAAACTGCAGTAGCAAATTTCAAGCAGTGTTGTATCGATGATTTGATTAGATAGGAGTTATGTTCGGTTAGTCGTGACTTACTTACGACACCTGCGTACTCAGTCTACAGTAACCATTCATAACAATCCACATCAGGTAAACATATATAAACAGATTTTGAAAGCAGTCACAATGTTTGCAAGAACAGACCAGATGTCTCAAAGTAAAAAAAATACAAACACAAATAATATTCCAAATGTCAGTAATGTCAGTATAGTCCACTATTCCAATAAACATTCATCATTGAATCAACACTCCATCAGCATAATCATCTTTGACTAGAGTAATCAAGTCACAATAGCTTCCAGCCGCTTTTTGTGATCAATCACTCTGTGCAGCACCATTTTCATCTCCATGGCTTCAGAAGTAGTTAGCAATCAATCATATCACCTCCTCTCTCCTGCATCATTTCCTGCACCCTTATCGATGCGCACTCCCCTGTCTGTCGCTTCCAAGAAGAACATCAACATCAAGACGTCGATCATTTCCCCCTTTTTGTGAAGAAAGTAAGCCCATGTAATAGTTCCTGGCTCGCACTAGTTCTTGAATTTGTCTGTCAAGTTCAGCAATGTGCTGTCGTAGCCAGTCTTTGGACATTGGGACATGTCCTTGAGCAATGTTTCCAGGAATGTCGGCAACATCCTTTGATGTGTTAGTGTCCCATTCATCTTTTTTCCAGGGCATGTCAATAACCCTGTCCCTGCTGTTAACAACTGCTAGTTGTACTGAGTAAACCTCTAAGGCTGGACTCAACTTTTCTCCTTTTGGAGTCTTAAAACCTTGGTTGCGCAGGATTTGAAAAATCAAGAAGGGGTTTGGAAGGGCAGCATTGCTTTGTTTTTCTGCCAAGTTGACAGTATGGTTGAATATAAGTGTTCCTAAGTCAACTTTCTGATTCCTTTCAATCTTAAAAAGCAGTGATGCTTGATCAAGGGTCACTACTGTCTCGTTGAGAGATGGTAGCCAGTTGTATATAGCAAGTTTGTGTAAAGTGGCAAACAAGGCAGTGAGTTTTGACACAGGGCTGCGAGGAGCCCAAACAGTGATCAAATTCCCTGTAAGGTACTTGATCATTGAATTGAGTTCCTCCACAGTGGGGTTTGGTTGAGGTTCTCTTTTACTAATAATTATTCCAAGGGTGGAGTTGATGATATTAGGTGTAAAATTGTATACCTTATTGTATAGGTACAATTTCCCAAATTTCTTTGAGGTTGTGTCCTTAACAACAAGCATCAGATTAACATAGAACACCTTAATCACCTTCTCACAATAAGGATTCTTAACAGATACAGAGCTTAAGATGTTTCGACTACTTAAGAAATCAACTAAACCATTTTTGGAGAATGAAGTTAGGTCAATCACCTTCTCCCCTCTAACTCCTCTATTCTTAAACCAATTCCAATTGCTGGAGCATGATTTAGTTTGAAACATGGAAGAGTAGGGAATTTCCTCAGAATCTGTTTCAGATTCTGTGTATACTTGTTCGGATGAGGTGGCTGCAGGTGTTGCCTCGGATGTTGGGGCAACATAGTCTGGGTCCATTTTCTCATCTGTTGCCTTTGATGTTGAGGCAACATATTTATCAAAATTCCAGTATGTTCTATGGACCCCTTTAGGAATGAAGTTTCGTAGAGGTGTGTCATCAGACATCTCTTCTTCTTCTTCTTTTTCCTTCTCAGATTCTGCTTGTGGAGTGGAAGTCGATGGAGTTCTAGAGGAACTGGGCACACTGAAATTGGTGTCAGTGTTGCTGCTTGTGGTAGTATCAACAGGGAAAGTCGACTCTTTCCTGGATCTTTTGGTAGACTGGTATTCACCGAATTGGTTTTCGAAAACCCTCTTTGACCTCTGCGTCGGAAATGTCAATTTTGAGGCAATGTTCGAGAAATCAGATGTTGCATCAACATCGATTGCATTTTCATTATCGCCTGAGTAGCTCACCTGTAATGGCTTATCTGAACCAAGCAAGATCATAGCCTGTGTGCAGTCCTCCTCGACAGGTCTCAAGTCATTGATGTAAGTATAATGCTTGTAAACCTTGTCGTTATTTGCTGGACTAGTCGACATTGGAGAATAATCTTTGGTATTTGTTGATTTTGGGGACACGGACATGGGAGAGGCTTTTGAAGGATTGGGCGTGTTGGAGAAGCTTTGGGTTTTGAGAAATGAGGGTGTTGTTTGGGCTGCCATGGTTTAATGGTTGGTCATCGGCTGATGTGACAATTCCAAGATAAAAAATGGGAGGTTTTATTATGGCAAAGTATACTTACACTTAAACTCATTTTCCTTAAATTTAGATTGTATAGAAGAATAAAAACTCTTTACACACCTAAAATAGGATTGTCATAGCACATATCATCATTTTAAAAAAATGATCATCCAGAATTTTTGAACTTCCAGTTAAAAACAGAGACGTTTTAAATACCAAAAACATGAATAAAATAAGATAAATCAGTTTGATCAATGTACTGGAACACGATGTTGTTGATGACGTTGGCAACATTTCAAAGTTAAACAAGCATTATGAGACTCCAAGGATTTTCTATTTTGACAGATAATATTTCCGTACATGTTCCCTATGAGACTGATCGCTGGACTAATGTAACATTTTACCATTGTCCTTAATCAACTTAGTTGAACACATACATATTAAAAAAAATATTGAGGAATTTTTAACCTTTTTGAACACGTGGTACTCCTATAGAATATGAACGATACCAATCTTAGAGCTTTGCTCTTTTTGTATACATCCAAATCTTTTAGTAGAGGCTTCGCCTTCATATCTTATCATTTTAGAGTCATGCTTGAATCTTTTTAAAAAAAATGCAACATCACTACAACACTTATCCTGTATATTGTCTCAACAGTAAATGTTACCCAGAATGTTAGGACAACATTTCGGACAACATCTACCTAGTCTGTCTTATTTTCAAAGAAAACAGAGATCAAGAGATTTTTTCAAGCTAGAAAATCTCTCATGATTTAAAGGTTTGGTAAAAATGTCAGCCAGTTGAAAAAGAGTATCAACATGTTCGATTTGAACTAGCTGTTTTTCCACTAAGTTTCTTAAAAATGATGTCTTATGTCTATGTGCTTTGTACGTGAATGTTGAACTGGATTTTTGGAAATATTAATAGCACTCAGATTATCACAGTACAAAATCATGGAGTTATTAGATATCACAGTCCTGAGCATTTATAGATGTTGTCACAACATCCATCCAACATCAACAGTTACCAAACCCTCCAATAGAAACAACCAAGAGCACCTACACTATAGATGAATTTCACAAGTGAGCATGACTCATGTGAGAATTCATGGACAAGGTTCTTCAACAACTATGAAATTACACTCTAATTAAGATTACCACTAATTATATGCCTAAGTAGAATTCTATGAAAATATTAACTGTCATCCAAAAATCAACCCCCATAAAATGAAACTAAGGCAAATATTTATAATTATGCCTATTACAACACAGACCAAAAAATGGCCTTTGCGCAAATAATCCCACATGAGTTCTTCTTTAGCCACTTTGTGAAGTAACCCCTTTTTTTGTATCTTCTTCTTCTTCTTCTTCAATATCCTCCCAAGCTATCATCCAAACATTAAACACTCGTGAGATATTCTCTTCAAGTTCTTCCAACGCTCATCTCTTCATGAACTGGATTGTAATTCTTGGAGCTCCCTTTCTTGGCCACGAGTGAATGGTCTTGAGCTCGCTCGGGTCATATCGTCTCTCCACTCCTCTATTGGCATGACTCCATTTGAAGTTTGCTATGGTTTTAATCCTTTGTTTCCCTTAACCTTAACCCCTTTGTCTAGTGATGTTGTTGTGAGTTTAGATGCAAAACAAAGGGCAATCGAAATTGTGAAGATTCATGCTAAGGTGAAAGAACGCATAGAGAAGATCAACACAAGTGTGGCCAAAAGACAAAACAAAGGCCGAAGGAGAGTGAACTTTCAACCGGATGATTGGGTTTGGGTTCACTTTCGAAAGGAGAGGTTTCCTCAATTGAGGAAGGGAAAGTTGTGCCCAAGAGAAGATGGCCATTCAAAGTCCTTGAGAAGATTAATGGCAATGCCTACAAGATTGACTTATCAAGTGAGTACAATGTCCATAATGTTTTCAATGTAAGTGATCTATCTTCTTGTGTTGTAGGTGAACCTTTAGATTCGAGGACGAATCCTTTCCTAGAAGGGGAGGATGATATGACCCGAGCAAGCTCAATACCATTCACTCGTGGCCAAGCAAGGGAGCTCCAAGAATTACAATCCATGTTCATGAAGAGAGGAGCGCCAGAACTACATATCTTGTAAATGGCTTGCATACAATTAGCGAGGTAAATCTTCACATGAGAATATTTCCCTTTGTAATATATGATTAACAAGATAACTGAAAAGAGTTAGTATGATTCATTGGTACCTGAGAGAGCCAATGAAGACTGTAAGATGAGTGAACCAAGTGCAAGCTTTTGCTAGGGAATGTCCGCTCATAAAAGGAACCTGGAACGCCTGATATGAAACAATTTGCTCCATCTTCTGCTTCTTTGAGATTCTGATAGAACGATGGAATCAATTTGAAAATAGTGTTGAAGTCATTATCAGGGAGATCATTGAGATAAGCTTGAAACTCTGGCCTTTTGCAGCTATGGTCGTGGCATAATCTTCGTACAATCTTCACAACATTCGACACCGTGAAAAGAGTGTTTGTCCCTGAAGAGCAATCCAAGTCTGCCATATTAAAACACTTGGGAAACTCACCATTATTGAACATCTTCTTGATGGCATCCTCTAAAACAGGTTTTGCTTTTAGTAATTAGTATTACCTTTCTCTGGAAATTAGGAAACATGAATTGTTAATTACTTAGTTCATACAATATACAACAACAACAATTACGCCTCAATTCCAAGCAAGTTTAGTTCCATAAAAAATGTAAGAAAAATTAGCTGAAGAACAGGAAAGAAAACTGAGACCTGAAGAGTGGAGCTGCTGGCATAACTGCATTCTCCATTTCCTGCTTTCATATGCCGAAGTTTACCCCTAGCCATTATTTCTGCCACACCCCTATCTTATTGAGTTCCCATTGCCTGATATACAAATAAGTTAGCCGGTACGACAAAAAGTTAATCATCTGTTTGTCTTAGTACGTTATACATCACATGACATATATAACATAATAATGCACATGTTACATATCTTTTTGTAAGTACACGTTTGTCAATATAATTCTAGATTTTCTGCTGGTAAAAACAGGAATATTTTTGCTTCATAATTGTAATGTTCAACTTGATCACACGTGTCACATGTTATATTCTTGTTTCACTAGCAGAGGCGAATTTAAGATTTCTAGAACATGGGTACGCCACTACGAAAAAGAAGGAAAAAATATATTAAGTGGGATTGATCCCTACTCCTCTAGGTAAATAACTCAACATTCAATCAAGTGCACCACTAAGACTATGATTACGTATTGCATAATTGTTCTATGCACTTTATTCCAAGTTCTAGGTGTAATGAGGTATTTGATGACATTTTGCAATGAATTCAAGGGCGGATCCAGGGGTTCAAAGGGTTCATCCGAGTCCTATTCTTCAAAAAATTATACTATATATATAAGGTTAAATTTATTTTTTATGTGGTAAGAAAGTTAGATTATCCCAAGCACTCCAATGATACTTCTTTTTGTCAGCTTTTGATCTCCCAAAAAATCCTGCAATGTGTTTCTCAATCAATGTAATAGAATTTTTGGGTGGCTTAAGGGCAGTGAGAGTATAAGTTGGTAGTAATTGAAGAGCACTCTTTAGAAGAACCATTCTTCCATCATATGATAGCATTTTTCCTTGCCACCCATTCATCCTCTTAATCACATTTGTCGCCATATTATCGAAATAGCATATTTTCTTTCTTCCAACGTAGATGGTTAGGTAAAAGGAATGGTTTGTCCACGAAATCAGTGCAGTTCCTTAACTTATTCATCCTGTAGGGGCTAGTGCGGAAGAAGCTTTTGCCCTTGTTGACCATCTGACCAGATGCCTTTCATACTTCATAACCACCTTGAGAGTTTTTGATTTGTCAATGTTGAAGATGACCATATCATTAGTATATATTGTTGGGATTAAATGATAGATTGAATGGGAAATGGAGGGAGTTCCCTCTTGCTCTATAAAATAATCATTTGTCCCACATCGGTAGTGGAAAGAAAAGTGGGAGTTGTCCCACATCGGTAGTGGAAAGAAAAGTGGGAGTTGTCCCACATCGGTAGTGGAAAGAAAAGTGGGAGTTGTCCCACATCGGTAGTGGAAAGAAAAGTTCTTCTACTTATAAGTAGAATTACTCCTTCTTGTCAGTAAAAGGGTTGAGGGGGCAAGGACCCCTCGCGCCGTCGTCGTCGCTCGCTCGGCTCCGGATGAGGATGAGGATGAGGATGAGGATGATCTGATTGATTGATAATCTTTTTGGACCAAATTTTCTTTAATTATTTAATTATTTAATTAATTATTATTTAATTAAATTAATTAACTTATCCAATCCTACCCGTTAGTGACCCTGACCCGCGACCCGGTTTCTTTCCCACATTTAAATTTCCCACCAGTTTTAGTGATTGTTCAGAAGGGTTGCAAACCTTCAGAAACAGTACTTCCATGGCTATAAATTCATTTGATTCTTCAGAATTTTACTTACTAATTTTCTGAACTACAAAATCTTCTTCTTCTTCTGCACGAATCAATTCTGTGTGATATACTACTGTTGAGTGGTTCGCCGCTACCAGAGTTTGGAGTACTACTATTCTGGTAAGATAATCGTTCTATCCTGGGAGGGGATATTCCATCAACCTCGAGTACTGTGAGGGGAATAATTTCCTTAAGGACACACTTTGAACTAAGTGGGCTCGATTATATTCTGAAAAAATTATTCTTATTTTTTCAACACTGATTTTGTTTATTTTCAGTGTTTATTATTTACTGGTTTGTTTTGGAATACAGATTATAACAATCTTAAGGAAATTATATTTTTAGATTAATCTGTATTTTTTTTTTGGAGACTAAAACCCGTGTGGTTTACTACTCCGTGTGAAATTTCATATTCTGACTTGAAGACATACAAACTTCGTTGGAATATTAAAGTTCATACTTGTACAACGATTTGAAGAACATAAAAACTTCATCGTTGTTGTATTCTGGTTTGGAGATTAAAACTTGTGCAGTTTTCTACTCCATATGAATATTAGTATTCTGACTCGAAGATATAAAAACTTCGTTGGAATACTAAAGTTTCATAATTATACTGCAATTTGAAGAAATAAAATCTTCATCGTTTAAGTCTGTAATTGAATTGCTATTCTGGTTTTATTAACTAAAACAGTTTGTCGATTTGACAGTGACAAATGAATAATGGCAATTGAGACTGGAACTACCTCTGCAATTACTGCACCAACGGTTACTCCTACGACTGCATCAGTGCCACCGAGAAACCTGCGAAGTTCACCTAAAGCCAACTTTAAAGGATGTCAAAGAAAGAATGTTCTTTTGGCTTACCACCCTTGGTATGCAAAAGTTCACCAATGAGGACCCTCCTGCGTTCGCCGACATGCCTGACAACCAAAAGTTCATGGTTACTGAGGCTTGGAAACAGGCTGACTTTTTGTGCAAAGGTTACATTTTGAGTGCCTTAGAAGGTGACTTGTACAACGTCTACAAAGGCAAGATGAGACTTCCAAAGAACTATGGAGTGCACTTGAAAAGAAGTACAAAACTGAAGATGCTTGCTTGAAGAAGTTTGTAGTTGCCAAATTCCTAGACTACAAAATGGTGGATGGAAAAACCGTTGGAACCCAAGTTCAAGAGCTTCAACTTATCTTCCATGACCTTATTGGTGAAGGTATGGTAGTAAATGAAGCGTTCCAAGTGGCTGCAATGATTGAGAAGTTGCCGCCCTCATGGAAAGATTTCAAGAATTATATTAAGCACAAAAGAAAGGAAATGAAGTTGGAAGATCTTGTGATTCGTCTCAAGATCGAGGAAGATAACAAAACCGCTGAGAAGAGGTACCGTAAGACTTCACCAATTAAAGGGGCAAACATCGTTGAAGATGCTGCTCTGAAAAAGAACAAGAAAAGGAAGAGGCCTTCTGGAAAGGAGAAGGATTCCAACAAGAAAAAGTTCAAGGGCAACTGCTTTAATTGTGGGAAAGCTGGCCACAAAGCCCCAGATTGTCGTCTCTCGAAAAAGAACAAGGGAAAAGGACAAGTCAATATGGTGGAAAAGAATGATGATATGGATGATCTGTGTGCAATGCTATCGGAGTGCAATTTGGTTGGAAACCCAAAGGAGTGGTGGCTTGATTCTGGTGCCACTCGACATGTTTGCGCTACAAAAGAAGCATTTGCAACCTATGCTCCCCTGGACCCGAAGAGGTACTGTTTATGGGAAATACTGCAACATCCAAGGTTGAAGGATATGGGAAGATACTTCTGAAGATGACTTAGGCAAGGTCCGACTCTCAACAATGTTATGCACGTTCCAACAAATCACAAGAATTTGGTTGCAGCCGGCCTACTCGCCAAAAACGGGTTTAATTGTGTGTTGGTTAGTGAGAAAATTGTAATAAGTAAGAATGATTTATTCATAGGAAAGGGCTACCTCACCGAGGGCCTTTTCAAACTCAATGTAATGGTTGTTGACAGATTAATAAGAATTCACTTCGCCTTACTTATTGAGTCAAATAATTTATGGCATGTTCGTTTAGGACATGTTAACTACAAAACCTTTGCGAAAATTGATTAATTTAGAAGTATTGCCTAAATTCGAGTGTAATAAATCTAAATGTGAAATCATGTTTAATCTAAGTTTGTTAAACATCCATATAAGTCTATTGATAGGAATTCAAATCCTTTAGACTTAATTCACACAGATATATGTGATATGAAGTCAATACCATCTCGCGGTGGGAAAAAGTATTTTATAACTTTTATTGATGATTGCACTCGATATTGTTATGTGTATTTGCTTAATAGTAAGGATGAAGCAATTGATGCATTTAAGCAATACAAAAATGAAGTGGAAAATCAATTGAATAAAAAGATAAAAATGATTAGAAGTGATAGGGGAGGAGAGTACGAATCTCCTTTTGCAGAGATATGTTTAGAATATGGAATTATTCATCAAACTATCGCCTTTACACACCACAATCAAATGGAATTGCGGAAAGAAAAAACAGAACATTAAAGGAAATGATGAATGCCTTACTAATAAGTTCCGGTTTACCGCAAAGCTTGTGGGGGGAAGCTATCCTTACAGCTAACCGAATACTCAACAGGGTTCCCCACAACAAAACACAATCTATTCCATATGAACTATGGAAAGGAAGAAAACCCAACTTGAAATATTTCAAAGTGTGGGGGTGTTTAGCAAAGGTCCAAGTTCCTTTGCCCAAAAGGGTAAAAATCGGACCAAAAACCGTGGATTGTGTTTTTATTGGTTATGCTACAAACAACAAAGCTTGTCGGTTTTTGGTTCACAAATCGGACAATCCCGAAATTCATGTAAATACGGTAATTGAATCAGATAATGCTGAATTCTTTGAAAATATTTATCCGTATAAAACTGAACGTGAGTCGTCAAGTGAAAGATCTAAACGACCGCGGGAAGAACCAAATGAAAATACACCAAGTAAAGCGGATGCAAGGCGTAGCAAACGTCAAAGGACATCTACTTCCTTTGGACCAGATTTTGTGACATTCTTGCTTGAAAATGAGCCTCAAACATTTAAAGCAGCGATGTCTTCTTCTGATTCAGCATTTTGGAAAGAGGCAGTCAATAGTGAGATTGAATCAATTTTGAACAACCATACATGGGAATTGGTTGATCTTCCTCATGGAAATAAACCTTTAGGATCAAAATGAATTTTTAAAAGGAAAATGAAAGTTGATGGCACTATTGACAAATATAAGGCAAGACTTGTGGTCAAAGGTTATAGACAAAAAGAAGGCCTTGATTACTTTGACACATACTCGCCGGTAACAAGAATAACATCTATTCGGGTGTTAGTAGCATCAAGTGTCAGATATGGTCTTGAAATCCATCAAATGGATGTCAAGACAACTTTCTTAAATGGAGAATTGGAGGAAGAAATTTACATGGAACAACCTGAGGGCTTTGTGGTTCCTGGTAAAGAAAGGAAAGTGTGCAAACTTGTTAAGTCACTTTATGGACTTAAACAAGCACCCAAACAATGGCATGCGAAATTTGACCAAACAATGTTGGCAAATGGATTTAAGATTAATGAGTGTGACAAATGTATTTATATTAAAAATACTCCAAATCATGAAGTCATTGTTTGTTTATATGTTGATGACATGTTGATAATGAGTAGAGATATTACCAATATAAATGCTACAAAGCGTATGCTGGCTAGCAAATTTGATATGAAAGACTTAGGAGTTGCGATTTGATCTTAGGCATCGAATTCATAAAACTCCACAAGGTCTAGCATTATCGCAGCCTCATTATATTGAAAGAGTACTTGACAAGTTTAAGTATTTAAATTTCAATGTTGTAAAAACTCCAATTGATGTAAGTTTTGCACTTCAAAAGAATAAAGGTGAAAGTGACTCACAATTGGACTATGCACGAAGTTTGGGAAGTTTGATGTATATTATGAATTGTACACGACCGTGATATAGCATGTGCTATAAGCAAGCTGAGTCGATTCACGAGTAATCCCAATCAAACTCATTGGATGGCAATGAAACGAGTCTTGGGGTATTTAAAACACACCCAAGACTATGCTTTGCATTATAACAAATATCCCGCCGTGATCGAAGGATATAGTGATGCAAATTGGATCACCGGGTCATTTGAAGTTAAATTCACGAGTGGTTATGTTTTCACAATTGGGGGTGGATCAGTGTCTTGGAAATCATCAAAACAGACATGCATCGCCCGCTCTACAATGGAATCTGAATTTATAGCTTTAGACAAGGCCGGTGAAGAAGCTGAATGGCTCCGGCATTTCTTAGAAGATATTCCATTCTGGCCCAAACCTTTGGCTCCTATATGTATACATTGTGACAGTCAAGCAGCAATAGGTAGGGCAGAGAGCGTAATGTATAACGGAAAATCTCGTCACATACGACGAAGACACAATACCGTTAGACAACTCCTCTCTAGTGGCGTTATCACGATTGACTATGTAAAGTCAAGAGATAACGTGGCGGATCCGCTTACAAAAGGCTTATCTAGAGAGGGAGTTAGTAGATCATCAATGGGAATGGGGTTAAGGCCGAGGACAAGTCATCATGGCGGTAACTCTACCTAGCGCATCGAGATCCCAAGAGCTAGGTTCAAGGAGATCAAACAAAGTTGTGGATCGACGGTTCAACATTGTCAAATAACTCAACCCATTTTCGGATGAAGACAATGTTCAGAAATAAGGATAAAACCTTATGGCATGTTAATGAGTTAATAAAGCATTAAGGTTCTTTAATGATTATCTAAATCTGGCAGTGTACGACCAGATAATGTGGATATAGGACCACATATTTAGAAATCACCTAGGTGAGTGTTAAGTGTAAGCCGCTTTAAAGGGGAATGACAGTAAAGGCCCATTCTCTACACACTCATGAAACCAGGAGGTGTTCATGGCTGAAACGAACACAACCGTGAGAACCATAAACGGTTGAGGGTTGATTGTGTGACTTATGTTGTCTAGGTATACAACAAAGTTCGACGGTTCAAAGATATAAAATCTACCGATTGATCGAGTATATCCGATATAAGTTCACTACGGAAAGTTCAAAGGAAAACCTACTTATCCAGATGCAGTCAATTCTCGCTTGTATATCACACTTGTCAGCGCAATCCTTTATCTTATAGTCATTCCCCATTCATGTGGGGGATTGTTGGGATTAAATGATAGATTGAATGGGAAATGGAGGGAGTTCCCTCTTGCTCTATAAAATAATCATTTGTCCCACATCGGTAGTGGAAAGAAAAGTGGGAGTTGTCCCACATCGGTAGTGGAAATAAAAGTGGGAGTTGTCCCACATCGGTAGTGGAAAGAAAAGTGGGAGTTGTCCCACATCGGTAGTGGAAAGAAAAGTGGGAGTTGTCCCACATCGGTAGTGGAAAGAAAAGTTCTTCTACTTATAAGTAGAATTACTCCTTCTTGTCAGGAAAAGGGTGGAGGGGGGAAGGGGCCCTCGCCGCCGTCGTCGCCGCCGCTCGCCGCTTCGCTCGCTTTCGGATTCGGATTCTGATTCTGATTCTGATTCTGATTCGGATTCGGATTCGGATTCGGATTCGGATTCGGATTCGGATTTGGATTCGGTCAAATGATCTGATTGATTGATAATCTTTTTGGACCAAATTTTCTTTAATTTTTAATTATTTAATTAATTATTATTTAATTAAATTAATTAACTTATCCAATCCTACCCGTTAGTGACCCTGACCCGCGACCCGGCCGGATCCGCTTCTGACCCGCGACCCGCCTTCTTTCCCACATTTAAATTTCCCACCGCTTTAGTGATTGTTCGTAAGGGTTGCAAACCTTCGTAAATGCATTTCCATGGCTATAAATTCATTTGATTCTTCAGAATTTTACTTACTAATTTTCTGAACTACAAAATCTTCTTCGTCTTCTCGCACGAATCAATTGCATTGTGATATACTCTTTGTTGAGTGGTTCGCCGCTACCAGAGTTTGGAGTACTACTATTCTGGTAAGATAATCGTTCTATCCTGGGAGGGGATATTCCATCAACCTCGAGTACTGTGAGGGGAATAATTTCCTTAAGGACACACTTTGAACTAAGTGGGCTCGATTATATTCTGAAAAAATTATTCTTATTTTTTCAACACTGATTTTGTTTATTTTCAGTGTTTATTATTTACTGGTTTGTTTTGTAATACAGATTATAACATATATAGGCCAAGTGATTGATTTGTGTCCCTCTCTTATTCATGAATAAGGGTATAAAATCTTTCATAACATTGAGATTGTTGAGTGATCTAGAAAGAACATCAGCTGCAAGAATAAATAAAGAGGGTGAGAGGGTGTCATTGTTTGAGCCTTGAGAAGAAGAAAAAAAATAATCTATATCTAGTACCATTAATAATAACAGAGTAAAAAACATTAACAATATGAATTCAATCAGATCTAAAGCCAAATTTATCCAGAACCTCATAAAGAGATCATAGGCTTTGGCCTTATCTAATTTAATGACAATGTTACCTCCCTTGTTTGGTTTGACATATCATGAACAATATCTTGAGCAACCATCACATTCTCAGTAATAAGTCTGCCAGAAACAAAACCACTTTAATTTTCGGTGATAAGTCTAGTACGCATTGGATTAAGCCTTCTAAAAATGATCTTTGAAAAAATCTTGTTGATGTAACTACTGAGGCTAAATGGTCTGAACTCATTGAATCGGGATGGGGAGAGCCAGACGGGTGTGAGTATAAAACTTCATAACTTTGAAAAAATCAGTAACAAAATTCGTAATGTTAATTTTGATGATAGTCCAGCTAGTTTGAAAGAAGCTTCTATTAAAGTCATCAGGTCCTGCACTACTGTCGTTACTCATAGTGAAAATAGCCTCTTGGGCTTCTTCTTCTACTGAAATCATTGTCCTCATTGGTAATGATTTTCGAAATACAATTTGTGATGCTGTTATTGCTAATAGGTTGTTGGAGATTGAAGAAACTCTTGAAATCTTTAGTAGCAGCCTTGACAATTTTATCATCACCTTGTACCCATCTGTCTCCATGATTTCTGATCCTATGCAACTTTCATGTCCCTTAAAATATTATGAAAATATTTAATATTACAATCATCATCTTTAAATCATTTACTCTTGAGTCTTTTGTCTTAGAAGAGAGTCTTGTAAACCAATCCATCTTATATATTCAACATAACCTTTATTTAATTCTTCTCTAACTTGTTCATTGTTGTCATTTAGATTCACATCTTCCCATTGATATTAGTCTCTGTTGAATTTCATGTACTGATTCTTAGACTTGCAGGTAAGTTGCTTGCTAATTCTCCATTGGAAGAGCAAACGAGATAAAGAGAAAAACGATGAAGGTTTTGGTGCTCAAAGTTGAGTTTCTCTTGTGTATATTTTCTATGTATATTATTCCAATGCTTTACATCACAACTATATATATATATACAGATACAACTCATCACAAATATCTACTAACCAATTTAACCATCTAACTAACTCTTATAACTATCTTAACAAACATAACAAACTCAACCACAATAATAATAATATGTACTCCTCTTCATGACACCCTTGTGCACTTCTCTAATACTTTCAACCCCCCCCCCCCTTTCAAGCTAGGAGATATGAAGATATTCTTCATTCCTAGCTTGGATAGCAAATAGGCATGATGAACACTGCTAAGGGCCTTGGTGAGTATGTCTGATGTCTGCTCAGCAGATGGCAAGTAAGAAACATGAATGAGACCTTCTTGAATCCACTCCCTTATAAAATGATAATCTATGTGTTTAGTTCTTTCATGGAAGACAGGATTGGCTGCAATCTGAATTACAGATTTACTATCAGTGAAAACAGAGACTGGTAGCTGAACCTGGACACCAAGTTCCATGTACAAACCAGTGAGCCAGACCACTTCTGCAACTGAGGCTGCCATGGCTCTATATTCAGCCTCTGCTGAACTCCTCGAGACAGTTACTTGCTTCTTGGACTTCCAGGATACAGGAGAATGTCCAAACATCACTAGGTACCAAGTGATTGATCTTCTGCTATTTACACATGAGCCCAGTCTGCTTCACAAAACACCTGGAGCTGAGAATTGCTAGAACTGGACAGCAGAATCCCTGATCCTGCTGCTTGCTTAATATACCTGACCAACCTCATGCCAGCTTCCAGATGTGATCTTTTAAGGACTTGCATAAACTGACTTAAGCATTGTACAACATATGCTATGCCAGGCCTTGTATTTGTGAGATATAGTAATCTCCCAATCAGTCTCCTGTAAATACTACAATCTGCTAGTGGTAAGTCAGACACCTGTGGAGAGGCTGCAGTGTTTGAAGTGGATTGTTAAACTGCATGTTGATCATATGTCACAGTTGTGAGCCTCAGGTTCACTTCCATAGGGGAGGGAGCACCCTTACCACCTGCTAATCCCATGTCAGATAAGCTCCAAGTCATACTTTCTTTGATGCATAAGGATACCCTGGGAATTCCTTGCGAATTCTATCCCAAGGAAATACATGAGCTCTCCTAGATCTTTAATTTTAAAAGTTGACTGAAGTGTTTCCTTAGCAGTTTGAATAAGAGTGGGATCATTCCCAGTGATAAGCAGGTCATCTATATACACAAGCACCACAACTAGCTTATCTCCTTGCTGCTTGGTAAACAAAGAATAGTCTAAATGATTCTGGACAAAACCAGATGATATCAATGCTGAAGTGAGTTTGATATTCCATTTCCTTGAGGCCTGTTTCAACCCATATAAGGATTTCAACAGCCTACAAACTTGTTTATTACCTCCAGTAGTATTGAAGCCCTCAGGTAGTGTCATATACAATTCCTCATTTACGTCTTCTTGTAAAAATACATTGTACACATCCATCTGATGGACTGTCCGCTGTTTAGCTGCTGCAATAGATATAACTGATCTCACAATAGTCATCTTGACTACTGGTGAGAATGTTTCATGATAGTCAAGACTTTCCTTTTGGTTGTATCATTTGACCACCAATCTAGCTTTGAATCTCTCCACTTCTCCTGTTGCTTTGTATTTTATTTTGTATACCCATCTGCATCCAATAGTCTTCTTCCCTTTTGGGAGTTGTACCAACTCCTATGTTTTGTTATCCTCTAGTGCCTGAATCTCAACTTTCATTGCTTCAACCCATCTGTGATATGCTGTAGCCTCTGAATAGTTGTGTGGTTCAATGTCAACTGAAACTTGTGCTACAAAGTTTTGAAAGATGGATGAAAGTCCTGTGTAACTTAATCCATCAGATATTGAGTACAAGCATTTGTTAGAGCCACTCTTAGTGAGATAATCTTTGTGCCATATAGGGGGTCTGCTGGTTCTAGCAGACCTTCTAACATCAACATCAGATGATGATGTTGTTCCAATCAGCTGCTCATCAAGCTGCTCTTCAGGCTGATGCCTTGGACTATTAACTGTAATGGGAACATTGTCACAGTCTGGGCCTGCACATGAATTTTGCATCTCTGGACTACTGCATACAACCCCTATGTTCGGTGGATAAATCAGATCATCAAAGTTGAAATATTCATGGGACTTCATAAGCCCAGATTCTTCATCTAGATCATTCATGAAAGGAAAAACAGCCTCCTGCTACATCCATACTCATGAAAACTATTCCATTCTCCATATCATATAACTTGTAACCCTTTTGAGTAGAACCATATCCAAGAAGGATAGTTCTCACAGCTCTAAGGCCAAGCTTGTCATTCTTAATCAGAGTAGTGGAAAAACATAGACATCCTATCACTCTCAGATGAGAAAGTGATGGCACCTTATTAAGTAGTAGTTCATAAGATGATTTGTCTCCTATAACAGAATTAGGAATTCTATTCAGTACATAGACAACACCTTCCACATAGAAGCCCCATAATCTATCTGGTAAATTAGCCTGAATCTTAATTGCTCTTGCTGTTTTAAGAATATGTATGTGCTTCCTTTCAACAACACCATTTTGTTGTGGTGTATGTGGGCAGGAGCTTTCATGCAATATACCATACAACTGAAACAGTTCCCTGCATATTTGATTAAAGAACTCTGTCCCATTATCTGACCTTACCCTTTTAATTTTCTCATCAAATTGAGTATGTACTTCAGTAAAGAAATTTTTAAGCAATGTGACTACATCTGATTTTAACCTCATTAAAAAAATCCAAGCCCATCTAGAATAATCATCCATTATGATAAGAAAATACATCATTCCATTATATGTCTCAACTATGTAAGGTCCCCATACATCCATATGTAACAATTAAAAATGTCATGTTTTCCTACTAGTACTTCTAGCTCCTGTATCCACAATCCATTTTATCATCTTCTTATATTAAGGTTAGATATACCTGCCATATTTGCCTTAGCACTTGTTTCTCCAATTGTACCCTTGTTGTTAAGCATATTGAGAAGCTGCTGATGTTGGCTGGGAGTAAATTGGCCAACAGTCACATGTGTGTCCTGTTGCTGCTGATATGTGTTGTATCCAGGTACAAAGTGTGGTCCTTATTGGTGACTGTATGTCTGTGAGTTGTGTGCTGTTGGTATTCTTCCATAACAGTACTGCATATCCTTCTTAGACTGCAAATTTAGCATATGTTGGTGTTCTTGGGTTTCATCTTCTTGTCTAGTGTCTTCAAATTGCACATTTTCTCCTGTCACAATATTTACCTTTCTGAAAGCAGTTTTTCCTTTAAAATTCTACGGATATCCAATGAGCTTATAACAACCTTCTTACACATGACCAGTCTTGTGACAGAAGTCACATTTCATTAGTTTGTAACAGTTTATTCTCAAGTGTCCCCTACCATGACAGAAGTCACATATTGCATTTGGATTGTATGGCTTCTTCTGCCTAGGTCTCCCAGTTCCATGTTTGGCTGTAAACATGGCTGATGGCTCCATTGTATCTTGGATCATTCTCTGGCTTTCTTCCTGATCATTGCATAAACTTGATTTAAGTTTGGCACTTGCTGCATCATTATTACTTGACTCCTGGCCTGACCATAACTGTCATTAAGTCCCATAAGAAATTGCAGCATTCTCTGATATTGTAAATGATCCACAAACTCTTTAGATCTAGGACAACATGAAGGTGTTGTTATAATTGAATCATACTCATCCCAGAGGTCCTTAAGTTTGGAATAATACATGGAAATTGATGAATTTCCATGTCTTAATGTAACTATCTCCTTATGCAACTGAAAGGCCCTTGAACTATTTATCTTGTCAAACATGTCCTTCAGATCCTCCCATATCACATACGAATCTGAATTGAACAGCATTCCAGTGAGCAGATTTTTGCTCACATTTCCCATTAACCACGACACTATAATAGCATTGCATCTATCCCAAAGTTTAGCTAATTCACCATTAAAGGCTTCCCTCTTTACTGTTCCATCTATAAATCCAATTTTATTCTTGCCTAATAGGGCTAATTTCATTGCCCTACTCCATAACGTGTAATTATCCATACATGTCAATGTTACTCCAACCGATAGTGAACTTGGTGCATCTGATGGGAATAGGTACAATGGATGGTTATGGTCGATGTTTACTGTTGTTGTTGCAGCTATGTTAATCATGTCTTCTGCAATTGCTCCCATTGTCATCGAGTTTTTGAATCTTCAGACTGCAATTTCTTGATTTGCAGTTCTCTGGAAATTGTCATTGTATGTGACTAATTTTGTCTCAATCCACACTATATCGATCTATCTTATCTGCTATAACACTCCGATATGCTTCGCAATTCTTAGATTGTAACGCAAAACATCTGGACCTCTTGAGTCTTCCTTTGCATGTAAAGAAAACTCTCTCGATTTGTGTTGAATCACTTCGATTTGTATTGTATAATCATAACTTTGATACCATGTTGAATTTTATGTACTGATTCTTAGACTTGCAGGTAAGTTGCTTGCTAATTCTCCATTGGAAGAGCAAACGAGATAAAGAGAAAAACGATGAAGGTTTTGGTGCTCAAAGTTGAGTTTCTCTTGTGTATATTTTCTATGTATATTATTCCAATGCTTTACATCACAACTATATATATATACAGATACAACTCATCACAAATATCTACTAACCAATTTAACCATCTAACTAACTCTTCTAACTATCTTAACAAATATAACAAACTCAACCACAATAATAAATAATATGCACTACTCTTCATGACACCCTTGTGCACTTCTCTAAAACTTCCACAGTATCCCAGACCTCTTTAACCATCTCAAAGAAGTCTGGATGAGTAGTCCAAAAATAAGTTATATGGCATGACAGTAACACCAACAACAATATCATACCAGTGTAATTTTATAAAGTGGATCTGAGGAGTATAGAGTGTACGCATACAAGATTATTTTCGAAACACCTTCGGCTCAAGATTTAAAATGAAACATAAGACATGTAAATTGATATATAGGGAGAGTGTTTGTGAAAAAAGTGGAAGAGGAGAGAGACAACTTTCACGCTTCTCTTAAATCGGTTTAGATAGTAATCTTGAAAGAGATATCTTTCTAAATACAATCTTTTCATCACAATGCTAAAAGAAAAAGAAAAAACAAAAGGAATAAAGAGAAGATGAAGGTGATTTGGGAACACCTAAATTCCCTAGGTTTCTCCTCATATTCTTCTTAATTTAATCCCCTTTTTTGTCAACAACTTAATCCCCTCATTAACTTTTCTCTATTTAGGTTGATTGCTTAAATTATTTCTGAATATCTATATCTGTTAATTGCAATTTTTTACTGAAAACATGTCGATGTTGCTGTGAACAAGACCACTATGGTATTTGGGCTTGAGATATGTTGTAGCCCAAAATAATGAAGAGATAATTACTCACAGATACCCATCAGACATCTAGATTTCTAATTCTAGTCTAATTCTCCATTACTTACCCGCCTAACCCATCCAATCACTTTAGTCCTTGCTTTGCTTCTGCGTACTTCCAACCTTCACCGTCACCTTCATCGGCGACTACACAGATAGAACCGTCAATATGGGCTAGATCCGTTGGGCCGACCCATCCCAACCCGTGATTTAATAAGGTTGGGTTAAAATTTTGGGAGCTCATTTAAGAATGAGACTTTTTAGCCCATCCCGAAAAAAGCCCGCTGGTCTGTGGGCTTGAACAACGGTGGGTTAGGCCGGCCCATGGGCTTGAATGATGCTGGGTATATATATCATTACACCAATAATAAAAATAATATAAAATCTATAGCAAAAATACTTTTAGAGAAGCAAATATTCAATTTCAAACCCGAGGCGTACACTTTTACGTCCGAAGCTTACGCTTTTGCACCCAGGACTTACGCCTCAAACTCTAGTTCGTGCATCCTATGGATCTACACCTTTCATTTGCACTTCGTAGCGTTTTTTGGTACACCTCAAGACTTGCCCCAAAAACGCCTTTGAATATACTATTTGAGACTTGGTTAGCAAGTAGTAACACCATGTGATATTGTCTTGTAAATATTAGGATTTTAAATTAAGAGAATTATCAAAAATATTTTTTAAAAAAAGGTGTGTTGGCCCGGCCAGGCCCGCCGCCCACACAGTAATGGATTGAGCTGACTGTTTTAAGGTCCATCAATTTGGCCCATTAAATTTCAAAGCCCACATGAACTAGCCCGTTTTGACAACTCTATACACAGGTAAGACCCCCCTCTCCTCTTCCTTCCTTTCTTTCTCTTTCTTTTATCTCTTCTTCCCTCTCGAGTCTCTCTCTCTCTTTCTATCCCTTTCTTCTTCTCTTAGAGATTTTGGGCTGCTTCTCTCACTCTCTCTTTTTTACCCCTCAAACATTCTGAATCCTCTTGCATTGTTTCAGATGCTGCTATTTTGCTATTAAATTTAGGATTTATCTTTCATTTCTCAATTGAAATCTTCTATTTTGCTATTTATGTTTCGTTGCTTGAGGGACAATAGAGTCATCGAAGGAAAATGATGGAAATAACAACGGAAAAGAGAAGAGGTCGTGGAGGATGACAGAGTTGAGGAGGAGCAAACCGGAGATTAATGACACCGAGAAGTAGAGTTTTTTGAAAAGGGGAAACATTAAGAAATTACAATGTTTATATATTATTATGTGCCTTTGGCGGGAGTTGTGTCCAACCATCTTTAATGACTTAAACACTAGTGTTCCGCATGTTGGAGACTTTGATTTTTCACACGTGCATAATCTACTAAGTAAGTAGATGACCGTAGGGGCAAGGATGGTCAAATTTCGTTGAGCAATGAAAGAGATATTGGTCCACGAAGTGAGGTGTTTGAAAGATTTCTTGTGTTTTATTTCAAATTTCACAAGGAGATTTGGCTTAAAACTAATTTTTTTTTTGTAATGGCCACAAAATTTCCCAATCAAATGACTTCTTCCCTCCAAACTCTCTAACACTTTCTACTTTGCCATGATTGAGTCATGGACAGAGAAAACTAAGAACTTTTGGCGAAGAAATTGGTTGATTCTCATTATACATTCTGTTACAAGATTATATGTACATACTAAGATATAGGTAATTAAATACCCCAAAGTAAATCTAGTCTGATGCTTTTAATTATGATCAACGGAAGAAAATGCATGTTCATTTCACCTGCTGTGGATTTATTGATCTATTTCCATCAAATATAGCTTTGGAGTAACTGATAAAGTTGCTGTCATGTGATCAGGAGGTCATGAGTTCAAGCCGTGGAAACCTGCGTACAACAGACCCTTGTGGTCCGGCCTTTCCCCGGACCCCGCGCATAGCGACTGGAGCTTAGTGCACCAGACTACTTTTTTTTTATAAGGCTCCATCTCTATCCAAATCTTGCTAGCTAGGGTAGCAAGGAAGGTCAAAATTTTAGGAGTTATTCTCTTTGATTTTAGGACTACGAGCCTCTCTTGTTGTGCTAGAGGAATTTCACAATTAGAAACTAGATTTAAGGGAGAAAAAAACATCACACCTTTATTAAATCACAATTAGAGCTTGTGATATTTAATAATGAAATACAGATCTCAATTCTGAAAGTTTTTAGAAGCACTATGACCAAATTAAAACTATATAGATTGGCCTTTATTGCTCATTCAAATAACTTCTTGTAAAATTCACTCAGACCCTTCCCTAACCTATACAAGAAACGCGGAAGATAACGAAAAAGAGACAAGGTTCTCACTAAATATAACCACAAGGAAAGATATATGTTTTTAGATCTTACATTGAAAAACCTTCTTCTTTGATTTGTATTAATTATTTGTTTGGAACTGAACTGTCTATAGTAGATTGTTAGTTGGTCCTGTTCCAGAATTATTCAGCTGGCTGGAATTGTTGTCACCAATACCATAAGGGTCTCCTCCACCTCCAGTGGGATTGTTAGTGTTGGTGAAGTTGGCAGCATAAGGGTCCAATGTTCCTGGCTCATTAATATTGTGAACAAGCTTTTCCTCTTCTTGTTCAATCTTCTCTGCTGATTTGTTAACATGTTGTAGATCCATGCCTGCTTCTGCCTCTCTTGCCAATCTTACCTTATGTGCTACTTCTACTTTGATCTATGTGCTAATTAGTGGTGCTCCAACGACACAGATTAGATAAATTATATAAGAAATATATGAAAATTTGGTATAAATGCTAAAAAAGTACCCTAGAAATAAAAAAGATAGTTGGGTGCTTTGGTTTCTAGACGAAACTTCAAGGGTTTGGGCGCTAGGAGGACTTGTGTTCAAACCTCCTCCTTGAAGCACCCATGCCCCTTAAATCCTGGGTGGTCCCATCTTTAGCAACTTATGTAAAAAAAATATGAAGCACCCACGATCCTTAAATTCTGGGTATCATTGTTTTTGGAAAAAGGGTCAAATATACTCCTTTTACTTTGTTTTAATAACTCACTTTATCCTCCGTTAGTGATTGTGAATAAATATACCCTTGTCGTTTTTCAAAATTCACATTGATACCCCTATTTGAATTAAAAAGCCCTAATCAATTTAAAAACTCAATTTCAATTGAAATTATCCATTTCGAACGGATTCCCAATTAAACCCGATCCGCAACCCATCAAATTAAAACCCAAACCAGATTAAATCAAAAGGCTCAGTTAAAAAAAATCATCCTTACAAAAAAAAAAACTAAGGATGTATGAAAATTGTGAATTTGAAAATGGTTATGCCCTTCTTGAATCAATTAAGCTTCACTTGAAAACTGTTGAATGGGAAAATCCAGTAACAAGCTCCGAAAATAACCTCAATTTACAGCCGAAATTCCCCACCAATTTGCAGTTGAAATTCACTCAAAAACCATCTCAAATATTCTTCAATGTTAGACACTCAAAAACCATCTCAAATATTCTTCAATGTTAGACAAGTATGGAAATAATCATCTATTATTTTCGTAATCCAATCAAATCAAATCATGTACTATGTAATTAGTAATTTGTACCATGTAATTAGGATGTAAATATAATTAGCATATTCCTAGGATAGTCTACTTAAATTATAGCCTGGACTTAGTCATCTATTATGGTATATATGATTGTAATTGATGAATGGAAAAGGTACACAAAATATTTCCTTCATGGTATCAAGAGCCAAAAATTAACCTAGCCCAAACCCTATTTTTTTCTCCTCATCCTTTCGGCCGGCCACCACTACCGACGGAACCCTAGTTCCGCCACCCCAACCCTAAATATTTTTCTTCTCACTTCTTGTCTCTCTTCTTCTTTTCTCTAACAAAAAATGGCCAACCAACACAAATTTCATCCCGCTCTTGCCATAAGTAACGTCAAGAATTTCATTCCGATAATTCTTGAATTGGAAAAAGTATAATATTCCTCTTGGGCTGAATTATTCAAGATACATTGTCGCGCGTATGAAGTTATCGACCATATTATTCCTCCACAACTCCATCAGAAATCACCGACAAAATCCTATGGTCACGCTTGGATGCTATAGTCCTTCAATGGATTTATGACAATATTTCTAATGACCTTTTGCACACCATTTTAGAATCGGACTCTACGGCTCAAAAAGCAAACCTTCAATGGATACTAGGTTTGCAGGGCTGGTCTCCATACTAGGGTTCTCACATAGTAAATCCTATCAGTCTTTGTTCATTTATAAGAAAGGAAATGACATGGCATATATTCTCCTCTATGTGGATGACATCATCCTCACAGCATCAGCGGTCACTGCTGTCTATTTCCTGCCAGTCGGGACTTTCCATTGCCACAACCGTTGCTGCTGGAATTTCGACTAACGCGGCCCTTGCCGGACTGCCACCCTCGGGGGTTGTTACAGGTTGATGCGGCGTGCTGCAGGTCCTCGGGTCGGTGGTGCTGGCTATCAGAATTGGAGGACCTGCCATCGGCGGAGGGCCCGAAGGTGGTGGTGAGGGCGGTGTCTGCAACGCTGGCCTGAGTGGTGCTACGCTGATTTTCTGGGTTTCCTCAAGAATTAGCTTTGAACGAGCCTCATAAAACGGTGGTAACGATGTGCATTGCTGAAGAATGGTAGCAACGCCGTCATAGGATTCGTTCAAGCCTGCAATAAGTTGTATGACCAATTGCTGATTAATGACTGGAACGCCAACGTTAGAGAGTTGGTCGGCAAGCATTTTGAGTTCTTGACAATACGCAGACATGTTGGGGAAATCGTCCTGATGAACGTGCTTGAACTAATTTTTGAGGTATAACGCACATTGTGTTTTGTTGTCATGAAAAATACTTTGCAAACATTCCCACGTCTGGTGGACAGTGGCATCGGTCTCAATGATTATGTGCAACAGATCATTAGTGATTGTGCCGTATATCCACTAGAGGACAGTTACATCCAATCGAGACCAAAGTACATCAGTAGTCGAAGTCGAGGGTGGGTCTGTGGACTTCGATTTAGGAGGGATGATGTGGTCGATAACTTCGTAGAAACGACAATGGATTTTGAACAGTTCCGCCCATGAGGAGTATTAACCCTTTTCCATCTTGAGAGTCACAGAGATGAATTTTTAATGTTGTTGACTGCAAGTGCAGGATGAAATTTAGTTTTGTCAGCCATGAAAGATGAAATTTAGAAGAAAGATGGAGGAAGAGTGGCCGAAAAAACTAGGGTTTTCGTCATGGGGATAGTGGCCGAGGGGGGGGGGGGGGTTGGCGGCTGGGAGGTGATTTTTAGGGTTAGACTTGATACCATAAAAGAATATATTCTTTGATTTCTTTCATTGATGATTTACCATCTTTAGTATTTACAGAAATATTTACCTTGCTACAAACTAGGTAAGTAATCAACCTAATTACAAAAGGAATATAATTCTACCTAAAATAAGAGATATACAATTTAATGGTGAATATTCTATTAACAGCTAACAACAAATGTAATCAAGCAAATCGTACTATATGAAGTCCAAGACTTGAATCAAACCTTCAACATTTGTCAATTAGCTCCTTATCTTGGGCCATTGTCATCCAAAGAGAAGGGAAATAAGTTGGACTGTGTTATATTTGAGGTTTAATTAATTTAGTGGGTGGGGCGGGTCAACTAAGAATATATTTACCTATAATCACTAACGGAAGGTAAAGTTAACTATTAAAACAAACTTGAGGGGTATATTTGGGTTAAGGTGGGAAGAGGACTTTCTAAGAACGCACACTAGCTTTAATTTTGTGTAGCAACTATGCCCTTATTTCTTGCCTTATCTTACTTAGTTATGTAACATGTTGCACTAGTGTGGTTTCCAGAAATGGACTCTTTGCTTCAAAAAATCTGAATAATTACTCCCTTAATTTCAAAATGTTTGTCTGGTTTTGATTTGACACGAAGTTTAAGAAAGTAAAGAAGACTTTTGAATCTTGTGGTCTTAAATTAAAGAAGTGCAAAATATATCAAAATGCCCTTTAATCTTATGGTCTTAAACATGCCATGTAAAAAGTTGGAAGTAAATAGTTGCCAAAAAAGGAAAGAAACATTCATTTTTGTAACGACTCGACAAGTCGTTTTGCCTAGAAACTCCTAAATTACCCTGCTCACACCTTCGTTTGCTTGCGACTTGCGGGGGTGGGTGGCACGATTCCCGAGGTGATCGGGTAGGTTTCAGACCCATTTATTTAAGTTTGAGAAATTCCAAGTTAAGAGTTTAGAAGAGTTTGACCCATAGTTGATTTTTAGGTAAACATGCTCTGTTCATAGTTTTGTCGATTTTATTAGCTCTGAAATGACGTTTATGACTTAGTCGAGCTTTTGGTGTGGGCTCCGAGGCAGCCGATGTGTTTTGGGGATTAGTTTGTCAAATTATGGAATTAGAACTTAATAGTTGATTTTAGTCAAACCCGAGAGTTAGAGACCTTTTCCAGGAAATTTGAGTGCGCGAACAGGTCTGGAATGTGTTTTATGATAGGAATGTATGTTTGGTTTGTGTTCGGGAGGTCCCGGGAGTGTTTCGGTTCGTTAACGGGTGTTTGGATCACTTTGGATTGTTGTTGGTTGTTGGTGTCCGCACCAGATACTAGGCATCCGCCTCAGTGGAGGCCTAGCTCGCTGAAGCGAGATTATTCTATCAGTTAAGAATTCACTATAGCGGATGTGTTCCTCGCCGAGGCGTGTGCACCTCAGCGGAGGTTGCTTCCACCCCAGCGAATGTCTAGGATTTAAGTGACTTCCCCAGCGGATAGGGTTTCCTTCGGAGCGGGTCCACAACAACGAAATCAACCTCGTTGCAACGAAAACACTATTCAGGTTATAAAATGTTTTAAGACTTAGCATTCATTTCATTCCCCAAATATTTTCTTTGGGATTGGAGCTCGACCAACAGAGGATTCTTGAAGATTTCAAGTGTTAGTTCAACATTAGAGGTATAATCCTACCCATTCCCTTTAATTATAGTATGTGAGTTGAGTTTCCATCTTAAGCATGTTCTTAAATGGGGGAAATGACTTGTTGAGAATAAGAGAATTGTAATGGGGGATCGAGGATTGAGTATTGATTCTTTGATGCTTATATTGTAAACTAGTGTTGTATTTAGCTAGTAGAGATGATTACTTGACTAATTTCATGTTATAAACCCTTCTGGGAATTGGAGAAAATTCTAGGGTTAGAATTGAAGATTCTTTTGGACTTTGTTGTTTAATTAACTTGGGATTATGACTATCTAGCATGCATTGTGCTAATTGAGTAAAAAAGTTAGCATTTTGATAATGTGGACCCGGGGTTCCTTTATAACCTAACTTGGAGAATTATGGGTAATGAAATACTGTAATCTTATGTACTCGATATAATTGATCAGAGTGGGCTCGACGGAAAGAAAAAGAGGTTCCGTGAGTCTTCGGCTATAATCAGGCAAATTGAAACTTTCTACACTCTAGTATAACATATATATGTTGGTATGCTTGTAATGAACTAAGGGGAGTAATAGAGATTTGAGGGTCCCGTATTAGTGAGGTGACGAGCATTAATGCGGGTAACAGATGAACTTAAATGGGTAATAATGAACTAATATAGAGCAAGTAAAGGAGTTTATGTGTTTAGCATTCGGGTCACGGAGCTCGGTGCAAGAGTCAGCTTAGCTTGGTATGATTGTTGTTTACTTAGGCTTGTAGCCATTTGATGTGATATTCTAATTTGACTGTCATGCATTCATCACTCTACATCTCGTCTAAATACTTGAATATGACTGATAATTATTGATAAACTGATTATGCTGATTGCATGGTATATTCATACCCATCTCATTCATACATTATACATAATTGTCATTGGTTTACTGATAAATAGCTGAGAATGACTTGAAAAGTCGGATTATGGGATAATGGCTACAACACCAATTTACCAATCAAATGACTTCTTCCCTCCAAACTCTTTAACACTTTCTACTCTGCCATTATTGAGTCATGGACAGAGAAAACTAAGAACTTTTGGCTAAGAAACTCGGTTGATTCTCATTATTCATTCTGCTACAAGATTACAATATTACATATACATTCTAAGATGTAATTAAATACTCCGAAGTACATCTCGTCTGATGCTTTTAATTATGATCAACTGAAGAAACTGCATGTTCATTTCACTTCATGTGGATTTATTGATCTATTTTCATCAAATATACATTTAGTTAGTTTCTCTATAAGGCTCCATCTCTATCAAAATCTTGCTAGCTAGGGTTGCAAGGAAGGTCAATTTTTAGAAGTTATTATCTTTGATTTTAGGACTACGAGCCTCTCTTGTTGTGCTAGAGGAATTTCACAATTAGAAACTAGATTTAAGGGAGAAAAAAACATCACACCTTTATTAAATCACAATTAGAGCTTGTGATATTCAATAATGAAATATAGATCTCAATTCTAAA
This sequence comes from Anisodus acutangulus, assembly GCA_029783415.1. Taxonomy (NCBI): domain Eukaryota; kingdom Viridiplantae; phylum Streptophyta; class Magnoliopsida; order Solanales; family Solanaceae; genus Anisodus; species Anisodus acutangulus. The sequence continues at coordinate 13,054,924 of CM056492.1, forward strand.
AGTTTTTAGAAGCACTATGACCAAATTAAAACTATCTAGATCGGCCTTTATTGCTCATTCAAATAACTTCTTGTAAAATTCACTCCAGATCCTTTCCTAACCTATACAAGAAAAGCGGAAGATAACTAAATAGAGACAAGATTCTCACTAAATATAACCCTAATTACTATTCCATCTATCATATCATAGTTTACTTAGTATTGATGTAGCCACAAGGAAAGATATATGTTTTTAGATCTTACAATATTGAAAAACCTCCATCTTTAGTTTGTATTACTTATTTGTTTGGAACATTGGAGAACATCAAAAGTTGCTCCACTTATTCTTCTATATATATATATATATATAATCAAGCTTGAGGCATCAAATTAAATTAGTACAGAAACTAAACTGTCTAAAGTAGATTGTTAGTTGGTCCTGTTCCAGCGTTATTCAGCTGACTAGTATTGTTGTCACCAATACCGTAAGGGTCTCCTCCAGTGGGATTGTTAGTGTTGGTGAAGTTTGCAGCATAAGGGTCCAATGTTCCTGGTTTATTAATGTTGTGAACAAGCTTTTCCTCCTCTTGTGCAATCTTTTCTGCTGCTTTGTGCACATGCAGATCCATGGCTGCTTCTGCTTCTCTTGCCAATCTTACCTCATGTGCTACTTCTACTCTTGCCTTTGCTAACTCCTTCTCTGCCTATATATAATATTTTAAAAATTGATTTAAGTTATATACACCGATTGTGAAAATCAGTCAGAAAAGTCCAATCAATGTTCGTTTATAATCAAGTAACATTCTTTTTTTCTTTACTTAAGGAGAAGGAGGGGGCTTTCTAAGAAGGTGCCACGGCTTTCGCGCATCTACTATGCCTTTGCTTCTTGCCTTATCTTAAATAGTAAAGTAACCTTTCGCGCTAGACACTTACCTCTTTTGTCTGGGTTGAAGATTTTTATTAACTTATCAATAATTTAACATGTTATGATACATAGTTGAATGTATGATATTTTCGGGGTACCAATTATTAGTACTAATCAACGACTATTTAATCAAGCTTTTAAAATTTATTTATTTTGAAAAAAAAAATCTTGTCAGAAGTATTTTTCGAAAAAATACTTTTGAAAAATAGCAGCTAGTGTTTGGCTAACAATCAATTTGAAAAGAGAAACAACTTGTGCTTGGATAAGTTTTCTAAAGTACTTGGAAAAATTACTTTTTCAACTTTCCAAAAACTTTCACTATTACTCAAAAACTCTTATTTTTTTAAGAAAAGCTTTGATCAAACACCTCAACCCTCTAAAAAAATATTTTTGACTTTCTAGAAACTTGAGCAAACATGCTATAATTATAATGGGTTACTTGTAAAACTATATATTTTAAATAACTTGAGTAGGTAAAAAAAAAAGTGTAATACTATAATTCTTACTTTTTCCTCCTCCTTAGCTTCAGCTTTGGCCTTGCGCATGGCGCTCATATCATTAAACTTTTCCTTGATAGCCTGCATTTTTGCCTTCAAAAATACTTCACAAAGAACTCAGACAGATGATTTACTTTAAAATTTGAAAAAAAAATGGATTTTGATTTTGGAGTAAAAACTTTATCCATGAGAGCTACTATTTATAGGTTTGTTTGTAACTATAATTAGACAATGGTTATAAATTATTCTTCCTATTCCGTTAAAAGAGATCTTGTTTTTCTCAATACAATGGTGAGAAAGCACAACATGTGTCAATAACAAATAAGACTCTTTATATAATCTACGATTGTGAGATTTTTTGCTTCTATTTGAACGGGTCTTTGTCTTAAACCAGTTGTTGTGCACTAATTTTTCTTCTTCTAATTAATTCTTTTTCACTCACTCACTCCTCCTTTTTTTTTCTTTAATTACTTCAAACTGAGTCACAATTTATTGTCACTAAATGATTGGTACAGTTTGTAGAAGAGAGACAAAGCATGACCTTCTTGTACAAAATAAGAATTTGGTAAACCAAGTTAATGACAGATGAATAGCTAAATGAACTATTTAAAAAAGGGCAATAAAGCTAATACTTAGAGACGATCTTAAGAGTCATAATTAGATCGCTACCTATTAGAGTCAAATTAAAATTAAGTTACACTAAACTTATAATAAAAAAAATCATTCTCAGGGAATAAAACTTATTAAATTCACTACAAAATCTCTCCCACTAATTAACAATTATAATAAGTGAATTTCACTACGAAACATTAAAAAGAATATGCTAATCATTAGATAAATAGAATACTAACATTGGAAAAAATATTAGGACAAATAGTCGGTGATCCGTTTCGTTTGCAAAGTATACAAAAAAAACAGACTTGAGAGTTCTTTAGGTTTTTTTCTCTTTCAAATTTATTTTATGTTGGTCTTTGAGGTTCAATAAAATTCTATTTTGAAGCTCAACATCTCTGTCTAAATTGCACTGATCTATTGATATCTAATTTATAGTACTTTGATCAATAGGAGGAAAAAACATAAAATAAAAAAGCATTCTCCAACCATGTTCCAACAGCATATTATGAAAAACAGAAAGAAGAGTCGTGTAATTTAAACTACAAAAGGGTAAAAATAATAAATTCATTAACCCCAAAAAGTACACTTGAAGAGTAAACAAACTCTAGCTAAAAGTATATCACACTTCAAAACAATGTAATATAAGAACGAAAAAGTTGACATAATATCAAAATTAAAAGGTTGTCGAGTATTTTAAAAAAAATCTTGAACTCCAATTTATTCGGGACTGAGGCCTAGTTGTTATGCATCTTCTTCTTCCCTTCTACCCTTCTGCGGTATCGGAGTCATTTTTATTATTTGCCTCAGAATTGTTCTTCTTGTGTTTCTTCATGATACAGCTGACAAGAAAATAAAGCACAAAAACTAAGACGACCACCACTGAGACCTTTAAGGAATGGAATTAGGAGGCCATGCCAACTATTTTCACCCCAGTTTTTCTGATTTTTGTTGGAAATTTGTCTTTGGCGGGAGTTGCGACCGACCAACTTTAACGGCTTAAACACTAGCGTTACGTATGTTGGAGAATCCGGTTCTTCACACATGCATGATCTACTAAGTACGTAGATAACCGTAGGGCCAAGAATCGTCAAATTTCATTGAGAAATGAAAGAGATATTGGTCCACGAAGTAAGGTGTTTGAAACATGGAAAGTGTGGTATTGTGTTCAATTCTCCCTCATCGGTAGAGGAAGAAAGAATTGTTGTGTATATAAGACTCGAAATTGGTTTGGGGTTTGGGACCCCAAGGGGTATCCCATGTGTTTAAAGGAGGGAGAACCTAGATGTGCTTCGGTTCAAGGAAAGACCACACGCGCGCCGCCGCCGCCCGCCCATCCGGTCCGGTTCCGGGGTCCACGGGCCGAGGGCTGTGGGCTGTGGGCTTTCTGATATTATCTTTTTGGGCCAGAGAACTTTTCCAGATGTACAGTTTGGACCAGAATTCTTTCAGATGTACAGTTTGGTCCCTGAAGTTTTCAGAACGTCAGAATTTGGACAGTCAAAGCTGAAACGCCAAGCTCTCAATTCAGCCATTTATTTTGGCTGAATTACTCCTCCTATAATGGCCAAATCCATTGGTCTTTCACCATTTATGTTGGTGACTTTACTACCTCCGTAATGGCCATTATTTGGCTATTATGGAGGCAGTTTTTCAACCCCTCCATCACCTATATAAACACCCCCTTACACCATTGTTGAGCACTAAGAACACACATATAATATACACGAAATTCAGAAGCTTACACAAGCAGAAACTTTTCTTCTTCCTACAACTTCCAAGGCATCATTTCGTTACTCAATATTCTTCACGGTAGCTCTTGAGTTTCCTTTGCTCAAGTGTTCTATTGCTGTTTTATCTTGGGAGACAAATTGTCCAGGACGTATAAAGGATACATACGGGGCAATATTGTCTTAAGGACAGAGTGCCACACTCGACTCAGCAAAACCAGTTTCCATTTTTCCGTCTTCAACAAAATTGTAATTTCAGTTTTGTGGATCTATTGTAATTTTCAGATTACTAGTTGAATTATTGAATATTTGTTTAGCCTTTCGAATACTTGTAATAGTTATATACTTCCCGTACTGCTTTATAAAGTACCATAGAGCAAAAATACCCAACAATTTTCACCTCCGTAATTACTATTATTTGCAGGATTTTCCGAGACAGTTATTTGTGAAGACATATTGAATTTGTACTATAGAGAAGAGTGTAAGAAGGGAAAAATTATGTTGTGAAGATGGTGCATAGGAGAGGGTCGAATAGACCTTTATTATAGGTATTATCTGTCACTTATTCTTGGAAAGAAAAAAAAGGAAAAAAATAGGGAGGATTTATTAAGTAACTTTACTTATTATTAAAGTAACATCCTCCTCTTTTTGGTTATAAAAGAAAAAAAGTGACTTTCCTTATTCATATGCTTGCCTTAAGATTGATGGGAAATAACGTATAAAGAGTCTTTGAAATCAAGAAACAATCCCATGCTAGCAAAAGGAAAAAAAATACGAACCATACATAAGGTAGAAAGGAAAAATAATACTACTAATTTATAATTAGTAATCTTATTGGTTAAAGTTAAATTAAATATTAGGGTACCACATTCTTGGGGTAACAATAATATTTACGGAAAAATCTGGTCCAAAGAGTTTAAATTCAGAAATAATCCCACAGAATAATTTCCAAAGAATACTATTATTAATGAACACGCTTAAATTTTGAGGTTAAATGTACCCCTAGTCACTTTGAGGGTTGTGTTTTTAAAATATGACAGTTCTTGCCGTTAATTCAAACTTCAGCGTCCTGGAGTTCAGTTCTTGTATTTTGAACTTCAAAATAGTAATTCTATAAATTTAAATTTCAGGCCACTGTCCAGAATTTCGAACTGCAATTTCTACTGTTGCACCTATGTATTGTTCTGCCTCCCAATAAAGCGTTAGCATTCAAGGCAGAGTAAAAATATTTTCTTTCGTCCCATGCAATTGGATTACTAGAAGTTCTACTTTTAAAATGAAGAAGCACTGCAGAAGAAGTGCAACAGGAGAAAGCAGCAACCAAGTGATTGGATTTTAAATACATTGTAAACTATAGTTATATACTCCATATGTTTTATGGAATAGTTAGTTATAACTAATGAAACATTCCTTCGCTTTCAGGAGAAAGCGAAGATAAAAAACAAGAATCAAATAGCATCATTAAAAGTGGACTATCTAATGTCATTTCTACTAAATTTTGTAGAGACAAAGATTGCAAAACAAGCCTATAGAAAGCCCGAGTGATAGGGTAAAATAAGTAACACTCCTTAAATTTTGGAAATAATTTTTTGAAGAATACCAAATTATAAAACACTGACTAATTAGATGCAACCATAAGTCATTAGTCTAACATAGTGTCATGACCAAAAATGGGATGAAACATGACCGATATTTGGCGATCAAACTACTCAGTCTGTTCCTCATCATTGACCTTATTAGTAGTATCAACGAGATCATGGGCGGAGCTAGGGTACTGCAAGGGTTCATCTGAATCTTCTTTATGTATATATAGTAGATATTGAATCCACTTGACTTCTGTGCACGTCTATAATATTATATTTTAAATTTTCTTAGTGAAAATCTACTTGCGACGCAACAATATTATAAAAGAAATCCACGAGGGTTTAAAACGTACAGTCAATTTGAATTCCAATCCACAGGAGTACATGAACATCTAATAACAGAATGAGGCAGAATTAACGGGATGCAGCCCAATGCTATATCATAACGTAATACTATTATGTTATGATCTACTATTGTCGAAAAATTGTATACTATTATGAAATGCTGTAAAATAATACTAATGATAGTCGAAAATTATGAGTTTTTTTTGCAGAAGTTAGAACTATACAACATTATGAAATTTTTGCAAGTTTTGATCTTTTAACATATAGTCGTCGAAAGTGTTTTCCTTTTTACAAATATTAGGCCCTTTTTCGATGGCCTTTCCATAAAAGTATCTCTTTTTTTGGTCAAATTTCCATAAAAAAAATAATGGCGTGCATGGCCGTCAAAAACATTGGAAAGAAAAAAAAAACATTGGGAAGTTTACTGCATTATTCGGGTGTGTTATTAGAAAATATTGAGCCTGCGTATCTTCAATGCATCTTAAAACACAAAGTATAGGCAAATTGCTATCAAGCAATGTTGAAATAACGCATTAAGAAACAGAGACTTCAGATAAATCGATCATTGATAGCTTAACATCTCTTTCTATAAATTGCACTAATTAATCTTCTTGATAGTATCTAAGTTAGTAGTTTGACGAGAAGAAAACAACATAATTTGGAAAAAGGGCAAGCACTATCCAACCTTGTTCCAAACATATTATGAAAAACAGAAGAAAATTCGTGTAAATTATAAACCTAAAATAAAATTGAAGGAAAATAAAAGCATACTTAACTAACAGTAATTTCTTTCTCCCCACAATATAACAAAAAGAAACAAAAAATATTGATATAAAAAATAAAAAATTAGAAGAATGTCGAACTATATATTCTCTTTTTCTTCCCTCTCTACACCTTAGACGTAGCATCATCACTTTTTTTTTTGCCTCATCGCTATCCTTTTTTGCTTCATCACTATCCTTTTTTGCCTCATTATGTTGGAGGATTTATTTCTTCTGACCTAGAACAACGAAGCCTAAAACACCCCAAAGGGCTTTGTTTGAGATATGCCAACCATCTTCATTATTAAATTTTGTATTAGTAGTACTATTTACTGCAGGAATAATATTCTCCAAACCTGTTGTTTGATTAGACATATTGAATTCAACTAGAAAGAAGAATATATAAGAAGAGAGTTTATTTTTGTGTGAACATGGTACATAGAAGAGTGTCCGAGATGTAAAGAATAGATATTGGGCCTAATTTAACCTCAAAAGCTAGCTTGTAGGGTGAGAATTGTCCAAGTCCATATAATAAGTCCATGTTCCCATTCCATATCCGATGTGGAAATCTTAACACTCTCCGCACACCCATACCTTGTTAACTGGAGCGTGAATAATATAATTTGGGGGGTCAACATCGGTGAACAAAGAATTGGAATGAGTCTGACTCTGATATCATGTAAAGAATGGATCATGGGCCTAACTCAACCCCAAAAGCTAGCTTGTAGGGTGAGGATTGTCCAAGTCCGTGTTCTCATTCCATATCCGATGTGGGACTCTTAACACTCCCCGCACGCCCAGACCTTGTTAACCGGAGCATGGATAATATAATTTGGGGGCCCAACAATCGGTGAACAAAGAATTGGAATGAGTCCGACTCTAATACCATGTAAAGAATGGATCTTGGGCCTAACTCAACCCTAAAAGCTAGTTTGTATGGTGAGGATTGTCCAAGTCCATATAAGGAGTTCGTGTTCCCATTTTATATCCGATGTGAGACTCTTACCAATAATGGATCTTGGGCCTAACTCAACCCCAAAAGCTAGCTTGTAGGGTGAGTCCATATAAAAAGTTCATGTTCTCATTCCATTTTCGATGTGGGACTCTTAACACTCCCTCACACGTCCATACATCGTTAACTGAAGTGTGGACAATATAATTTGGGGGCCCAACGACGAACAAGGAATTAGAATGGGCTCTGATACCATGTAAATAATGGATCTTGAGCCTAACTCAACCCCAAATCCATGTTCACATTCCATATCTGATGTGGTACTCTTAACAAGAGAGTCCCTATTTATATTTTACACGTATCATCATGTATTAAATTCTTGGAAATAATTAAAAGAGGAAAGAGGAAGTAGGAAGAACTAAGTAATTTTCCTTGTTAATAAGAAACATCCACGTATTTGAGGTTTGATGGAAAAATAAAAAGAGAGAAAAAAGGTAACGTTCCTAAGTCATATGCTTGCGGCCTTAACATTTATGGAAATTAGGCGCTGTCTGTCTTTAAAATCGAGAAATATTCCCATACTAGTAAAAGAGAAAGAAGGAAAAGAATAAAAGAACAATAAATAGAGTAGAAAATAAAAATAATACCTATGAATGTTTATTTTATTTTCTTTTTTTGGCTAAATGTTAAGTTTATTGGAATGGTCTATATTACGGTGCCACATTCTTGACGTAACAATGATTTAATGGTCTGGTATAAAGAGTTTAAAATAAGGAAATAAGCCCACAGAAGCAGCTCAAAAACACAATGTATAACTTGCTATTTTGTGTTGAATTTCTTGGAACTAAGAACATGCCATAGTCCTTAGACACAATACGAAATTAAAAGACGGGCTACCTTCAGTAGAAACTCGAAGGATTTAGACGTTGCGAGTTGAAGATAGTATTGATCGCAAACACCTCGTTCAAGACATATTGGATGTTCTTTTTATGACCTGAAGAAGAGTTGGGAGATCAGAAATCGAAGTCATGGAGTTGTCCGTCTCTATAGTCCAATAAATAGCCTCTTATCGTGTATTTATTGTTAGCATTGAAGTTGATAATTTTGGAGAATCATCCTTGTGGAATTCAAAAAATGTAGTATCAAACTCTTAACTTTATTTGTTTTTGACATATATATTAAGTTTGAGTAGAAAATTATTTAAGCTTGAAACCATGCGTGGGAATGTGCTCAAACCTGCACGGAGATGGTCTTTGTAATACTGATTGTGATGTGCCTTATGATATCAATTTGATTGTAGCTCTTCTACAGAGGCCACTAATCCCTTTTAGGCTTTAGCCCCTTAAATTATATAAAAGGAATACTACATACATGCCATATAGTTTTCTCCATTTCCCCCCTTTTTGTATTATTTATCGAGTTATCTTGCTCTTAACAATTATCGTGGATGTTTGATTGATCAATTTCTGTCCACGGATCTGATGCTATATGATATGAATAGCCCTCTACTGTTGTAAATTATAATCCTCCGATATACTTCGAGCTATCGATACCTTAATCATTAGTAAATCATCTCGTATTTGCCTTGACTTTAAAGGAACTCCAGCACGGACTGGCTGGTCAAAATCTTGACAAGGTGGATTCGATGTGTCAAAATATTTCAGGTAAAGGTTCATATTTACCCTTCTAGTTTTGACTACATGTTACAATTACCTTCTGTTACTATTTGTTTATTATTTTTGAATCTTTTGGGGAAGATTTGATATTTTAGTATTAACAATTAACCATGTCAAGCTTAATCTTGCAATACAAACTGATGGAAGAAATAGAATTTACAGGCAAAATCAAAAGGGTAAGTGATTCATTCCTCCAAATACAGTACAGTATTATTGGTTGTGAAAATATTTTGCCAGCCACTCAATCAATCTAGCTACCTCGATAGGTGGAGAGTGAGAATGGTGATAGCAGCAGAGGAACATGAAAATGATCCCATTTCTGGGATTCTCTGATCTCAAACACAATAGAGACATAGGGAAAAAATCCATCAGGATTATACCTACCGGTGTTGAAACTTATCCGGTATACACCTGGGACCAAAGCTTCAACCATATTCATCAACTGACCACTTCGTCCATCTTTGTCCGTAGCTGATGAGCCTAGTATTATCCAGCCACCAAAATTATCTTTCCCAAATTGTGGCCTTGCTTGGTTGTCTTTCCACATCTCCAGTCGTACTTCAATGCCATTTGCTGGACATCCACGACTAGTATCCAGAACATGGGTTGTGATGGGCGGGCGAGTTCTCTTTGGAATATGAGCTGGTTTTGCTCCAGTTGCAGCAGTCAAATGTGCTCCAATAATGTTTACACGATCTTCTACAATTTAAGGTTCAATGGAAAATATAACATATGGTACTGAACTAGGAACTGCAAATAGAGATTATAATTCAAATATATTAAATATTCGTTGAATTTTAGAAATAGTTAGCATCACTGTATACTTGAAACTGAGTTTCTCTAGAAGATGCATCAGAAAATTGAATAATTGAGAAGATCAGGCGAAGATGTTTTGCAGATGGTAAAGTTTATGAAGAGAAGATCTGAAAGAAATTGTGCCCACTTCATTTAGAAAACGTTAAAAGGATTTTTACACAACTATGTAAAGCAAAATCAGTGTAGTGGGAGAATGAGGAGCACCTTCTCAAATTTTGAGATTAAGATAATGAATTTCATAAATACAGAAAAGCAATTAAAGCTAATAAACTTTAAAGATAAACAAAAAGATGGAATCACCTTCTGCTTTTGTCGCAATATTAGTTGTAGACAAGGGTTTAATTGTAGGAGCAGTATCTGTTCTGTCTGAGAAGAGCTTGGAAAGGCGTAATTCAGTTATTTTCGTTTGCTCCTGGGCTGCAATCTCAAACTCAATTATTGGTCTGTTCTGGTACCGTATCTACAAGAGGAAAAGTTGAAGCGGAACATGAGTCAATCTTTAAATGACAAAACAGAAAACAAGTTTATTTCACACTGCCCAGTAGAAAAAGTAATACAAAGTCTGTTGTTTGGAAAGAAGGGCTACATACTCTACTTCCTGATCTCTAAAAAATGTGAAGAATAGTGATTGAAGGCCATCAGAGAATATAGGTCTTATCGGTTTAGAAAAGCGAGGGGCAAAAGATGTCCTCATGGGAAAAACCATTCATTCATTAGGGGGAAAATGGGCAATGTAAAAACTTCTTCCAATGAATACAAATCCCTCCAATGACATTCAGGAAATGGTTGGACTATAGTTATTGTTTGTTGACGTATATTATCAAAAGGAGCATGAATGGACCCACATTCTGCTAAAAACTGAACTGTCATAAGATTCAAGTAAGAGTAAATGAATAGAGAATCAGAGATATAATGAGGACCCATTTCCATTTCAATGGACAAGCTAGGTGGAGCTTTACACGAGACAGGTTTATCACATGGTAAAAGTTATCTGAGGCCAAGGGAGCAGCAGCAAAGGTGTTTGAGGAAATGCTAAAGTATTGGTGCACATTCACACGCATTACCTTCATAAGTTTGGCCTATTAGAATTAGATAACGGAAATTTCTTCGCATATGCTACTATCTTTTCCTACAGCTCACGACTGACTTCCAAAGATCACCCCTTTATGATGCAAGAGGATGGAGGCCAGATTTGGTATTCTCACATCAATTATAGTCATTTTTCTATATCTCAGTGCACAGTTAGCCCACAAGGGACCAAATTCTGGTGGTTTCCATAAAATATTGCAAGGATGTCAAGATATCAAACATTTGAGAGTAGGTTCACAGGATACAGTTCAAAATGGAAGTCTGTCTTGACTCTTGACATCAGGGGGACTGTAACATAATTTCTACCCCTTTAGCAGTGAAGGATTGCTCTAAGTACCCCGACCGAGTGTTTTGAACTCATATGATTCGTGCCCTAAAGTCAAAAGCTTTTGCTCTCAAAATATAATATTATAACATGTCTGACTATAGATGAGGTTACTAAAATATATACGATCATTCTATCTTCAAACCGAGAGACTTTACCTTTAACTCTGATAGTATCTCAGGGGTACTTCTCCCTGAAGCACATATCAAGAAGAAAAATCCAAACTTCTCCCTATAGCGAGCATTCCCCTCAAATAGTTCCTGCAAGATCAATTATTAAGCAAACTCTCAACGTTGACTGCACAAAGTAAAAGTTGACCTACTTGTACAGAGAGTTTAATCTACTGCCCCAGTCAACAACCAAAAAGGGTAAAAAAATACTATTTTGCATTTGATTATCAATTTCTTAAATGCATATATCTTTAGGTCATAACACCTGTAAAGTAGAATCAGTAGCAGTGGCCAGAGCTGTTGACTGCTCTCCTTTGCTCCACCTGCAAGAGACACTAAAGTTTACCTTCCAGTCTGACGAAGTATTAGCATATAGCTTAGAGAAGATGTCGTAAAATTGTAGGTCTGTGGGCGGGAGGATGGACATGGGGAAGCCACAGAACAACGGCATTAAACAGTTCTCTCAAACCACATAAATCTAGCAATCTTTCTGGTTGTGAACGTTGCGCCTCTAAGGCCAACATATAGCTCAGTATCGCATTGAGACAAATGTTAAAATGGATGTGCGATCATATAAGATTAGATAAATAAAAAATGTGCATGTCTGACAGAAATGTCAAATAGCACACATATAAGAGAATTGAAGAGTTGCCCAAAAGAAGCACACCATTAGCATTATTTATTCAATTTGGTTTTGATAATCCATGCAACACCATTTGATTTCACGAACTTAAATTCTAGTTGCACATAGCTTCAAGCACAACTGTAAAAATACTATAGTCGATTTTCGGAATTTAAGTATTCTAGAATTTCTTACCCAATATCTTAGATACTACGAAAGTCTCTACAATCTTATGTACTATTGACCCTTCGATATTTGTCTTTTAAATACCTAACACCAACGAGTCAATATTTGAACTTTAAAATTATAAAAAAAAATAGCATGAATCATGATCACAATTTACCTTCTTTCCGAGCAAGTAGCAAGATTTAATCAAACTGTTAAAAGTAAAAAGTAATAAATAAAGACTAGGATAAGGAAAAACATTAAATCTTCAGAAAAGGGAAAAAAAAGGAAAAACTTTGAATTGTACTGGGCAAAAGTAGGGCTTTTGTGATCCGGAGAAGGGCTTTGACCAATTTGCGGATGAGCAGCAAAAGCTTCAAGCCACCCATTTACATCAACCTGACCCAGTTCAAATTAATAAACCAATCGATTAAAATCAGTAGGGAACAAAAAAAAAAACGAAATTGGGCACTGGTGAAATGGGTATATAAATAACCTTGTTGAACCAGATATCTCTGGCAGCATGGATAGCATCTTGGTGAGTGGAAAAGGGGCCAGCTGCTACCATTTCCTTAGCGAATTTGGTGCTCCCACAGCAAGCCAAGAAATCTTTTTCATCAAACATTGATCCCATTTCTGAAAATTTTCAGATTAATTAGCACCAGAGAACAAATTTGAGGACTTTCAAATTGGGTGTAGAGTTGGCAGTGAGAAGGAAACTGACAGCTAAAGTAGTGAAGTTTGAGCTGATGATGAAATGGAATCTATGATTTCATTTGCAGGGATTAAATGTTTTTTTTTAGAAAATCATTTGATACTCATCAAGACTCAGAGATTTTTATTACACTTTCATACCTTTAATTTTGAATATTACAAAATCTTCTACCTTTTCGTATTTTGTCTAACAAAACTATACTGCAATTTGGAAAAGAAAATGATAAAACTGGTCAATTATGTTTGAAGGTAGGTTAAATTAAGTCTTTTAATTATGCACTTAACTGTTTTGATACTTTAAGTTTGTCAAAAAATAGCATTGTTAGTCTTAATCAAATATATTTACTAACTTTATTGGATTGATTTGACGGGAACTATAAAATAAATAAAAAACTAGTTGGGAACTCATATTTACAACAACAACATACTCAGTGTAATCCCGCATAATAGGGTTTAGAGAGGGTATGTGTACGCAGACCTTACCCCTATCTTAGAAGGTATAGATGTTGTTTCCAAAAGACATTCGGCTCAAGAGAAAACATGATAAAAATGTCAAATAAGGTTCGAAGAAAGTAAAGTAAAGAGATCATAACAAAATACTATAGATAAGCATTAATGGAGAATTTTGAACAGTAAATACATCATATTAGTTCGATAATTAGAGTACAAGAAATAGCAGACAGTAACAGAAATTGAAGGACAGAAACCCACAAGATAACACTACGCCTGCTAGTATGGAAGGACACACGAGACACATACCACTACCTAACCCTCCACCCTAATCCGCATCCTCCACAACCTCCGATCTAAGGTCATGTCCTCGGTAAGTTGCACTTGCGTCATATCCTACCTAATCACTTCTCCCCAATACTTTTTCGTCATACCTTGGCCTCTTTTGAACCCGTATAAAGCCAACCTCTCGCACCTGCACATTGAGGCCTCCGTCCCTCTCCTCTAAACATGCCCGATGTCACGACCCAAACCGGAGGGTCATGACGGGTACTCGAACCTTACTTGCCGAGTACCACTAATCATATATTTAGCGTACATCCTTAATTTTGCATGGCCATGAGGCCTCCACGAGATATCCCGCTGACATATTAAAATAGTAAACTGGAAAGGAGCTATGTAAAATCCTGCAATCAGAAGGGCCCAACCTATATACATATACGTATCAAGGCCGACAAGGCCATACATGACTACTATACACAAGACATCTGTCCACAAGCCTCAAGAGTGTACGTAACATCATAAGGTCGGGACACGGCTCCGCAATACCCCTATGCATATCAAATATATCGTACCACGACTAGATAACAACTTTGGAACAAATAGAGTGCTCCAATATCAGCTGAACCAGCAACCTACCAGTGCAAACCGTCACCCTATCTACCTGAGCCCGTGGGCATGAAACACAACGTCCCCCAACAAAAGGGACGTCAGTACGACTGATGTACCGAGTATGTCAAGCATCAAAATAGCATAATAGAGACCTGAAAGTAACATGAGACAAGAAACAACTAACCAGTAGAGAATGCCTCTAAGGGCCATAATATGCCTAAGCACCATATCTGTGCAGAATGCCTCTGAGGGCCATAATATGCATATGTATCATGTCTATGTAGAATGCCTCAGAGGGCCCTAATATGCCTAAATGTCATGCACAATGCAAATGCGGTCATTCATATACATATGCGTATACAACGCCATCAAGACTTTGTGGGCATCCCATCATATCATATCAGCATTTGTGGGCATAGTCACCATTGTGTATATCTGTACCAGCTGCAGGTGGTGTGCGTATATAATGCCTTCCCTTTTCCCATATCCCATACATATATATAATGCATACATATAGTAGAGTATATAACTCATTTGAGGTCAAGGTATGTACATGAATGTAATGCATTAATGATATGATAATAAGACATTATAAGTTCGTCGGAGTGATGTAATATCGCTTTACCTCCGATTAACATTATGAATACTAACATCTTTCCAATATACCTCAATAGGGATTTAGGAACGTATTTAGACATGCTTTGACAATAGGATTGAATAACATAAACATCATTAACTACTAAGAGTAGAATCATTTATGGGACAATATTACGTTTGCGTTTCGTACTTAGAACATGCAAAAAGAAAGAAATGATTTGCCTTAACATACCTTCCATTGGTATACACGTCAACACAGTGTATGCAAGTTCTATAACGCTTCAATCTCAAACAATGGCTACAACATTTAGAGTTTCCCTTCTTCACCTCAATGCAACACACGATTCAACCATGATGTTTTGCTAATACTTCTCGACGTAATTAAATACTCAATTTACTGCTTACGTTTTGCTAACACTTGTTGCCTATATTAACTAAGAGTTGCTGCCTATAATTTCCATGAATTGCTACTTATGATTAGCGAAGGGTGTTGTATCTATGTATATCTTAAAATAAAAGATGTTACATACAAAGGTCTCAGGGGAATCTATTTAATGGACCACGATTTGTCCCTCCTGTATTGATTACCCCATGTTACTTGTTAATCTCCCAAGCTGCCACCATTTGGTTATATTACCTTAGTCACTTAGGTGACTCATTTTAAGGCTACACATAGATATTCCCACTTATACGTATACTTAGCCCACTTAATATTGTCCCCCATTATAATTCATCATCCAATCAATAGACACGTAATTAATTCCTTGATATCAATTTACTTAAATATTAAATCATCTTTAACACACTTCATATACTCATTATCACAATCGTGTGATATGGCTCTAGTCCGTAACCTCTTTTGGGACATACAAAATATTATTTTCAATTTCCGTCGTCACACTTCTTAAGTCCTAATTATTTTGGGATCGCATTCTTTTATATACTAATCTTCTTTATTTGCATACGTGAATATGACAATAATTACCTCTACTCTAGGGTCTACTTATATATGTCTAGCTGTTCAAACCATCATCCGAAAGTACGAGGTGTTACACCCGAACCATCTCAGCCTCGCTTTCCACATCTTGTCCTCCACCGAGGCTACTCCCACCTTGTCTTGAATAACTTCATTTCTAATCTTATCCTTCCTAGTAAACCCACACATCCATCGCAACATCCTCATCTCCGCCACCTTTATCTTCTTGACGTGGGACTTCTTAACTGGACAACACTTAGCCACATACAACATAGTAGGTCTAACTACAACTCTATGAACTTTCCAATAAGGTTTGGTGGTACCTTCTTATCACATAAGACTCTAGAGGCGAGCCTCCATTTCATCACCCTGCTCAATATGGTGTGTGGACATCATCATCAATCTCTCCAAACCTTGGATAATGGACCCAAAATACTTAAAACTTCCTCACTTTTGGATGCCTTGTGTCTCAAGCCTCACTTTCACGTCATCCTCATGTGCTACGTAACTGAAATTGTACTCTAAATACTCCATCTCGGTTCTTCTTAACTTGAACCCTTTGGACTCTAGAGTCTGTCTCCAAGCCTCTAACTTAGCATTAACTGCAACGCAAGTCTTTTCAATTAAAACTATGTCATCCGCAAATAACATACATGATGACACCTCCCTTTGAATTTTTTGCGTCAGTTCATCCAACACTAACACAAACAAAAATAGGCTAACCGTTGATCCCTGATGGAACCCATCACCATCGAAAAATACTCCGAGTCTCCTCCCGCAGTCCTTACTCAGGTCTTAGCTCCATCATATATGTCCTTAATCGCTATAGTATATGCTACTGGCACACCTTTAATGTAACGACCCGTCAGATCGTTTTTAGCTAAAGACTCTTACTTGACCCTTCCTGTAGACTCTGTGTGGGGTTTGTAATGCACGGGGATGAGTTCCATGGATCTCGAGGTCCATGTCTATGCATTTCGGATCAAAATCCAAAAAACTAAAAACTTAGAGTTGGATAGTTTGACTCAAAGTTGATTTTTGGCTAAATGAGTTCGTTTCTTGACTCCGTTGCTTCTAGTAGTTTCGGAGGGTCATTTATGACTTAGTTGAGTCATTGGTTCGCTTCCCGAGGCAATCAGATGTATTTTGTGGCCTTGGTTGATAAGTTTGGATTTTGATTTATCTCGGACGGTTCTTTAAAAAAGTACGCCTTAGCTCGGTTAAATGGAAAATCTGAGGGTACGAGCGAGTTTGCAACACTGTTTACCTTAGACGAACATGTCTAGTTTGAGTCCGGGGGGTCTCGGGGGTGTTTGATAGGAGGTTGGACTGAATTTCCCATTGCTGGTATCTGGTGTCCGCGCCGCGGAGGCACCAGTGTCCGCTCCGTGCGTGTCCGCCTCGGCGAGAGGTTGGCTCACCGAAGCGTAAGTTTGGAAGATGATGGGTTTCCATCGTAGCGGAGGATTTGTCCGCAGGTGTGAGTCCACCGCCGCGGAGTCGTGTTCACCATAGCGCTGGGATGAAGTGTCAAGTGACACCGCTCCAGCGAGGGTTTGGTCCACCGTAGCGGGTCCGCTCCAGCGGAGTCGATTCCGCCGGGGCAAAAGTACTATATCAAGTGCCCTATAAAATCTTTAGGTCAGAATTGCTTTCCCAAAATAGAAAACCTCGAGACCAGAGTCGTCATAAGAGCATTTTCAGAGGTTTAAGAGCAATTTCATCCTTGGGGTAAGTGATTCTTCCTT
Source organism: Anisodus acutangulus (assembly GCA_029783415.1). NCBI lineage: Eukaryota > Viridiplantae > Streptophyta > Magnoliopsida > Solanales > Solanaceae > Anisodus > Anisodus acutangulus. Next base: position 13,072,546 of record CM056492.1, read on the forward strand.
TGTGGATAAGTTTATGCTTTTAAGTTCTTCATTAATTGTGATATAGCATGAATATAAGTTGGGGAACGCCTTCTATCTCGTTTTAAAGCGTTAAAGAGAGAGATATGACATTCTAAAGATATGTCACGCCGCATGAAGAAAGCTGTCAGATGAGCAATGCATGTTTGTGAGATTAAGATAGTTATGTTATTGATTAATGGAGGTCATTGGATCAGTTTACTTGTATTATTGTGAATTAGTGATGGATATTGCTTGAAGATCATGTTTTAAGGTTTAATTTGGTTGTAGAAGCTTACTTCAATTGGGAGAAAATTTCTAGGGTTTCAAATTAGATTTTTTTGTTTATTGTCTAATTGAGAGTTCAAATGTGTATAGATTTCCAATTAACTTAAGAGAGTACTCAATGATTATTCGTTCGCCGGAATCAGCAGTTAAAATTTTGGTAGATAAGAATGTGACTACTTAGTATGTGTTCTTAGTAATTGAGTATAAAAGTTCGAGTTTCGGTAGCGTGGGCCCGGGATGGGTATTTAAAGTCTTGCTTTATGTTGTATTAGCTTATATTAGCGATATAATATGCGTGATTAGACTTCAATTATCACGAGGCACGGAGGAAAGGTAAGACTATCATCGAGGCTTGATCGTATAGCGTTCATGTTCGGCCTAGAGGTAGGATACAAATTGTTCTACTTAGTTTGGGTGCGGCATCAGCCGGTTCAGTAATTTGGTGCCTGTAATAATTAGTCACTTGTTGCTTCTTTTCCCAAATAGTAAGTAGTAGAGCTTTACAGATTCATCATGCAGACTACAGTGGTAAATTGAAATTCTTTTAGCAGGATCGGGTACCGAATATGAATTTGAAATACTTGGAGACAATTATTTGGGTCTTCTAAATTAGCTTGCCAAACAGTACCCAAGCTAATCAGGCGTTTCCGAAATTTGGATTTTGTCAGCCATGCGTGCAATGGTTCTTAGATGATTTGTGGGATCTTCTTTTAGCCACAGGTCGACTTATATGCTATATTATGGATTTCTGGGTGGTAGAAAACCTTTCCTTATGGTTTGTTTTCTTGCTGAAGTTTGTATTTATTTGACATGAACATTGGCACATCGAATAATCAGTTTGTATATCTTGATGTACATTTCCGCTCAGCTTGCATAACAATTATCCAATTGTTTAGTTCCTCCCATTCTGATCTACCTTGAATGCTTTCTGATCTTCCTGTTGTTCACAGAGGTTGCCATTTTTAGAACAAGCACTGGCTAAAGTCAATACGAGTGATCCAGATGTTACTTCTGCCATCATTCGTCGCTTCTCTAACATACCAAAGTTGAAAGCAGAAAGTTCTTATCACAAGTAAGTTCATTAATATCTCTGTTATGGTGTTTGTTTTCGTGCTGATTTATTGGAAGCTATCTTCTAAACAGAGTTCCAGGTCCTATAAGAGGATTATTTTGAACTTATGAAAGAGCATTAGAGCATAGTATTGATGGCATATCACATAAATCATCTGTGGTCTTTCTTATTAGTTATTTTGCTATTGTTTTACTTTTCTTCCTGTTGTTGCAAGTCTATGTTCACTCTACTTTTATATGGCCATTAGAAGTTTAGGAATCGATAGCTTTCCTAAGTTTGCATCGACGGATAGGAAAAAACTGTTCAAATAATACATTAGTCTTCGGAATTTCATGACCCCTTTCTCAACAGTGCACTTATTTAGTTCTGCAATTTTATGTATGCAGGATGAAGATTATTGATCGCTGTTTCTCTCGAGAAACAATCGAAGAAATCATATCTTCTCTTGCAAGTTTGAGAGATGGATGGTTATGCGATGCATTCTTTTGTTTTATGTGGTGAAATTACTTTGTAAAATTTTAATCAAATAAGTTATTAGAATACTTGATGTGAACTTGGCATGAATCATCAACAGGAAAATGAGGCTTTGAACAAGAAGGATGACTGGATCTCTTCAACGATCCAATCTCTGAAGAAAGCATCTTAAACTTTCATTGAGATCAGTAAGTCAATCACTGCTCGGAGATACCATTATGTTGTTACCTGAACAAATATAGTGCCTAGGTTCATTACTGGCTATATGTTTTGGAAGGCTGGAAATAGTATTTTAACTTGTGTTGGACAAACTGGTTAAGAGAACAAATACTCTTCCTTCAACTACAAGTTATGTACTCAACTTCATTTGTCTGGGTACCGAATAATGCTCGTTTTTCTGGAGTCCGTAAAAAGTTATGAAGTTTTTCTATGTTCCTTCGGAAAAGAAAGAAATCGAGTTTTGCTTCTTTATTGGTTTTGTTCAACTGAGCAACTAATAGCTGTGAAAGGTGTTCCTAACTGCATGATCTGGAGAATCTAATTCCAATCTGAAAGAAACTCAGCTATTTTTTTCACTGAACTTCCTAGTATTTATTTACGCATCTACTGGTCATTTATAGGAAAGACAGGAGCAATATGTATTTCAAGGACTAAAATAAATTCAAATTGGAATCATTTAGTTTTGCTGTGTTGTAATGGAGATACAAATGACCTACTTTATTATTATTTTCTCGAGTACCGGCATGCTTCTTGCTTTGTTAAGTTAAAATACCTTTTAGACAGTTATCAGGTGTAAATGCATGGTAGTTATTGTTGGATATTGTAAATCAGTACGGGAAGTAAATAAATATTACAAGTGTTCGAAAGGATAAACTAATAGGCCAATGTTCAGAACTGCCGCAAGCTTGTTGTGTCTTGAATCTTGATAACCTGAAATCAAGAAACACTAAATCTGAATGGTTACAACTGTGTGCTGAGTTGAGTGATTGCACTCTGTCCTTAAGACAAGATTGCCCCGTATATATGTTTTTACGTTAGCGGGCAATAGTCTCCCAAGATAAAACAACACTTTAATCTCAACACTACAAAGCAAATAGGTTGAGTCTGACGAAGAAAAAAAATACGAATCGACTTGCTGAAGAAATGGAAAAGGAAGGAAGAGTTTCTGTTTTCGTCCAACGTTTTTGGACTGACTTTCTCTTCTGTTTTGTCTCTGTGTATATAGTGTGTCTCTGTTGTGTATATCTTGTGAATATGTGTGTCTTTGCTCACTGTTTTTCATCACTGTATGTGCTGCTATTTTTGTGTTTGTATGCACAACACAATTGAGCCAAAATGCATCAATATATAACATGGAGGAGGGACTCCTCAACTGCCACAAATAAGGCTGTTAATGGCATTATTGAGGGCTGTTAATGGCATTAGAGAGGGCTGTTAATGGCCATTTAGAGATGCTGATTATGGTCATTGAATGAGGGCTATTTATGGAGGAGTTAACAGCCAAGTAATGGCTGGATAATGCTCCAAATAACATCCCAAACGGTAGGCAGAAAGTTTCTGCCTTCCGTCATTCCCAAAATCAACTTTCCAGAAACTCTAGGGACCAAACTAAAAATATTAAGCAATTTAGGGTCCAAAAAGATAATATCAAAAAGTCCCAACAGCCCACAGCCGTGACCCAAGCCAGGACGGGATGGGGGGGAGGCGGCGGCGCGCGTGTGAGCTTTGCCTTGAACCCAAGCACATATATGTCCTCCCTCCTTTAAACACATGGGATACCCCTTGGGTTCCCAAACCCTTAACCACTTTAGAGACTTATAAAGAGAGCAATTCTTCCTTTTTTCACCGATGTGGTAGATTTGTCCCACACCATATTTCCATGCCTCAAACACCTTACTTCGTGGACCAATATCTCTTTCATTTCTCAAAGAAATTTGACGATTCTTGGCCCTACGGTCATCTACTCACTTAGTAGATTATGCATGTGAGAAAAGACAAAGCCTCCAATATGTGTAACACTAGTATTTAATTCATTAAATATGGATGGACGCATCTCCCCGCCAAAGGCAAATTTCCAACAATTAATTTCTTTCATGAAATGGAGGAAGAAAGAACAATGTGAAAATTCTATGTTTTATATTACACTTCTGGAGAAGTTGGTCGGATCAGCTGTTTGGTTATGATCAGGTCAAGCACTCTAAGAATAGATTGTTAATGATACCTCTTTTACCATACACTTTTCCTCAATTTAAAGTATAGTGACTGGTCCTCATACTGGTTTTTCCTTTTACAGATTCACCTCTGTTGGCTTTGTCCCTATACATGGGGAATTCAATTGAATTAAAAGTTCTAAATTATCAAGAAAATGTTGTTTATTTTTGTTGGAAATTTACTAAATGTGAAAATAAGTATATCCCATTAATTTATGACTCGAACAATTGGGATCGCACGTCGGAAACATCGTTTCCACACACGTGCACACGTAGTGCCAAGTATCGCAAATTTCATTAGTGAAAGAGATATTGGTACATATGTAATACGTTTGAGACATAGAATTATGGATGGTTATTGGTCAAATGACAAAATATTCCACGTTGGTAAAAGAAGGAAGAAGTGTAAGATGAAACGAGTCGAAAATCGCCGCGGAGCCGTGAAGTGCCGCGACGCCACACCGTCGGAGCCGCGGCGCTAATTGGTTGGGCAGTCTCTGGAGCCGCGGCGCTAGTTCACAGCGCCGCGGCGCTTCGGAGACAGAATGCTGCGACGGGAAGTTGGAAAAATCTGACATTTGGGCTAGTTTTGGAGCATTGATTCTCCATTACTTGCCACATGAATTCAGCCATTATTTGGCTGAATGTAACCCCTCAATCAAGTGCCATTACATGGCTATTGAAGACCATTAGTTGGCTAGTTGAGGGGTCTTCTCATTACACTATAAATTGAGGCCTTTGGCTCAATTGAAACACACTACTCAACACTTAGAAAATACTCCAGATTTTCTGATTTCATCTTCTTCCTCTCTAGCAAAGTCACTATACTCAAAGTTCTTCAAGAGTAACACTTGAGTTTCCTTTGCTCACTTGTTAAAGTTGTTGTTGTATCTTGGGAGACTATTGCGCAACACCGTAAAATGAGATATACGGGGCAATCTTATCTTAATGAAAGAGTGTCATCACTCGACTCAGCGAATCACACAAGCAATCGGTTAAGTTCTTGATTTCCAGTTTATTGTAATAGTTAGTTTATCCTTTCTATTATTGTAATAGTTACTTAATTCCCGTTCCTACAACAATTGTATCCCAACAATTTTAAGACAAGATTTGTTGTAAGTAAGTTAGAAAGATGACTGGCATAAATCAAACTGCTTCTGATTCTGTTGCTGCTGCTCAAGGCAATCCATTTGCCTTCTCCACTGCTCAAGGCACTTCTAATGCCTTTCCGGTTGCTCAAGGCTCATCCAACGCCTTTACTACCGCTCAAGGGAATGTTGTCGTTCCTCCACCCGCTGGATTTCACCATGAACGGCCTGAAAAGTTCATGGGGTCAAACTTCAAGAGATGGCAACAAAATATTCTATTCTATCTGACTGTTATGGGAATGACACATTTCCTAACAGAAGATCCTCCACAAGCTGGAGATGAAATGGACCATTCGCCTTCTGAAACGGGTGAAGGGGCCTAGTATCCATGTCATTAATGGCATGAAGATGGTTCTTGATGTATGGAGTCATAGTGATTTCATATGTAAGAATTACATATTGAACTGCTTGTCAGACCCTCTCTACACGGTGTATTGCACCGTTGGCACTGCCAAAGAGTTGTGGGAGAAACTGCAAAAGAAGTACAACGCACAAGATGCATGTACTAAGAAATTCATCATTGGGAAATTTTTGAAATTTCAAATGGTGGATAGTAAAACAGTGATGTCCCAAGTCCAGGAATTCCAAATGATTTTACATCACCTGGATTTAGAAGGAATGAAGCCAAATGAGCAGTTTTTGGTTGCATCACTTATTGAAAAGTTACCTCCTTCGTGGAATGAGTTTATGAGTTACTTAAAACTCAAGACAAAGAAGATGACCTTTGAAGACCTTATTATTAAACTCCAAATTTAGGAAGATAATAAGAAGGCCTTGCCTAGGGGCAAACAACCCGCTGAGGCAAAGACAAATCTGGCTGAGGCCAAATGGAACCCAAGCAAGAAGCACAAGTTCCAGAAAGACGGCAAGACCCAAGCAGCGGAGAAGTTCAAAGGAAACTGTCACCACTGTGGGAAACCTGGTCACATGATCAAGGATTGTCGTAAGCTCAAGACTGAGCAACAAGAGAAGGCCAAGGCTAAGGGCAAGGCACAGGTTAACGTCGTTAAGGACCAGTTTCTGTATGACATGATTGAGAAGTTCTCAGCGGTGGTGCTAGAAGCAAACCTTGTTGAGAATACCATGCAGTGGTGGATGGACACAGGTGCTACAAGACATATCTATTCCAATAGAGATGCCTTCTCCACTTATACACCGGTTACAAATAAGAAATTGTTCATAGGCAACAATGCTTTCTCTGACGTGCTGGGGGTAGGAAGGCAGTTCTGAAGATGACTTCTGGAAATGAGCTCACTCTGAAGGAAGTGATGCATGTTCTTGAGATTAGAAGAAATTTAATTTCAGGTCCTTTATTAGTTAATGCTGGTTTTAGGCTAGTATTTGAGTCCAATAAATTTGTAGTCACTAAGAATGAAATATTTGTGGGAAGAGGATTCGTCTGTGAAGGCCTCTTCAAAGTGAACACCATGTCTGTATTACGTACAAGCAATAATATTGAAGCATATTCTTCTTACTTGCTTGAGTCCTCTAATTTATGACATCATAGATTAGGACATGTCAACTACAAATCCATCCAAAGGTTGGTAAAGTTGGAGTTATTGTCGTCTATCGACGTAAACCCTCAACATAAGTGTGAGGTGTGCGTAGAGGCAAAACTCACAAAGCTTCTTTTTCGATCCGTCGAAAGGAATACCGCTCCTCTAGAACTTATTCACACAGATATATGTGATTTGAAGTTTGCACAACCTAGAGGGGGAACAAGTAATTTGTGATATTCATTGATGATAGCACAAAGTATTGTTACCTTTACTTGTTGAAAAGCAAGGATGAAGCCTTTGAAGCGTTCCGACGTTACAAAGCAGAAGTTGAGAACCAACTAAGCACGTGGATTAAATCCATTTGTAGCGATAGATGGGGAGAATATGTAGCGCTATTTGAGGAATATTGTTCCCAAAAAGGCATTATTCATCAAACGACGGCTCCATACTCACCTCAATCGAACGGTGTGGAGGAACGTAAGAACCGCACATTGAAGAAAATGATGAATGCCTTGCTCATCAATTCCGGTCTTCCCCAAAACACGTGTGGAGAAATCGTCCTTACTACTAATACGATTCTTAACAGAGTCTCACATAAGGGTAAGGATAAAACTCCATATGAATCATGGAAGGGAAAGAAACCAACCTATAAATATTTAAAGGTGTGGGGTTGTCTGGTAAAGGTTGAAGTACCCAAGCCAAAGCAGATCAAGATTGAGCCTAAGACTGTAGATTGCATATTCATTGGATATGCAAATAACAGTAGTGCTTATCGCTTCTTAGTGCATAAGTCAGATATTCCAGATATCCACGGGGGTACAATCATGGAATTAAGGAATGCTTAATTCTTTGAAGGTACCTTTCCTAGAAAGAAAAAATACATAACCTCTCGCAAATGAAGTTATGAACAAAGCTCTCAGGAACCGGGAGTCGTTGATGGCCCGGATCTAGATGGTTCAGATCTAGTGGATCTCGAGGTGGCTGAATATCCGGAATCTAGTGTTCCAGATTCTCAGAACTTGGAGACTCCAGAGATGGAACTAAGATGAAGTAAAAGGGCCAGGAAGGATAAATCCTTCGGTCTTGACTTTGTATCTTATATGGTTGATGATGAACCAAGGACAATTGCTGAAGCATTGTCAACTCCAGAGGCACCGCTCTGGAAAGAAGCCATTGAGAGTGAAATAGGCTGCATTATGCATAACCATACTTGGGAGTTGGTTGATCTTCCTCCGGGAAATAAACTGTTGGGTTGTAAATGGAAACTCAAACGGAAGTATAAAGCAGATGAGTCTATAGATAAGTACAATGCCATGTTGCTCAAATTAAAATAGGACGAGAGATTACCTTGAGAGAACGTTATATGAGACGTCGCTCCGGTGTCCATATACCAATTTGCGTTGGGCGAATTAAGTCCAAGAGTATGCATGGCGGACTCAATATCGGTTGGGATAGCCACTGCCGAATGGGCCTCCTGCCACTGGTTCAACAGTGGACCAAAACTCATTGAACTGTCACTGTTTCGTGACCCAAAAATAGATTTAGGCTGCTGGCTGGTAGTGGGCTGGCCAGTTTGCCTTGGACTGGGCCTGGCCCAATTACCCGACGAGAATGGGAAGGGTGGCACAACCCAAGGCCACTGCCATGCCCACTGTGGTGGTCCGCCACCCCACTAGGTTCGGGACTGCCAGTGCTGGCCGATAGTTGCCTGTTGTCCGCCGTTTCCGCCGCTCTTACAGCCGTGTCCGCCGGAATTTTGGTGGCCTCCACCTTTGCCATTTCCGCAATTTCCACCCCGAATTTACCACCATTTCATCCTTTTTGTCCCCGATTTTGTGATATAGGTTCAAAATGTGTAGTAGCTTCATTGGTTGAGGCGACAACCATGGCGGAATTTGAGACGGTTACAGCCTTTTTGGCGAAACGCGGCTCTTCAAGGATAAGCAATGAACGGGGTTGTTAAAAGTGGTAGAGGATTGCTTTGTCGGATGAGAGTTCCCACGCCACTATACGCGTCGGTAAGGCCGACAACCAATTGTAAAACCAACCGATTGTTTGTAATCGGCGAACCAACGTTCTTGAGTTGATTCGATAAAACTTTGAGGCATTGACAATGGCCGACGCACTCGAAAAATATGCCATGTCAGTGGTGGAGGATTTCTTTCTCCAAAGTGACGGCTCGAGAATTTTTGTTATCTTGAAAAATATCTCGCAAGCGATTCTAGGCCGCTAGAGATGGTTGCATAAATCCACGAAAGAACTATCGCATCAAGTGTGAGCCATAGTTCTTTTTCATCATCGGTTATTAACACATTTTCCTTTCCATTTTTCGGTTGGATTATCTGATGAATAACCCGGTGGGAACGACAACTGATTTTAAAGGGCTCTTCCCAAGTTGCGTAATGAACATTTTTCATCTCAAGAGTGATGGAAATATGAGTTTTGATGTTAGAGATGGCAAGAGCGTGATGAAATGTGAATTTAGAGTCAGACATTGTTGACCGGAAAGAGAAAAGAAGAGTGGAAAAAAATTTGGTGGGTGGTCGGCCGATTTGTGGGAGGGATGGCCGACGGTGGGGAATTTTTTTTGTTTAAAGTAGGATCTTTTTCCCTAATCTTCTGATATCATGTAAGAATATTTTCTTCAATTATCATCTTTCAAAAGTGTGGTTAATATACCACAAATACAACATCCTATTAGACTAGACTTATGTTAAGATGAGTATATGATGAGCTAATATCATGCTATCTAGTCTACCTACCATATATATATATATATATATATATATATATATATATATATATATATATATATATATATATATATAAGATTCTACTATCACTTATACTAATTACTAAGTAATTATAATAAATACAACATTAATTATGATTATTCTAAGACAATAAAATGTTGTTTTCTTTCTTTAGTACTAGCTAATTTGCACAACTTATTAGAACCCCCCTTCCCCAACCCTTGGACCTCAATTTTATTTGCTTAACAGTTGCCTTATTGAAAAGATTCATTTGGATTTTATGCTTAGATTGAGATTATTTGTTTCCGATCGAAAACAATATTTTTATCTCCCAAGGTAGGGGTAAGGTCAGCGTACACTCTACCCTACTGAGACCCCATTTGTGGGACTACACTGGGTATGTTGTTGTTGTTGAATTGATACTATAATAATTTATTTTGGATTTCTAAATTGATAGTAGATCAGTATTGCTTTATTTCAAGTTCTTCAAATAAAAAATGTGATGATACCCGGCTCCACAATCACTTGTTGAATCTCCTTCTACACGGTCCTAATGCCTTAATCTGCAAATTGTTCATATTTGTTTTCTTTTTTTCTGTTCCAGACGAGAGAAGGGAGGCTGCAAGGTGTTGGCAGTTGCCTTGTCCGTGATTATAGGATGGTTTGTCATGTGTTAAGAGGAGAATTTAGCAAGGATTTTTTCGAGGTAGAATATGCCATCTTTCAGCCACACATTTTACTGCATTACAAGACTGACACTTGGCTTTTATTGCAGGGATGCAGAGCCATACTCATCGACAGGGATAGAAATCCTAAGGTGCGTTACATTTATTTGATCATGGATATCGAGAGCTTCTTTCATTCTTGTGTTGGGTCTTTTCACATGTTTTCAGTGGGATCCCTTCAGACTGGAACTAATTACAGATGGTGATGTTAATTGTTACTTCTCCAAGATAGACGATGAAGATTGGGAAGACCTAAAGCTGCCTCCATATGCAATTGACAAGTTTTAAAATTGACTGAAGATCTTGCAGTATTCTACATGTTGCCCTCTGTTCACTAGATCATTATGATTTACTGATAAATGTAAATCCTCTTGAAACATAAGCAGCATAACTTAATTATGCTCGAACTAGTGGGTGTATATCCTTGATTTTGGACTGCAGTTCAGCTAATTCTGTAAGCAATAAAAAAAATTCAATCTTGCCTTTTTTTAAATCTACCATTATATATGTTCTGATCAACATCAGCTTGTATGAAAATTTTCTGAGGTTATTATGACTTGTTAGGTTCCTCCTTTTCCTCTTGATCTATAGTCATATAGATCTTGTTCTTGGATTAACAAAAGTGTGTAAAAGCTCTATATTGCCAGACTCAGCCATGGATTAACAAAAATGTGCCAAAGTTCTTTTTGCCCTTGGCACTGTAATTGGACTCTCATGTCAATCCAAATGACTCATCATTTCTACAAAAGTAAAACTTTGCTTGCAAGACAAAGAGGATATCAAGTCCCAAATAGGACATTCAACTCTATTACTTTGAAATTCATAAATGTAGTAGTTAATTAAGTTACCATTATCCTTTTATAAGAAAAATCTTGTACGTGTTCGTAAGAAAATGAATTTGTCTATTTTTCGGGATCTCAAAGGGGCATGCAAACTAATATAGACTCTTGAATGGAAATTAGATGTAACTACAGTTCCTTCAAAAGTGATAGTCAATCATATTTCTATAGGGACGGCTGACAATTTGGTTATGAAATTTAGTCTAGTTCTGCTGGTTTATTTATCGTGGATAAATATTGTGTTCCACCATCCCCACCCCAAAAAAGAAAAGACTTACAGGACGAGCATCATGTGTAAGGATGGGAAAAAAGTTTAGCATGGTCTAAATGACCAACACGGTTGTAGACCATGGAACAAGATAACGGAGAAAAATGCATAGCTAGGTAACATGGTGTGGCTAGAAGACGTGTAGAGATAATTAATTACTACTAGTTAGACAGCAAAATGTGGTGAGATTTTGGCCACCAAAAATGTGTTTTCTTTAATAGTTCTACTTGGAAAATGCCTTGTTGCAGAGACAATTGTGTGTGTGTACCCTCATCAGTCATCAGTCTTCATGTGAAAATTTTCTAAAGTATTGTTGTTTCCTGACATGGCAAAGTTCTATACAACATGCACCTTTACCTATAAATGCAGCTACATAATTTTCCAAAAGTCGGCAAGAATACTGCAACCTTTTTATTTTAAATTCAAATAACATCCTTTGACCAAAGACTACTGCAGAATTTCAAAATAGATATTACTGAACCAATTAAATTCACAGATCAGATTTGCAACATAATTGCGTTCGGGGGCGGATTCAGAATTTTTATTAAGGGGTTAAAAAATATAAAGATGTAAACACGTGAAGAAATCAAGAGAGTTCAGCATCTACTATATAAACATATAAATAATTTTAACCTTATATATACCGTGTAAATTTTCTCTGAGAAAATTCGGATGAACCCTTGCCCTTTACTGGCTCCGCCCCTGATTGTGTTGGATGTTGCACCTCTTATTGTTATACAATAAAGTAATTTCTTTTAAAACAATTAATTATTTAATTTTAGTAAAAGTCTAATGCTTTAGTTGTTGGAGGAGTCTATTACTTTATTTATACAGCTATTTAAAGTCTTATAATTAATAAATATTAAGAGAGAAATTTTTATTGCTTCCATTTTTTCAAAAAAATATCCCATCAAATTGTTCAGTGGTTGACCTAAGATTCTTTTCCACTTTCTTATTTTTTATTTCTTCTGCATAGCTATCAAAATCATAAGCTACTTGATAGCTATAGCTAATTAACTTCTACTTGATCTCAATTTCACTTGTTGGAATAAAATAGGAAAGATCGTTTTTGTTTTTCTTATTTGAAATTTGAAATGTCATTTTCGAAGAGTTTACTTTGCAATTAGCACGAGATACCATTATCGCGTGCTGATGATTAACTACTTCCTCTCTATAGTAATTGATAATGTTAAGTGGTTAACCAATGTGTTTATATTATACTCAATTGTCAATTTTCATTTCATCTCATTCTAAAATATCGTCCTGTACAATTTTCACAACCCATCAAATGTTGAAAATTTAAAAGAAAAAACCATCCAAAATTTAATATTAGTGTGTATAAATTACTATTATTTTTATGAAAGTCTTGGTGCATGTGAGAGTTGTAGTCGTTTTACCTGGAGGATGATTACAATTTCGGTTGGAAATTTGTCTTTGGTGGGGAGGTTGCGTCCACCAATATTTAATGACTTTAACACTAGGGTTCCGCATGTTGGAGGCTTTGTCTCTTCACACGTGTATAATCTACTAAGTGAGTAGATGACTGTAGGGCCAAGTATTGTCAAATTTCGTTAAGAAATGAAAGAGATATTGGTCCACGAAGTAAGATGTTTGAGACATGGAAATATGGTGTGGGACAAATCTACCACATCGGTGGAAAAAAGAAGAATTGTTCTCTTTATAAGCCTAAACCCATGTGTTTGAAGGAGGGAGGAACTAGGTATGCTTGGGTTTGAGGCTAAGCCCACACGCGCGCCGCCGCCCGCCCGTCCCGTCGGGTCGTGGGCTACTGGTCTACTTCTGATATTATCTTTTTGGACCCGCCAGAAAGCCAACAGTTTTGGCATTAAACTTCTGAAATATTTTGCACTTACTACAAAACGTTTTTGGCCATGAATACCCATGATTACACCTCTTAAAGGGCCTCTTAATCACCTCTCCTCCTCCTAAACACTATATAACCTTCTGAAATAGATTTGAGGATGAAATATAGAGAAGAGAGATGATGAAAAACAAGTCAAAATCTGTCCAAAAACTGAGCAACATAAACTCTTCCTTCCCTTTTCCTCTAAATCAACAAGTAGTTTCGTGTTCGTTTTCTTCGTCAGAATCAACCTATTTGCTTTTTAGTGTTGATTAATTATTATTTTATCTTGGGAGACTATTGCTCGCTAACGTAAAAGCATATATACGAGGCAATCTTGTCTTAAAGACAGAGAGCCATCTCTCGACTCAGCCATAGTTGTAACAATCCAGATTTAGTATTTTTTTATTTCAGGTTATCAAGATTCAAGACTCAACCAGCTTGCGGCAATTATAATATTGGCTTGTTTGTTTATCCTTTCGAACACTTGTAATATTTATTTACTTCCCGTACTGCAATTATATCCTACAATTTTAAGACAAGATTGTATTAGTGTTCGAAAGATGTCGGTCAATAATTGTGTGACCAAATCTGGATATAGCTATGGTTTTCTGGTAGAAGACAGTGTTGATTATGCTGTTGAAGGTCAAGATGTTCATGGTGTCACCTCACCCGAGAGTGGTGGGAACAATCGCCCACGAGAGGCTGAGGATGTCAACTGGGACAAGAGGAGTAGGCTGAAGATGTTGTTCTATCATGTAGCAGAAGGCCTATATCTATTCTAGACAAATGATCTGAATTATGGTAAGGAGGAAACGTACACTCAGTCCGACGATTAAATGATGTATGAGTAAAAAGGGTTTAAAGTAAGGAGGAATATGACAATATTTTCCCGAAATAAATTATATTCCTTACGCTTTAAAATCAAAAGTTTAATCTCACCTTCCCTCCCATTTAAAGATTGGACTTTGTAAATGACTTAAAAGATTCATTCTTTTGAGTGTAATTATTAAAAGTGTGTAAAGTATGTCCCCACATATGAGGGAGAAAGATCCATTGACTGTGCGAAAACTATTACCACTCTTAAGTAAGCGCCAAGAATTGTATGGGCACCAATATCAAGGGAAGAAGACTAAAATATAATGGCTTATCTTAAGACGTTGACCCTGTCACACTATTTGACAGAAGATCCTTCATTTGATAAGATGATATTAGACACTTAGTCGTACAAAGCCTACGGGCGACTGGAGTGGGCCAGAATTCATTTGATAGGATGATTTTGGACACTCAGTCGTACAAAGCCTACGGGCGACTGGAGCGGGCCAGAATTCCAGGTCTTAAATGATCTGAAGGCCAAAAGAAAGGCAGAAAAGTAATGGATACCTAGTGAGGTAGGCCAGAGTTTCCAGGTCTTAAGTGATCTGAAGGCCAAAGGAAAGGCAGAAAAGAAATTGGACACTCAGTCTGCCAAAGCAACTGGAGTGGGCCAGAGTATCCAGATCACATATGATTCGGTTACTCCCTAAACGCGGACAAGAGGTTGTTCATGTGAAGTAACGCCACCTCTAAAGTAGAAGGGGTTGGAGAGGTTGTCCGCAATAGGACTTCAGGGAATGAGATCACTCTAAAAAGAGGTGATACATGTCCCAAACCTAGTTTAAAGGACGATGTTGGTCAAGCTGGTATGAGACTAGTCCAATATGTCTGTAATAACTAAAAATAGTACATTATGTCTGTAGCCAAATGAATGATATATTTGTAATTCGTGCATCTATGTCATCATAGATTAAGACATGTTAAATAGAAAGTCATTCAAAAGCTATCGAAGTTGAGATTGTTGCCTTCTGTCGACATAAACCCTCAAAATAAATGTGAGGTAGGCGAAGAGGCAAAATCACTTTTCCATTCCGTCAAAGGAATAGCGAAAGAAGCACCGCTCCTCTAGAACTTAGTCACACCTACATGGGTGATTTAAAGTTTATACAAAATAGAGGGAGGAGACAAGTACTTTGTGACCTTCATTGATGATGGTACAACGTATTGCATCTTTTGTTTGTTGAAAAGCAAAGATGAAGCTGTTGAAGCGGATAAGCGCTACAAAGTAGAAGTTGAAAATCAACTAAGCCTACGGATTGAGGAATTCGTAGTGATAGAAGGGGAGAATGTGAAGCATCGTTCATCAAACGATTGCTCATTACTCACCTCAGTCTAACGGTGTTAGCCAAATGAAAATTCATACGCCCAAAATGTGTGGGGCAAGGCGATCCTTACCGCTAATGCGATTCTCAACAGAACTACTCATAAGGATAAGGATAACCCTCCGTGTGAAACATAAAAAGGATCCCACATACAAAAGTTGTGTTGTGGGGTGGCTTGGTAGAGGCTGGAATACCAAACTAGGTCAAGTTTGATCTAAGACTGTAAATTACATATCCACTGGATCTACAAATAACAGTAGTGCTTATCGCCTCTTGGTATCAAAGAATGCTGAATTCTTTGAAGATAACTTTCCTTGAAAAGGAAAAAGAAGTAATTGCTCGAGGTTAACAAGAACCCGCGAGTGCCTGACTGTCCGGAACTAGATGTTCCGTATCTACAGGACTCGAAAGTTGCTGACTATCCGGAACTTAATATTCCAGATCTACATAACTCAGAGATTCTAGGTGTTGAACCGAGACGGAGCAAAGAGGGGACAAAGACTTGTTCCAGGCCTTCTAGCTTGTATGGTTGAGAATGAACCATGGACAATTAACAAAGAATTATCATCTCCAGAAGCGCTGCTTTGGAAAGAAGCTACATAGAGAGAAATAGATTCCATCATATAGAACCATACTTGTGTAATGGTTGACCTTCTTCCGGGAAAAAAATCTTTGGGTTGTGAAAGTGGATACTCAAAAGTGAGTACAAAGTAGATGGATCTACTGACGAGTATAAGGCATTGACTACTTGTACATGTGCTCCCCTGTGAATATTTTAACATCCAGGGACATTGCAGTCTTGCGTGACATGGATGTTGAAACAACCTTTCTAACTGGAGAGTTGGAAGGGGAGGATCAGAGTTGGTTTGTTTGACTGTTGGGCTTCTTCCTGAACTTTCATTTTGGTCTCTAAAATGTTTACATTTTGGTCCTGAAAGTTTCAGATAAAATAGAAATAATGAATCTGACAACAGAGACATTGACTCTGAAGCTAAAAAACCAATAGTTGGAAAACCAACAGTCTGAAAGTGGAAGTCGTATTGAAACAAAAGTCTCGATATGAAAGATATGGGTATCACAGATGACATCTTAGGAATTGGAATTTCTAAGACATCTAACGGACTAGTCTAATTCCAAACTCATTTGTGAGGTAGTTGACAGTCTCGTTGAAGCCACCAATGGATATGAATCATATAACTGATTGGAATAGTGGTGCACCCATATACATGAAGCGATATGCGCAGGTCACATGTAGTTCAATGTATGTTACACACTGTAACCGACCTGGTATCGGTCAACACAGTAGATTAGTTGAACTAAGGTTCACTCGTGGTTTTTAAAAATGATCAATAGAAGGCGTTAAGTTGGATATGACGATATCTGAAATATTCGCTTATCTACGAATTATGGTATTCTGGATGTCCAGCAGTTCTGGGAGTACACAGTGATGCAAACTGGACATCAGATATGAAGAACACAAAAGCCACAAGTAAATGTGTAAGGTGGGTCTTGGAAAATCCTCTAAGAAAGCTTGCATCGGCCGATTCATGATGGAATCGGAGTTTATCACTTTAAGAAAAGCATGAAAGAAGTTGATTAACTTCATGACTCCTTAGAGGACGTTCCTTATCGGGAGAAACCCGTGCCTTCGGCAGTTAGACAATGTGGCTAGTCGGTCGGCTTTAGGAAGGTCACGCATGACGGCGTCTGGACATATATGTTGGAGACATAAGACCGTATGGTAGTTAATCATCACGGGTGACACTTCCTTGATTACTAATCAAAGGATACAGCGGACCCTTTAACTAAGGGACTACCCGAAGATCAAGAATTCTGCATGTCTAGGGGAATGAGCTTAAAACCCAAACAATACGAACATTTGCGGTGGTAACCCAACCATACTGACTGGAGATCCCAAGAATTTGGTTCAATGGGAAAATTAAGTTGTAAAAAGGTTCAGTTGAGCGCTTCAGTGGAAGCAAGAGCACTTTAGATAATGATTTCTGTAAGGAAACATAAATCCAAAGATGTTCCCGCGATAGACATTAAAGTGCTACCTGCATAGTGGGTAAAGGTTAAGGTTCCAAACCTTTAACGATCCTCAAACGGTTGAGGTTAAGGTTGGGGAAACTTTTAATAATTCTTAACACCTGTGAAGTGGGGTATAGCAGGATACATTGTAGGAGATCACCTATTTAAGTGCGAGGACATACCACCTCAAATGAACGCACTTAAGAATCCAAGTGTATCCACGTCCACAACGGATAGAACAATAAGAATGAAAATGAATAAAGAGAGTTATTGTGTTGGTATCATTGTCTTGGCTTACACTAAACACTGACGGTTCAACATATCACGTTCACCGCACAGTAAGTAAGTCCGGTGGTATTCAACTAGGGAAGGTTCAAAACAGAAGTTACCTCTCCTGATGCAATATCTTTTCGCTGAAAAATTGCTGAAAGTAAGGCACCTTGTGTGTGCACCAAAATCTCTTTCAAGAGGGGATTGTTGGAAATTTGCCTTTGGTGGGGAGGTTGCGTCCATCCATGTTTAATGACTTAAACACTAGGGTTCCACATATTGGAGGCTTTGTCTCTTCACACGTGCATAATCTACTAAGTGAGTAGATGACTGTAGGGCCAAGGATCGCCAAATTTCGTTAAGAAATGAAAGATATATTGGTCCATGAAGTAAGGTGTTTGAGACATGAAAATATGGCGTGGGACAAATCTACCACATCGGTGGGAAAAGGAAGAATTGTGCTCTTTATAAGCCTAAAAAATGGATAAGGGTTTGGGACCCCAAGGGGTAACCCATGTGTTTGAATGAGGGAGGACCTAGGTGTGCGCTAAGCCCACATGCCCGCCCTCGCCGCCTGTCCGTCCCGTCCGGGCTCGGGTCGTGGGTCGAAAGCTTTGAGCTTCTGGGCTACTTATGATATTATCTTTTTGGACCCCAAACTGTTTAGTAGTTTTGGCATTAAACTTCTGAACCGTTTTGCACTTACTACAAAATGTTTCTGGCCGTGAATACACATGATTACACCTCTTAAAGGGTCTCTTAATCACCTCTCCTCCTCCTAAACACTATATAACCTTCTGAAACAGATTTGAGGAAGAAATATAGAGAAGAGAGAGGACGAAAAACAAGTCAAAATCTGTCCAAAAACTGAGCAACAGAAACAGAAACAGAAACTCTTCCTTCCCTTTTCGTCTAAATCAACAAGTCGTTTCGTGTTCGGTTTCTTTGTCAGAATCAACCTATTTGCTTTGTAGTGTTGATTAGTTGTTGTTTTATCTTGTGAGACTATTGCCCGCTAACGTAAAAGCATATATACGGGGCAATCTTGTCTTAAAGACAGAGAGTCATCTCTCGACTCAGCCACAGTTGTAACAATCCAGATTTGGTGTTTCTTGATTTCAGGTTATCAAGATTCAAGACTCAACCAGCTTGCGGCAATTATAATATTGACTTGTTTATTTATCTTTTCGAACACTTGTAATAATTATTTACTTCCCGTACTGCAATTATATCCGACAATTTCAAGTCATGAAAACATCGTCTCACACAAATGCAATTTGATTCGGCCTTTCCCAAACCTTGCCTTACCCCTTTTCATTATACTAAAATTTTCATATTTCAGGACATTCTAGAATATTGTTCAAGTGGTATAATAACTCACAACCCTTCAAGAATTCAAATTAGATAAACTCGTATCAAAATTTTATATGTTAATGTGGTATTTTCACTACCGAACTAATTACTTTTCTTCTTTTCTCAATAATTTTATACAATATATTAAGAACAATTAATTTCTTAAATTATGTTTTCATATAAAATGAGACTGAGGAAATACTACTTATCCTTCTAAGTTTAGTAATATTGCTTTAACAAAACAGGAAAGCAACGATGAACACTGCAACGTTTTCTCTTATTTGTTTTTAGTGAAAATGTAGCAAATTAAGAGAAAGATGAATATGAAAGGTTAAAAGCTGACCTTGTTTTTTTATATAAAAAAAAAATTAAAATAATAACAGTCTAACTCTGACTTGCTAAGTTCTGCCTACACTTCCAAACGCATTCGTCATGTTAGATCATATTTGCAGCTCGAAAGTGGATAACTTTATAAACCTGATAGAAACCAGTTGCATTGACATTTGGGATTTCGATAATGACTTTCATGTTAAAATAATTTTGGTTCGAACTTAATTAGTTGTTGAAATATGAAGCTAATTGTACTATTACAATTGATAATCTTTCTTTCAACGAGAACAAAAAAAAAGGCGTTGTCATGTCGAAATAATGGTGCATTGGTCAATCATCATGAGCATTATTTTCTAGTTTTATCTAGCAGAACGTATGTTAATCCTATTAACGGTAGATCTCTTTGATGATAAATGATTATTCACACCATTGGGTCTATGAAACTATTAACACTTTTCTCGAAGAAAAAAGTTTAGATATATATTAAAATTCAAACTCATAACACTTCGATTAATATTGATATTTATAATTTATGATTATATTTCCATAATTTTGGTTGCATGCATTTGTTAGAACTAGACTTTAAGATGAAATATCATGTCAAAACATTGAGAATATAAAATTAGATGCGCAAGCGTACCTGAATCCATGAGTGCCGTAATAATTTTCCGTCTTGCGGTTATCGGTCTTCCAAATTAAGACGTAGGCGGCTCTCAACTTTTCCAATGATGGGATATCAATAAAGAAACCCAAGATCTGATTTGGGACCATAACCCCCTTATTATAATGAAATATAATTTATGTAATTCTAGTTTAGCCCATCATTAAATTAGAATTACATTCGGGTGTCTACACATAAAGACCTATACTTTATAAGGTGCCTAATTAGGCTCATATAGCTTTAACCTTATCAGATCACGTCTAATCTGGGCCAAACTTTTAATGATAACAATTATTATATATATATTGAAGTCCATATATTCTTACACTCTCCCACTTGGGCGACACATATATACATACACATAACCTTATAATTGTATGTCACCTTACGAGCTTACAATATTTTCTATCATAAACTGAAGTACCTCTAAACAATCTCGTCCGTCAATCATGTCAGCATAGAACCAAGGCGGCTTTTGTTACAGTCATATCATAATTAAACCTTCCTTGATCACGTATACCAACATAACCAAATGACATAGATCAAGCATGGATGCATAGCATAAAAATTACATGTTATATGATCTAAACATGCCTATTTTAAATTGGTCCAACTGAAAAGTAAGTCAGAGTGAAAAATAAACTGAATACTTCATTTTTGCAGAAATAACCACAAAAATCCTTAAACTGAAATCATAAGCTGAAAACTGGAATGTGTTTACACAAAGAACATTTAAAAGGTTACAAACTCCCACTGAACCTGAATATCCTTAAATGACTTGACACCCATATGAGCGGTGTGCTCATGAAAGACATTGGGTGGCAGTCTCTTAGTAAGTGGATCCACAGTCATAAAGTTTGTACCAAATATGTTCTATAGACATCTAACCACTTTAAACTCTTTCTTTATATAGCTCATCAACCAAGTATGTATGGTGCTATATTGACATCTAGCAAAGTCGGTATCTGAATACTTGACTATCTTTAACTTTTCCGACTTCCTTTATGTGAGCATAAAATGTATATTCTCTATAAATACATTATGAGTTTTTGACTACTTTTTAAAAACAAATTTATATATTATTCTAATATATGCCCAACATCCTAAAAATGTATGCAAGTATTCAAGCGCACAAACAATCATAAAAAATGCTTACTCCCATTGAACTTTTGGTATATACAATTATCAACAAGATTTACAACCAAATGAAATAATTACTTGATGAAATATGTAATACCATTAACAAGACTTGCTTAAGCCCATAGACAAATTTCTTTAATTTGCATACCATTGACTCTGCATCACCAAACACAAAATTTTCTGATTGAACCATATAAATAGTCGCATCAATATCACCATTGAAAAATGCAATCTTGACATTCATCTAATGTAGCTCAAGATCAAAATGTGCGACTAATGTCATTATAGTCCTAAAAGAGTCTTTCGATGAAACCGGAGAGAGTCTTTGTATAATTGATGTCTTCTTTATGGGTGAAGCCTTTAGCAACAAAACGTGTCTTGTACCTTTCCATGTTGCCTTTCAAATCCCTCTTGATTTTAAATATCCATTTGCAACAAATGGGCTTCGTACCTTCAGGCAATTGGACAAGGTCCCATACATCATTGTCTTTCATAGACTTCATCTCCTTGTTTATGGCATCAATTCATTTTTTAGAGTTAAAACTTCCCATGGCTTGAATGAAGTTGATTAGATTAGCTTCTGTCACTCCGATGTCATCCTCGTGTTCTTGGAAAAACACAACATAATCGTCTAGAATTGCACTTCTCCTCTCTCTAGTGGATCTTCTTGATGTCATTGGTTATTGAGGTTGTAGAGTTTGTGTCACGTCCCAAACCATGGCCTGAGCGAAATATGACATTCGGTGCGTGGCTGAATGTGACCGAGTGAACCACATGACTGTTGAATTAATATGGGCATCAAAAGCATGCAATAGTAATGATAATAAAACATGTAAAACTGCATACTGAAAGTAATATGAAATAACCATAGTGGAAATATCTAAGTAAAACATGATAACTCTGAAAAATAATACTGTCATGCCATGCTAACTAGACTAGTCTATGAAACCTCTAAAATATAAAAAGAGCAGTCTGGTGCACTAAGCTCCTGCTATTTGCGGGGTCCGGGGAAGGGCAACATAAGTCTGAAAAACTGTTTACCAGGATAAGGCCCTGACATACCTCTACTAATAATGCATAATAATAAGATAACTAAATTGACACCCCGAATAAGATGGGGCTCACCAAACAGCTGATACTAAAGCAATCCTACTGAGCAGATATGTCTCCCTGAAACTCAGCATCTGCACTGTGAAATGCAGGCCACATGCAAAAGGGACGTTAGTATATTTGAATTATACCATATGTAAAATAACTGAAAGAATAAGTAGGCACATAATATAATAGAAACATGAAATTGAAACTGAAACATGAGCATGAGCATGATCTGACATGAGTATAGAACATGTGTAAACATCTGTAAAGTTGTATGTTTGTAAATCTGAATATATGTGTAATTGTATATCTATGGGAAGAGCAGTAGCATAACCTGTCACGCCCCGAACCATGTCCTGGGAGGAACACGACACTCAGTGCCTTGTTGTATGTGACCGAGCGAACCACGTGACTATTTTTCAATATGGACATCAAAATATGCTATTGTAATGATTTAAAATATTTAAAACATGGTATTAAAATATTGTTGACATGACTGACATGACATAATACTGAACTAGTCTATGAAACCTCTAAATCATGAGTCTGCAAAATTATTTATCAGGACAAGGCCCTAGTATACCTTTGCTAATAAAATACAACCATAAAATAACTACACTGGCACCATGAATGAGATGGGGCTCACCGAAATAGCTGATACTGAAGCAGTCCTACTGAGCAAATCTGTTTCTCTGAAATTCAGCACCTGCACCATGAAGTGCAGGCCCCATGCAAAGGGACGTTAGTATATTTGAATTATACCGTATGTAAAGCAATTGAACGAATAAGCAGACACATGAAATAATAGGAAGAACAATGACTTTCCCACACGTATATAGAATCTCTACATACCTTAATCGCTCCAAAACTTGTCTTAAAAATCTGAACTTGGAAGAAGAAAACCTAAGCTTGAACTTTAATTTCTTGAGTTGGGTTTTCTTGAAAATCCTAGGTTAGAAATAGTGAATTCCGCTTAGGAATTGATAGTAATAGATTAGAATTACATGTAAATACATGGAAATGACCTACCTTGGTGTAGGAGATGGTTGGAAAGAGAGAACCTTCATTATAGGGCTTGGAATTCTGAACACTGATTTTTAGAATGAAGTCCCGAATTTATATTTTTTTGCTGTCAGAAGAAATCAACGATTGATTCGATGGTTTGTCGAATTTTTGACGGGACGTTTGGCGTTCATCAATTGTTCGACGGTCAGTGTCTAGACTGTCAATAATTTTATGGTCCAGATTGAAGGTTCGTCGATAGTTTGACGGTCCGTATAATCGGACCGTATTATTATTTTTTGAAAATTTCCAGAGAGTGTTGAAATTTGGAGTTTGGAGATGGTGAATATTGATGGGTCGTTAATAATTTAACGGTCCATACAATTGAACAACAGTCCGTCAATTTCAAAAGTGAAATTGACAGTTCGTTTGACATGCCATAAAATATTTTACGGTGTGTATAATTTACCGTCAAATTCCATCTACAGAACTGAACCTGGTTTTTCAACTTAAACTCTCCGTTTTGGTTTCCTACATTCGTGGATCATGAACAATGCTTAGTTTGAAGGTACGAGGTGCTATAATATCTCCCCCTTGAGATCATTCCTCCTCGAATGATGGGTCATGGTTAGGAATGAGACTGGACATAGCATGAGTACATGAATGTAAAAAAACATGACATGGAACATGAGACTGAGTGACATGAAAATATGAACATGGGACATGAGTACTGAATACATGAACATGAATCATGAGACATGGACATGCAAAGAACATGACATGAATATTGAGGGTATTCACCTTGTTCTTTTTCTGGTTGCTCCTCGAATAAATGCAGTTATCTAGACTTCATGTCTTCTTCGACTTCTCATGTAGCCTCATTAATATCCTGACCTCTCTACAACACTTTCACTGAGGCAACTTCCTTAGTTCTCAACTTTCGAATATGATGATCCAAATCTCAACGCCTCATATCCGAATAGGACTTCTAGAGAATCTGAGCTATTTTCAAACGCTCCTGAATCACTTTGACTTTCTCCATAGCTTGATGGACCAAGTCTGGCCCTAATAACTCTTCGAACCAACCAATTAGTGACTTACACCTTTGCCTATACAGATCTTCGAATGGTGTCATTTGAATGCTAGTATGATAATTGTTATTATAAGTAAACTCAATGAGAGGCAAATTATCATTCCAATTACCTTTAAAAATAAAAACGCATGCCCTCAACATATCCTTAAGGGTATGAATAGTACGTTCTGCCTGGCTATCTATCTTGGGGTGAAAAGTTGTGCTGAGATTTACCTTGGTACCCAATCTTCTCTGGAAAGACTTCCAAAAGTGAGTTGTGAGCTGAGCACCATGATCTGAAATGATGGACACTGGAGTCCCATGAAGCCTTACAATTTCTCAAATATACAACTTTGCATAATCTTCTGTTGAATCTGTGGTTTTAACTAGCAAAAATTGAGTTGATTTAGTCAGTCGATCCAATATCACCCAAATAGAATCATGCCTTCGGGCTGAGCGAGGTAGACCTGTTATGAAGTCTATATTTACCATCTCCCATTTTCAAACAGGAATATCAATGGTCTGAGCTAACCCACCAGGCCTCTGGTGCTTGGTTTTCACCTGCTGACAATTCAGACACTTGGCTACAAAATCTGCCACATTCCTCTTCATATTGTTCCACCAATATATTTCTTTATGATCATAATACATCTTGGTAGAACCTGGGTGAATAGAATACCTAAAATTATGCATTTCTGCCATGATTCCCTCTTTGAGTCCGTCCATATTTGGATCGCATAATCTGCCTCGGTACCTCAAAGTACCATCATCTTCCCCTTGTTCAAAAGATGTAGTCTTATGTTTGTGGATCCCCTCTTTCAACTGCAACAAGTAGGGATCACTAAACTTCTTCTCCTTCACCTCAGCTAATAAGGATGATTCAGACTTGTTCTGAACAACAACAACACAATCTTCAGAGTCCATAAGTCAAACTCTTAGACGGGCTAGTCGATGAATCTCTTTCGTCATGATTTTCTTACCTTCCTCAACATGAGCTAAACTTCTCATGTATCGCCAACTTAGAGCATCAACTACCACATTCGCCTTTCCTGGATGATAGAGAATATCTATATCATAATCCTTTATCAATTCTAGCCATCTGATCTGCCTGAGATTCAACTCCCGCTGCTTCAAAATATACTGAAGGCTCTTTTGATATGTGAAAATATCAACGTGAACTCCATACAAATAGTGACTTCATATCTTGAGTGAAAAAATTACGGCTGCCATTTCTAAATCATGAGTAGGATAATTCTTTTCATGAGGCTTAAGCTGTCTAGATGCATAAGTTATAACCTTACCATGCTACATTAAAACACAAGCAAGAACAACTCCTGAAGTATCACATTATACAACGAACCCGTCAGTCCCCTCTCGCAAAGTTAACACTGGAGCGGAAGTCAGTCTCATCTTCAATTCTTCAAAACTACGCTCATAGGCATCTGACCATTAAAATTTGACTTTCTTCTGAGTTAATCTAGTCAATGGAGCTGCAATGGAGGAAAAACCCTTTACGAATCGTTTGTAATATCCTGCCAGACCCAAGAAATTACGAATATCTGAAGCAGAAGTGGGTCTGGGCCAGTTCTTAACAACATCAATTTCTAAAAATCAACCTGGACGCCCTTACCTGAAATCATATAGCCTAAGAATGCCACTGACTTTAGCCAAAATTCACACTTGGAAAATTTTACATAAAACTTGCGGTCATGAAGACCCTGTTCATAATATCCATTAAAGCAGTTGGGGCATTCATCAATCCGAACGACATGATACAAAATTCAAAATGACCATAATGAGTTCTGAAGGCAATTTTCGAAATATCAACTTCCTTAACCTTAAGCTGGTGGTACCCTGATCTGAGGTCAATCTTGGAATAACACTAAGCACCCTAGAGTTGATCGAATAAATCATCGATTCTGGAAAGAGGATATTTGTTCTTAATAGGAACCTTGTACAACTGTTGGTGGTCAATGTACATACGCAGAGACATATCTTTCTTTCGAACAAATAGAATTGGTGCACCCCATAGTGAGATACTTGGTCTAATAAATCTCTTATCAATGAGATCTTTCAATTGGGCCTTTAGCTCTCTTAACTCTGATGGAGCCATTTTGTATGGAGGAATAGATATTAGCTTTGTGTCTGGAAGTAGATCGATTTCAAATTCAATCTCCCTATAGAGAGGAACTCTGAAAAGATCTTTAAGAAAGACTTCTAGAATCTTATTGACAACTAGCACTGACTGAAGAGTTGGGGTCTGGGTATCTGCATCCCTAAACCGAACTAGATGTAAATATACCACTTGGATATTATCTTTCTGGATTTAAGATAGGAAATAAACTTACCTATGGGTGCTATGGAATCACCCTTCCATTCTATGACCAGCTCACCGAGAAATTCGAACTTTACAATTTTAGTTCTACAACCTACTGTGGTATAATATGACGACAACCAATCTATACCCATAATTACATCGAAATCTACCATTTCTAACTCTACTAAATTGGCTATGGTAATGAGGTGATAGATTTTAACTAGACAACCCCTATGTACCCGCCTAACTATAACTGACTCACCAACTGGGGTAGATATTTCGAAGGGTTCATGCAACTTTTCTGGCTCTATCCCAAATTTCTTAGCAATAAAAGGGGTTACATATGACAGAGTGGATCTGAGATCCATAAGGGCATAAACATCGGAAGTGAAAATGGTTAATATACATGTGACCATATCTGCACGGGCCTCTGTATCATGACGACTTGATTATGCATACAAACAGTTTGGACCTCTACCTGTATTATTGGACCACACCCAGATTGGGCTTGAGAATTACGAGAGACTGTAGAATTTGTAGAGTGAGCCACATTACCTCATGTACCCTACCTCGCTGATGGGAAGTCTCGCTGAAAATGACCTCGCCGGCCACACCCAAAATAGATATCCATATCCAGGCGACACTTTCTTGGGTGCCTCTTACCACACTTAGCACAAACTAGGTTACTGAAAGAATTTTGACCCATACTGGCCTGTGACTGGGAGCCTGATGTTATGAAGTTTTGTTTCATGTTATCATTCCTGAACTTTAGGGATGGGGCACTGGCTGAAGATGGAACAGGTCCGGATGACCTGTTCTTGAAGTATTATCTACCTCCACCTCCCCAATGACTAAAATGGCCTGAAGACTTGGCTCTCTTATTAAACTTCATGTCCTTCTCTTTCTACAAGGCTTCCTCCTCCTTTAATTTGTTCTCATTATCCTATGAGAACGTAATCATCTTTGTAATAGTTATATATATGTTTTGAGCTGTGATATTAGTTGCATCGTACAAATGGGGATCAAGATCATACATGAAACGTCTAACTCTAGCCCTCATTTCTAGAACCATATGCGGAGCATACTTTGCCAAAGAGACAAAATGAAGGTAGAACTCATGCACACTCCCGCCGTTCTACTTAAGCTTTTCGAATTCCTTAATATTTGCTTCTCTGACCTCTATTGGTAGAAAGTGCTCAATGAAGGCATCTGCAAACTCATCCCAAGTTGTTGGAGGTGTATCTTCCCCGCGGGACTACTCTCACGACTCATACTAAAGGTTGGCAACATTATGCAACTGATAAGCCCTAAACTCCGCTGCCTCTACCTCATTAACATGCATAACACATAAGATTTTCTGAAGCCCATCAATGAAATTTTGAGAATTCTCGGTCTTACTTGACCCTGTGAACACTGGAGGGTCATATGAAGAAACTCACGAGTCCTGAAACTGGATGACTCCCTATTAGTTCCTGTGTTTGGGGCCATTTCTTGTCGTTGGGCTTGAGCAGCCACAATCTGGTTGAGGAGCTGAATGGCTCCCCTAACGTCTGAATCAGAAGAACTGGGTAGCAGAACTAGGATCTCCACAAGCCTTATGGTAGCTCCCAAAGCATGAGCATCATCCTCGTGAGCAGCATTAGTAGCATCCCTCTTGCTTGAAGATGATTTCTTCTTTACATGCATTTTTCTGAAATACGTAATACGCACATGTTAAGAGGATATCCTGATGGTATAACTCTAACTGCACGATTTTAGAGTAAGAAAGAAGTGAGACAATGCTAGATGTCTAGGTGGTCAACTGTTTATATGTGTGGGGCCTCACATACATAAAAGTGACCCCATTGGTTACGGTTTCATAGACTCCCGAAGACATTTAAACCTAGTGCTCTGATACCAAGCTTTGTCACACCACGAATCATGGCCTGGGCGAAATACGACACTCGGTGCCTTGCTGCATGTGACCGAGTGAACCACATGGCTTATTTGTCAACATGGGCATTAAAACATATTATAGTAATAATTTAAAAGATTTAAAACATGGTATTCAAATAACAGTCCAAAAATATAATAGCGGAATCATCTGAGTAAAACATGATAAGTCTAAAAATATTGCTGACATGATTGACATGACATGATACTAAACTTGTCTATGAAACGTCTAAAACATGGGTCTATAATTATTTACCAGGACAAGGCCCTACCATACATTTACTAATAAAATATAACCATAAATAACTAGACTGGCACCCCGAATGAGATGAGACTTACCGAAATAGCTGATACTGAAGTAGTCCTACTAAGTAGATCCATTTCTCTAAAATTCAACACCTGCACCATTAAGTGAAGGCCCCATGCAAAGGGACGTTAGTACATTTGAATTGTACCATATGTAAAGCAACTGAAAGAATAAGCAAGCACATGAAACAATAGGAACATGAACAGAAACAGAAACTGAAGACATGAACATGAACATGAACATGAGTAAAAATCTAAAACTGTATATCTGTATATCTGTAGGAGAGCATTAACAAAATCGACATGAACCATCATGCGTGAATGTGGAGTCTAATCTCTGCCCGATCAGCTAAGTCATCTCGTACTTTGCTGGAGTACGAGACATGAATATGAACATGATGGATCCAATAATCCCACAAGGGGTAATAAGAAGGTATTGTCCTTTGGCGGAGCGATCCTTATCCTACGTTAGCATACGTAGTTTCAGTTCAGGCTATCTGAGTTTTCTCGATAATCTGTGTAACTCCTAAAATATGTTCTTGAAAATAGTTGGCTTGAAATCCCATGAATTACATGAAATAACTTGAAATCATAACTTGTAAATTTATAATTTACATGTGAATAAATACATAGTATCACTTGTGTAAATTGTGAGAAACATATATGACTTCATGAAATTGAGTGATAATAATCATAACTTATATTTAAGAACTCATGAAAATCAAGACATGGGTTCATGGATTACT
Organism: Anisodus acutangulus; assembly: GCA_029783415.1. Classification (NCBI taxonomy): domain Eukaryota; kingdom Viridiplantae; phylum Streptophyta; class Magnoliopsida; order Solanales; family Solanaceae; genus Anisodus; species Anisodus acutangulus. The sequence continues at coordinate 13,102,136 of CM056492.1, forward strand.
GACGGATTCATGACAGTCACAATATCATATCATGAATGTAAGTAACGAAGTCGAGACATAACATGGAATATAATTATACATTTATAGAAGGATTATCATGAACTTGAATAAAATCCTATGTTATGAACATTCATAGTTTCATAGATAATTGTGGTGTGGGGAAGAACAGTGATGTTCTCACACGTAGATAGAATCTCTACATACCTTAATCTCTCCAAAACTTGTCTTAAAAATCTGAACGTGGAAGAAGGAACCCTAAGCTTGAACTTTAATTTCTTGAGTTGGGTTTTCTTGAAAATCCTAGGTTAGAAATAGTGAATTCCGATTTGGAATTGATAGTAATCGATTAGAATTGCATAGAAATACATGGAAAGGACTTACCTTGGTGTAGGATATGGTTGGGAAGAGAGAACCTTCACTATAGGGCTTGGGAATTGTGAAAAACTGATTTTTAGAATGAAGTCCTAAATTTATACTATTTTCTATTGGAAGAAATCGACGGTTGATTCGACGGTCCATCAAATTTTTGACGGGACGTTTGATGGTACGTTGATTGTTCGACGGTCAAAATCTGGGCCGTCAATAGTTTGACGGTCCAGATTGATAGTCCGTCAATAGTTTGATGATCCAGATTGATGGTCTGTCAATAGTTTGACGGTCCATATAATCGGACCGTATAGTTATTTTTTGAAAATTTCTAGAGAGTTGTGAAATATGAAGTTTGGAGATGATGAATATTGACGGGCCGTCAATAATTTGACGGTCCATACAATTGACCAACATGACATCAATTTCAACAGTGAAATTGACGGTTCGCTTTGATGGGCCATAAAATATTTACAGTGCGTATAATTTATAATCTGGCCGTCAATTTCAAAAGTGAATTTGACGGGCCGTAAAACATTTTACGGTCCGTATAATCTGCCGTCAAATTCCATCTGCAGAAATGAACATGGTTTTTTAACTTAAACTTCCCATTTTGATTTTTTACACTCGTGGATCATGAACAAGGCTTAGTTTGAAGGTACAGAGTGTTACAATATCTCCCTCTTGAGATCATTCCTCCTCGAATGATGGGTCATGGTTAGGAATAAGACTGAATATAGCATGAGTACATGAACGTGAAGAAACATGACATGGAACATGAGACTGAGTGACATGAAAACGTGAACATGGGACATGAGTATTGAATACATGAACATGAAACATGAGACATGGATACGCAAGGGACATGACATGAATATTGAGGGTATTTACCTTGTTCGTTTTCTGCTTGCTCTTCGAATAAATATAGATAGATGGACTTCATGTCTTCTTCGGCTTCTCATGTAACCTCCTCAACATTCTGACTTCTCCACAACACTTTCACTAAGGCAACATCCTGCAACTGATAAGCTCCCAACTTTGTTGCCTCTATCTCAGTAACATGCATAACATGGAAGATATTTTGAAGCGCATCAATAAAATTGTGCGGATACTTGGTCTTACTTGACCATGTGAACACTAGAAGGTGCATATGAAGAAACTCACGAGTCTTGAAACTGGATGACTCTACATTAGTTCACATGCTTGGAGTCATTCTCTGGTGTTAGGCTTGATGTAACACCCCGTACTTTAGTTTTAGGATACATCGGGGTAAACACACATGAGTTTAATGAGATTGAGGTCATTCATGAAGTTATAGAAGATTTATATCAATGTTGAAGAGGTTACGCGGGGATTAGAGGTTAAACAAATTAGAGAAATAAGTATCGTCAAAGTTCAAAATATATGGAACAAGTTATAAAGACCGTATAGAATTTTGGTCATGGGATCAAGAGCTCAGTGCATAAATGAGTGAAGTCCCAAAATAATTTAGGATTTAACAAGTGGGACCGCAGTAATTTGAAATAATATTTTGCATGTCCCAAAAGAGGTTATGGACTAATATTATATCTCATGACCATAATAATGAGTATATGAAATGTGTTAATAATTATTATTACTTAAGTATATTGATATCATGAAATTAATTATGTATGTAATCAATTAATTAAAAGGAGAATTGTAGGTATGTTAAGGCTAACTCTTCATTCTTTTGGCATGACCCGCATGTAAACGAACGTAAACGAGTGTCCATCCAAAGAAACTCTACTCCTGAAAGCTAGAAATGTATATGTCCTTCATTCTATTGAAGAAGTTTATTGATTCATGTATATCTTGTCTTATTGACTCATAATGAAGGTCTGTTTATATGTTAGTTCCATGATGTTAAATGGAGGTGAAATGACCTTACGTCAATCCGAGTGTTTTATTATCATTCATGCATTATATACATGTATAAACCTTGACCTAAAAGGCGTTATATACGCTACTATATGGTATGCATTATATACATATAGGGTATGGGAAAGGGATAGGTGTTATATACGCACCACCACCTGATCATCTGGTATTAATGATGATTATGCCCACAGAGGCCGATATGATATGATGGGATACCCGCAGAGGCTTGATGGTGTTATAGATGCATATATATGTATGAACCGGTATTATATACGCATGTGCACGATACTCATGCATATTATGGCTCTCAGAGGCATTCGGTACATGTTGATTCTCTCTTGTCTCAAGTTATTTTTTTCATGACCTACATACTCAGTACATTATTCGTATTCACTTCCCTTTGCCTGGGACGCTGCGTTTCATGCCTACAGGTTTATGTAGACAGGGCGACGAACCGCACCAGTAGGTTGCCTATTCAGATCATATTGGACCACTCTACTTGTTCCAGAGTTTCAGTTTAGTCTTGGTACGATATTTTTTATATGCATATGGGTATGGCGGGCCTTGTCCCGACCTTATGATGTCACATACTCCAGTGGAGGCTTGTAGACACTTATGATATAGCCAGATGTTATGTGGCCTCCTCGACATATGTTTTTATTATACAATCACCTATGATAACCTTATCGGCTCGTACGGTCATGTCCAGCATCTATGTATGTACATATATGCCTTGTCAATCTTGCACCTTTTTCAACTTATTATTTCTATAAATCAGCAGGTTACCTCGTGACGGCCCTCGTGGCCTATGCTTATTTATGATTATATGGTAAATGTATGTATAGTGGTGCTCGACAAGTAAGGATCGGGTGCCCGTCATGGCCCTCCGGTTTGGGTCGTGACACTTGAGTAGCCATAAACTGGGTAAGTAACTGAATTGCTCCCCTAGCATCCGAATCAGTAGAACTGGGCAGCAGAACTATGATCTATGTATGCCCTATAGTATTGGGTGGGGGTGTTTTACCCGAATTGTCTCCTTGAGCCTGAGCATCCTCCTCACGAGCAGCATTAGTAGCAACTCTATTGCTTGTAGCTGATTTTTTTGCAGGCATTTTTTTAAATACGTAATACACATGACTTAGAAGGATATCATGAAGGTATAGCTCTAACTGCACGATCTGGAGTATAAAACAAGTGAGACAATCCTAGGTGTCTTAGTGGTCAACTTTTTATATGTATGGGGCCCTCACACATATAAAAGTGACCCCACTGGACACGGTTTTATAGACTTCCTAAGATACTTGAACCTAGGCTCTGATATCAAGCTTTGTCATGCCTCAAACCATGGTCTGGGTAAAATACGGCACTCAGTGTCAGTTATATGTGACCGAGAGAACCACATGACTTCTAAATTAACATGGGCATCAAAAGCATGCAATAGTAATGATAATGAAACATATAAAACTACATACTGAAAGTAGTCTGAAAAAATCATAGCGAAATTATCTGAGTAAAACATGATAACTCTGAAAAATAATATTGTAATGTCATGCTAACTAGACTAGTCTATAAAATCTATGAAACATGAGTCTAGAAAACTGTTTACCAAAACAAGGCCCTAGCATACCTCTACTAATATTTCATAATCATAAGATAGCTAAATTGACATTCTGAATGAAATAGGGCTCACCAAACAACTGATACTGAAGCAATCTTACTGAGCAGATCCGTCTCATTGATACTCAGCACATGCACCGTGAAGTGCAAGCCCCATGAAAAAGGAACGTTAGTACATTTGAATTGTACCGTATGTAAAACAAGTGAAATAATAAGCAAGAACATGATATAATAGGAACATGAAATTAAAACTGAAACATGAGCATGAGCATGATCTAACATGAGTATAAAACATGAGTAAACATCTGTAAAGTTGTATGTTTGTAAGTCTGAATATATGTATATCTGTATAACTGTATATTTGTATATCTATATATATGTAGGGAGAGTAGTATCATAACTGACAACATGAATCACGACATGGGTACGTGGATTCTGGTACCTGGCCCGACCAGTAGAGCAATCCCATTCCTTTCCGGGGTATAAGCCATAAACATGACATGAAAGGATCCAATCTGCAATCTGAATGTATCATCCTCTGGCAGAGCGACCCTTATCCTACGGTGGCATATGTATTTTTAGTCTATCCGAGCCTTCTCGGTAAACTATGCAACTCCCAAAAATATGTACTTAAAAATAGTGGCGTGTAAGCCCATATGTTTCATGAAAGCAACTTGTAAAACATAGTTTAAAATCATAATTTATCATGTGAACAAATATAACACATAACTTGTATAAATTCATGAAAACATGCATATATATAAGTTCGTGAAATCTAATAGTAATGGTTCATGACTTGTAAATTTTAGAATCCATAGAATTCAAGGTTATGGGAATTCATGGATTACGCACGGATTCCTAATAACCATAATGAGATATTAGAAACACAATAAAGAATTAATAATAAAACATGGTATATCATGATACATGTAATTTAGGGCTATCATGAAATTGGAATAAAATCCTAAGTTATGGAATTTTATGGACTTCATGCAAAACGTGGTGTGGGGAAGAACATGGATATTACCACACGTGGATAGAAGCTCTACATATCATCTTCTCTACAAAACGTGTCTTAAAAATTTGAACTTGGAAGGATAATCCCAAAGCTTGAACTTTGAAACCTTATAATGGGGTTATCTTGAAAACACTAGGTTAAGAACATTAAATTTCGCTTAGGAATTGATTATACTTGATTAGAATCGCATGAAAATACATGAAAAGTACTTACCTTAGTGTAGGAGATGATTGGGAAGAGAGAGCATTCGTTCTAAGGTTGGAGAATATAAAAAACTGATTTTAAAACTATGTTGTGTATTTATACTGTTTGCTATCGGAATAATTTGACGGTCTGTCAATATTTTGATGGTCCGTATAATCAGATCGTACTATTTTTCTGTAAAATTCCAAAGAGTTGTAAAAGATAAGGTTTTGAGACGATTGAAATCGATTGGCCGTCAAATCTTATACGGTCCGTATATTTCACTTTATTCCATAAATTCTGAAAATCGGATTGACGGTTCAATTCAACTGTCCATAGAATCTGGGCTTTAATTTATATCTACATAATGGAAACTATTTTTTCAACTTAAACTCTCCGTTTTGGTTTCCTAAACCCCTGAATCATAAATATGGCTTAGTTTGAAGAAGGTACGAGGTATTACAATATCTTCCCCTTGTGATCATTCATCCTCGAATGATGGGTCATGGTCGAGCATGGGACTGGATATAGCATGAGTAGATGAGCATGAAGGAACATGACATAAAACATGAAACATGAAACTGAATGACATGATTACATGAAAACATGAAGATGTGACATGAATACTGAATACATGAATGTGAAATATGAGACATGGATACGCAAGGGATATGACATGACTGCTAAAGGTATTTACCTTGTTCGCTTTCTGCTTGCTCCTCAAATAAGTGCGGATATCTGGACTTGATGTCTTCATCAGCTTCTCATGTAGCCTTCTCAACATTTTGACTTCTCCACAACACTTTTACTGATACAACTTTCTTAGTTCTCAATTTTCGAATCTGACGATCCAAAATAGCCACAGGGATTTCCTCATAGGTCAAACTATCTCTAACTATAATGGAGTCGGTAGGAACAACCAACGACGGGTCTCCCACATACTTCCTCAATATGGATACATGAAACACTGGATGCACAATAACTAAATCTTGTGAAAATTCAAGTTCATAAGCCACCTAGCCAATTCTCCTCAAAATCCTGTAAGATCTGATATATTTGGGAATAAGTTTCCCTTTATTTCCAAACCTCATGACACCTTTCATATGTGAAACTTTTAGAAATATCCAATCATCAACTTGAAACTCCAAGTCTCTACGCATCATATCCGAATAGGACTTCTGGCGACTCTGAGCTATTTTCAAATGCTCCTGAATCAACTTGACTTTCTCCATATCCTAATGGACCAAGTCTGGTCCTAACAATTCTGCCTCACTAACTTCGAACCAATCAATTGGTGATCTACACCTTCACCCATACAAAGCTTCGAACAGTGCCATCTGGATGCTATCATGGTAACTATTATTATAAAAAAATTCAATGAGAGGCAAATGATCATCCCAGTTACCTTTAAAATCGAGAACACATTCCCTCAACATATCCTCAAGAGTTTGAATAGTACGTTCTGCCCGGCCATCCATCTGAGGATGAAAAGTTATGATGTGATTTACCTTGGTGCCCAATCCTTTCTAGAAAGACTTCCAAAATTGCGTTGTGAACTGAGCACCACGATCTGAAATAATGGACACTGGTCCCATGAAACTTGACAATTTCTCGGATATATAATTTAGCATAGTCCTCTGATGAATTTGTGGTCTTGACAGGCAAATTATGAGCTGATTTAGTCAGTCGGTCCACTATCACCCTAATCGAATCATGCCTTCGGGCTAAGCGAGGTAGACTTGTAGCACCTGGGTGAATAAAATACTTGAAATTATGTGCTTCTGCCATGATTTTCTTTCTGAGTCCATCCATATCTGAAACATATAATCTATCTCGGTACCTCAAAGTACCATCATCTCCCCCTTATTCAAAAGACATAGTCGTATGCTTATGAATACCTTCATTCAGCTACAACAAGTAGGGATAACTAAACTGCTTCTCATTCACTTCGGCTACTAAGGAGGATTTAGACTTATTCTAAACAACATCACCGCCATCTTAGAAGTCCATGATTCAAACTCTTAGACTGGCTAGTCGATGAATCTCATTCGTCATGATTTTCTTAATTTTCTCAACATGAGCTAAACTTCCCATGGATCGCCGACTAAGAGCATCAGCAACAACATTTGCTTTCCCTAGATGATAGAGAATATCTATATCATAATCTATTATCAATTCGAGTTATCTCCTCTATCTAAGATTCAATTCCCGCTGCTTGAAAATGTACTGAAGTCTCTTGTGATCTATGAAAATGTCAACGTGAACTCCATACAAATAGTGATGTCATATCTTGAGTGCAAAAATTACAGCTGCCAGTTCTAAATCATGAGTCAAATAATTCTTTTCATGAGGCTTAAGCTGTCTGGATGCATAAGCTATAACCTTACCATGCTGCATTAAAACACACCCAAGATAAACTCCTGAAGCATCACAATATACAATGAACCCCTCAGTTCCTTCTGGCAATGTTAACACTGGAGCTGAAGTCAGTCTTATTTTCAATTCCTCGAAACTATGTTCACAGGCATCTGACCACTGAAATTTAACTTTTTGTTGAGTTAATATAGTCAATGGAGTTGCAATTGATGAAAACCCCTCTATGAAACGTTTGTAATACTCTGCCAGACCCAAGAAACTTCGTATATCTAAAGCAAAAATGGGTCTTGGCCAGTTCTTTACAGCGTCTATTTTCTAAAAATCAACCCGAATGCCTTCCCCTGAAATCACATGGCCTAATAATGCTACTAACTTTAGCCAAAAATTCACACTTGGAAATTTTTGAATAAAGCCCGCGGTCCTGAAGTGTCCGCAATATAATTCTGAGATATTCTGCATGATCAGCCTCACTATGGAAATAGACTAAGATATCATCAATGAAGACAATGATGAAGTGATTAAGATAAGGCTTTAAGACTCTATTCATAAGATCCATCAAAGCAGCTGGGGAATTCGTCAATCCGAATGACATGAAACAAAATTTGAAATGACCATAATGAGTTTTGAATGCAGTTTTCAGAATATCAACTCCCTTAACCTTAAGCTGATGGTACCCTGATCCGATGTCAATCTTAGAATAACACTGAGCACCCTGGAGTTGATTGAATAAATCATTGATTCTGGGAAGAGGATATTTATTCTTAATGGTGACCTTGTTCAACTGCCGATAGTCAATGCACATACGCAAAGACCTATCTTTCTTCCGAAAAAACAAAATTGGTGCGCCCCATGGTGGGACACTAGGTCTAATGAATTAATTATCAAAGAGATCTTTAAACTAGGCTTTTAGCTCTCTTAACTCTGTTGGAGCCATTATGTATGGCAGAATAGATATCGGCTTGGTGCCAGGAAGTAGATCGATTATGAATTTAATCTCCCTATTGGGAGAAACACCGGAAATATCTTTAGGAAAGACTTCTGGAAACTCATTGACAACTGGCATTGACTGAAAAGTTGGAGTCTGGGTATTTGCATCCCTAACCTGAACTAGATGGTAAATATTCCCCTTGGATATCATCTTTCTAGATTTAATATAGGAAATAAACTTACCTATGGGTGCTACTGAATCACCTTTCCATTCTATGACTGGATCACCGGGAAATTTGAACTTTACAATTTCGATTCTACAACCTACTGTGGCATAACATGAAGACAACCAATGCATACCAATGATTACATCCAAGTCTACTATTTCTAACTCTACCAAATCGGCTACAGTAATGTGGTGATAGACTTTAACTAGACAACCCCTATAAATCCGTCTGGCTATAACTAACTCACCAACTATAGTGGATACCCCAAAGGGTTCATGTAATTTTTTTGGTTCTATCCTAAATTTCTTAGCAACAAAAGGGGTTATATATAACAGAGTGGATCTAGGCATAAGGGCATAAACATCAAAAGTGAAAACAGTTAATATACATATGACCACATATGCATGGGCCTTTGTATCCTGGTGATATGATTATGCATAAAAATGGTTTGGACCTCCGTCTGTACTACCAGACTTAGTTGGACCACGCCCTTATTGGGCTTGAGAATTACTAGGAATTATAGAATTTGTGGATTGAGCCACATTATCTCATGTACTCTGCATTGCTGATAGGCAATCTCACTGAAATTACCATGCTGACTACAACCATAATATATATCAATACCCATGCGACACTCCCCTGTATGTCTCCTACCACACTTACCACAAATTGGATTACTGAAAGTACGTTGACCCACATTGTCCTGTGACTGAGAACTCGATGCTCTGAAATTCTATCTTTTGTGATTCTTCCTGAACTTGGGGACTGGGGCACTATTTGAAGATGGAGCAGGTCCTGATGACCTGTTCTTGAAGTACTATCTGCCTCCACCTCTCCCATGACTGAAGTGACCTGAAGACTTGACTCTCTATCATTCTCTTTCTGTAAGGTTTCCTCTTCCTTCAACCTTCTCTCATTACCATGTACGAAAGCAACCATCTTTGTAATAGTTAGCTCCCTGTTTTGAGCTGTGATATTAGTTTCATCGTACAAATAGGGATCAATACCATACATGAAATGTCTAACTCTAGCCCTCATGTCTGGAACCATATGTGGAGCATACTTTGCCAAAGAGACAAACTGAAGATAGTACTCCTGCACACTTCTATCGTTCTAATTGAGCTTTTCGAATTCAATGGCCTTTGCCTCCATGACCTTAACTGGCAGAAAGTGCTCAATAAAAGCATCAGCAAACTCATCGCAAGTTGCTGAATGTGCTTTTTCCCTGTGGGACTGCTCTTATTACTTATACCAAATATTGGCAACATCATGCAACTGATAAACTCCCAACTATGTTGCCTCTATATCAATAACATGTATAACACGAAAGATTTTCTGAAGCCCATCAATAAAATTATGCGGATCCTCAATCTTGCTTGACCCTGTAAACACCGAAGGTCCATACGAAGAAACTTACGAGTCTTGAAACTGGATGACTCTACATTAGTTCCCATGCTTGGAGTCGTTCCTTAGCGTTGGGCTTGAGTAACCACAAGTTGGGTAAGTAACTGAATATCTCCCCTAGTATTCGAATCAGTAGAACTGGGCAGCGAACTGGGATCTCCGTAGGCCCTGTAATTTTTAGAACACATGGAATTCAAGGTTATGCGCATTCATAGATTACACATGGATTCTTAATAACCATAATGGAATATCAAGAACACAATAAAGAATTAATAATATAACATAATATATAATGATACATGTAATTTAGGACTATCATGAAACTGGAATAGAACCCTAAGTCATGGAATTTCATAGATTTCATGAAAAACGTGGCGTGAGGAACAACATGGATATTCTCCCACGTGGATAGAAGCTCTACATACCTTATTCGCTTCAAAACATGACTTAAATATCTGAACTTAGAAGGATAATCCCAAAGCTTGAACCTTGAAACCTTAGAATGAATTTATCTTAAAAATCCTAGGTTAAGAACATTATATTTCGCTTAGAAATTGATTATACTTGATTAGAATCACATGAAAATACATGAAAAGGACTTACCTTAGTGTAGGAGATGATTGGGAAGAGAGATCCTTCGTTCTAGGATTGGAAAATATGAAAAACTAATTTTTAAAATTAAGCTACGTATTTATATTGTTTGCCGTCGGAACAATTTGACGGTCCAAATTGACGATCCGTCAATATTTTGATGGTTCGTATAATCGGACCGTACTATTTTTTTGCAAAATTTCAGAGAGTTGTGAAAGCTAAGGTTTTGAAACGGTTGGAATCGATGGGCCATCAAATCTTATACAGTCCATACATTTCAGTTTATTCCATAAATTCCATAAACCGAATTGACGGTTCAATTAGATGATCCATAAAAAATTCTACGATCCGTAGAATTCGGGCTTCAAATTGTATCTACGGAACTGAAACTGGTTTTTTAACTTAAACTCTCCATTTTAGTTTTCTAAACCTCTGAATCATAAGCACGGCTTAGTTTGAAGGTATGAGGTGTTACAGTTTGTTCAATGACATTGTCTTGATCTGAAGTTGCTTGTTGAATAATATCAGGTATATGAGACTCTTTTTGAGCATTATTAACAATAATTAGAGAAATATTTAGAGGAATTTCAACATAGTCCTCTTCAAAGACAAAGTCATTTACTCTTTCTTCCCCCGCAAACTCAACATTCTTAAAAATCACTCATTATTTGTCTAAAAACTAGCCTTAGTAGTGGGATCATAAAATTTGTAATCCCTGGACCTTTCAGATTATCCAATAAAATAGAAATTGATAGTCCTTGAGTCCACTTTCTTTTCATTTAAGCCTATAAGGCCTTTCCTCAGCTTTCCTAAGTTAATATTTTTGCTTATCCAAAGCTTATAAGGGGTCTTATCAATTGCCTTAGTCAGAACTCTGTTGACTATATATGTTGCGGTCTTTAATGCTTCTCCCTATAGTGATTCAGGCAAGGTATAATGACTAATCATACTCCTCACCATTAAGAGTTATGTTTCATCTTTCAGCAACACCATTCTTTGTGGGTGAACCTGGCATAGTGCATTGTGGGACGATACCGCATTTCTCTAGGAATTGTATAAATGGTCTTGGACGTTGTTCACCTGATCCGTCATATCTACCGTAGTATTTACCACCACGATCAAATTTAATGATTTTTATACTTTTGGCAAGTTGATTTTCAACTTCGACCTTATAATTTTTTTAACACATCCAGTGATTGCGAATTTTCATGAATGAGATAAATGTAGCCATATCTTGAAAAGTCATTTGTGAATGTTATGAAATATTATTGACCATTCCAAGAAGCCGTAGGGAATGATTCACAAATATTAGTGTGTATCAGTTCTAAGACGTCAGTTTCCTGTTGGCTCCAAATCTCATAACATTTATTTGTTTAGCCCTTATGCAATTCACACATACATCAAAATCTGAAAAAATCAATGGGATTGAGAATAACGTTAGACACAAGTCTCTCAATTCTCCTTTTGGAGATGTGAACTAATCTCTTGTGCCACAATGAAGCTGAATTCTCATTGGTTAATTTGCATTTTATACCAATTGTATTAACATGCAAGAATTCATTATATGAAGCAATTATGTCAATTAAATATAGATTATCGTAACCAGATAAAGAATCATATCCAACTAATTTTGAATTATGAGAAAGTCTAAATTTCACATTTCCAAATGAACAATAACCAAATTTGAAATGAAAATCAAATTTTATCTAAAAGAGTGTACAATAAAGTCTCATTCAAATCCAAATAAAAAATAGTTCTTAATAATAATATAAATGTCTCAATTGATTCAACTTCCACCGACTTATCATCACCAACGTAAATGTATCTTTCAACATTATTAGGCTTTCAGCAATTGAGACAACCCTTTCTTTGCATGTCAGGCGTGATAATTAGAGTAATGCTTCTTCTTATGACCTGCAGCTCCACAAAAGAAGCAACCATATGTAGATGATTCCTTATGTTATTTCTTTTGTGGTGTCGTATCCAGAACATCCTTATTCTTTCTCTTCTTATCTTTCCTTTTGTCCTTTGGAAAAACGGCTAAGTGAGCACTTTCTATCTTTTCTTGTTTCAATCTATCCTCTTCCTGAACATAGTGTGAGATGAGCTCATTTAGAGATCAAGTCTCTTTCTGGTAATTATAGCTCACCTTAAAATGATTGAACTGTGATGGAAAGGATATCAAAACCAGATGCACTAGCAAGTCCTCTGAGAGTTCAAGCTTAAGTGCTTTCAACTTTGAAGCAAGATGAGACATCTGCATGACATACTCCCTAATGTTACCTTTTTCTTGATACCTCATTGAAATCAGACTTGTCAAAAGCGTACCAATTTTAGCCTTTTCACTCTTGACAAATATTTTTTCAGTTTCAGCCATAAATCCCTTAGTCGTCTTAACCTTGTCGGACATAGTGCCCCTGAATATTTCTGGAATGGTCTTCTTCGTGATCATCATACACATGCGATTTGATTTCTCTCACCTTTCCATCTCCCTCTTTTCATCCGAGGTACTCCTATCTGTAAGAGGTGGTGGAGAATTAATTCTTAACGCAAGGTCGAGATCCATGACTCTAAGAACTATATTAAGGTTCTCTTGTCATGACTTGAAGTTAGTGACATTTAGCATAGGAGTGGAATTGATGTTGGCAGTAATATTTGCATGTGTAATTTCAGCTGAATGAGAGACCAATAACAAAATAAGCTCACATTAAATTTATACCAAAAACTGAAAATAAATTTGAATAAAGGTAAATCTCATCTCCAGATACCTGACACTCCATTAATATTTCATCTTTGGACAAAATATTAACTTGTAAGTGATATCTTGTCGTAGTAATCAAAACACTGATAATAAAAGAACATGTCGAATAGTAAATCTTCCTTTAGGCCGATTTAATTATTCACACGTAAAAATAAATAATTATCATACGTTTATTATCACAAAATACACATATAATTTTGTTAAACATTAATCTTCTTTTGGGCCGATCAATATTCACATAGGTTACACACACAAACTTTTTATATTTTAAAAATAATCTTCACAAGAGAGATCACTTTAACGATATATGGCTTCAATTTATTCATCTCAAAGTATATATAACTATATCAATATTCAAATTTAAATTCTCCAAAAGAAATGTGTAAATATTATTTCAAAGTATTCAAACGGTGGGAATATAATTTAACTTAAAGGTGCTGCCAGTATAAAAAGCGTTATGATATACATATTGAAGAACCCAAATTATTTAATTACTAAATTCACTTTAGATTTAGATATCTGGCAGCCTATCACAAGGAGGTCAAAAAACTCCAAATACTTAAACCAATATGTCACTTGCAGTTTCCACCGTAAAATAAAAACATGCACTTATTATTTATTTTCAAATCTAAAGTATACATTAATTTTTGGAAGCCAATTTTATGGAGGAAACCTTTCTTTTCACTAAATCTGCTAATGCCACAGAACACGGTACATAACTAAATTTCCTCCTTTTTCTTTTAAGCCTTTGAAAGATATATATTAATGTGTCTCGATGATTCAACATGATAAAGGCTCTGATACTAATTGTTAGAATCAAATTTTAAGATAAAATTCATCATCTTTTTTCAAGAATTATCATGTCAAAACATTAAAAATATAAATTAGATGCGGAAGCGTATCTGAATCCATGAGTGTCGTAGTAATTCTCCGCCTTGCGGTTATCGGCCTTTCAAATCAAGACGTAGGCGTCTCCCAACTTTTCCAATGATGGGATATTAGAAAAGAAACTCTACATCTAATTTGGGGACCATAACCCCCTTATTATAATGAAATATAATTTATGTAATTCTAGTTTAGCCCATCATTTAAATTAGAATTACATCCGGGTGTCTACACATAAAGTCTCATACTTTACAAGATGTCTAATTAGGCTTATATAACTATAACCTTACCAGATCTTGTTTAACCTGGGTCAACCTTTTAATAATAATAAATTAACATATAATTATTTATATATATATATTTGGGGGGGGGGGGTGAACTTCATATATTCTATTATTTGTCGCTTTTTATTTTACACGTCTCTTAAAAATATTAATTAGAAGCAGTTTTGACTATTTTACCTTTATTTATTTTTAAGTTATAATATCTCTCCATTTAATGTTTACTCTATATATATGTGTCATCTTCATTAATGATAAAATTTTACTAAGAGTAAAATGGGGAAGAAATAATTAATTGTATTTTAAACTTTTAAAACGATAAATAATTTGAGACGAATATTTTTAGTAACCATGAAAAATAATTTGAGACGGAAGGAGTATTATTTTCTTGGTCGTCCTTGAACGGTTACTACTTTTGAGATGGTTTCCTAGAAACTAAAGCAAACTATAAAACAAATTTAAATATTTAAGATCTAAGTATTAATAAAAATTATAAAATGTTTGTTTATTTAACAACGTGACAGCTAGTAATGGATGGCCAAGCATTTAATGAGGAAATTTGAATATCTAACTTTCTTGTTCATATAATGAGGACTGATTCATTATGGTAAACGGAAATTAATTGCTTGGCGAATTTTTTTAAATAATATTAAAAATTTGTAAGACTTGAACAAGGAACTATTAATTTGTCGTGGTGTGCCAGTAACGAAGAAACTGAATCAATAGGTGTAATATTTTTATAATTGATGCTAAAATTCACCTTCAAGTATTCAACTATATATGGCCTTGTATGAGGTAAATTGATTAAGCTCAAATTATTCAGAATATAATTAAGTCTCGCTTTTAGATAAGATGGTTACACACTTCAGTATGGTATCAAAATGTTGGAATAAAAGAAGAATAATGAGACAAAATAAGAGAAATGACAAAATAAGATTTGAGGCGGGTAGAAACACTTTCCTTTAAGGTTTTATTTGCCCTCACCAACACAAGATTTGCTAAGAGTTTATGAAAAATTACCCCCAAGATACAATAAATCCTAAATACTATCTCAAACAAATAAGATGGTGTTTCTAGAACTAATTATAAATCTATATTGATCTATATTCCAATCTGTAGTAAAATCTGAATAATTTATAGACTTTTAAGTCTCTTTTCATAATGGACATAACCCTTCTCAAAGATGTATCATTTCATAAGGTCACTACCTTTGAATAATGTTCATCCATAAAGACACAATATTTGAATGTTGTTTATTCATAAAGACACAACCATTCAAATGTATTTATTCACAAAGACACAATCTTTCAAGTGAGTAACCTTCTATCAAAGGTATTTTATCTACTAATATATATAAAATATTTGTGATATTTCATATATATATATATAATTATTGATAAAAGGTTGTCTGACTGAGCGTGCCTACGCCTAATCAATAAAACGCTTTTGTCAAAAATGAATAATTGTGAATAATATTATAATCTCACTTACAATCCCCCACTAGATTGTAATATTATTCCAGATTTACAACGATAAACGTATACATATAAAGAGGTATCTTTCGATTTTAACCTTTAATTAGTGAATGAATTTCAAAGTATCTACAAGACAATAGTGTGCTTAGCATTGACCTTTGTCTCTTAAGCAAATACTAGAGATACATCACATATAAGCTATCCTAGATTTTAAATTATGTTCTAATTTTTTTAGCATTATTCTGGCTTTGTGCTCTATCTTGGATTCATGAGCATTTACAAGATTAAAACACGATCTTGTTAGAAACGACACCATTTCTTATGCTCACTTAGGTGAAGTTTCAAATTTTGCCTCTAGCTACTATGTGACTTGAACTTCATTAAGAGTTAGTACTCAACCTCTACTTAGTAGCTATTTGCACCGAACATCTTGGAAGGGACTAGTTAATATTTTTTCTGGTACCAAACACGTCACTAAACAATGACTTATTTTTACCCATTTAACTATGGAATAGTGGTATAACTATGACATAGTTGGGTTACCATCATTGGTGACGGTAAAACTAAATGGTTTCAGCCCCATTCCACTAGATGTATCTTAACTAAGTCTCTTGAAAGACCTTTTGTTAAAGGATCTGCTAGGTTTTTATTTGTCCTAACGTAAATCACATTAATAACACCATTGGTTTGAAATCTTAATCAATTAATTATTATTTATCTTTTCAAAAAAGATATTAACGCTAAAATCAATCGGTTTATTTTTTGAAGGAAAAACATATTTACAAAATTCGTATTTATTCTTCTACAATTTTGTACGTGATTTTATTGAGAACCTCTAAGAGCACTTTACTCTTCTTACTAGGTCTGTCTGATGTGAATTTAAATTAATTGAATCAGAAGATTTCATCATTTTAGATATCGAATATTTTAAAAAAAAAGTTATTTAATGCTTAATATTTTTTAGACTAATAGATTAATATTGAATTTGAGATATATGAGGATCAATTTTTTCTTATCTCTAGAAATGACTTCTTAACAAGAATATCTTTTTATTTATTTAACCATCGGTATTCGATATATTTTACTTTTAAGAATGTCTTCTTAATAAGAATGTATTTTTATTTTTTTATACTCCAATTATGGAATTATACTGGGTATGTTACTGTTGTAATCATAGGTGTTCGGTACACACAAATAGTCTTTACTAGCGTTATTCGAAGAACGAACAAGAAAAGAGTTACTACTTAAGATAAATGGATGTCTGGCTAATTCGGATTAATTTGTGTCCTCTTATCAAGAATTTCTTCATTTGTATGAATTGAAATTAAGGTCTCTAATAAGGATGAAGAGATTATATCTATCTCAGTGTATTGTTTGATGACATATTAGAATGTACATATCCACATTATCTTCTAAAGAGACATAAAGAAAGAATTAAAAGTAAAATGAAATTTCTATAATCTTTGGTGTCAATCAAGACATACATATGAAATGTATCAAAAATTACATCAATAAATAAGACTATTGAGAATGTTTACCGTTAAACAAACTGGCAATACCCAACAGATCACAAAGAAAAAAATTCAAATGTTAATTAAACACCCTTTGGATATAATTGACCTAAGAAATTAAATTCACTTTCTTCTATTTCATCAAATTTCTTTACAAGTATCTGAACTTTTACATTAATTCCTTTTTGAACCCATAACTTTACAAAGAATCACTTTCTAACCCCAAATAATTCTTTAGCTCATAAGGGAAACAAGGATTTTTCTTCCACTTATCACCATGCAATTTGAAAATCTTGAGAACTCTTTCTTTTGTTGTTGAAGATCCATCAATATGTAACAAAGCCACCAATTTTTTCACTGCTCCATACATCAACATGTCCTCCAAAACTTTATTTGTGGGGTGAGAATTGCAAATCAATGAAAGAATTTTCACCCCAATTTTTGTGCCAACATTTGAAATATTCAACATTTTTTTGGTTATGGCTGCAATTCCTAACCCATGTTCAATGAATCCCATTCTTCCATCAGCACATTCACACAATAACTTGATCAAGTACATTATTTTTTCACTTCTTGATTTGCTTGAATCAGGAAGAATCTCAATTAGTGTGCACATAGATCCAGCCTCAATTGCTTTCAATTTTGATTTTTTCGATTTTTCGAGTATGTCTATCAAGACTTGTAGTGCACAAGAACTTGCCTTGCTACAAATTTCATCAGATACAATTTCCATCAAGGATTTGAAGAATTCAATCCCTTGATCTTCAATTACATTACTCCATTGGCAATCTGATTTTGTGATTCTTTGGAATATCGAAACGGTGCAAAATCTTGCTTCTGCACTTCCCCTTTGTAACATTATGGCCATGGACTTCATGCACCCTGGCTGCAACATAATCTCGATTGTCTCCTCCTCTTCTAACACAATTGGCAATCTGATCAATAGACTAAGAGCCTCTTCACAAGCTCTAAACGTAACGAAATCCGAGCTTTCGATTAAAATTTGTTGAATGATCCTAACAAGAACCTCAACACCACCACATTTTTTAAAATCATCCTTCACATCATGATCACCTAATTCAACAATCGACTTGAGTTTCTTCAAGGAACTCACCTTAAAAGGGTTCGATTCTATCGTGTTGAGCAACGTAACGAGCTCATCGTGTTTGATTGAAAATACAGGGGATGTATCTGAAATTGATCGAGACTTGCCATTTTGCCAAGCAAGAATTAGCCTCTTGAGAGTGTGATTTGGAGTCATGTCAAAGCTATGAATAGGTTGCATTGTGGCAGGACAAGTTTTTTTCTTGTATGTGTAAAACCATTTTTCTATATGTTTTCTCTCATATGTTACACCAGTTGAAATTGTAACAGGATCTTTCATGAGTTCCATGGAGATGGGACATCTAAAATGTAGAGGAAAATCCATGGATGATACAATTGAATTTTCTTGATTTTTGTGAATTACTAGCTCCATTGAAAGATTAAAGGGAAAGTGGGGTAGACAAAATCCTAGGCTCTTTATATGTGTTGGTCATGTTTATGAAGAGAGATAGAGAGATGTGTGTGGAAGTATAAAGAAAAAATAAATCAAAGTCAAACAACTCTATTTAATTGGTTGGGATTATAAGTGTGCAAGCAGTGTAACTGTTGACAGCAAATGTGCCTCTTGGAAACTGCTGGGTTGGTTTGAATAGTCTATGTAGTTGAATAATGAAACTGCTCTTTTGCCACCACACCCCCTATTTTGAGTAAATTTGAATTTGGCCCCTAAAATGTATACCGTATATTTTTTTTGTAGAATTAATGAATATGATCGAGAAAATTTGTTTGCACTTTCATTATAATTTAACTTGTTGTAACATGTTTTCCAGGTTATTTTAGGTTATTGAATTGACTTATCATATGATATTTACACTCTAGTGTATAAAAGTTAAACTCACTTTATTTTAATTTTGATGTACACGTTAAAATGGATAAATTGGATATTGCAAATAATTAACTTGCTCTGCATGACATGATGTAGTGTTATTTTAATGGTTTCACCTGCAATTTGCAAACGAGATTCATATCTGTAGATTTTGTCAATTGTGTTACAGATGCGTCGAGATAAATACATTGTGTTTAAATAAATTGCATTTTGAAATTTAAAAGGATACATAAATTTATGATTTTATTGCATTTGTAAGTTGAGAAGCCAATACACCAAATAGCTAGATGAAGTAACTATACTTCCATAGAATATGTTTGATTCTCTTCACCTTAGTCTAAATTAAGATTCTAGGTTATACCTAATGTATCTTTCAACCTCATATAACTATCCCTGTTTAATGGCTTAATTAAGACGATAATTTATTGTGGGTATTCAATTGGATGATAAAGAAAAGTGGAGGGGTGAAAATGACGTTATACTTTCTTATAGAAGGTTTTTGCGGACCGATTTGGGAGTTGACTTTAAGAAGAGTAGAGGAACTGTTAAATAAAAGATTAGATCTAAACTTGCGTAAGACATGCATAAGATAACTGTATTAATTTAATTAAGGGTTTCAGTCGTATAATAAATGTAATAAAATAATACAACAATATAACTACTATATTTATATTCAAACTTTAGTTTAACATAACACCGCCGAGGACTGCGATACATTCACACGTTATTCCCTATTTGCTTCTAAATGGCTGTTGAGCTGCCTCTCTGCCTCTCTCTTTCGATAAAGAATGAATCTTAGGTCTAAATCAATCCCAAAAGATAACTTGTAGGGTGAGGATTATCCAACTTCATATAAAAAGTTCATGTTCTCATTCTATTTCCGATGTGAGACTTTTAACACTTCCCGCACGCCCAGACCTCTGATACCATGTAAAGAATGGATCTTGGGCGTAACTCAATCCCAAAAGTTAACTTGTATGGTGAAAATTGTCTAAGTCCATATAAAAAATTCATGTTCTCATTCAATTTTCGATGTGAGACTCTTTAACACTTTCCTTTCTCACTCCAAAATAAAAATAGAATAAAAGATTAACATTTGAGTTTAGAAAATATCTATATAAACAAGTCACACAAAAGGTAATTGTAGGTAAGTTTATTTAACAAAGTATTGATTGTTAATTAACCTGAAATAAATAATAAGTAATCTGCATACAGGGGTGGAGGCATAGGAATACAAGCGGGTTCTTTAAAAAAATATATTATGCAAATAGGGTAAAAAAATTGTATATATAAGTTGTTGAATTCCCTTGACGTAAAGATTTTTTTTTAATCTTCTTAATTTGAATTTCTTGTTCCGCCACAACCTTCATATAATAAAAGTTAAATAACATGATGGTGTAAATATTGTGATTGCATATATATAATTTCACCTTTATCATTTATAATTATATATGTAGCATACTTTTTATGACTAAGTAATTTGTCTTTGTAGGCTTATACTGCGAAAATAGATATAGAGCATATATATTACAACGGCTAAAGTTTTGGACTTTTTCTTTGTATTTGGCGTACCCGGAACTGTTTACACCACACCATGATAAATGTACATGATATGTGTGAGCTAGTAGACTATTATCACTTAATTATGATTAATTAATATATATATTTTTATCCTATTAATTATTTGGCGTGAATAAATTGACATGATTTGATGTAAACACTAGACATAGAACCAGTACTTACTTATTCAGTATTTACTAAGTAGGATCACTAGATGTGTATTGCTATTAGCTAGCATAACATGTTTTACGGCGCAAACACTATTTCGTCTCAAATTATATAGTGTACTTATTAAAAAATGAAAAAATATTTACTTATACTGCTTTTTGCTTCCATTATTACAAATGATTGATTGGTACTGCAGTGATTATATATGTAATCATTAACTTAAAATCCTAAATTTAATTAAAGGTTCTAATTAATTAGATGAAAGGAAAAGAAAAAAATTGGAGATGCATTATATACTTTGGATGTATTAGTAAGTCTGGACGATTGTATTCTCTTAAATTAGTACATGAAAAGCCAGTAAGGAGCAAAATATTTAAAAATCAGGTCTTAAAATCATGTACTATTTGGCTTAAGCATTAAAGTCTAAAATTACGTCGGACTGAAAAATATTTCTAATTTTTTATATTGAGAGATTGTTGAGTGTGGAAAAACAAATTTGCAAGCATATAAAATAGCTAGACTTGGAGAATAATGGGTTGTACTCTAGTGATGGCTAATATTATACTCCTTGTTAAAGTATATTTTTCTCGGATATTCAGTTATTCTAGCTGGAAAATGCAAAATTTTGATCACTTTATATTCTTTCAATATTTTAACTTGAGAAAAATATAGCTTTAATATACTAAAACGAATCAACAATGGTCACTTTCAACATAGTTGTTGCGTATATCTTTTCTTTTTTTTTTTTTGAAGAATTTTATTACTAATTCATAAAATCACATGGTTTATCATTCTTTGAAATGTAGATAAGCCCAAAAAAACTGTATTAGTCCACCCTTTTGCCAAATTTAAAGTTTTAGTTTTGACATTTGTTGGGTAATTGATATTGATGAATGGGAAATGATGGAAAGAAAAGTGGGAGTAGTCCCACATCGGTAGTGAAAAGAAAAGTGGGAGTTCCCTCTTGCTTTATAAAATAAGCATTTGTTCCACATCGGTAATGGAAAGAAAAGTTCTTCTACTTATAAGTAGAAGTACTCCTTCTTGTTGCTAAAGGGTTAAGAAGGGGTCTCCTCTCGCGCCGTCGTCGTCGCTCGGCTCGGCTTCGACTTCGGTCAAATGATTTGATT
This sequence comes from Anisodus acutangulus, assembly GCA_029783415.1. Lineage (NCBI taxonomy): Eukaryota > Viridiplantae > Streptophyta > Magnoliopsida > Solanales > Solanaceae > Anisodus > Anisodus acutangulus. The sequence continues at coordinate 13,124,445 of CM056492.1, forward strand.
GATAATCTTTTTGGACCAAATTTTCTTTAATTTTTAATTATTATTTAATTAAATTAATTAACTTATCCAATCCTACCCGTTAGTGACCCGGATCCGCTTGTCTAACCCGCGACCCGTTTTCTTTACCACATTTAAATTTCCCACCAGTTTTTAGTGGATGTTCAGAAGGGTTGCAAACCTTCAGAAACAATACTTTCATGGCTATAAATTCGTTTGATTCCTCAGAATTTTACTTACGAATTTTCTGAACAACACAAACTTCTTCTTCTTCTGCACAAATAAATTATGTGTGTTATACTGCCGTTGAGTGATTCGCCGCTACCTGAATTTGGAGTACTACTATTCTGGTAAGATAATCATTCTATCCTGGAAGGGGATATTCCATCAACCTCGAGTACTGTGAGGGGAATAATTTCCTTAAGGACACACTTTGAACTAAGTGGGCTCGATTATATTCTGAAAAATTATTCTTATTTTTCAACACTGATTCTGTTTATTTTCAGATATTAGTATTTACTATTTTTTTGGAATACAGATTAATAACAATCTTAAAGAAAAATTAGATTTTTAGATTAATCTGTATTCTGTTTTGGAGACTAAAACCTATGTGGTTTTCTACTCCGTATGAAATTTCATATTCTGACTTAAAGACATAAAAATTTCATTGAAATATTAAAGTTCATACTTGTACAACGATTTGAAGAACATAAAAACTTCATCGTTGTTGTATTCTGGTTTGGAGATTAAAACTTGTGTAGTTTTCTACTCCATATGAATATTAGTATTCTGACTCGAAGATATAAAAACTTCGTTGGAATACTAAGATTTCATAATTATACTGCGATTTGAAGAAATAAAATCTTCATCGTTTAAGTATGTGATTAAATTGCTATTCTGGTTTTATTGACTAAAACAGTTTGTCAATTTGACAGTGACAAACGAATAATGGCAATTGAGATTGGAACTACCTCTGCAAATATTGCACCAGCGGTTACTCCTACAACCCGTACCGCAGTGCCACCGGTTGAGAAACCTGCGAAGTTCATCGGTGCCAACTTTAAAGGATGGCAGCAAAGAATGTTCTTTTGGCTTACCACCCTTGGTATGCAAAAGTTCACCAGTGAGGACCCTCCTGCTCGCCCGACATGCCTGACAACCAACAGTTCATGGTTACTGAGGCTTGGAAACAGGCTGATTTTTTGTGCAAATGCTACATTTTGAGTGCCTTAGAGGATGACTTGTACAACGTCTACAGTGCTACTTCCAAAGAACTATGGAGTGCACTTGAAAAGAAGTACAAAACTGAAGATGCTTGCTTGAAGAAGTTTGTGGTTGCCAAATTCCTAGACTACAAAATGGTGGATGAAAAAACCGTTGGAACCCAAGTTCAAGAGCTTCAACTTATCTTCCATGACCTTATTGCTGAAGGTATGGTAGTAAATGAAGCGTTCCAAGTGGCTGCAATGATTGAGAAGTTGCCGCCCTCATGGAAAGATTTCAAGAATTATCTTAAGCACAAAAGAAATGAAATGAAGTTGGAAGATCTTGTGATTCATCTCAAGATCGAGTAAGATAATAAAACCGCTGAGAAGAGGTACCGTAAGACTTCACCAATTGAAGGGGCAAACATCGTTGAAGATGTTGCTCTGAAAAAGAACAAGAAAATGAAGAGGCCTTCTGGAAAGGAGAAGGATTCCAACAAGAAAAAATTCAAGGGCAACTGCATTAATTGTGGGAAAGCTAGCCACAAAGCCCCAGATTGTCGTCTCCCGAAAAAGAACAAGGGAAAAGGACAAGCCAATACGGTGGAAAAGAATGATGATATGGATGATCTGTGTGCAATGCTATCGGAGTGCAACTTGGTTGGAAACCCAAAGGAGTGATGGCTTGATTCTGGTGCCACTCGACATGTTTGCGCTACAAAAGAAGCATTTGCAACCTATGCTCCCGCTGGACCCGAAGAGGTACTATTTATGGGAAATACTGCAACAGCCAAGGTTGAAGGATATGGAAAGATACTTCTGAAGATGACTTCCGGCAAGGTCCTGACTCTCAACAATGTTATGCACGTTCCAACAATTCGGAAGAATTTAGTTTCAGCCGGACTACTCGTCAAAAACGGGTTTAAGTGCGAAAGGGCTACCTCACCGAGGGCCTTTTCAAACTCAATGTAATGGTTATTGACAATATTAATAAAAATTCAGCTTCGTCTTACTTATTGGAGTCAAATGATTTATGACATGTTCGTTTAGGACATGTCAACTACAAAACCTTGCGCAAATTGATTAAGTTAGAAGTATTGCCTAAATTCAAGTGTAATAAATCTAAATGTGAAATCTGTGTTGAATCTAAGTTTGTTAAACATCCATATAAGTCTATTGATAGGAATTCAAATCCTTTAGACTTAATTCGCAGAGATATATGTGATATGAAGTCAATACCATCTCGCGGTGGGAAAAAGTATCTTATAACTTTTATTGGCGATTGCACTCGATATTGTTATGTGTATTTGCTTAATAATAAGGATGAAGCAATTGATGCATTTAAGCAATACAAGAACGAAGTGGAAAATCAATTGAATAAAAAGATAAAAATGATTAGAAGTGATAGGGGTGGAGAGTATGAATCTCCTTTTGCAGAGATATGTTTAGAATATGTAATTATTCATCAAACTACTGCCCCTTACACACCACAATCAAATGGAATTGCGGAAAGGAAAAACCGAACATTAAAGGAAATGATGAATGCCTTACTAATAAGTTCCGGTTTACCGCAAAGCTTGTGGGGGGGAAGCTATACTCAACAGGGTGCCCCACAGCAAAACACAATCTATTCCATATGAACTATGGAAAGGAAGAAAACCCAACTTGAAATATTTTAAAGTGTGGGGGTGTTTAGCAAAGGTCCAAGTTCCTTTGCCCAAAAGGGTAAAAATCAGACCAAAAACTGTGGATTGTGTTTTTATTGGCTATGCTACAAACAACAAAGCTTGTCGGTTTTTGGTTCACAAATCGGACAATCCCGAAATTCATGTTAGTACGGTAATTGAATCAGATAATGCTGAATTCTTTGAAAATATTTATCCGTATAAAACCGAATGTGAGTCGTCAAGTGAAAAACCTAAACGACCGCGGGAAGAACCAAGGGAAATTACACCAAGTAAAAAGGATGCAAGGCGTAGCAAACGTCAAAGGACATCTACTTCCTTTGGACCAGATTTTGTGACATTCTTGCTTGAAAATGAGCCTCAAACATTTAAAGCAGTGATGTCTTCTTCTGATTCAGCATTTTGGAAAGAGGCAGTCAATAGTGAGATTGAATCAATTTTGAACAACCATACATGGGAATTGGTTGATCTTCCTCCTGGAAATAAACCTTTAGGATCAAAATGAATTTTTTAAAAAGGAAAATGAAAGTTGATGACACTATTGACAAATATAAGGCAAGACTTGTGGTCAAAGGTTATAGACAAAAAGAAGGCCTTGATTACTTTGACACATACTCGCCGGTAACAAGAATAACATCTATTCGGGTGTTAGTGGCACTGGCGGCCGTATATGGTCTTGAAATCCATCAAATGGATGTCAAGACAGCTTTCTTAAATGGAGAATTGGAGGAAGAAATTTACACGGAACAACCTGAGGGCTTTGTGGTTCCCGGTAAAGAAAGGAAAGTGTGCAAACTTGTTAAGTCACTTTATGGACTTAAACAAGCACCCAAACAATGGCATGCGAAATTTGACCAAACAATGTTGGCAAATTGATTTAAGATTAATGAGTGTGACAAATGTGTCTACATTAAAAATACTCCAAATCATGAAGTCATTATTTGTTTATATGTTGATGACATGTTGATAATAAGTAGAGATATTACCGATGTAAATGCTACGAAGCGTATGCAGGCTAGCAAATTTGATATGAAGGACTTAGGAGTTGCTGATTTGATCTTAGGCATCAGAATTCATAAAACTCCACAAGGTCTAGCATTATCGCAGTGTCATTATATTGAAAAAGTACTTGACAAGTTTAAGTATTTAAATTTCAATGTTGCAAAGACTCCAATTGATGTAAGTTTTGCATTTCAAAAGAATGAAGGTGAAAGTGACTCACAATTGGACTATGCACGAGTTTTGGGAAGTTTGATGTATATTATGAATTGTACACGACCAGATATAGCATGTGCTATAAGCAAGCTGAGTCGATTCACGAGTAATCCCAATCAAACTCATTGGATGGCAATGAAACGAGTCTTGGGGTATTTAAAACACACACAAACCTATGCTTTGTATTATAATAAATATCCCGCAGTAATTGAGGGATATAGTGATGCAAACTGGATCACCGGATCATCTGAAGTTAAATCCACGAGTGGATATATTTTCACCGTTGGTGGAGGAGCAGTGTCTTGGAAATCATCAAAACAGACATGCATCGCCCGCTCTACAATGGAATCTGAATTTATAGCTTTATACAAGGCCGATGAAGAATCTGAATGGCTCCGAAATTTCTTAGAAGATATTCCATTCTGGCCCAAACCTTTGGCTCCTATATGTATACATTGTGACAGTCAAACAGCAATAGGTAGGGCAGGGAGCGTAATGTACAACGGAAAATCTCGTCACATACGACGAAGACATTATACCGTTAAACAACTCCTCTCTAGTGGCGTTATCACGATTGATTATGTAAAGTCAAGAGATAACGTGGCTGATCCGCTTACAAAAGGCTTATCTAGAGAGGGAGTTAGTAGATCATCAATGGGAATGGGGTTAAGGCCGAGGACAAGTCATCATGACAGTAACTCTACCTAGCAGACTGGAGATTCCAAGAGCTAGGTTCAAGGAGATCAAACAAAGTTGTGACTGACGGTTCAACATTGTCAAATAACTCAACCCATTCTCGGATGAAGACAATGTTCAGAAATAATGATAAAACCTTATGGCTTGTTAATGAGTTAATAAAGCATTAAGGTTCTTTAATGATTATCTAAATCTGGCAGTGTATGACCAGATAATGTGGCTATAGGACCACATGTTTAGAAATCACCTATGTGAGTGTTAAGTGTAAGCCACTTTAAAGGGGAATGACAGTGAAGGCCCATTCTCTACGCACTCATGAAACCAGGAGGTGTTCATGGCTGAAACGAACACAACTGTGAGAACCATAAACGGTTGAGGGTTGATTGTGTGACTTATGTTGTCTAGGTATACAACAAAGTTCGACGGTTCAAAGATATCAAATCTACCGATTGATCAAGTATATCCGATATAAGTTCACTACGTAAAGTTCAAAGGGAAACCTACTTATCCAGATGCAGTCAATTCTCGCTTGTATATCACACTTGTCCGCGCATTCTTTTATCTTATAGCCATTCCCCATTCATGTTGGGGATTGTTGGGTATTGATATTGGTGAATGGGAAATGATGGAAAGAAAAGTGGGAGTTCCCTCTTGCTTTATAAAATAAGCATTTGTCCCACATCGGTAGTGGAAAGAAAAGTTCTTCTACTTATAAGTAGAAGTACTCATTCTTGTCGCTAAAGGGTTAAGAAGAGGGTCTCCCCTCGCGCCGTCGTCGTCGCTCGGCTCGGCTTCGGCTTCGGCTTCGACTTCGACTTCGACTTCGACTTCGGATTTGGATTTGGACTTGGACTTGGTCAAATGATCTGATTGATTGATAATCTTTTTGGACCAAATTTTCTTTAATTTTTAATTATTATTTAATTAAATTAATTAACTTATCCAATCCTACCCGTTAGTGACCCGGATCCGCTTGTCTGACCCGCGACCCGTTTTCTTTACCACATTTAAATTTCCCACCAGTTTTTAGTGGCTGTTCAGAAGGGTTGCAAACCTTCAGAAACAGTACTTCCATGGATATAAATTCGTTTGATTCCTCAGAATTTTACTTACGAATTTTCTGAACAACACAAATTTCTTCTTCTTCTGCACAAATAAATTATGTGTGATATACTGCCGTTGAGTGGTTCGCCGCTACTGAATTTGGAGTACTACTATTCTGGTAAGATAATCGTTCTATCATGGGAGGGGATATTCCATCAACCTCGACGAAATAATACTTGAAGGTAATTGCAGGATATATCCTAAAGTGAAAGCAACAAAAGGAAATACCGTCGACGATGCAAAGTATAATCCAAAAGTATTTTGACCATCATTGAAGAGTCATGAATTTTATCGGCACAATCTTCTCATGTAGATTTAAAATTAACTTAATTATTTGGGTTATCCTAAACTGGTCAAACAAGTATAGTTGATAGGTATGACTAAAACTTCTTGCCTAGATTTATTGTCGAGCGCGAATCACTTTATGCATTGATGTGAGTCTTATTGTGAACGTATGAGCCCGCAATTAAGTCTTGACTTTTAGTTTCACTATATACGTATGGCTACATTTCCTCTCCATTCAAGAAAGAATGTATCATTTTCTTCTTTAGACGAATGGAGCGGCAAAGAATTGATGATTTTATGCAAACGCTCTCAAAATAGTAATCACATAAAATAATTAAGAAGAATCTATCAATCGCTTTTAATTTACTGCTAATCCATAAGTTGATTTTAACAATAAAGTAATACTCCATGTTATATGACGAACAATCGATAAGAATGGTTGTAGAACTAGTAGTAGTAATTAGTTAGATAAATAATGATTATACAGTGATAAAAACGTTAAAAAGTTACTCTGGAATTGGATTAAACCTGGGGTTAGGTGGTGACAAAAGGAATAAATGTCAAATAAGTTCATGTGCCTAGGTCCTTTTATTATGATGGAGAAATGGTTTACCGTTTTCTAATTGTTGACACCCATTTTTTGTCCCGTCTTTTCCAATTTATTTGCCATTTTTAAATATTTTCGGACACCTCAAAAATAATTTTAATATATAAACATATATATATATATATATATATATATATATATATATATATATATATATATATATACACACACACTTAATATCATTATTTATCATTATTATTATTATTATTATTTGCATTTTTTACGGTCATTTGTATTTTTAAAATCATAATCATAGTTTTTTATCCTAATATTCTATGTTATTTTATTTTCGCAAAAAACGGCTTCACATTTTTATTTTAATAAAGCATTAATCATATCATAAATTTTATATTTCATTATCATCGCATTGTTATTTTATTTAAATAATTTACATTTTTTTCTTTAAAGCATTTTTGTTAATAATAAACCTCTTTTATATTTTTTAAACCCACAACCCTTATTTCAACCCCAAAATAAAATCAACCCACAAATTTCAGCCCAAAAATCGACCAACACCCAGGCCCAACTGACATTTGAAAGAAGTCGATTCTGGCTGAGACCTCTGATTCGGGTCGAGTCACCGATCCGGTTCGGGTCGACCCGATTTGGGTATATTTCCAGATTTTGTGTTTTACATCTTATTTGTTGGTTATCTGAAAAATCAAAAAAATTGATTCTGATTCCGGTCACTACTTCGGGTTGCATTTCTTGGGTCGACCCGAAATTTAGGTCGTCTATCCGGGTCTGTTTTCAGCACCGGGTCAGGTCGATGTTCCTGATTCGGGTCACTGTTTAAGAATTCGGATCGGATATTTTAATTGCTTACTGTTGGTTTACATTGGCACTTGAACATTTGTTATGCGGCTATGTTGTTATTTTGTTGATTTGAATAAATACTGCATTTAGGTCAATGAAATTGAATCCGAGGCCGCGTCTCTTCGGAAATCTCTTTTCTGTTTTAGTTTGGTTTTTGGCATTTAAACATCCATACACTGATATCTTATTATTTTGCTGATGTGAATAAATACTACATTTAGGCCAATGAAATTGAATTCGAGGTTGCGTCCCTTCGGGAATTGCTTCTCGGTTTCAGTTTGCTGTTTTTGGTTTGTTTTACTGATTTTAACAAATACTACACTTAGGCCGATGAAAATATCCATCGATTTTGAATCCTCCACAGTTGGAAAGACGGAAATAAAACTTCTGGGCAAGGATTAAAACTTAAATATTTTTTTCATCCGAGAGATCAACATGTTTAGTAGGTGAAGCAACTAAAATGACCAACGCGTTATATGTTCGCAGCCACGACGTGATTGAAATGATCTTTTCTTTTTTTTATCTGAGAGATCAACATGTTTAGTAGGTGATGCAACTAAAATGACCAACGAATTATATGTTCGCATCCACGACGTGATTGGAATGATCTTTCAAAATTTAAGTCTGATCCATCCTTAATCAAAACATTTACTGTTTTGGATACAGATCCGAAGTTATTTATATTCAACTGTTTCTAATCGTTTGATCTTGACAGCTTGCAAGGAACAAAGTCAACGAAGGCAAATACTTCTCAGAGATTATTTATTTTGTTGTTGTTTTTACTTTCTTTAATTCAGCTTTATCTCGTTCTGTATTGTAATATTATTTATTGTACTTATGTAATTATTGAAATTCTTAGAATAGGTAGACTTATAATTAATTCATAGGGTAGTCTAAAACTGAAAACCCGTCGCTAGCTTATTTACTTGTAGGCTCGGTTAATTCAAACTTAGAAACCCTCCGCTAGTTATCTATTTTTAGGCTCGTCATGCATATTCAAAATTTTCAAAACAATAATTGCAAACATCTTTTTAACTTTATATACTTTTAAACCTGCATTTTTCTTAGAACAATAATTAACCTGAGTTTGACCGGATAACCGCGAGTTAGCGGATCTTAAAGGATGTCTAACCCCTTCCCTTTAGGATAATAAAGAACTTTTACCTAGAATCTCATTAGTTTCGCAGACCTTAAAATTGAAGTTACATTGCAACATTTAGTCAACATTTAGGTGCCCTAATTCATCGTAGAATAATTAGGTGGCGACTCCTTAACCCTTTATCCAGGAATCACCAAATATGTTGTACTTCGCTTTGACCATGGTTAAATGGGATACGACAGCATGTCGACTCCGCTGGGGAACTTTCAAGTTCTTAACCATAACAAATTCAGGTTAATTATTATTGCACTTTCTATTTTTGCTCCTTATTTGATCTGTTGTTTTAAATTGTTTCCTTTGTGGAAAATTTTGTATGCTTAACTGCTTTAATTGCTACTTTCTTTACTGTTTTTCTTAAATTGGCATTCCGCTCATATTTCTTCCACTTCGAAAAATTGACACTATCACACATGCACGCGAGGTATGTTTTGCACACCCGCAAACTTCTTTCAAATTTTCAAAATTTTAGGAGAGTTGGTATATGCACGGAGCGTCCGGACCATCCGGTTGGCCACGTAGCCTTCTCACTCGAGCAGTCCTCTCGGGAACCTTGAGTCTAGTTAGCCAAATCTTAGAAAATTTAGGATAGAGCTACACCACCCTTTATCTTAAGTCATGCATGCATATACCTTAGGTGGGTCGATCCTTGGTATCGACTCCATAATTAAGAAATCCACCAAAATTGTCAACAGATCCCACAACCCAATGACCATATCATCATATTATGTGTAGCATGATAATGATAGACGAATCCAAGCCTAATTATGACATGTCGAAAATAAAAAATGCATTCATTTTGTCTTCATTTCTAACAAAAGTATTGCAGTTTAATAGCTTGGATCAATCTATCGTAATCTCGCATATCTGGCATTTAGGGCCACATCTGGCATAAGAGAGGCCCCATGCATATTAGGACACGCATTTAATTTCCATACAATTTGCTTGCTATTTTCTGCTGCTTTCCACTCTGTGCATATTATTTGAAGCAATAATTACTTGTCTTATACTAACTTGGTTTTTTTTATTTTTCAGGAGGTTTATTTTGTCTAATTTAATTCCCCTAAAGGTTGATTCGTGTTGACTAAAACTGGCGGAGCACCCCATCTTTTATTTTCCAATAATGCCTACTCAAATTGTATTACTATTTAATGAAACAATGCGATTCAGATTGAGGCCTGAATCTCATTTATGCATTTAATGTGTTTTGCCTCCATCTTTTGAAAGCCTAAATGACAAATCCACTGCGCTTTTGTTATTTTAAAATTCATGTCATTTCATAATTTTATTCTCTCTTTTAGCATGCAAACTAATAAATCTGTCGATAATGTGAATGCAATATATAGCGAAACAAGCAAAGAAAATCCAAACATCGAACATGACTCTGAAGAATTTAGGAAAGACCCACAATCGGAAGAATTGATCGAAGAATTGGAATATTTTGAGAATAGGCCAACTCCAAAGCTAGATGAAACAGAAGCCGTGAATTTGGGAAACGCATAACTTGTGAGGGATACAAAAATTAGTGTCCATCTAGGCACCACCCAAAGGAAAGAGCTGGTGGATCTTTTGAAACAATATGTCAACGTATTTGCGTGGTCTTACGACGATATGCTAGGTCTGAGCACATATATTATTTCACATAGATTACCTATTGAGCCATCATGTCCTCACGTGAAGCAAAAGCCAAGGAAAATCAAGCCTGATTTGAGTTTAAAGGTCAAAGAAGAAGTCTCCAAGCAGTTCGATGCAAAGGTCATTCGAGTCACACGGTATCCAACTTGGCTAGCCAACATCGTACATGTGCCAAATAAAGATGGGAAGATAAGAGTATGCATGAATTATCGGGACCTCAACAAGGCTAGCCCGAATGATGATTTCCCTCTCCCAAATATCCACATACTCATCGATAATTGTGCGAAGCATGAGTTGCAGTCATTCGTCGATTGCTTCGCTGGTTACCACCAAATCCTGATGGATGAGGAAGATGCAGAAAAAACAGCGTTCACCATACCTTGGGGAGTATACTACTACCAAGTAATTCTATTTGGACTCAAGAACGCAGGGGCCACTTACATGAGAGCCATGACTATAATTTTTCATGATATGATCCATAAAGAAATCGAGGTCTACGTGGATGACGTCATTATCAAGTCATGAAGGACTTTAGATCATTTGTCAGATTTGAAGAAATTCTTTTACTGGTTGAGGCAGTACAATCTGAAGCTGAATCCAGCAATGTGTGCATTTGGTGTCCATGCTGGGAAGCTGTTAGGTTTCATCGTGAGTAGAAGGGGCATTGAATTGGACCCTTCATAGATAAAAGCTATTCAAGACTTGCCTCTTCCAAAGAGCCGAAATGACGTGATGAGTTTTCTCGGTCATCTAAATTACATCAGCAGGTTCATGGCACAGTTGACGGTAATATGTGAGCCGATATTCAAATTACTGAAGAAGGACGCTGCTACTAATTGAACAGCATAGTGCCAGCAAGCTTTTGACAGAATCAAGGAATATATGTCTAATTTGCCAGTTTTGGTGCCCCCAGAGCCCTGAAGGCCTTTGCTACTATATCTATCAGTGTTGGAAAATGCATTTGGATGCGTGCTGGAGCAATAAGACAAAACAGGAAAAAAAGAGCAAGCTATATACTACTTAAGTAAGAAGTTCACGCCTTATGAAGCCCGATATACTTTGCTAGAACGCATTTGCAGCGCTTTGACTTAGGTCGCTCAAAAGTTTAGACATTACTTGTCTGCATATACCACCTATCTCATCTCAAGAATGGATCCGCTCAAATACATCCTTCAGAAGCCCATGCCTCAAATACATCCTTCAGAAGCCCATGTCTCAAATACATCCTTCAGAAGCCCATGCCTACTGGGAAGCTAGCAAAATGGAAAATCATGCTAAGCGAGTTCTACATCATATATGTCACCCAGAAAGGACAAGCACTAGCTGATCATCTTGCCGAAAATTCCTTAGATGAAGAATACATCCCTCTCCGGACTTATTTTCCGAATGAGGAAGTATTGTTTATTGGGGAAGATATCTTAGAAGAACACCCGGGTTGGAGAATGTTCTTCAACGGAGATGCAAACTTCAAAGGAGTTGGTATCGGAGCAGTTTTGATTTCAGGATCAGGTCAGCATTACCCAATTTCGGCAAAGCTCAGATTCTCATGCACCAACAATATGGCGGAGTACGAAGCGTGTATACTTGGACTTAGAATGGCTGTTGACATGAACGTACAAGAATTATTGGTTATCGGCGATTCAGACCTATAAATCCATCAGGTGCAGAGCGAATGGGCCACTAGGAACGTGAAGATACTTCTATACCTGCATTGTGTGAAGGAGTTGTGCAAAAAGTTCAGCGAGATAGAATTCAAGCATATCCCACGAACTCAGAATGAATTTGCGGATGCTTTGACAACTCTGTCCTCCATGATTCAACATCTATATAAGAATTACATTGATCCTATCAGGGTGGATTTGTTGGACCAGCCAGTCTACTGTTTCCACGTAGATAAAGAACCAGATGGAAAGCCCTGGTACCATGACATTAAGAACTATCTCAAGGCAGGCGAATATCCAAAAGACATAACCAACACTCAAAAGAAGACACTTCGGAGGTTAGCAAACCATTTCTTCCTAAACAGAGAAATTCTTTATCAGAGGACTCCAGACTTAGGTTTGTTAAGATGTGTTGACGCCCAAGAAGCGAGCAAGCTAATTGAAGAGATACACGGGGGCACGTGCGGGCCTCATATGAATGGTTTCACTTTAGCAAAAAAGGTTCTGAGAGCATGGTATTTTTGGATGACCATGGAGACAGATTGCATTCGCTTTGTGCAAAAATGCCACCAATGCCAGATTCACGGCGATTTGATCTGAGTGCCTCCAAACGAACTCAATGTGACGAGTTCTCATTGGCCATTTGCATCTTGGGGCATGGATGTCATTAGACCTATCGAACCTGCAGCATCGAACGGGCACAGATTCATTTTAATAGCAATTGATTATTTCACGAAATGGGTAGAGGCATCATCATACAAATCAGTGACAAAGAAGGTGGTGGTCGACTTTGTTCACAATAACGTCATCTGTCGATTTGGAATCCCTGAGTCGATTGTAACAGACAATGGAGCCAACCTCAACAGCGGTTTGATGCATGAGATATGTGAGAAGTTCAAGATCATTCACCGCAATTCCACTCCATATCGACCTCAGATGAATGGAGCAGTCGAAGTAGCCAACAAAAACATCAAGAGAATACTGCGAAAAATGATTGATAATTACAAGCACTGGCACGAGCATTTGCCCTTTGCCCTTTTGGGATATCGCACTACAATTAGGACTTCTACTGGGGCAACCCCGTACCTTTTGGTCTATGGAACGGAAGTTGTGTTGCCGGTAGAGGTAGAAATACCGTCCTTAAGAATTATCCAAGAAGACGAGTTGAATAAGACCAAGTGGACACATAATCGATACGAGCAATTTATGTTGATTGATGAAAAGTGAATGAACACAGTCTGTCACGGACTACTTTATCATAAAAGGATGGCTAGAGCTTTCAACAAGAAAGTGAGACCAAGGATGTTCAAACTAGGGCAGTTGGTGTTGAAATGCATATTCCCACACCAAAATGAAGCTAAAGGAAAATTCGCGCCTAATTGGCAAAGGCCTTACACGGTTCACCGGGTGTTACCTGGAGAAGCGCTAATCTTGGCTGAAATGGACAGCGAAGTGTGGCCAAAAGCTATCAATGCAGATGCAGTGAAGAGATACTATATCTAGGATTTATTATTCTCCATGTAATACCTTTTCTATGATGTAAAAGTTGCGCTCCCTCGGCGGGATACGCATAGAACCCACATAGGGTTTCGTCTCTTTAAGACAGAAATTTCCTGGAAAAAAAATCCCATGTGCTTGTAACATGAACTACGTCATGACATGATTCCCTCGGAGGGATACGTAGGCGGCTACATCGGCTTCGGTCCTATTTTTAGAAAAAAAACTTACAATCCCCTTTGCTTGTAATAAACTACGTTATGACCTGATTCTCTCATGGGGATACGTAAGCGGCCTAAATCGGCTTCGGTCCCACCATTAGGAAATATTTTCTCCCTTATCTTGTATATGACAAAATGCACCCATCTGATCTCCCCTGATAGGACAAGCAAGCAGCCCGTGCAAGACTCGGTCTCATCCAGCTAAAGGTTCCACATCCTCGCATACCGGAAACTGGGGCAAAATTTAAAAGTTTACTGCAAGAAGACGCCGATAAACATGGAAGAGCATCGGTAGGCTAAATCTTTAGCCAGAAGAAGGATTTTGGATAAGACGTTTGCTTTATTTCACCGCATGTCATTGCCTGACAGACCAAAATATTTAATTATTAGGTTTTGATTCGTGTATAATTTAGCTGTAGTATTTGAAGACTTAAATTGCGGTCTAACTTAGATATATCTATTGTATTTGGTATATCGATTTTAGTGTGGTGTGAAACAAATCTGAAAAGCTTAGCTACGCTTTTGAGAATAATAAGTGGTATCATACTGATGGCTAAATATTAAATTACTGATGCATATACATTTCCAATATTACAGCATTGTTTTTTGTTATATCATGAGACAATTTACAGATCCAATGGACTAAAACAAATCAAAACCAACTTTCAACATATTAGTTGCATGCATCTTCCTCTATAAGAAGCAAGATTAATGTAATTGAGCATATCCAACCTAACCTTGGAATACGACCATTACTCAAATTATCATTCAACTATCTAAAAATATATAGCAAAGTCATGCTTCTTTTTCTTTATAACAAAAATCCACTTATCTATATGTATATCACTTCAACGTAACAATCACTCAATTGGATCATAATTAATTAAACTAAAGTACATCCCTCTTGACAACCTCACTAATTTCTATCCTGATTATTAAAGTAAAGTACATTACTCTTGCGGGCTTTACATAGTAAAAATAGAACCGGTTGGCAAAAATTTTTGGACCGGTAATTGAAATTTTTTAGTGTTTGTAAAGTAGTTGAAAATAGTCATATTAATGTGAAAATAAATTTGAATAAAAATATATACTAGTGAAACATGAAAAAATCCAGCATAATATGCTGGATTTTAAAACTCTTTGCATGTAAAACTCCAGCACAGTGTGTTGGAGTTCACTTCTTGTATGTGAATTTTAATATATTATGCTGGAGTCCGAACTTTTAGAAGTTAAATTTCAGCATATTGGGCTGAAATTTCAAGAAAAACTGCTAGAAGTCAAACAAGACACAATCCATAATTCTGATTTCAACTTTTGTTGGAGTTTGGGGACTATTACTTCCACATGAAAGAGCGGCTAAATTTAAAATCATGACTTATTTTCAAAAATAGCAACTGTAAATATGTCTAATCCTGAATTTCTTCCCTTTACATTTGATAGATACCGTGATATACACGGAATATACGTCATGTATATCATGGGTTGGCTTAGGAAAATTGGACTGTTGGGCCGTGATATACACGGTGTATACATACCGTGTATATCACGGTTTATTGACTTAGTTTAGGTAATGTTTGGTTGTAATTATTATTGTACACTTACCATAATTGTATAGTTAGTGTCCAAGTAGAATAAGGTTTTAGGAGTAGAATAGAAATAGGATTTTCCTATTAAGGAAATTGTAAATTGTATATATTCTCTTTCATTAATGAAAATAATAAAGGGATTAATTCTTTCATGGTATCAGAAGTCTAGGTTGAAAATTTTTCTCTCCAAATTTTTCGTCGGTTCCGAGCTCCTCCCCTCGGTTTCACCCTGCTCTTGTTGTTTCTAACGTCAAGAATCACATCCCTCTTATTCTTGAAATAGAAAACGTCAAATATGCGATGTGAGCCGAACTATTCAAAATTCATGCACGCTCGTATCAAGTCATCCATCACATAATCCCCGCGGCTCCTGAGGATACGGAGGTGCCTAAACGCGAGGATGATCCTAAGTTATGGACAACTCTTGATGCCACCGTCCTTTAGTGGATTTACTCCACTATCTCTACCGACCTGTTGCAAACGATTATTGAGCCAGACGCTACGGCGATGGCTGTGTGAAATAGGTTGCGTGACATATTCCAAGATAATCAAAATTCCAGAGCTGTTATCCTTGAGCAGGAATTCTCCCACGTCAACATGGAAGACTTTCCGAACGTTTCATCTTACTGCAAAAGGTTGAAGGAATTGGCGGACCAACTCCGCAACGTTGGTGCACCCGTTAGCGAATATCGTCTTGTTCTACAGATGGTTGTTGGCCTATCCGAGACCTATATCGGCATTGGAACTCTCCTTCGTCAGAGTAATCCTCTGTCGAAGTTCTATCAAGCCCGGTCCATGCTTACTTTGAAAGAAATCGGTTAGGCCAAAAAGGCGGCTATGAGTGCAAGTCCCATGGTCATGATGGCGTCCTCCCCTACTTCTCAGAATTTTAGTAATAATTCGGGCCAAAATCGTTCTAAAGGGGGCGGCAAAAATAATGGCAAAAATCGTGGGGGCAAACGCAATGGCTCCGGCAGTGGGGACGGTGGCCAAAATAATAGCAGTGGGCCCCATCCCAGCAACAGTGGCCCACCGTTCCACTGGTCCCATCCATGGGCCCCTTGGTAGTGGGTCTGGGCCAATGGGCAGTGGCCCAACAACCCCTATCCACCTACGTTTTCAGCAATTGGGCAGTGGGCTGCTCAACCTTCGTTTCGACCGAATACAGCCTGGCCCAATGGCTTCTGAAATAATTCTGGGTCGGGGTAGCAAGCAAAGTGTGTTTGGGCCTCGGCCTCCACAAGCCCATCATGGTGCGGGCCCCATTCCTAACCGATATTAAAGCCGCAATGCACACTTTTAGATTGAATCTGCCAGATGCAAATTGGTATATGGACACCGGAGCCACTACCCACATGGTGTCCGACCAAGGTACTCTCTCGTCTTTTTCCAATTTGAGCAGTAATCGTGGTATAATTATTGGTAATGTCAATTCAATTCCAATCTGTGGTTACGGTTATAAAACTTTGTCTCCCCCCCCCCCCCATCCATCCACCTCTTGTCTTGAAAAATACCCTTTATGCCCCTAAACTAATTAAAAAGTTAGTGTATGTCCGTAAATTCACCACTGATAATTCTGTTTTTATTGAATTTGATCCTTTTGGGTTTTTTGTGAAGGATTTCAAGATGGGGATTTCTCTAATGAGATGTGATAGTTGGAGAGATCTTTATCCTATCACGCCCACCTCCGGTCTCTCGAGTCCAGCCTTGCCATCTACTTTTGCAGTCATTGCTCCTTCCTTGTGGCATGCTCGTCTAGGTCATCCGGGGTCATCAATTTTGTCTTCCTTAGATAAAAATAATTTTATTTCTTGTGAGGGTACGCGTAGTACTCCGATTTGTTAATCTTGTTCTTTAGGAAAAATTGTTAGATTGCCGTTTGTAGACTCTAATTTTCATACTTTAAAGCCATTTTATATTATTCATAGCACTTTATGGACATCTCCTGTTATCTGTTCTTTGAGCCATCGTTATTATGTTCTTTTTTTGGATGATCACTCGAATTTTCTATGGACTTTTCCGTTAGCAAACAAGTCTCACATTTTTTCACCTTTTTAAAATTTAGAGCTTTCATCCATACCCAGTTTGAATGGGAAATTAAGAATATTCAATGTGATAATGGAAAAGAGTATGATAATGGGTTGTTTCGGGATTTTTATGGTAATAATAGTATCAATTTTCGCTTCTCTTGTCCACATACGTCCTCACAAAATGGAAAAACAGAATGCAAAATTCGTACCATTAATAATATTGTCCGAACTTTATTGGTCCATTGTTCCTCACCTCCTTCCTTTTGGCATCATGCTCTACAAATCGCTACGTATCACCTTAACATCCTTCCTACTAAAGGTTTGGCATATTCATCCCCCCCTTCAAATTTTATATAATAAGACACCTTCGTATTCACATCTTAGGGTCTTTGGGTGCTTATGTTATCCCCTATTTCCGTCCACCACAATTAACAAACTTCAGGCCCGGTCTACCACTTGCGTATTTTTGGGTTATCCGTCTAATCATCGTGGTTACAAATATTTTGATTTATCATCTAATAAAATCATCATTAGTCGTCATGTTATTTTTTATGAATTCCAATTTTCGTTTGCTAAGGTGAGTAGTCCCGTACCTAGTTCGTATAATTTTTTGGATGACGGTGTCTCCCCATATATTATCCACCATTTATCGGACATGTCCCGCACCAAAAATCCTCCAGTGGGTCCACTGCCCGCTGGCCCCACTGTTCTCCCATCCTGGTCCAGTGGGCCCGACTCACGGTCCAGTCTATCTCTCGAAACTGGGCCAGTGATCCAGCCCACTGCCCCAGTCAACGTTACTGCCCAGTTATTGGGCCATCAGGCCTACTGCATATTAGCCAACCCAGTCCCGCCACTTCCCAGTCCGGTTCCAATTCCGTCACTACCTATATTCCACTCGATTCTCCTTCGAATCATAGACCAGTTACTCATAGTCAACGGTGTGTTTTTAAACCGAAAAGATATTTTAATCTAAATTCTAATGTTCTTAAATCACTCCTACCCCGCAATCATGTGTCTGCTTTAAATGACCTGAATTGGAAAATTGCTATGACCGATGAATATAATGCTCTTATTGATAATAAGACGTGGGAGTTGGTGCCCCGTCCATCTGGTGTTAATATTATTCGATCTATGTGGATTTTTGCTCATAAAGATAATTCTGACAGTTTTTTTGCAAGGCATAATGCTCGTCTTGTAGGTGATGGTAAGACTTAGCAGCTTGGTGTATGGGCTTAAGCAGTCCCCACGGGCTTGGTATAAGAGGTTTGCAGACTATGTTTCGACTATTGGGTTTTCTCACAACATGTCTGATAATTCATTGTTCATATATCGTCGTGGTTCTTCCCTGACTTATATACTATTAGGTGTGGATGATATTATCTTGAATGCCTCTTCTGATGTTTTACGTCATTCTATCATGACAATGCTCAGTTCTGAGTTTGCTATGAAAGACTTGGGGCCCTTGAGTTACTTTTTGGGAATTGCTGTCACTCGTCATGCATATGGGTTATTCTTATCACAACGGAAGTATGCCGCTGAGATCATTGAGCAAGCTGGTATGTCCTCATGCAAGTCCACTTCTACTCCGGTTGATACTAAACCCAAGCTGGGGCTGCGGCTGGCTCCCTTTACGAGGATCCGACTCGTTATCGCAGTCTTGCAGAGGCTCTTCAGTATCTTACGTTCACGAGATAAGACATTATGTATGCCGTACAACAGGTGTATTTATTTATGCATGATCTCAGGGTTGAGCACATTAATGCGCTCAAACACATTATTCGGTACATCCAGGGGACACTTGACTTTGGCTTACATTTATATCCCTCATCGATCTCTACACTTGTCTCGTATACAGATCCTGATTGGGGTAGCTGTCCAGACACCAGACGCTCTACGTCCGGCTATTGTATATTTCTTGGTAGTAACTTGGTCTCCTGGTCTGTAAAGCGTCAGTCGATTTGTCCCGCTCTAGTGCAGATGCCGGTATCCAGGGGTAACCAATGTGGTTTATGAATCATGTTGGTTACGTAATCTTCTTTTAGAGCTTCACTGTCCTATTCAGAAAGCTACCTTGATTTATTGTAATAATGTTAGTGACATCTACCTTTCTGGTAATCCGGTTCAGCACCAGCGCACTAAATATATCGAGATGAATATCCACTTTGTTCGCGAAAAGGTAGCTCGTGGACAAGTATGCGTCTGTCATGTCCCTTCCAGATATCAATTTGCAGACATCTTTACCAAATATTTTCCCTCGGTCCTTTTTGAAGATTTTAGGGACAGTCTCAGCGTACGAAGACCGCCCACTATGACTGCGGGGGTGTGATAGATAACCGTGATATACACAGAATATACGTCGTGTATATCACGGGTTGTCTTAGGAAAATTGGACTGTTGGGCCCTGATATACATGGTGTATACATACCGTGTATATCATGGTTTTTTGACTTAGTTTAGATAATGTTTGGTTGTAATTATTATTGTATACTAACCATAATTGTATAGTTAGTTTCCAAGTAGAATAAGGTTTTAAGAGTAAACTAAGAATATAATGTTTCTATTAAGAAAATTGTAAATTTTATATATTTTCTTTCATAATGAAAATAATCAAGAGATTAATTCTTTCAACATTTGTTGCATGACCCAACAGACATATCGGCCCAAAGAAAGAATTACGATCTACAAGGTTGCGTAGTCTTATCAGGCCCAATTTGCAACTAAAAGCATAAATCTTATTTTCTTTCATAGTGGCTTGGGGACCCGGATGCTCGGGTAAAATCTAATATATGGTTTGGTATTTTACACAAATGGTCTATATATAAAAAGTGAATGGCACCTAAAATGAAAAACTGACTCAAGGTGCCAGTGTTCAAGTGCCAATAACCCATACGCAAGGTGCAGGATCGAGCCTTCGTTGGAGCTTTGTTGTGCAGTATTTTTCTGCTCCTTTTTCTTTTTCTTTTTCTTTTTCTTTTTCTTTTTCTTTTTCTTTTCTTTTTCTTTTCTTTTTCTTTTTCTTTTTCTTTTTCTTTTTCTTTTCTTTTTCTTTTTCTTTTTCTTTTTCTTTTTCTTTTTCTTTTATTCCTTCATATTTCCTCTCTTTACAAGTTCATTTTTATTATTTAAAAAAAATCATGTAGCTGCTCTTTTTTTTTTTTTCTATACTTTTAAAATTTTGTTTATACGTGACTAATTATTTTCTCTTTTTATCTATTTAATGTTATTTATTTTTTTATTCTCAAATTCTTTTTGAATGATGACATCAATATACATTATATTAATCTTAGCTATATGTAGATCAAAGGGTGCATTTGCTAAAAAATAATTTACGTTTTTAATCACATTATTCAATAGAAATCATCAAGAGACTTAGATCGACTATATGGTTTAGTGATCACGTATTTATTTATGATCAAATATCTTATAAATCATAGCGAATTAGTTCAAAGTGGACCGCATCGACCCGACCCAAATAAATTCAAACGACTAAATATAGACCCTACTTCAATCTCCTTCACTAGTTGTAGGTCTTAATAAAATATAATGGCACCCGTAGTTATCAAATTCTGGATTCGCCTCTGGTTGGGGGCGATAGGTGGGGAGGAGACAAAGAACTTAAAATGTCACTTATGTAACTTGTTTTCTCTACTTCCATTAAGAAAGTCATTTTCCTCATTTTTGAGGACTTGTTTTCCAAGAAAAAATGTTTTCCAAAAGTTTTGACTAACCAAACATGAAAAAATTGGAAAATATTTTCCTCCCTACCAAACACACTCCATAGTGTCTTAAAAAAACAGAAATAAGCCAATGACGGGTATGTTCACATTTTAGAGGCAAGAAACAAATAAATAAACAGATTGGAGAGGAGAATAATAACTAATTCAAAAAGATTTCTTGCTTTTAGTGGGAGATGTGATGACACTGTTTATGATGCTAAGAGTTAATATATCAAGACTAGAAAAATGACAAGCACTATTGAAAATAGAGAAGAAACATGGTGATGCTGGTATGGAATTTTTCGCTATTTAAGGTCTTCCTTTGGAGAGTTTGTAACATTTTTCAATTCCTTTTGTGTCGGAAATAATTTTATTCAACATGATTTCTTTAGCTAAACAAAGGGTGCAACAAATAATTTTATTCAACATGATTTCTTTAGCTAAACAAAGGGTGCAACAACTAGCTTTGGATTAGGGGCAAATTAGTCTTTTTAACAATCACTACCCCTCCCCCCTATTTTTTTTATTTCCCACCTTGTGGCGCTACCCACTTTGGTCCATGACTAACGTGTGTATTATAAGACCCGTTCATGAGGGAACCGCTCCCTTTCAAGATTTTTTTCATTTTCATGACTTGAACTCGAGACTTTGGTTATAGGTAGAAATATCTTATCTATCCCAATGTAATCTTTAGTGATATTATTTTCCTAGATTTCTAAACAAGTTTGCATAATATTAATAATCTTCACTAAAAATCGTCAGCTCATAGTTTGGAGGATAAGTTGTTTGCAGAGAAAATTTAAGTCAATGAAAATTACTTACTCACATACACAATACGTATACCAAGAAATATCTGATAATACTTATAAACACTTTTAGTACTTAACCAAGGTTGACACATATATACTTCTACCTCAATTTTTGTCACTTCACTGTGTGTGAGTAATATTATTTCCTATTTCTATTTGCTATTTTAAGGGGTTTTCTAAGAATTACTCATGCATAATGGTTTTTGTATATTCTTACTATTATAAAACCTTAACACACCATATATTTCTGCCTTTCCTAATTAGCTGTAAAAACATAAATGAAAAATACCAAAGCACTCAAACAGACAATTTGTTGTCCCAATAGAAAAGCTTTAATCAACTTCATAATCATAACCAACAAAGATACCGAAGCATATTGGTCTTGCTAAAAATCAATTGCTTTGGTATATTTGAATAAATTTGTACCTATAAAATCAATTATATGCACAATCATGCATAATACGTTAGTACATATGCTAATAACGCACAATTCCACTTACAAATGGTAAGAATATTTTCCTAATATTCATCTTCCAACAATGTGGTAATTATACCACTATTACAAGCTATAATTATGCTAATAAAATGATATAATAAAATTTTGAAACGTTGACAATAAGAAGATGCATTTGGGAAATCCGACATGTCCGTAGTGGAGAATTCTTGCTCCAACGTGACGGCGCAGGAATTCTTGTTATCTTGAAAGATATCCCGTAAGCGAT
Organism: Anisodus acutangulus; assembly: GCA_029783415.1. Classification (NCBI taxonomy): domain Eukaryota; kingdom Viridiplantae; phylum Streptophyta; class Magnoliopsida; order Solanales; family Solanaceae; genus Anisodus; species Anisodus acutangulus. The sequence goes on from CM056492.1 coordinate 13,147,091, forward strand.
TCCAAGCTTCCATTGTCGTGGAATCGGGTTCCATTATTGTGTGCAACAAATCGTTTGATATTGTTAAATAATTCCACGAAAGAAATGTCGCATCAAGTGTGAGCCATAGTTTTTTTCATCATCGGTTTTTAACACCTTTTCCTTGCCCGTTTATGGTGGGATAATGTAATGAATAACCTGGTGAGAGCGACAATAAATTTTAAAGAGTTCCGCACAAGTTGCATAATGCACATTTTCCATCTCAAGAGTGATGGAAATGTGAGTTTTGATGTTGAAAACGGTGAGAGAGGGATGAAAAGTGGATTTAGAGTCAGACATTATCGATCGGACAAAGAAAGAAATAATGGAAAAAGAAAAATGAGGGTAGCCGACGGTAGTGGGAGGAAGTCAAATCGGCCGAGGAGGTGATCGACGGTTTGGGTGAAAAATTTTGTGGGGGTAGGATTTTTTCCCTAATCTTCTGATATCATGTAAGAACATTTTCCTCAATATTCATCTTCCAACAATGTGGTAATTATACCAATATTACAAGCTACAATTATGCTAATGAAATGATATGATGAAGCTAAGATCATGCCATCTAATCTTCCTAAGATAATGCTAATCTACCTACCATATACATGTGATTCTACCAATCAATTATAATAATGAGTAATACAATAGTAATGAATAATTATTCTATCAGAAATAAGTTTACATCATGTCATAAGCAAATTAAAAGGGAAGTACTCTAGAAAGTAAAGTCTGAAATCAGAACAAGTTCGTGAACTTCACTCTACTCTTTTTATTTTTAAACTTGCAGCAATAATAACAATTACGTCTCCTTCTTTTAAGTTTTTAAGAAATTCTTTTTAATTAAATATTTTTCTGTTAATATTTAACATGGACATGAAAAAGGTCTTCTGCAATAAAGTATTGTACACATGCATCGTGGGCTCCTCAATTTTTAGTATTATATAGAGTCATGGTAACCTATATATGTGTTCAAGATGTTATTGCTTGATTAATTAATTAATAAGTCTAATTTCCAGTATCATATCAAGGTAATCCTATATCTTCTAATGTAAGTGGCTAACTCTAAACCCATAACTTGTGTAAATTGATACGAAAGATCTTTTTGACTTTGAAATCAGTAGATTTGGTGTTGGCTGATCCGTGAAAATGGATAATTGAGAAATTGTAAACAATGTTATTTTATTTTAGATAACCAATTGAAAGTCATTCAATTAAATTAATTATCTTCTTATGTACAAGTGGCCTTTTCAACATAATGTCGAAAGAATCTTTAAAGCATGCACGTTTATTGCATATTTTCTAATGTTCACGCACATCATATGGTGAGTTTGAGTCTATAATGACGTACATTCGATAATCAATTTAAACGATGTTCAATTCTTTTTAATAAGTCATCACCAATGATTGTGAGCCATTAGTGTTGAGGGTTAGGCTTGACACTCTACCATGTCTATTTGCCGAAAAAACTTACAAGGTTAGAGGGGGACATGGATCTGACCTCTAACATAACCATGCATCAATACAATTTGATCCCAAATATATTACCATAACGTTTAATTTATTTCGCTTGTGTTTATATATATACATATATAGCTTCAGCTGACAGTATGCCCCGCAACACAATAATGAATTCAATCATGAGTTTGTGGGTTCATCAGAGCATAGCATTTCAAGTTCAATTATATACCAAAAAGAAAGTATGAATAAATATGCATTTAAAAATAAATTTTCTTAACTCAAATTCACATCGTCTAAATTCTAGATCCGTCAATACACAAATTAAATAAACTGACCCCTCTCTGTTAGTAATACAAGAGCATAGAGGATCAATTAATGATATGCAACTAGACTCATATTCACATGGGACCAAATGGGGTCAATTTTTCAAGATTAATTATATTAGATCAATATATAACAGAGCTAAATTTGAAGACAGATAAACAACTTGAAAAATACTACTACTACCAAAAAGAAAATTCTAAATGGTCTTAAATGTCACGTTTAAATAAATAAATGTAAGTCACTGTCGAACATTATTGTGACCCAACTTTTGAAATGGAGTGTGAGATAATTGTTGAAGGAGAGAAAGAAAGATAAAATAACAAATCTGTTTCTTGATGTTGCTATTTATGTAACTTAGTGGTTACGTTCACTTCTTTCTAATCCTCAGTGTCTGGACATTTACTGTTATATGATCTCCAACGTAATTCCCTAAGAAAATAGGCAATAACGAGATATATTTGGAAGGCCAAAACTGAATTCATGTAAAATCAAATCAAGTAAAGCACAACGACTATTAATTTTTTCTACTTCTAGTTACTAGTTATTCCCTGCCGATCATTTTAGTTGCTGTGCAAACTAAAAATTGAAGGGTTTTGTTGGGTACAAAACACATAAGTAAGGCACATCGAAAGTTTAAAATTTTTGTTTCTTTCTTACTTACTCCAACAATAATTTCTGGTATGATTATACAACAATGAAACTTGTAACATAAAACATTTACTTACAAGTTATAATAATCTGAAATCTTTATCAACTGTGAGGTGCACACGCGATTGTCCTTCCAATTGCAAGCTCCAAGCTTCAAGCTTCAATGTATTTCTCCTTCGGAAAGCTAGGAAATCCTGCAGAGGTTCGAGAGTATTTGATTCTAAGTCTCTAAGGATTAGAATGTTTTTCAGAAAATGGTGTGTTGAATAATGAGGTGAATGCCTCTATTTATAGTTGAAAAATAGGTCAAAATCGGATTAGGGTTTGACCTTGGGCCTGACCCAAAAATCGAGGTAGAGGCGTCGCGGCCCTAGGGTATGGGAGTCGCGGCGCTCGGCATGCGCCTGCATTGCGCCGCGGCCTTATGGAATGGGCGCCGCGACCCTAGGGTATGGGTGTTGCGGCGCTCGACTTTATTTTTTTTCGTGCATTCTTAATTAAATCCAAAATTTAATTTTCACTTAATTAAAATAATCATTATTCATTTATATGTCTCGATTCCAAATCGAACATTTTAATTACTCTCTCAATACATCCTTAGATCGAAAACGGACAATCGACATAGTGTGACCCTACAAGCCTTCTCATATCGACATTAATCAAATTAAGGTCTACACGGAACTTCTAGACGACGCCGGAAGACGAACTCAATATGTGAAATACGTTTACACGAATCCGGTAAACCTAACATTTATGTGGTAAGATAAAAATTTTTCATTCACGACACACCCGATCAAGCTTAGGATTTGTCAAGTGTCTATCCAAATGGCTTAATCATTGTATCTCATCTATATTAGTAGACAACTAGACCATACTCTAAATATGTCTATTGCGTTGACCAACGACTTAGCCAACCTAATATCACTGAGAATCCGAGTGTTCTCTCGAATATACATCCGAGGAATGAATCCTAATCTTGGCTCAACTACCACCTTCAATCCACATCGCAATGTACCAAATACAAGCCGTATCTCAATCTATAAGGCATTTGAGCTTAGGACGGGATCAAAGTACATTACTTTGTAGACAAGGCGCGTATTGACCTCAAGTCTAAGGACTTCTATCTCCCACATGCTGATCATACTTTAGACAAATATAACAAACAGTATATCAGCAGGGTATACCAATACTTCCAAAGTATCCATATGTCCATCACGAGTAATCATTACTCGTAGCAGGTGAGACATACTACATCCTCTAAGGATGTGATGCAGACCACATGTTGACTTATCACATATCATCGATATCTCATTCTCGATGATCATTAGTCGAGGCTATTTTAAGAGTTACGCTCTATCATTAATATCTCACTCTATTAATGACAACGCAAGCTCAAGGGATGCACATTAATGAATAATTACAAACAATCAAATAATAATTCAATAATTGCAAATGTCAAAATATTAATCTCCATTAATAATAATATAAATGTGTATAAAGTACATTTGTCATAATACAGATTGTCTCTAGGACATAAATATACTTTCAAAAATAACTGGTGCAAAATAATTGTTATTTTAGAAGATCAAAATATATATAATTATAATTATTTCACTTTACCCTTAGTATTAATTATTCTTGAAAGTAATAAACATTGTTACTTAGCTAGAAAACTAAATGTGAAGAGTACAAACACGTATCAACCTTGTTCTTTAAAATATTTACTCATGTAAATTACTAGTGCTATGACTGCATTTACTAAGAGACACAAAATAGAAAAGAACATTCTTTGAAAAGAGATTAATATGTTGAATGATTAAAGATATAAATAAGGGTATAATAATTAAAAAGTTTTTTATATTAACAGTTTTTTTAAGGGACGTATTGAAAGAACACAACTAAAATGAACTTTGGGAGTATATCTTACAATATAGCCGTCCCAGTTGAAACAAAACATGCAATGTTTTATAGAGTATACACTTTATCATTTATATCATTAATAATAATTAATAAAAGGACAGTTGGTAGGGAAAGGAAAAGGATAGGGAGGACCACTACAGTGCATAAAATAATTGCTAACAGCTGGGTTTATATTTAATGCTCTTTTTATCAGCAATGAGTCTTGGAAAATTGACTTTAGTAACGTGATAGCATGCATCAATAATCACTTTTTCAATTAGCGATTAACTAACTATATATCGTATCACAAGTAGGGATGACAACAGATCGAATCTGAACCGGAACCTACTAGATTTAGATCCAGATTCATTTTTCATACCTGAATCCAGATTCATCGGGTTCATAAAAATCAGATTCAAATTCGAATTCATCGGATCCACCGGGTCCACAGATCGGATCTGGATCTACATGTAAATTTTTTTGGCTTGAATAATATTCCCACATGTTGAAACTTTTATGACAAAATGAAACGCAATCTGATTGAAAAAAATGATTGAGTTCATTCAATCAACCTACACAAACATGACACCATTATTTCAAAATACTGAACAAAGTTTTAGCATAACAAGAAAATAAAGACGATTGATTTCATTAGTGATGTTGAACAGGTTGCAACTTTGAGCTAATTTTTGGAGGCTTTAGTGATTCTCCACTTGTAGTTCTACTGATTGACTTCATTAAACAACATAAAATAATGTCAGTCATATATCAAAAGTCCCAATTTTTTTTTTTTTTTTGTTAATCAAACAAATGAGAGAAAGATACTTAAAGCTTACAGCTAGCAGATTCAAGAAAGGGAAATTGAAATGAAAATATGGGAAACTGCAGAGAGCATATAGGTAAAAGAAATGAAACTTCAGAGACAAATTACATAGATGTATGACTTGTGTCTTATCCCGATTCAACCCTTTACCCAATACATAAATTATGAAAAAAATTTAAGAAAATACTTATTAAATTACATTCTAAGTTATGGATATATTTAATAAAAAATGAATCCACAGATCGAATCTAGACCGGATACGGATCTCAAATACAAGATCCAGATCCAGATCCGGTCCGTTAGAAACGGATCTGGGTCCGATCCGGATCCGTCGGGTCCAAATTTTGAAGATTCATATCCTATCAAACGGATATGGATCCACCGGATCAGGACCGGATCCAAAATCCATTGCCATCTCTAATCACAAGAGAATAAAAATGTGCCCTAACAATATTGATTAACTAAGAAAGTAAGTAGTAATACTCCCATAATATTCTAACAAAATACAAAGGTACATTAGCTTACGTTTCCTGTCAACTAACCAAATGAGCTTTAGTAGGCCAAAATACAAAACCATATGGTAAAATTTCTTTTCAAGAGATTTGTTTGGAGATATAACTGGTAGCTCAGAGAAGAAGTCAGGATATCAACTATGTTAATTAAGAGTGAGTGTGATCTTATTTTATATATATATTTTAATTTTACTGGACATATCTATACATAATTCAAGTCAAAAGCAATAAGTTTAGTTGAACCTAGGAAATTCGCACTATATTCACCTCTGATATATTTGTGGCAGGTACAAACTGACCATAAATGTTCAACTTTTGTCTAATAAAGAAGACATAACATTATCAAAGGACTATCTATAATCCACGTAACGATACTCAAACAGATGTATATCTAAAGCTTTCATAAATTTAATAGTTTTAGACCCATATATATATATATATATATACCAAATATTTCAGAAGCATTTATTGTCACCACGATAGCATTTGTAATTTTGTCTCTACATTGGAACCTATGTGTGTAAAAATCAAAATCTTATCTTAACCAACAAGAATTAGCAATGAATTAGTAGTAAAATCCAAAACTTGTGTTGTATTAACAGTTTGAACATATAAATTCATTGTATTCTATAAAACCTTCCAAAATTACATCAATGGTCTCCCAAATGTCACAATTGAGAGATCATGCATTATGGGTTCCAGGTGTGTTGCATGGTATAAAACAAGATAACCAAATCATGTCACCTAAAAATACCAAGTAATAACCACTTTCTCTAACAAAATATTTTGTTATTTCACAAGATCTTTCTTGATCAGTTCCTTTACCTCTCATTATTCTAGAATAAGAGAGATCTTTTAAAGTTGTATTTGATCATGTTCCAACCGAGACATTAACAAAAACTGAGATAATCAAACTTGCCTGAAGAACCGATATACAAATAAAAAATCTGTTTTGGCATCTTTTATATATATGTCAAAAAGAAATTGCCGACAAGAAGCAATATTTAATATTAGCAGCTAATTCTAAGTCATGTACAACAAAGTAGACATACATTCAGCGCAAATGAAGATTAAGGGAATAAAGAATCCCCTTGCTGCAACCTCCTAATTAGTTTAAGTCGATGTTGCTTAAATTCTTCAGAAATGTCCATATTTTTGCATCTCTAAAAATACACTACTTTTAAAGAATTCAATACTCACACATCGACATTTTAAAATATAGTTTAACACACCCAAAGGTTTCACCTGATTCTGTTAAGCAGAAAAGGAGTTAAAGTTATGCATAACCAAATGAAAGAATCAAGAAAACATCAAAAATTCATCGCAATTTAAGTTATATACATTAACAGTGAACGTCTCTCTCATTGCATTGCATTACATTTCATTTCACTACAAACACATCAAATATAAAAGAAGCAATATTTAATATTAGCAGCTAATTCTAAGTCATGTGCAACAAAGTAGACGTACATTCAGCGCAAATCAAGATTAAGGGAATAAAGAATCCCCTTGCTGCAACGTCATAGTAAGGTAAAGTCTATGTTGTTCTAATTCTTCAAAATTATTGCCGTACTCATGTTGAATTTTCCAAAAACACAGTCCTTCTGAAGGATCCAGCACGCATGCGTTAACATTTTTAAAAAAATCTGAACAACATAGAACACTTCCAAAGATTGCGCCTGATTCTGTTAAGCAGAAACGAGTTATAGTTATACATAACCAAATGAACAAACTCAAAATGGAAGGATCAAGAGAACATACAACATATCCTCCACGATTTAAGTTATATACACTGACCGACAGTAAACTGTAAACATCTCTCCGTTGCATTACATTTCATCTCATTACAAACACATCAAAGATCATAAAAGGAAATTAAAGGGCTGAGATTTATTTATTTGGTCTATCTCAAACACCATAAAAGAACTCATTAAAACCTGGTGTTAGGCAGCTTCTCCACCTTTCATCTCCACCTCCAATCCATCATCAATTTGCATATTCCCTTTAAGAGGCTCATAATACTCACCCAAATACCCACCAAGATGACTATACAAAGCACTCTTATCAATCCTCTCATTATGATAACTCTTACACACATAATAAAACAAGCTTTGCACCAATAACCCCATCAAAATCACAACCACAAGCACACCAATCAACACCCCACCAATCAAAACCCTAGCAAAAACACTGTACTTACCACCACCATCAACCACAATTGATCCAAAAGCACTACTAACCACACCAAATATCACCAAATACCCTAACACAAGCACAGCAGCAACCCAAATTTTCCCCTTCAACAACTCATAACTCTTCTTTATAGCTGTCAAACCTTGTATAGGTTCAAGAACAGTAATAACACTAGCAATATGCCATAAAGCACTTAAATAAACATGCACTACAAGGAAGAAAACAGAGAGGACAAAAACAGATACCAAAAACAGAGCAACACTGTTCTTGTTCTTGCTTTCAAAGGCAATTAACATAAGTACAATGAAAAAAGACAAGACAGCATTGTAAACAAGCATGGAGAGGAAAACCCATATGAAAGTTACGAACAAACGTCGTAAAATGCTAGGAATAGCTGTGATTATTGAGGAGAAAGATACTTGTTTTGAAGTGTAAAGAGAAGCGACAGTGAAAACAACTGCAGCAGTTGAGAGAAGAGAGAAAGCTAAGAGGAAAACTAAGTAACAGAATTGGTAGAAGAGGAGTTTGGTCCATTGAGAAGCATGAGATGCACTTGGGTTTTCACGGAGTTGATTGAGAATTGGATGAGTGAAGAAAGAATGGGCTAAGATTGCAAATGAGAGTGGCAAGATTAAGCTGAGGGTAATACGGTAAAAAGTTTGTGGAGATCCCTTTGGTATGGTGATTGATTCTTTGATAATTGAAGGTAAGCTTAAGTTTTGAAGCTTTTCTGGTTGCAGATCCATGGTTTTTTTCTTCTTCTTTGTAATGAGTTGAGAACAGAGAAGAAAAAATTGGAAACAGGGGAAGAAGAGGAATAAGGTAGGTGCAATAGAGGTTATCTAAGCTGAGAGGACAAAGACAAAGATATATTATTAGGGTCTGTTTGGTTTATGGTTTTTCTTTCTTAAATTCCTGCTTCAGCTATTTATTATTATTTTTTTTAGATTATATCGAAAATAATCTCTCTAATAACATTTGCTTACATATTCTCCTCCAAAATCTACTTATGTGATTACATTGATTGTTGTTATTGTTGTTGTTTGGTTTATGGGATAAGGTAAAAATTTGGAATTAAATTTATATTTTTCTTATCTCGATTTATTTGATACATTTTTTTTGTCTATCTCAAAAAAATAATATATTTTTATATTTAAAAATAATTTAATTTAATACTTTTCTTTTTACCCTTAATTAAATGATTTACAGCCATACAAATACCTATGACTTATTTTGGATCACAAATTTTAAGAATCTTTATTTTTTTCTTAAACTATATGTCTAGTCAATCTATATCACATAAATTAGGATATATAGATTATTTTTTATGTTGAAAATATGGTGGTTGAAAGTATAAATTTATAATATCAAATAAAATATAAATTTAATTCCTAAATTTAATCCTGAAATATACTATCTTATTCCATCAAATTAGTTGTTATTTGATCCCACCTCTGAGATGAAATAATTAATCAACTTAGTTCGCCAATCAAACTTACCCTTACTGTATTTCTTCCGTTTCAATTTATGTGACCTCGTTAACATTTTGAGAGTCAATAAACAAAAAATTGACTGAATTTTTTTTATATGTCTTCTAAATATTTTAAGTGGTTAGTTATTGTAACTTATGATACTTTTTGTGTAATTTTATATATATATATATATATATATATTATTTCAAAGAATTTAAAGCTTCTATACCATCAAAATTTAAAAATTTAACTTTAAAATTTTTAATGATGACACATAAAATGAAATGAATAAAAATATTATTTTTAGTTTAAATTTTGCCCACGTTACAAGCTCAATATCAGCTACCCTATGCTAGAAAATAACAATACAGCCCCAGGGGCACATGCGAGTTGGTAAGTGACAAGCTGATTGTGGTACAACCACTCCGATGTCGCGGGTTCGAATTCATATGGTAACAGTCTTTGCTGAAATATTGCAAGGGTTGTTCCTGAGTTCGTGTCCCGTTGGTCCTCTCCCTTGCAGAACTGACACTCGCGCATATTCGTCGATTTACATCCCACCTGATCAAAGAGCCTCTGGTACAGATGGTGGGGGATTTCGCCTTCGGGACTTTCCCCTTCACGGAGAAAATAAAAATACAATTCAATTATTTTGAAGGTATCGAGGATGACAATACTTTTCAGCTAACAGAAGTCCTGAGATGACTTCACGTGGAACACCTTTTTTTATTTTTTATTGTCGTCAAAGTTGATTTTTTTTAGCATTGATATGGAATTGAATAAAATAATTTCCCCTACTTATTTGTTTCAAATATTATGGTGTTAGGTTATTTATTACCAAAGAAACTACTATCAGATTTATAATTATTGAATAACTCTTATCTTTGTTATTCCTCCCGGATTAAAAAAAGTATTCACTTAGTTATTTACATACTCCTTAAAAAATATTAATTTTTAGATAAAAATAGATAATTTAATTAAAATGCTCCTTATTAAATAGGTATTGAGATATCAGAGCCAATGATTCAACCAATGGTTCAACGGGTTGAAAACAAGTTGAAGGCGGTCGGTTCAAATTAAGCTGCAAGCAATTTCATGATAATGAAGATTATGTCCGAAATACTACATGTGGAGATGAACTTTCAATCATATTTTCAATATATTTCTGCTACTGCATCTTTATAAATAAAGTAAAATATTTTTAAATCATTTTTAATCCATAATATTTTAAACCTTATTTTTAATCATGACAAACAACAGTAATCAAGATGGAGAATCATGTTTATTTTGTCAGAAAATTCAGGTCAAGATGAGATTTGTTAGGGTTTGACCTGAATTTCTTATCTTATTTGAATTCTACCATAATTGTATTGTACTTCAAAAAGAGTTTCTTGGTAGAAAATATTTTCTTTATAAAAAATGACTCTATCATATTTATCTTTTTCTTGTATGAGAAGTTTTGGACTTCTATAAATAGAAGATGTTTTCTTCTCATAAGAACACAATAGCATCCACAATGTAGTGGTTAGAGAGTTTTGTTTAGGGGAAATTAGTCTCTCAATAGTTTAAAGCTTTGTATTAATTTTTTTTATATGTAGATCAATTGATCTAATCATATTATAGTATTATATTTCTTTTAGAATAGTTTTTTGTGTTGTCTGATTTATAGCCGTTAAGGTTTGCAATTATTAGCTTACGCATGACGTCCTAATTATTTTGATCCCAATATTAATAAGGACAAATATGAAAAAGTAAAGTTAATTCTATTTTGATTTGATAAGTGAACACTTTTTTTATTTAAAAAAATAAAAGTTAAGAAAACACTTTTTTTTATCTGAAAGAAATATTTTTGTTTTTGTTTTCATTCAGTGTTTGACACTCACTTTGAGGTCTGACTTATTCGTGCTTTGAAAAGTTCAGAAGTAAATTCTCTTTATAAAAAGTTACTTCATATCAAGATTTGAGTCCGATTCACTTGGCTAAAAATAGAAAAGTATTTATCGATACATCACAATCTTTGATATCTTATTTTTGTTAGTCATTAATTTTACAATCCTAAACAATGGCCACTTTCCGTTGGATCAAATAAAATATTTTGATTAGATCCAATATTTGAATTTACAAAGACACATTTTTTATTAAAAAAATCTATTTATCTGATCATTGACATAACTAAGCATCTATCTCATAGAGTCATGCAGTTAGAGGTAATTTTAAGTGTCTATTTATGCATTTGACCTAAAATTAAATTAAAAAATTAATTAACAAATGTTGAAAAGATAATTCAAAGTTGTAGGAAATTAAAATTAGTTAGGATTTGATATTTTAATTCATATGTAGTTAGAATTTATTGTCAATTTTATATAGAAATATGTTTTTCCCATTTTGAGTTAAAGTATATTTCTTACTATTATAAATGAAGATTTTGTTAGCTATTTTCATATAGTGAAGGATTGTAGAGAGCATTCAATGATTTATGAGTTTACGATAAAATATTTTTCATCAAGTTGGTATCAGAGCTTGTATGATCCTGGTGGAGAATCAAAAAGCTTCAGTTGCCGGCAACGACGACAACCCATATATGCCGCTCGTCTGGCCAATAATTATACATTAGCAAATGGCGAGCCAATAATATATGCATAAAAACAATAATATTGAAAAGACTGACAAAAATATTGCAGGTTTAAAGAGATGCAAGAAATATGCACAAGAAGGAGAGATTCTTTTCAAAAAGTTGAAGAGAAGTTGGCAAAACAAATATTAAAAGTTGATTACGAGTGAATCAACAAATTGAAATGTTGTACAGAAAGAGTTTCAACAATTGAAGGTTGAAGAGAAAGTGTTTCAACAAGAGGAATGAATGATCTTCTCTGAAATTGGAGAAGTGGATTAAGAAAATAAAATAATTTGAATGTCCTGGGGTGTGGTTCTAAAAGTTCAAGAAAAGTGGGGAAAAAATAAATTGAAAGTTGATTATGAGTGAGTAAATAAATTGGAATGTTGGAGAAAACGTGATCTAACAACTAAAGGTTGAAAAGAAAGTGATTCAACAAGAGGAATAAATGAAAAGTTGGAGAAGCGGATTAAGAAAAAAATATTTGAAATATCGGAGAAAAAGTGCTCCAACGATTGAAGGTTGAAGAAAAAGTGCTTCAACAATTGAAGATTGTTATGAATGTGCATCAACAAAATTGAAATGTTAGAGAGAAAGTGCTCCAACAAATTGGAAGGAGAGAAAGTGCTCCTATCATTAAAGATTGATGAGTAAGTTCATCAACAAAATTGAAATGTTGGAGAGAAAGTAATCTAGTGATTGAGGATTGGAGAGAAAGTGCTCTAACAAATTGAACGTCGGAGAGAAAGTGCTCCAACAATTGAAGGCTGGAGAGAAAGTGTTCCAACAATTAAAGGTTGATGGGAAAGTATATCAACAAAATTGAAATATCACTACAACACAGTGTATCTATAGCTACGAAATCTAAGCTATGAATTTTACAAATATAGCAATTACCTAGTAATAGCAACAAAAAATTGAACTTTGTGGCTATCTGCAAATTCATAAAATTTCTTAGCCACGAAAATTAATTTGACAAAGCTAATTTCTCATTCTTGCTATAATTGCTAACAATCGTGACAATAATTATCTAAATAGATATTGCTACGATAAACTTTTATAGCTGACCATTAGTTTTTGTCACGCGATAAAAGTTACTGTAGCAATAATAACCTTTTAGCCACAAAAAAATTATTTGAAACAAAATGTTGTAGCTAAATAAATATTTTGCTTCAAGTTATAAAAATGTGTGACAATAGCTAAATGATATAGCCACAGATGTTTGACTATAATAAAATTTAGTAGCTTATTATTAAGTTTTTGTCACGGGATGAAACTTACTATAGTAATAGTAACCTTTTAGCCACAATTAATGTTGTAGCTACATAAATATATTTGCTTCAAGTTATAAAAGATTGTGGTAATAATTACATGATATTGCTATAGAATATTTGCTATAATAAAATTTCATAGCTAATTATTAATTTTTATCACGTGTTGAAACTTGTTATAGCAATAATAACCTTTTAACCATAAAAAATACTTAAAATAAGATATTACAGTTAAATAAATATTTTTACTCCGAGTACTAAAAAGTGGTGGCAATATTTGTTTAATAGGTATAGTTACTTGTCATGACGAAATCATATAACCACATCTTTATTGTTGTAGTAAAATTTCATAGATAATAATTTTTTTTAACACGAATTGAAATTTGTTGAAGCAATGCTAACCTTTTAGTCACATTAAATAATTTTTTTCTTACAGTTGAAGTTAGCAAAAAAAAAACAGTATGAAAACATATTAAATTAAATGACTGCACAAAAATAGTGCTACATAAGAATTTTCAATGTTTCTATATGAAAGTTTTTTCATTCACCGTTTTTCATAAGCTACATATATAATATAAGGGAGGGTTATTACTTTTTCAAACCATCATCTATGATAATGTACTAGCTTTATTTACTATTTTGAAACAACTTATAACCAAATACACATGTACATTCTGTTATCATTTTTAAAAAAAAAAATTACATTACATAAGGAAGAAAATAATACATAGTCTTTTTAAATGAAAAGATCTCAATACATGGCGAAATGAATATGACAATCACCAAAAATCAATGTCATTATCAAAATTATTTTGATAAATTATCATCAAATATACCTGCACATTACATAAGGAAGCACAAATTATATTTCCATTTAAAATGACAAAATGTCAACACACAACGAAATGAATATCCAGCCTCACTAAAAATCAGTGTCATTATCAAGACTCGAACATTATCCACTTGCAACAAACAAAAAATTTTGAGAACCTGAAAAAAAAATCACATAATAGACTAATACTTTAGTCTATTGATCTAACAAAAAATCGACAGAGTTTCCTTTGAATAATCCATCAATATACACCCGGTAGAAAGTAACATTTCAACTCAATTCAATTAATATAGTCAACTCAACGTTACTGAATATTAACTCATATTCAATCAGAATAACTCAATATAATAAAGAATTAAACACCATTCCTCAAGAAATAAGCAACTTAACATCAATTGAGTATAAAACATATATATATAAGGCTTCTAAAATATTTACAATAACAAATCTTCATCATTGGTTTCAGGTTCTTATTTGATGTCGTCAATAATATCATCAGCTATAGTAACATCAGTGTTGATAACATCAAAATCACTTTTTCTCCGTTTATGAAGTCTTCATCTTCCTCACATATATATAAGGCTTCTAAAATATTTACAATAACAAATCTTCATTATTGGTTTCAGGTTCTTATTTGATGTCGTCAATAATATCATCAGCTATAGTAACCTCAGTGTTGATAACATCAAAATCACTTTTTCTCCGTTTATAAAGTCTTCATCTTCCTCATATATACACAAGAAATTATTACAAGCATCTTGTTTAAAAGTATGTTCACTGACAACACCTTCAGTAAAATAGGTAGAAGTCATTCAAGACAATTGATCAATTTGGATGAAGATTATCCTTGACATAAAAACTTGTTCTTCTTGAGATGCCAGCACAAATAATTCATTTGTTGTTAGTTTTCGCTCAGTATTAACAATAACACCATGTTTATCTATTCACTCCTCTACCCGTGTGATCAACATCCCACCAGTCACATTTAAACAAAACAATCCGTTTACTTTCGAAGTATTGAAGTTCTACTATTTCACTTAGAACACCATAGTAATTAATATTTTGACCTTTCGCTATTCCTCTTACTAAAACACCACTATTTTGCTTCACCCTATTTTCCTCGAGTAGTTTAGTATGAAACCTGAAATCATTTACTTCATATCTCTTGAATCGTTGAACTACATTAAAAGGACCTCCCAAAGAATACAACTCGCAATTTGCAAGTGGATTCCCTTCTCTTCGCATTTGTATAATCTGTATAAAAAATGAATTAGCTAATGATGCTAAATAAGTATTATAAATTCAATTAAAAATAACAACAAAAACTTACTCGATGAAAATATCAATCATCGAAGTTCATGTTTTGACTATTCCGCTCATACTCACTATTTAAAAATAAACATAAGGCTTGAGAGAAAGCTAACAATATAAAGTTAAATTACTTTCTTCGTTTCAAATTATTTATCGTGATTTCTAAAAATAGTTATCTCAAATTATGTGTCATTTTAGAAGTTCAAGACAAGATTAATTATATTTCCTATTTTACCGTTAATAGTAACTGTTCTTGAAAATTACAAATACCTCAATTATGGAGAGATGACACATAAATATAATAGATATTCAATGAAATACGATTATTTATTAAGACACAAATGTGGTAAAATAATTTGAGACTGAGGAGTAGCGAATACAATACTATAAAAAAAAAACACTGCGAAAATGGTTGAACAACTTCACAATTTCTCAAGACATAAAAATGGGCTTGTTTTCGCTCAAACTCTTCAATATTTTTTGATGAGTCTCTTGATAAAGGACAACTCTTTTGTTCAAATACTGATAATCCACTATATGACTCAATATGATTACCCTCATGATTTTTGTCCATTCGATTATATTCTTTCGCACTATCATGTAAATACCTTGACCAAAATGTTAGACCTTCTTTAACAATATACCCTTCTGCAATACATCCTTCAGATTGATTTATGTTACACATAACACTTCAGTACACGCATCAATCTACATGATAAACACACAGTTAAATTTCTTAGCATGATAAATTAATAAGCCACATAAAATTAAATTAAATTTATAAAATTACAAACATACCACTCTATTAGGTACATCCACATGTATTATACAGGTCCAGCAAGCTTAGCCTCTCTTGGGAGATGAATGACCAAGTGCACTGTAACGTCAATATTGATCAAAATATATTTTTTAATTTGGAAAATGTTATTGAAATTTGAGCTGTAAGTTGATCCAAAACATCAACCCTTACTGTTTTTAACAGTATTTTCTGAAGAAAATACTTAACTGGGTGATATCATCATAGACATTGTTTGACACCGAATTGCAAAAATAAGCAGTTGTTCCAACAAAACATGAGAATCCTGACTCTTCAATCCATAAACTTTACGATCCTTTAACTTCACCCACTGTGATACATTGGAAGAATAACCATCTGGAACCTTAACCATTTTCAAGAACTTGCATACTTTAGACTTCTCATCCGGTGATAAAGAATAACATGCTGTTGGATAATATCATTTTCCATCCTTTTGAGTTGGGTGCAAATCTTTTCTTATACCCATTTCCTTTAAATCACGACGAGCATTCATATTATCTTGTCTTTCCTTCAATATCTAATAATGTCCCAATGATATTGTCACAAACATTTTGTTTCAATATGCATCACCTCTAAATTATGGCGTATTAAGTTATTTTTTAGTAAAGAAGTCTGAAAAAAATGCTTTTCTTCCTCCAGTTATGAATTCCTTTACTTTTTTCATATATTTTTTTTGGGTCTTACCAAATGTCACGTCTTCCAAACTAGAAAACTGGTTTAAAATATCATATCCAGAGAGAGGTTTAGGAGCACATCTTTTTTCTACTCCATTAAAATCACGTTTATTACTCCGCCATTTATGATTAGATGGTAAAAAACTATGAGCACCCATACAAGAAAATTTATGATCATACTTTAATCTAGTAGGAGTCTCTTTGTTGCATGAAGGACAAGCCAAGGCCCCCTTTGTACTTCATCCAGACAGGTAGGCATAATTTAGAAAATCATTATTAGTTCATAAAAGTGCTTCCCACATACAAAAGTTCTCTCTTCTCGAAGCATCATATGTATAGACTCCATAATAACATCTCTCGCAACTCATCTACCAATGGTTCTAAGTACATATCGATATCATTTCCAGGAGTTTTAGGGCCAGGTATCAACAAAGACAAGAAGCAATATGGTGGCTTCATGCACATCCAAGGGGGTAAGTTATATACGGTAATAATCACTGGCCAAATACTATGAGAAACACTTAAGTTACCAAAAGAATTTATCCCGTCAGATGCTAATTCAAGTCTAACATTACGAGGATATCTAGCAAAGTCCGGATTATATGTATCGAAATGTTTCCATGCCTTTGAATCTGCTGGATGTCTAAGAACTCCATCTTTCAAACGCTGGTCATGACGCTATGTCATGTCTGAAGCTATTTTCGATGACATAAACAATCATTGTAATTTTGGTTTCAATGGGAAGTAATGTAAAACTTTTCGAAGAACTTTATTCTTGGTATTTCCTTGAGTAGCCCCATTAGTTTTTTTACCTTCAACTAATTTTCACCTAGACTCACCACAAACCGAGCAAGATTCAGCTTTTGCATTATGTTTCCAGAATAACATACAACCATTCTCGCAAGCATGTATCTTTTCATAACGATGGCTTGAATTTTGAATTAATTGTTTTGCTCCATAGAATGTCTCTGGTAAAGTTTTGCCAGAAGGAAATGCACGCTTAATTAACTTCAATATGCTATCAGTTGCTTTATCACTCATCCCAAAACGACACTAGATTTGATACAATTTCACAATCAGTGACAACTTGGAGAATGTCTCGCAATCAGGATAAAGTTGTTGTCCAGCATCCTCCAATAATTTGCAAAAATTTGAAGTGGGTTTTGAAGCATCACCATGTTGAAACTTAACCCCATTGGGATCATCCATGATTTCAGACCATGGCCAGCCACTGTTCCAGTTTCCGTAATTGGGCCAGTGGCTCAGCCCAATTTGGAAACTGTCTTAGTTTCGACGTCACCTACTGCTACAGTTCACCGTGCTGGGCCAGCAGGCAGTGTGCCTGTTGGCCCGTCCATCACGTGTCCCGATATTTTCCAAAATCGCCCAATGCTCCTCCAAGTGAAATACCAGTCACTCGTAGTCAACAGGGTATTAAACCAAAAAAATATTTTAATTTAAATACTAATGTTCTTAAATCACCCCTACTCTGTAATCATGTGTCTGCTTTAAATGACCCGAATTGGAAAATTGCTATGACCGACGAATATAATGCTGTTATTGATAATAAGATGTGGGAGTTGGTGCCCAGTCCATTTGGTGTTAATATTATTAGGTCTATGTGGAGTTTTGCTCATAAGGACAATGCTGACGGTTCTTTTGCAAGGCATAAGGCCCGTCTTGTCGGTGATGGTAAGACTCAGCAGGTGGGTTTAGATTGTGGTGAGACATTTAGTCTGGTGGTCAAACTGTCTACCATTCGCAATGTGCTCAGCTTGGCTCTTTCGAAAGCATGACCTATTCATCAGTTAGATATGAAGAATGCTTTCTTACATGGTGATCTCAATGAGACAGTCTATATGCATCAGACCTTGGGGTTTAGGGATCCCAGATATCCTCATCATGTCTGTTTATTGAAGAAGTCCTTGTATGGGCTTAAGCAGTCCCCACGGGCTTGGTATAAGAGGTTTGCTAACTATGTTTCGACTATTGGGTTCTCTCACAGTAGGTCTGATAATTCATTGTTCATTATCGTTGTGGTTCTTCCTTTGCTTATATACTGTTATATGTGGATGATATTATCCTGACTGCCTTTTCTGATGCATTACGACAATCTATCATGACAATGCTCAGTTCTGAGTTTGCTATGAAAGACATGGGGCCTTTGAGTTATTTTTTGGGATTGTTGTCACTGGTTATGCAGGTGGGTTGTTCTTATCCCAAAGGAAGTATGCAGCTGATATCATTGAGAGGGCTGGGATGTCATCCTATAAGTCCACGTCCACTCCGGTTGATACTAAACCCAAGTTGGGTGTTGCGACTGGCTCACCTTATAAGGATCCAACCCGCTATCGCAGTCTTGTAGGAGCCCTTCAATATCTTACATTCACGAGACCATATATTACGTATGTTGTACATCATGTGTGTTTGTTTATGCATGATCCTAGGATTGAGCACATGAATGCGCTCAAACGCATTATTCGGTACATCCAGGGGACACTTGACTATGGCTTGCATTTATATCATTCGTCGACGTCTACACTCGTCTCGTATACAGATGCTGATTGGGGTGGTTGTCCAGACACCAGGCGATCTACGTCTGGCTATTGTATATTTCTTGGTAATAACTTGGTCTTTTAATCTGCAAAGCGCCAGTCGACTTTGTTACACTCTAGTGCAGAGGCTGAGTATCGAGGGGTAGCCAATGTGGTCTCTGAATCATGTTGGTTACGTAATCTTCTTTTAGAGCTTCATTGTCCTATTCATAAAGCTACCTTAGTTTATTGTGATACTGTTAGTGTCATCTACCTTTCTGGTAATCCGGTTCAGCACCTACGCACTAAACATATCGAGATGGACATTCACTTTGTTCGAGAAAAGGTAGCTCGTGGACAAGCACGCGTCTGCCATGTCCTTTCCAGGTATCAAATTGCAGACATCTTTACCAAATGTCTTCCCTCGATCCTTTTTGAAGATTTTAGGGACAATCTCAACGTACGAAGACCGCCCGCTATGACTGCGGGGGTGTAATAAATAATAGAGTAGTCTGTGATATACTCTACTTGTATATCACGGTCACGATTTGGTATATATGGTATATTAGGTTTTGTATTAAATTAGAATTGTACACTTATCACAATTATTTAATTATTATACAAGTAGAATAAAGTTTTAAAAATATAATAGGAATAAAATTTTTCTATTATAAAAATTATATATATATATATATATATATATCTTTTAATTAATAAAAATAATCAAAATGATTTCTTTCGGTACAACTGATATAGCCGACCTAACTATTTATGTCGATCAGTTTGTGGTTGTAGTTGTTTAGTACTTTAAAAGCGGTGAACTGTACATGATTCTTGACTTTAGACATTCTAGTACATCATATCTGGTGCCTGTCTAGTGTGGTAGAGGGGACAATCCCCATGTACATAAATAAGCAAGTATCACTTTACAGTTTTGGTATATTTTTTTTAAATTTGATGAACAATTAATTTATTGTACCAAGTAATTAATGAAATTACAATTTTTAATATTGAATAGTCAAATTAATAAAGATAAGTGGCAAGAGAAGTTGATCAAACAATCTCCATAATCTTGTTAGTAATGTGATTTTCTCAAGGATTCTGATAGAATAATCATTATTAATATTGTTATTAATAATTATTATTATTGTAATTAGTGTAGTATCATTTATTTATGGTAGGATGTAAAATATTCATTAGGGAGATTAGCATTATCTTAGAAAGATAATTAGGCATGATCTTCTCCTTATCATTTATTTAATTGTAGCATGTTTAGTTGTATATTAACCACATTTGTGGAAGAAGAATATTAAGGAAAACATTCTAATTACTCTAATATTCGTACATGGTATCAGAAGAATAGGGAAAGATCCTACCCTAAACAAATCACTTTCAAATTTTTGCCCCCCTCCTTTCAAGCACAGTCGGCCGACCTCTCTTCCTCCATTTTTTTGTTATTCTCCATTATTGTTCTTCTTTTCCCGGTCAACAATGTCTGACTCCAAATTCACATTTCACCCCGCCTTTACCGTTTCTAACATCAAAACACATATTTTCATCACTCTTGAGATGGAAAATGTTCACTATGCTATTTGAGCGGAGCTTTTTAAAATCTGTTGCCGTTCCCACCGGGTTATTCATCACATTATCCCGCCGGCAAATGGAAAAGAAAAGGAGTTAACAACAGATGATGACAAAGAACTATGGGAAACACTTGATGCCACAGCTCTCTCATGGATTTATGCAACTATCTCTCATGATTTGTTGCACACAATAATGGAACCCGACTATACGGCAATGGAAGCCTGTAATCATTTGCGGGATATTTTTTAAGACAACAAAAATTCTCGCGCCGTCACATTGGAGCAAGAGTTCTCCACCACCGATATGACGGATTTTCCGAATGCGTCGGCATATTGTCAACGCCCAAAAGTATTGTCGGATCAACTAAAAAATGTTGGTTCTACGGTCACTAACAACCGATTGGTTCTACAACTAGTTGTCGGACTTACCGATGTATATAGTGGCGTGGGAACGCTTATCCGACAAAGCAATCCTCTCTCACTTTTCTATCAAGACCACTCTATGCTCATTCTTGAAGAGGCGGGTTTTTTCAAAAAGGCCGCAACTGTATCAAACTCCGCCATGATTGCCACCCCAACACATGAAAATTCTACCAATTTCGAACCTACACAACAAAATCGAGGACAAAAAGAACGAAATGATGGTAAAAATTGGGGAGGAAATCGAGGAAATAACAAGAATAGGGGCCACCGGAATTCCGGTGGCGGCGGCGGAAATTCTGGCCGGAATAGTACCATCGGTGGCCAAAACTGGCAGCCCGCAGTGGTCCAGCCCAGTGGGCCTGGCAGTGGCCTTGGGCTGTGTACCATGCCCAGTCCCGACGGGAAATTGGGCCAGACTAGTTTCCAAACCCATTGGCTAGCCCACTGGCAATTACCAGATCTTTTATGGCTCTTTCAGCGTTGGGCCGAGAAGCAGCAACATTTCAGACAATAATGGGCCACTACCGACCCAGTGGCAGGAGGCCCATTCGGCAGTGGCCCACCCAACGGATATTGAGTCCGCCATGCACTCTCTTTGACTTAATCCACCCGACACAAATTGGTATATGGACTCCGGAGCGACATTTCACATGACGTCCTCCCAAGGTAATCTCTCATCCTATTTTTAATTTGAGCAAAAATAATGGTATAATTATCGGAAATGGTCATTCTATTTCAATTAAAGGTTATGGTTCTACTAAATTGTCCCCACCAAACCCATCACAAACCTTAAAGAATGCTCTTCATGCTCTACAA
This sequence comes from Anisodus acutangulus, assembly GCA_029783415.1. Classification (NCBI taxonomy): domain Eukaryota; kingdom Viridiplantae; phylum Streptophyta; class Magnoliopsida; order Solanales; family Solanaceae; genus Anisodus; species Anisodus acutangulus. Next base: position 13,169,310 of record CM056492.1, read on the forward strand.
TTAATCAAAAACTTGGTATCTGTTAGAAAGTTTATTACAGATAATTGGGTGTCTGTTGTTTTTTACCCTTTTGGATTTTCCGTGAAGAATTTTCAGACGAGGACGCTTCTAATGAGATGTGATAGCCAAGGGAAGTTTTATCCAGTCACCTCACCCATTCAATGATCCAAGTTATCATATACTTTTGCAGCTTTAACATCGTCATTATGGAATGAACGTTTGGGTCATCCGGGAGCTCCTATTTTAGACTCCCTCAAACAAAATAATTTTATTTCATGTACTCAAACACGAACTTTGAATAAGTGTCATTCATGCCTACTTGGTAAACATGTTCAATTGCCGTTTGTTTCCTCAAATTCATGCACACTTATGCCATTTGATATTATCCATTGTGATATTTGGACTTCCCCCATTTTGAGCTCTTCGGGCCATAGATATTATTTTCTCATTTTAGATGATTACTCTAATTTTTTTGTGGACGTTTCCTTTGTCGAAAAAATCACAAGTTTTTTTCACATTTCTCAAATTTAGAGCATTCATCCGAAATCAATTTGAACGGGATGTCAAAAATATTTAATGTGATAATGAGAGGAAATTTGATAATAGGTATTTTTGTGATTTCTGCAACTCAAATTGTTTAAACTTTCGTCTTTCATGTCCCCATACATCTTCACAAAATGGGAAGGTTGAACGAAAAATATGAACCATAAATAACATTGTTAGAGCATCCCTTGCCCATGCAACTTTACCCCCCTCATTTTGGCATCATGCACTACAAATGGCCACATATTTATTGAACATACTTCCTCACAAAATTTGTCCTATCAAGCTCCACTAAAAGTCCTATACCTACGAGATCCTTCTTATTACCATTTACGGGTGTTCGGGTGCTTGTGCTATCCACTTTTTCCATCTACCACAATCAACAAACTTCAACCCCGGTGTACTCCTTGCATTTTTTGGGTTATCCTTCCAATCATAGAGGTTACAAGTGTTACGACCTATCCTCCAATAAAATCATTATAAGTCGTCACGTCATCTTTGATGAAACAAATTTCACATTTGCCAAAATGCATGAGTCCAGACCACCTACCTATGATTTTCTAAATGATGGTATATCCCCGTATTTATCCCAACAATTTTCACGACCCACTGTCTCGGTTTCGGCCAACCCAAATAATTTGAACCCCAAAATAGTGGCCCAACAACGTCCAACTATTGAGCATATTTAATCATGATTTGTTGGTCTGTTTATGACTATTAGAATAATGTTCATCATGACTAATTAGATTATGGTTGATGTTAGAATTTGTTACGTTAATTATTAATCACGTTTAGCTATTTTAGGTTTAATTTATGTTTATTTAGCTCACTGTTATGTATGTCTAAATATATATCTGTGCATATGTGTTTGAATTGGGCCCTATTACACGTCCGAGTTGGTCTGTTTTCCTCCTTCAAGTATGAAATTATATGTTCGGGTCTGCCTTCTATTTCTTCATACTAATTGTTTCCCCTAAGGCCCAATAACATAATACTTTTTATGAACTATTTATTTATATTTTTTCTTATGTGTATATTATCACGTTTCCATTTTTTATTTTTCATTCCTTGTCTTACCAATTATTAAATTAAATTCTACTAATCATTTTCTTTTCTTTCGTTTTACATGAAATACATCGGGAGAAACGAAGAGTCTCGTTATGAGACTCATCATGACTTTGCCAAAACGAAGACCCGCATCCATATCCATTGCATTCTCCCCGCCTTGCGGCTTCCAAACAAATAGGGCGGGATGGCATCGTCATCCGCCTTGGTCGCGTCTTTCAATTCTTTTAATATCGTCTCTCTTTTATTTTTTTGGGTTGTAATAATTATTTAATGTTTGTGTGATTGTTAGGATACTTAGAACAATTAGGCTTTGAATGAATAATTAATAGGGTAGTTTAAAATGGAAATTCGCCGCTAGTTTATTTACTTTAGGCTCGGGTAGTTTAAAAATTGGTAATCCACCGCTAGCTTATTTATTTTAGGCTCGTTATGCATGATCAAACTTTTAAAACAATTTGGTCATCTTTTATTCGCTTTATTAATCATACAAATAAGTTTATCTTTTTTTCATTTGCAACTCAAAATGATTTCCAAAAAAAAAAATCACTTCTTTGGCATTATAAATAATTTGGTTCTCCTTACTATCAATTGTCAAAAATGCATGTTTTGTCTAAAATCAAACTCTACATGTATTTTATAAATAATGCAATATAAATGCATGTTTTATCCAAAAAATTATTATGCGTGTACTTTGTAAACAATGCAATACAAATGCATACTTTATTCAAAAAATCACTTTATATGTATTTTATAAATAATGCAACATAAATGCATGTTTTCCCAAAAATCACTTTACATGTATTTTTGTATTTTTGTATTTTTGTAAACAATGTCATACAAATGCATGTCTTTTATCCAAAAATTCAATTTTGCATATATTTTATAAACAATGTCTTACAAATGCATGCTTTTTTTAAAATTTTACATGTATTATATAAACAAAATGTCTACTTTGTCGGGAATTTATCTCTCAAAACCGCAAACACCTTTGAGAGACTCTTCAAAAGAATAAATGGTGAAAATCTTTACATTGTCAAAAAAATGCATCCTTTATTAACTACTTGCAACATCATGTTAACTTTATACTTTTAAAACATGTATTTTTTAGCATAATAATTAACCTGAGTTTGACCGGATAACCGCAAGTTAGCGGATCTTAAAGGATGCCTAACCCCTTCCCTTTAAGATAATAAAGAACTCTTACCTAGAATCTCATAGTTTCGCAGACCAGTAATCGGAGTTCATTTTGCAGCATTTATTATTAACATCTAGGTGTCCTATTTCACCGTAGAATAATTAGGTGGTGACTCCTCAAGCATTTTTATCAGATCCAGGGGAGACGCCCGTGCGTCACGACCGTTGGGTAAAAAACAGGCGCGCACATTGGGTAGTGAAGTTCCAAGAGCAGGTTGTGTATCCAACAATATTCGAAGACAACGTTTGCGACTCCTCGATACTCGGCTTTTGCACTGGATCGAGACAAGGTAGGTTGCCGTTTAGAAGACCAAGAATCAAGTAATCACCGAGGAAAACACAGTAACCCGAGATGGATCGGTGAGTGTCGGGACATCCACCCCAATCAACATCAGTATATGAGATGAGATCAGATAAGATACTGAGGATTTGAATAGGTGCAGGTCAAAACCAAGAGTACCTCGCACATATCTCAAAATTCGTTTGAGAGTCTATATGTGGTCGTCCTTTAGGTCATGCATATGTAAACATATTTGTGGCACAACATAGGATATGTCTAGTCTCGTGAAAGTGAGATACTATAATGCTCCTGCTAGGCTGCGATAATGAGTGGGGTCTTTATATGGAGAACCCGAAGAAATACTAAGCTTGGCTTTAGTGTCAACCGATGTTGCAGTATGGTTACAAGACGTCATGCTGGCGTATTCAAGAATCTCTTCGGCATACTTTTGCTGACAAAGAAATAAGCTACCTCCATGTCTTGTAACTGCAATGCCCAAAAAATAGTTTTGGGGGCCCAAATCCTTCATAGCAAATTCAGAGGCAAGAAGTGACATAATAGATTGACGAAGTGCATCAGAAGAGGAAGTGATTATGATATCATCAACATATAAGAGAATGTAGGCTATGTCATTTCCTTTGCTATAGATGAAAAGTGAGTGATCAAATTTGTTACGTGAAAAACTAACGGAGGACACAAATATGACTAATCTTGACAAAGGATGCACTAATTGTAAGTGTTTACCATACGATAACTAAACATGCATATAGTATATTACTCTCAAATATGGAGCAATAGTACAAACTTAACATAACACATTGGTAGTTAAATGGTGGAACTATTAATAATTTAGAAATTTGTGAATATTCATAAGAAAAGAAATTAAAAGTGCACATATCAAGTAATTGAAGATTAAATGTGCTTAGTCAAATATCAATAGGATTAAAGTTAAAATTATCAATAGGGCCCTAAATCCGAGATAGATTAGGTCATGGCGTCGCGGCCCTGACGTGGCCCTACACTAGAGATGGCAGTGGATCTTGGACCCGATCCGGATCCGTCGGGTCCAGATTAAGTATCTTTCTCTCGTTTGTTTGATGAGCAAAAAAAAAGTTGGGACTTTTGATATATAACTGACATTGTTTTATGTTGTTTAATGAAGTCAATCAGTAGAACTACAAGTGGAGCATCACTAAAGCCTCCAAAAAATAGCTCAAAGTTGCAACCTATTCAGCATCACTAATGAAGTCAATCGAATATATTTTCTTGTGATGCTAAAACTTTGTTTAATATTTTGGAAGAATGGTGTCATGTTTGTGTAGGTTGATTGAATGAACTCAATTATTTTTTTCAATCAGATTGCGTTTCATTTTGTCATAAAAGTTTCAACATGTGGAAATATTATTCAAGCAAAAAAAATTTACATATAGATCCAGATCCGATCCGTGGACCTGGTGAATTCGATGGATTCGAATTTGAATCTAATTTTTATGGACCCAATGGATCTGAATCCAGATATGAAAAATGGATCTGGATCTGGATCTAGTAGGATTCGGTCCAGATCCGATCCGTTGCCATCCCTACCCTACACTGTCTCATTTTATTTTATGCACAATCTTAATTAAATCCAAAATTCTATTTTCACTTAATTAAAATAATCATTATTAATTTAAATATCTCAATTCTAAATCGAATATTTAATACTCTCACAATACATCCTTAGATCGAAAAGACAATCGACATAGTGTGATCCTACAAACCTTCACATATCGACATTAATCAAATTAAGGTCTATGCAGAACTCCTAGACGGCGCCGCAAGACGAACTCAATATGTGAAGTACATTTACACGAATCTAGTAAACTTAACCTATTTCATTCACGACACACCCGATCAAGCTTAGGATTTGTCAAGTGTCTATCCCAATGGCTTAATCATTGTATCTCATCTATATTAGTTGACAACTAGACCATATTCTAAATATGTCTATTGCGTTGGCTAACGACTTAGTCAACCTAATATCACTGAGAAGCTGAGTGTTCTCTCGAATATACATTCGAGGAATGAATCCTAATCTTGGCTCAACTACCACCTTTAATCCACATCGTAATGTACCAAATACAAGCCGTATCTCAACCTATAAGACATTTGAGGTTAGGACAGTATCAAAGTATATTACTTTGTAGACAAGGTACGCATTGACCTCAAGTCTAAGGACTTCTACCTCCCACACGCTGATCATACTTTAGACAAGTATAACAAACAGTATATCATCAGGGTATACCAATACTTCCAAAGTGTCCATGTGTCCATCACAAGTAGCCATTACTCGTAACAGGTGAGACATACTACATCATCTAAGGATGTGATGCAGACCACATGTCGACTTATCATGTATCATCGATATCCCATTCTCGATGATCATTAGTCGAGGCTATTTTAAGAGTTACATTATAATATTAATATCTTACATTATTAATAACAACGTAACCTCTAGGGATGCATAATATAGAATATTATAAACAATCAACTAATAATTCAATAATTGCAAATGCCAAAATATTAATCTCCATTAATAATAATACGAATGTATATAAAGTACATTTGTCCTAATACAGATTGTCTCTAGGACATACATATACTTTCAATCTCTCACTTGGCCTAGAGCCGATCTCCAACATATCTAATGCCCATATTCTCAAAATGACCATTATGCTTGACTAAGCTTAATGGTTTACTGAATGGGTCAGCTAGATTATCGTTTATGGGAACATAGTCTAATCTAATCTCTTCAGTATCCACCATCTCCCTGAGTATGTGGTAGTTCCTTGGTACATGCTTGTTTCTATTTATTGATCTTGGTTCTTTAGCCTGTGCAATCGCATCAGTGTTGTCACAATAAATAGCTATTGGACAACTGGCACTTGGAACTACCCTTAGTTCATTCAGGAACTACCCTTAGTTCATTCAGGAACTACCCTTAGTTCCTTCAGGAACTCAGAAATCGCGACATCTTCCGATTCAGCAATGTACTCATCTCCTGTTGTTGAATCAACAGTTGTAGCATGTTTGGAACTTTACCAGCTTACTGCTCCACCATAGAAAATGAATGTGTACCCAGACTAAGATTTGAAGTCATCAAGATCCGTCTGGAAGTTAGCATCAGTGTACCCAGTAGCAACTAGCTTTTCTTCCCTACCATAGACTTAGAAGTAATCTTTAGTTCGTCTAAGATACTTAAGAATACTCTTGACTGCTTTCCAGTGTTCTTCCCCAGGATTCTGCTGGAATTTGCAAGTCATACTAAGTGCAAAAGACACATCTGGCCTAGTACAAGTCATGACATGCATGATCGATCCTATAGCTGAAGCATATGCGATCTTCTTCATGCGTTCAAGTTCTATAGCATTAGAAGGAATGTCCTTCTTAGATAACTTGATGCCTTGTCCCATAGGTAGACCGCCTTTCTTGGATTTTTCTATAGAAAAATGTCTAAGCACTTTGTCTATGTAGACTGACTGTGACAACACTAACAATCTATTAGGTCTATCTCTATAGATCCTAATTCCCAGAATATAGCAGACTTCACCTAAATCCTTCATCATGAAGGTACTGGACAACCACTCATTGACTGACTGTAGGAGAGTCTTATTGTCTCCCATTATCAATATGTCATCTACATATATAATAATGAAGGCAATACTCACATTTTTGTGCTTACTATAAACATAGGGATACTCTTTGCTTCTGACGAAATCAAATGACTTGATAGCCTTGTCAAAGCAAATGTTCCAACTCCTCGAGCCTTGCTTAAGCCTATAAATGGACTTTTGTAGCTTGCATACAACATTTGGTTTGGACTCAAGCGAAAAACCCTCAGGTTGTTTCATATACACCTCCTCAACTAGATTACCATTGAGGAAAGCTGTTTTGACGTCCATCTGCCAAATGTCAGTCATAATATGCAGTAATTGCAAGCATCCGAATGGACTTAATCTTAGCAACATGTGAAAAAGTTTCATCATAATCGACCACAGGCCATTGATTATAACCTTTAGCCACCAACCTTACTTTATAAGTCTGTATATTTCCAAATGCATCGATCTTTTTCTTGAAGACCCATTTGCATCATATGGGTAACCCTAGTTGGTAAATCAACCAAGTTCCACACTTGATTGATGTACATAGATTCCATCTCGGATTTCATGGCTTCTTGCCATCTCTTCGAATCAATGTCCAACATTGCTTCGCTATATGTTGTAGGCTCATCGTTATCGGGAATATCTATCTCACTATGTGTTTTCACAAGTAGATTTAGTTTTTTAGAAGGACGATGAGTCCTAGTGGACCTACAGAGTTGATTGTTTTGTAGTTCAGTGGTTGGTATGTTCTGACTGTGAGAAGGTTCTTGTGTGTTGGATAATCCACTAACTTGAGAGCTTTCAGGAATACCATTTTCATGTATTTTCTGAATGGGAGGAGGTGAAACCATTGTATCTACTCCCAAAGGCTGTGTAGGAGGATCTTGCATTTTTACATTGTTCCTCGTAACACTTCCACTGGCCGAAGGGCGTACTTGAAGTACCCAATATTAGCCAAATACTCCCACTGAATTCTTGCCTTGGTCATTCGGCAAGGCTTCAACATCTATGTTATCTTACGGTTCTTGAATTTCTTTAAGTTCTACCTCTGTGCAACTATGTTCCTTGTAGACATATTCTTCTTCAAGAAAAGTTGCGTTCCTGGAAACAATGACCTTACATTCTCCAGGAAGATAAAAGTAGTATCCCTTAGTTTCCTTTGGATACCCCACGAAGTAACATTTCTCACTTTTGGATTCCAACTTGTCAGTGAGCATCTTCTTAACATATGCAGGGCACCCCCAGGGTCTCATATGTTTAAGAGCTGGCTTCTTGCCACACCATATCTCATAGGGTGTCTTTTCTATTGACATGAAAGGAACCCTGTTCAGAACATATATTGAGGTTTGTATAGCATATCCCTAAAGGTATGTCGATAGAGCTGAGAAGCTCATCATGGATCGAACTATATCTAATAAGGTTCGATTTCTCCTTTTGGCAACACCATTCATCTGTTGTGTTCCAGGAGATGTCCACTCTGATTGGACTCCATGTAGCTTTAAGTAATCTAGAAAATACTTGCTCAAGTATTGATCCGATCGAAGGGTCTTGATACTTATTGCAAGTTGCTTCTCTACTTCCGACTTGTACTATTTGAACTTCTCAAAAGCCTCAGATTTATGTGTCATAAGATACACATATCCATACCTTGTAAAGTCGTCAGTAAAAGTGATGAAGTATGGGAAACCTCATTTAGCTTGAGTAAAAAATGACCCACATACATTAGTATGGACCAACTCAAGCACCTCCTTGGCTCACACACCTTTCCCAGAAAGTGGCTTATTTGTCATCTTTCCTCTCAAGCAAGATTCGCAGTTACCATAAGACTCCAAGTCAAATGGTTCGAGGTAGTCTAACTTCCTCAACCTTGCTATCCTTGATTCGTTGATATGACCAAGTCTGCAATGCCATAGGTAGGTAGAGTTTCTATTACTTATCTTAGATTGTTTATTTTCTACATTGAATATTTCTCGACTACAGTTTAGTGTGTATAATCCATCCACAAGAGGAGCAGTTCTATATATAACATTATCAAAAGACAGTACTTGACTTCCATTATAAATATATGAGGAAAACCCCTTCATGTCCAAAATAGGGATAGAAATGATATTCTTCGTTAACGGGGGTACATAGTAACAATCATTTAACACTAGACAATAGCCAAAAGGTAAATTTAATCTATAAGTTCCCAGCGTTCAACATCCGATCGTGCTTCATTTCCAACGCGTAGGTTCACCTCTCTTGGTCCAACCTTCCTGCTATCAGTTAGCCCCTGCACATTGGTATAAAATGTGTGAGCCACAAGCGGTATCCAATACCCAGGAATGAGAGTTATTTATAGACATATTTATTTCAATGACGTACATACCTTGTCCACCAGAGGTAGAAGCACCTGGTGCTTTTCCTCCTCCTGGTGCAGTGCAATCCTTCTTCCAATGCCCCTTCTTGTTGCAGTTAAGGCATACATCCTTAGCCGGATTCACCTTCATCATTTTCACACCTCTCTGCTTTGCCCTTCTTCTTCTGACATTCCTTACCTTTCGGCTTGGGTCGGCTAGTAGAGCTCACCATGAGCACAACTTTGTCTTTGGAAGTGGAAGACTCAAAGGTCTTGAGCATGTTGTGTAGCTCCGGCAGACTCGCCTTCGTTCTATTCATATTGTAATTCACTATGAAGTTTTCAAAGGATTGAGGGAGAGAGTTCAGGATGATGGTGGTAGCGACATTCTTTTGCAGCTTCGTTCCAATTGAAGCAAGTCTCTCTATCAAGCCTATCATCTTCAACACATGTTGCGAGACCTGGCCCCCTTCATTGAGCTTACACTTAAAAAATTCTATCAGCAACTCATATTCTATAGTCTGGGATTGTGAGTCATAGAGACTCTTCAAGTGTTCGAGCATCTCATTGGGACCCATGTTCTCATGTTGTCTCTGAAGTTCCATAGACATGGAAGACAACATCACGCACTGTGATGAAGTGACATCATCTAGGTGTTTTTGGTAAACATCCTTATCAAAATAGGCATATTCAGCAGAGTCTGTCGCATGGACCGTTAGGAACACCGTGTCCAACACGTATTCTAATTTCTCTTATCTCATCACTATTCACAAATTTCTTAACCAGTCAAGGTAGTTAGATCCAGTAAGTTTGTTCATTTCAATCAACATTTTTATTGATAAGCTCGACATCTTTGATAATCTGAAGAATTAGATAGACTGGAAATCAAACTCAAAATTTATTCCTATTATACACATTCGTTTAGGATAATCAACATGGTCTTTTATTTAATTAGCTCCCACTATTTTAACATACTTCTACGAGCCCATAGTAGAATACGAACCTATATTAATTAAGGTCATAATGGGCCAAGATCCAAGCCTATGGTATTTCCGCGTTTGCTTTGGCTGATAACTTTAATAACACATCTTGGTAGGTTCTAAACCAATTGCAAAAACTTATTTGCAACTCTTGGTTGATCAAATATTATATTTAATCTTACGTCCTTAGATTAGTCCGACACTTTGGCGCCAAGATTTGTCTAAGGAAGTCAACCTCATTACACGACTACGTTTTTGTATCTAAGTAAATTTGGCCTTTGTGAGCAAACACTTTGGTGTAAATACCCACAAAAGTTTATCGTTTACCTTTACATTTAAAACACATCTATGAAAGAGTCTGGGTCCTTGTAGACTTAGAGCAAATGCTTTGGCATAAATACTCGTATCGCCGAAAATAATTTTGCACTCTAACAATTATAATGGACGACGTGTTTTAATTTAGACTTGTATTTAAAAAATTTGGGAACATTTTAATTCATGGTTTTAACCAAGATCAACTTTTTTACGCCATATCCAATATGACATCTTAATATCATGCAAAACTAATGACACATATAGTTGAGAACTGTCAACCCAATAGGCATGATATAAGATGGTTTAATCAAATACTGGGTGCCGCCTGCCCAGACAGTTATAGCGAACACTATGCTAATTATTAAATAAAAGCATTTAAACACTTAGCATATAATTCGTATATTATTCAATAATATACAATTAATAATAATCATGGTTAACTTGTCTAAACTCTAAAATTTAAGTCTAATCCAAACAGTCCCTTAAACATTTTCTGATTTTAAAAACTGATTTTCAGGATATTTCTGTAAGTTCCAGATTTTTAGAATTTACAGTTTAGTCCCTCAAGAATTTAAAATTTTAATTTTGAACCCCTTTAAATTCAGAAAATCCAATTATAATTTTCAGAAAATATTTTCAAATTTCAGGGACCTGTCTGTAATTTCTAAAATTTTAAATTAATTATAGATTTGGCCCAAGGGACCAAATCTGCTTTTCTAAAATTTACAGATTTGCTCAAAGGACCAAATCTGATGATTTTAAAAACTTTTCTAAGGACCAAATTGCAATCCCATAAACTTCAAAAAAATTCAGATTTGCCCAAGGGCTAAATTACAATTTCAGAAACCATCATCGCTTGCCGAATAGTGATCGCCGCCACTATTCACGCCGAACAAGGATCGCCGCCATCGTATTCACGCTGAGCAATGATCGCCGCCATCGTTCACGCTGGAACAAAGGATCGCCGCCATCGCTCACGCCGAACAGTTCGCATCGCTCAATGTTCCGAGATTTTTTTATATATTAGAGACTGCCAGAACAATGATTGTCGCCACTGTTCACACCGGAATAGTGTTCGGTTACTGTTCATTGTTCTTATTTTTTTAAAATTGGAGCCTCGGTGCCGCGGCAAATCCTTCACTATCAAACAACACGTTCATCGACCATCATCCAATCCCTTCTCGTTCTTCGCTTCAGTGCACTATGTTCGCAATGAACCGGTTACACACATTGACTTAGAAGAGTTAGATCGGAACGACTTCCTCGATTACATCATTGTTTAATAGTTTGGGAGACAAGGATGATGTGCTTTTAAGATATTAGACTTTCAAGCTTTAAATGACATAAATTTCAGATTTAAACAAATTATAACACATATTATTATTAACTAATTACCTTATAATCATACAAAACAACCCTGGCTCTTGATACCACTGTAGGTTTTTATTGGGTTCTTGTACGCAACAAATATTAAAAACGTGTTTAAACCCAACAAACGTGGAACTGTGTTGACTATAGGGTAATTTAAAACCGTAAACATAAGACTTGAATGATACTTACATGTTTACAATATCTGGAATCTTTATCAACTGTGAGCGCGCACACGAATGCCCTTTCGATTGCAAGCTCTAAGCTTCAATGTATTCCTCCTTTGGAAAGCTAGGAAATCCGGCAGAGGTTCGAGAGAGTATTTTGATTCTGAGTCTCTAAGACTTAGAATAATGATATGAAAATCAAGTGTCATAAATAATAAAGTGTATGTCTGTATTTATAGGTGAAAAATTAGGTTAAACCGGATTAGGGTTTGACCTTGGGCCTGGCCCAAAATTCGAGACAAATTAGGTCATGGTGCCGTGGCCCTATTGGGCGTCGTGGCGCTGACGTGGCCCTATTGGGCGTCGCGGCGCTGACGTGGCCCTACATTGTCTCATTTTATTTTCTGCACATTTTTAATTAAATTCAAAATCCAATTTTGACTTAATTAAAACAATCATTATTCATTTAAATATCTCGATTCTAAATCGAATATTTAATACTCTCTCAATACATCCTTAGATCGAAAAGACAATCGACATAGTGTGACCCTACATGCCTTCACATATCGACATTAATCAAATTAAGGTCTACACAGAACTCCTAAACGGCGCTGCAAGACGAACTCAATATGTGAAGTACGTTTACACGAATCCAGTAAACTTAGCCTCTATGTGGTAAGATAAAATCCTTGCATTCACGACACACCCGATCAAGCTTAGAATTTGTCAAGTGTCTATCAAATGGCTTAATCATTATATCTCATCTATATTAGTTGACAACTAGACCATATTCTAAATATGTCTATTGCGTTGGCCAATGACTTAGTCAACCTAATACCACTAAGAAGATGAGTGTTCCCTCGAATATACATTCAAGGAATGAATCCTAATCTTGGTTCAACTACCACCTTTAATCCACATCGTAATGTACCAATACAAGCCGTATCTCAACCTATAAGGCATTTGAGCTTAGGACAGGATCAAAGTTTATTACTTTGTAGACAAGGTGTGCATTGACCTCAAGTCTAAAAACTTCTATCTCCCACATGCTGATCATACTTTAGATAAGTATAACAAATAATATATTAGCAGGGTATACCAATACTTCCAAAGTATCCATGTGTCCATCACGAATAGCCATTACTCGTAGCATATGAGACATACTACATCCTCTAAGGATGTGATGCAGACCACATGTCGACTTATCACATATCATCGATATCCCATTCTCGATGATCATTAGTCGAGGCTATTTTAAGAGTTACGTTATAATATTAATATCTCACATTATTAATAACAACGTAACCTCTAGGGATGCATATTATGAAATATTATAAACAATCAACTAATAATTCAATAATTGCAAATGCTAAAATATTAATCTCCATTAATAATAATACGAATGTATATAAAATACATTTGTCCTAATACAGATTGTCTCTAGGACATACATATACTTTCACCGTGTCTACCTTGCGGATCAATCGTGTTCATTTTTATCAGGTTGTGAATAGAAAGGACTAGTTAAGTTGTGTATATCAGTTCTTTTGGTAGTACATAAGCCATCTTTACCATTCGTGTCATATTGTTATTTTGCATTGATAATTTATAATTTGATGCTTTATGTACTCTTCTTATTTTTCTTAAATAAGTTATAATTTTTCTTAATCTCAGACTCCGCGCATAGCGAGAGCTTAATGCACCGTACTGTCTTTTTTTAAGTTATAAATTATAAGTATATATTTTTTTTTTAAAAAGTGAGAAGTCCTAATTTTACTATAATATCGAAAAATCAACATCAATTTTAATATTATTTTTTGGTAGTATTTGCAAGCGCTGAAGGGTCACTCATGGTAAATACATGCTTGCGTTCCAGTCCTAATTTTCTTTTCTTTTTGGGTTCTCACGGTTCACTTTTGGGCAGCCTGACGGGTCAATACTCAATATGGGCTGTTGAATAATGACGGGTCAACTTGGGCACTGTCCAAAGAAGCCCGGGCAATTCGCACAATTAGCACAATTATCTCTATTTTGCGGTGGTCTTTAATCTTTTCCCCTCAAATTGATAGTCTTTAATTTTTTTCTCCTTAAATTGATAGTTTTTAATTTTTACCCTTCGCCTAAAAAAGTGATCAAAAATACTCCTGAAATTTTGGATTTGAACGTTAGCAAAGTAGAACAAAAATAATTTCGCAACACAAGATTTCATGAGCAAACTTTGCCTATTTGGGCTAAAGTTATACCTTACGACATAACTCAGAAGAACTTTTATCTTTCCTTAAGGTATAACTTTGCGAAACCTTTTCCTTGCAAAGTTTTTTTTTTTTTACTGAGCTAGGGTTCAAATCTAGAACTACAAAAGTTATGTCTAAGGCATAATTTAGAACTACAGAAGTTACGTCTTAAGGCATAGCTTTTGCTAAACCTTTGCTTTGCTTTTTTTTTTTACAGAGTTGGGGTTCGAACCCGAATCTCTGATTTTATAGACGCGCAAATAAGGGTATATTTTGACCCATATTTTTTATTAAATGAGAAGTATGGACAAAAACTAAAGACTATTATACTTGGGCCAATTTTAACAGGCCTATCAATACCCATAATTATTTGGCATCATGAAAACAGCTGTTGCCTATTAATTCTTGTGGATTTTCCGACTGCTTCAATACCATATATTTGAAGAGAGATTTAAATATAGATGATTGATTCTATAACTTCTCGTCCATCATTTTTTATGGGTGAATAAAGTGACAAGGAAATGACAGTCACTGTTTTTTGCTTCTTACTCACTTGCTATAGTTATAAGATGTTCCTTTTCTTAGCTTCTACCTTTCATATTGTTTTATTGTTCTGTTCTCTTGGTTTTGGTTTTCTGGTGAACTATGTTTCTATGACAAGAACTTTCTCTGATATTCATCTATACAATTACGGGATCTAACGGAAATAACCTTTCTACCTCTTAAGAAATGGGTCCAGATTTCACTATGTGAGATTTCACTGGGTATGTTGTTGTAGTAGTATTCATCTATACAATCATAATCTTCCCACAAGCGCCATTAAACAAACAAATATCACTTTTTGTCCAACAACTATTGTAATTCTTGATATTGCAAAATCATTTAGCACCAGATGTGCAATATCTGAATTGAATATTAATCAATTATCCCAGGTTAATCATTCAACTAGCCCGAAATAGAACATTTTACATCACAATTAGCAATCATAATGACTTGGGGGGAATTTGTAAGTTAATACATTCGAGCCCTTTCACGTAAGATTTATGCAGCTGATATGAGAAGCATGTGATACATTGATATGTATCTATTCCTGTTATTGAATAGCTGACTCTATGATTAGCGGCAGAGTTAGGAATTCAAAAAAAGAAAAAATCTTATTCCAAGAGAATTTAATAACTTATATGTATGCAAAAAAAAACATTTTTGCCTTGCATAATATAAATTTTCAAGGAAGAGTGTTCAATTGAAGTCCCGTTGCACCCCTCTGGCTCCGCCCCTGTCTGTGATGATGTGTTATGTCTACCGCGCTAACTTGCAGCTCTTTCGTGCTGTAGTTTCATTTTTTAAGGTTTGTGGATAGAAAGGACTAAGTTTTTGCTTATGCAGCTATGTTTCTGGCTGTTTTTCTAAAGCGTTTTCAACCGGGAATTTGAAACTTTGTGGGGGAGAAATGCCTTGTCTAAGCTGTGAAGAATGTTGATCCTACAGGCCATGCTAGTGTTCTTTGGCAATATTGGTAATGCAGATAAACGTCCTTCGCTTTATTACTATAATTTACTTGATCAATGTCTTGTTTGCTTGCAAATATTGTTATTAATCTGTATTCCAAAAAACCAATAAATAATAAACACTGAAAATAAACAGAATCAGTGTTGAAAAATAAGAATAATTTTTCAGAATATAATCGAGCCCACTTAGTTCAAAGTGTGTCCTTAAGAACTTTTACTTCCACTACCGATGTGAGACAAATGCTTATTTTATAAAGCAAGAGGGAACTCCAACTTTTCTTTCCACTACCGATGTGGGACAACTCCCACTTTTCTTTCCACTACCGATGTGGGACAACTCCCACTTTTCTTTCCAATCATTTCTCATTCACCAATATCAATACCCAACAAATATTGCTCTCTTTTTGTTTACCTTCTATACTTTTCTTCCGTAGCTGGTTCTAAGTATGACCACTGTGGAAATACATACACATTGATGTCAATTGTCAACCAAAGCAGTACTTATCTTAACGTAAGACTTGATCAAAGGTTAGCATAAATGACAGAGAACTCAGTAAGATGCCATTACATGAGGTACTATATAGTTCTTTTTTTGTTTCTAATTCTTTTGTACCTTGATAACCTAATGAAATTGTCAAGTTTGTGATTTGGAATTATAGGTAATATACTCATAAAAGACTTGAATTTTCTTGTGCTATGGGAAGCAATATATATATAAGAAGGAATTGATCCAGCAAATTAACCAACTTTTTTTCTGCATTTATTCATTCTAAACAAAATGGAAGATCATGTACATTATCTATATGATCTTCTTGCTAAAATGTATACAAAAATGCCTTCTCTCCCCTTACCTTAAAGTTCAATTAGAAGCCTAGAAGAAAGACTGCACCAATACGTCGAAACTCATTGCCCATGGATAAAGAAAAACCGTTTCAACATCAAAAACATTGTGTAACACTCACTCGCAAATGATTGGTGTCAACATTTCTCACTAATCAGGTGTGATCAGTTTCATCTGGGTAAGAATTAGGAATTCCTCTTCCAACTCGTCCAAGAGTGGACGTTATCTCAAAGAACAAGAAGAAATCTAAAGGAGAGCGTCTTCCCTCGTAGAGTGGCGTCTTTTATAAGAAAAGACTTTCTTAGTGAAAATAATAAAAAAAGAAACGTAATAGCTCACTGGTCTAGCTCCATGGCGCCGAAATGTATCAAGGCTCAAGTGATTCACACTCCATAAGCATTGCCTACTCATTGGTAGTGAAAAAGCAAGAACATAGATTTTACGAAGCCAAGGATAGGTCAGATACGAGGGAAAGAGCCCATTCATGAGCAAGAAATGTGGAGAAGAAAAAACTGATAATTTTTTTTGGATTTCTATATTTTTCCTCTTTATTTGTTTGTTCCTAACTATTCCCGAGCAATCGCCTTGCTCTTGCAGTTTTCCATATCCAGCAAGAATCTAAATAAGAGGTGGGATTTAGTTTTCATGTTTCTTTTTGGTCTATGCACTAGTAGTTGATAAGACTCTTTTTATTCTACCCAAGCAGTTATCTTTAGGCCTACAATGAGGCAAATACATCAATGGGCAAGCAGGATTTTCCCTTTCAAGCCTGCAAAAAAGGGAATACAAATCATAATCAACCAAAAAGATATATAAATGATCATAAACCTGATTTGAAGGGGAAATAAATGGAAAAAAAATAAAGGAAGAAGAATTAACTCACTCATAATCTAGTAGAAAATAATGGAGAAAAATAGATATTTCAAGCTTGGCAAGGTCATTTGCTGGGCACAATCTGCTTCCTCCTCCAAAAGGAAGGAATGTTCCTGCCTTTGGTGTAAATCCCTAAAATTTCACAAGACAACAAAATTATAAAACCATGATGGTTTAAGCAAGTTAAACATTCTTCTTTTCTAAAGGAAGGATAAAAGTTTATCCGCATCCGGTGTTTATACCAAACCTCATTAGTTTACGATGGTTAAGTATAAAAAATGGTGTAAAGTAGGTACTATTTAACTATTGATAACTTGTAATTAATAACAGTGCTTGTCATATATTCATTGACTAGTGTAAACACCGGGTGCTAGTAAATTTTATCGAGGGGTGGTGGGAGGGATTGATATAAAGCAGAAGGCTTGTTAAACTTACATCCCATCTAGAAGGATTAAACTCCATTGGATCATTATAGATTTCAGGATCTAAATGAACAGATCTAAACCACACCAAAACTTTCCATCCTTTAGGAATGGTATAACCTGGAAAACAAGACAGTTAAGTTTTGTTAGCCACAACTTGTTTTTTATTAGAAAAAAAAAACAGATCAGTAAATGTTATTATAACTAACCACTAATAGCAATATCTTCCTTCGCTTCCCGGAAGACAACAAAGGAGAAGGTAACCACACGAAGCGTTTCATCAATCACCTTTGAGATTTTAAAGGAGCAAAAAAATGGTTTCATTACATTAATAACAGATTAGTATTCCAATAAATGTTAAAAGGAAACACAAAATTTACCTTTGAAAGGTAGTCCATTTGCCTAATTTCTCTAAGTGTCACACCCTTTTGATCAGATGGCCTATTTTTAACAATTGCCTCTTGCTCTGCCTGTTTTTGAATCTCAAAGACATAGCTCTTAAGAAACAGAGAACACTTCCAAAGTGAAGATTGAAAAATATTGAAAAAGTGGGAACTTTTGGCTACCTTAGCTTTTCTGAAGATTTCAGGATGTTTCTGCAGAAAATGTGTAGCCCACATTGTTATATGACCAGAAGATTCATGACCAGCATTAAGATACATTACTAAAACATCAATAATCTCCTCATCATTCAATTTCCTTCCACTCTCATCTTCAACTTCTAGTAGAATATCCATCATGTCTTTCTTCTCTCCTGGCCCTCTTTTTTCTATCCTCTCCCTTCTGTCATCCACGATCGATTGAAAGATCGCCACAAGCTTTTTACGCGCCTGAAATTTATATATGTATGCCCTTTAACATTCTAGTAAATTGTACGAAACATCTCTCAACGAATTAGAGATAATTTTTTTGCGCAAACATTTATCAATTAATTGACAATTTTGACAATATGACATAGGTTAAGGGGCATTTTCTCATTTTATTTGGGCATACAGTCAGATCTCTCTATTACAACCATGTTTTCTGTGGACAGATCTTTCATGTTATGTTATATTATATTTTCTCCAGCATTTCACTATAGCAACCAAAAAATATTAGGACAAACGATGTTGTTATAGAGAGGTTTGACTGTAGAAAAGGTAAGTAACAAAAAGGATGAACAATAGTATAGGGGGATTTACCTTGAGGGCTTTATGATAAGCAAATCCTGGCAAATTGATAGCCATAGCTCTAACACCATAATTCAGAGTTGTATATTCCTTTTCTAAGGCATCCATGACTTGTTCACTTTCAGAACTAAGAAAAATATACATAATAATCCGAAAAGTGAGCTTTCTTAGTTGTGTTAGGAACTCAATTTGTCCCATGGATGCCCATTTCTCCAAAGCTGATATCACATTTTCTTCAATATAATTTATGTACATCGACAACGCCTCGTGCCCGTTCACTGGTGCTGCAGTTAGTTTCCTTAACCATTTGTGTTCTTCATATGAAATGCCAATAAATGATTTTTTACCAATGAGTTGCATAGTAGAAGTAGGCCAGCCAGGCTTGAAGGCTTCATCATCAGATAAAACTCTCCTGCAAGCCTCTGGTGTTGTGACAATAATACTTGGACTACCAAACATCAATGTTTTGTACATTCCTGTCCTCCCGAATCTACGATATATAATAGAAAAATCAGTGACAGGGCCAGAAATTTTAATCAGGGGTTTCAAATAAAATGCTAGAATGTCACATTATGAGATTCAAACATGTGACCTAAAGTAAGTATTAAATTACTTTTGCTATTACACTAAAACATCGCTTATATACAAATGAAATTAAAAAATTTATAAAAAAAGATTATTATCTATATGCACAATATAATTTTCTGACGATCGGAATTCTGAATCCTTTGAATAATGTGACTTAAAGCAAGTATTGAATCAGACATGTGACCTAAAGCAAGTATTAAATCACTTTTGCTATTACACTAAAACTTCTTCAACAATTTTTTAAAAAAGATATTTTTTTATAACAGGAATTCTGAATTCCCTTTGAATCATGTCATTCATGTACCCCCCCCCCCCCCCCCGAGCGAAAATGGGCTGGATACTTTTCTTTCTTTCTTTTTTTCTCTCTCATGAGGATACTATATAATGGAGTTATTTTTTTTTCAAAAAATCTTTTGGTGATATCCCTTTTGACCTAGACCAAGAATATAAGATAGGTAGCCTTTTTTTTCTAGGTACAATCAGAGAATTAAAATGGCTTAGTGGGGGCAGGTGTTACTTCCCTATCTATCTAAAATGCACTTTATTATCTTGTCAAATTGTCGACCAAAGTAGTGGCAAGTAACTAACAACTAGACTATACTTGCATGATTGTTGTTACAAAGATAAGATTCTAGTGTCTTTCAACAGGAAAAAGGTAAGTTTGTTTATTGAGAAATCGTACGTTCGAATATTGTCAAATAGATATTCTTTTTCCAATCCCAGGGTGAATAGCTAGTACTGTTATACAACATTGAAATGTATAAGTTGAGAAAATTATTCGCATCTCCTCGAGATCCAAATGTTGCCCCATCCCCAACCCCACCCCTCTTCGCCTAATGGGGTCGCAAAAATGAAAATTCAAATTAAAGCAAAGTAGACAATATTAAATCCCATAGTTTATAACTAGAGCAAACTAAACAAGTAAAAGAAGCATAATGACACATTTAAATGGTTTGGATGATGTCATAATACTAGAATGGCCCTTTTTAGTATCACAAGGTTGGATAGTATGAATTTGACTACAATAAAAATGAAAATTTTACATTATATAGTCGTTCATAAAAATAATAGCGACACATATATATTTCATACACAATTAGTGTATATTTTGTGTGTATCTAATTAGCGAATGTAATTATTTTGACGGTTAAATATGTAACTTTTCCATAATCGTCTAACAAAAGAAAAGGTCAAAAATATGTTGATGGAAATTCAAGACTCAATGAGCTGAAAAGTTTTGACATAAAAGAGACTAATACCAAACATAAACTTTACTTTTTCTTCTCGCTTTTTTGGTTAAGTTAAAAGAATATTTGCTTTTTACTACTCTACTACTAGGTAAAGCATAAAGTTCACGTAACTTTGATGTGAAAAAGGGAATGTAAGTTGATATAAAAAAAAAGGGAGAAATTATAAAGAATATTTAAATGTCGTTTTGTTCTTGTATAAGGCCAAGAAAAGTGACAGGTAGAATGACAAAATGTTGCCTGCCTTTTTTTTTTATATCCAGCTTCTCGGTAGACTATTTCTAGAGATAGTAATCCTGGTCCCTCAACACTACTACCAATAAATTACGAGATGTACATGAATGATCAGGGTTTGAGAACAGAGCAACTGATATCACCTACAAGGTCCTACCTCAGAAGAGAGCAAATTGCTCCCACTAGATTTTAAACTCACGCTGCAGGCCTCCCGCTGAATTTTAAATTTATCTTCTTTGCCATTTAGCTATGCCCAAGGGACAGCCGTCCTCTTTTTCTTAAATTAATGAACATGCAATAGCTTTAGTTTTCCTCTTTTTTTTTTCTCTTGACTAATGTCACTCACTAGACGACACTAGCAATGAGACAAATTGTTTTTTACCAATTAGAATTACAGCAAATGGACCACTTGCAAAACCACCAAGCAAATCTCCAATAGGTTACTAATTACAAACTCTTTTTTTTAAACTAGTTATCTAATTATCAAAATTTTCTATCTAATCAAAGCTACATGTTTCACTAATTTGAATTCATCAGATATATGATTAGTTTAACATTTTATAATATTCTTTAAGGAAAATTTGCAACAACAAAAAAGTGATCTTTTAAGTGATTGATTCAAGACTTTTGATTTATGACTGAACTTTTCTTGATCAAGAGAAAAAAATAGTTATGTTGTTCAAGTGGTTAGCGTATTCACGACTCATGGATTCTGAAAATATAAATTTGATTTTACTTAAACCTGTTTTATGCACATATATATGAAAAATCTCATAATTTTTGTTGAAGAAAACAAAGTGATGATTCAAATTCAAGACTTTTGAATTTATGACTTGGATCTTTCTTGATCAAGAGTAGAAAAGGAAAGTTATGTAGTTTAAGTGGTTGCACAATTAAAAAAATCATTATTTTCCACTGAAATTTCTCATTGAAAAATATTCATTGGTTATTCCCATAGATATTTTCATTGAATCGGTGAGAAAAGAAAAAATACTAGTAATATTTTCACACATAATAATTAGGAGGTTTTTCAGTATTTCAATGGAAACTTATTTTTCATCATGCATTTCTCACTGAGTTGGTTCGATGGAAATGATGTAAAAAAATCACGTGTTATAATACAAATTTCTCACTGATTATCGATGAAAAAACCTTTATTTCTAGTAGTATGGCGCATTCCGAATTCAGACGTGAATTCTGCAATAAACATCTAGTATGCTTATCTAACACACATAAGTACATATAATTCAACTATCGAATATTAAATTCTGTAGGACCCGTAAATTCACGACTGAATATGCCAGTTTGTTAGGGAGAGAAGAGAGAGATATGACCTGGAAACAAAGGAAGAGATGAATGAATCAGGATTGCTGGACTTGAAAGCTCTGAGGAAGGGCCACATAGTACCAATGAAAGGCCAACCTAAATCACCTGGTGGCAATGATAACCTCATCTTCTTGTCACCACCCAACTTTACTTTTTCATAGTACCAAACATTTACCCTTGAAAATACCCATTTCAACCCCAAAATCACACACAAAATAGTCACCATCATATCCCAACCAAAGGCCATTGTATTAAGCTTAAAGCTTATTAATTGGATGACTAATGATGAAAGAGATTAACAAATATTAATAATAGGACAATTATTGGTTACTTTTTTTTTTCTTTATTCCTTTTCAAAGGCTGAAAGAGGAAGAGGAGGAGGTTGAAAGAAAATAGAGAATGAGTGTGAGATTCAAAGACAGCCCTCTCGTTAGTCTTTATCTTTGGTCCTATTGTGCAACACTTGTTGTCTATTTATAAGTGTATGATAATGGGGCATTTTACTATTACAAAATGATTTTGGGTTTTAACTTCTTTTTTTATGTACTTTATTAAAAAGTATGCCGCTTTTTATGCGAGAAGAATTTTTAAATGGAAACTCGTACAAAAAAGTATTAACTCATTTGGAGTTCACTTTTTCACATGAACGGAAAGATAGTAAAAAAGAAGATGGTGAGTTTCTCAGTCAAGATTTGTAATTTTTGCATCTTCTTGTGCTCCATATAATGCAGAACGAAAATTCAAAAATATATATATATATATTAAAATATGTTTTATTTTTAAAAAGCTACCATTTAGATCGTTATCCGATAGAGTATTTGGAAGGTATTAAGTGTAAGACTTTGAAAGTATTTTCCTCAATGTATTTATCCTTAAAGGACACAATATATACACCATATACATGTAATTATGAAGAGTCAATCATGTCTAGTCTTCCTAATCAATGCCTAATAATCTTCTACCTAATTAACATTTTACTACCTACCATATATAAAATGATACTACATTAATACATAATAATAATAATATGATTTACATGATATTCTAACACTCCCCCTCAGTTGAAGCTGGAGGGCGGTGAATGCTGAGACTGTCCCTAAAATCTTCAAATAATATCAGCGGAAGTCCTTTCCTAAAGATATCTGCTATTTGATGATGCATTGGGACATGTAGCACCCGCACTTGTCCGCGAGCCACCTTATCGCGTAAAAATGAATATCTAACTCAATATGTTTAGTGCGTTGATGGTGGATGGGATTCCCTGAGAGATAGATTGCACTAATATTATCACAATATACTATTGTTGCAGTCGGAATAGGGCAATGAAGTTCAAGTAACAGGTTCCGAATCCAACATGAGTCAGATACAACATTGGTCACAACACGATATTCTGCTTCAGCACTTGAGCGTGATACCGTGGCCAGCCTTTTTGAGGACCATGAGATTAAATTGTCACCAAGGAAGACGCAATACCCAGAGGTGGATCGTCTTGTATCCGGACATCTTGCCCAATCTACATCAGTGTAAGTAACAAGTTTGGAAACAGAGGACGGGTATAGATGTAATCCATATTCCAGAATGCCCTGAATATATCGCACAATGCGTTTCAGAGCATCCATATGTTCCTCCATTGGATTATGCATGAATAAACACATTTGTTGCATTGCATAGGTAATATCTGGCCTGGTGAATGTGAGATATTGTAAAGCTCCTGCTAGGCTGCGGTATAACGTCGGATCAACAAAAGGTTTGCTAGAGATGGCACTCAATTTTGACTTTGTGTCGACCGGAGTTGCCGAAGGTTTGCAGAAAGACATCCCAGCTCATTCCACGATTTCTGATGCATACTTCTTCTGGGAGAGAAATAATCCACATGTATGTCGTGTCACATCAATTCCTAGAGAGTAGTGTAGTGGGCCAAGATCTTTCATAGCGAATTCAGAACTAAGCTGTGACATGATATTCTTGCAAAGAGAGTCTGAAGATGATGTTAGAATAATATCATCCACATATAGTAGAAGATAAACTGTATGATTACCTTGACGATAAATAAACAGGGAATTATCTGAACGGCTGTGCGAAAAACCCATGCGTGACACAAAATCTGCAAACCGCTTATACCAAGTCCTGGGGGCCTACTTGAGGCCATATAATGATTTCTTGAGCAAACACACATGGTTGGGATATTTAGGATCCCTGTATCCCAACAGTTGGTGCATGCATACAGTCTCATTAGGGTGTCCATGGAGGAAGGCATTTTTGACATCCAATTGATGAAGTGGCCATCCTTTTAAGAGAGACAGGTTGAGAACTGTTCTGATAGTTGCAGGTTTGACCACTGGACTGAATGTTTCCCCGCAATCTACACCAACCTGTTGTGTCTTCCGATCACCTACAAGACGGGTTTTATGCCGCTCAAAAGTTTCATCAGATTTTTCTTTATGGCTGAAAATCCACATAGATCGAATTATATTAGCATTAGATGGACGAGGTACTAAATTCCATGTCCTATTTGTAATTAGAGCATGATATTCATCATCCACGACCATTTTCCAATTTGGGTCTTTTAGAGCAGACACTGGATTACGATGCAAAGGTGATTTCGAGACCTGGGTGTGTAGAATATATTTGGCATTAGGTTTGACAATTTCATGTTGACTATGGGTGACCGGACGGTTTATTGGGCCAGTGGACTAGACGCCACTGACCGAGGAGTGAGAAACCGAGGGTCCAGTGGGCTGGATTGCTGGAGCTGGAATTGGGCCCGTAGTGGTGGACTGGCCCAATCCGCTGGACCGGGAAGATTGTGCGGTAGTGGGACTGGGCCTCAGAATTGAAGGCCCAAGCTGTTGCATTGAAATGTCAGTCAGTTGGGCCATCGATCGTTGGCCCAATGGGCGTGAATTACGGTGTTCACCACTAGAAATAGGTACCGAGCTGTGAAAAAATGTGTTAGATACGAAAGCTTATCATCATACAAAAAATCATAGTTATGAGTTCCGGTGGCATGTATCTTAGCAAATGGAAAAATTATTTCATCAAAGATTACATGACGACTTATAAATATTCTTTTAGAAGAAATGTCGTAACATTGGTAACCGCAATGATGAGTATGATATCCCAAGAAAACACATGGAGTAGATCGGGCTTGGAGTTTTGTGATTGTGGTGGATGGAAACATGGGGTAGCAAAGACAACCAAACACTCTTAAGTGATGATATGTGGGCTCTCGTAAATAACACATTTTTAGAGGAGCTTGGTATGATAGGTTTTTATGAGGAAGGACATTCAACAGGTAAGTGGTCATTTGGTATGATAGGTTTTTATGAGGAATGACGATTTAGTGACTTGGGTGTGTAAGCTATATTTCTCATTGGGTTTTACAATACCATGTTGATTGCAGGTGACTGGGTGACTTACACTGGGTGGCGATCAGAGAGCAAAATAGGGGATGGGCCAGTGGACTGGACACCACTGGTCTGGGCCTCATTTTGGAAGTGTCGGGAGGCGGGTATTGGGCCCGTGGACTGGACGCCCCTGGCCCCTGGAGGGGAGGTTAAGTGTTGTAATTTGGGGCCTGATGTTAAGGGCCAGTCGGCCGAGACTGATCACCAGAGGGTTGGACCAAGGACTGTTGGGTCGCGGGTTGTGTAATCGTGACTTTTGCTTGTGTTAAAAATGGCATTATTCCATCATCCAAAAATTCATAAGTGGTTGGTCTAGACTCGTGAATATTGTTAAACGGGAAAGTTGTTTCATCAAAGAGGACATGACGACTAATGAAAATCATAGCATTTGTAACCTCTATGATGTGAAGGATAACCCAAAAAAATACATGGAGTAGACCGTGGCTGGAGTTTATTGATGGTGGTGGAGGAGAATAAGGGGTAACACAAACATCCAAAAACCCGCAAATGAGAGTATGATGGACTCGGAGGTATAGGACTTTAAGTGGGCTTTGGTGAGACAAATTTTTGTTTGGTAGAATATTCAACAAATATGTGGCCACTTGAAGTGCATGATACCAAAACGAGGGAGTATGGAAGCATGAACAAGGGATGTTCTAACAATATTATTGATGGTTCGTATTTTGCGTTCCGCCTTCCCATTTTGTGAACAGGTGTGGGGACATGAAAAATGAAAATTTAAACCATTTATTTTGCAAAAATCCCAAAAATGTTTATTATTAAATTTCCTCCCATTATCACATTGGATATTTTTTATATCCCTTTCAAATTGTTTTTGGATGAATGCTCTAAAAATCAAGAATGTGGAAAAAACTTGTAATTTTTTCGATAAAGGAAATGTCCAAAGATAATTAGAGAAATCGTCTAAAATGAGCAAGCAATACATATGCCCCGAAGAGCTCAAAATAGGGTATGTCCAAAGATCGCAATGGTTAGTATCAAATGGCATAAGAGTGCATGAATCAGAAGAAACAAATTGCAGTTGAATATGCTTACCCAATGGGCATGATTGACACTTATTAAAAGTCCTTGTACATGAAATAAAACTATTGCGTTTAAGAGAGTTCAAAACAGACTCTCTCGGATGTCCCAAACGCTCATGCCATAAATTAGAATTAAACACATCAAAAGTAAAAGGTGTCTTGGCCCGGTGGAAAAGTGAAGTGACTGGATAGAGCTCCCCCTGGCTATCACATTTCATTAGTGGCGTCCCTGTCTGAAAGTCATTTACGGAAAATCCAAAAGGGTCAAAATTTACAGATATATAGTTATTAGTAGTAAACTTTCTAACAGACACCAAGTTTTTAACTAAATATGGGGGCATGAAGTACATTTCTTAAGGCTAGTGGAGGGTTTGGTGATGACAATTTGATGGAGTCGTAACCTTTAATTGAAATTGAATGGCCATTTCCGATAATAATACCATTTGGTTTGCTCAAATTAAAATAGGACGAAAGATTACCTTGGAAGGACGTCATATGAGACGTGACCCCGGAGTCCATTTAACAATTTTCATCCGGTGGATTTAATCCTAATGTATACATCGCGGACTCAATGTCGGTGGATTGATGTCCAAATTCGCTGGTTGGGCTGAACTATTGTTGGGCCAAACTGCTCCTTGCCTGTTGAGTGAAGTGGGTCTGCTGAAAATTACCTGACCCAGTTTTGTTTTGCTGCTTCTGAAATGAAATAAAATGGCCACTGCTTGGCTGTTGGACTGGCCTGGCCTAGTTCACTGGTGGGGCTGCCCAGTGTGGCTGCTGCCATGCCCAGATTCCAAGCCCAATCTGCCCTTGCCAGAGCTGCCAGTCGGACCGGTTGTCACCGCTGCTCCTGCCGCCAGAATTCCGGTGGCCCCTATTTTTATTATTATTACCGTGATATCCACCTTTATTTTTATTTCCATTACGCCTTTTTTGTCGATTATTTTGATTAAAATTAGCATTTCTTTCATTCGTCGAGGTGGCAAGCATGGCAGAATTGTTGATGGTGGCGGTCATTTTGGAAAAACCTTGTTCTTCGAGGATGATCATAGAGCGTGCTTGATAAAATAAAGGAATGGGGTTGCTTTGCCGTATTAGTGTTCCAACCCCACAATATGCCTCTGTAAGTCCTGCGACAAGTTGAAGAACCAAGCGATTGTTGGTGATCAGGGCACCGACGTTCCACAATTGATCGGCTAGCACTTTTAGGCGTTGGCAATAAGCCGACGCGTTTGGAAAATCCTCTATGTCAATTGCGGAGAATTCTTGTTCCAAAGTAACGGCGCGAGAATTTTGATTATCATAAAAAATATCTCACAAGCAGTTCCAAGCATCAAACGCCTTAGAATCCGGCTCCATTATCGTATGCCGAAGATCCGTAGAAATTGTTGCATAGATCCAACCTAGAACAGTGGCATCTAGTGTGTCCCACAATTCTTTGTCTGCGTCCGTAGTTAATACCTTTTTTTTTCCTTTTTCAGGGGGAATGATATGGTGAAGAACCCGGTGAGAGCGGCAACAAATTTTGAAAAGTTTCGCCCATGTTGCATAGTGAACATTTTCCATCTCTAAGGTGATGGAAACATGTGTTTTGATGTTTGAAACCGCGAGGGCTGGATGGAAGGATGATTTGGAGTCGGACATTAGTATATTTGGTTGGATGATTAATGGAGAAGGAAGAATAAAAGATACAACTTAGTAGATAAAGAGGAGTAAACCTAGCATATTTGATGTTTTTGTTTCTTTCTTTCGGCCAAGTGTTGGAATGGAGGAGAATAAGAGCCGAAAAATGGTAGGGAGAAACAATTAGGATCTTTTCCTTAACCTCTTGATACCGTGTAAGAATTCTAGGATAAGTAGAATATTTTCCTCCATTTTGTCATTTACAAATACAAATATGGTAGAAGATTGGTGGCCTTACTCTTCTCCTTGAATAGGATAGATGATAATTATTTATAGAATATTCTAGATAGCTAGTCATTAGTATAGAATCACATTTGTATGGAAAGAATAGGATAGATTAGGAGAAGAGTAAGGCTACCAATCTTCTACCATATTTGTATATATTCTTATCATTTGTAAATGACAAAATTGAGGAAAATATTCTACTTACCCTAGAATTCTTACCCTAATTATCAAAATTTTCTATCTAATCAAAGCTACATGTTTCACTAATTTGAATTCATCAGATATATGATTAGTTTAACATTTTATAATATTCTTTAAGGAAAATTAGCAACAACAAAAAAGTGATCTTTTAAGTGATTGATTCAAGACTTTTGAATTTATGACTGAACTTTTTCTTGATCAAGAGAAGAAAAATAGTTATGTTGTTCAAGTGTTAGCGTATTCACGACTCATGGATTCTGAAAATATACATTTAATTATACTTAAACCTGTTTTATGCACATATATATGAAAAATCTCATAATTTTTGTTGAAGAAAACAAAGTGATGATTCAAATTCTAAGACTTTTGAATTTATGACTTGGATCTTTCTTGATCAAGTGTAGAAAAGGAAAGTTATGTAGTTTAAGTGGTTGCACAATTAAAAAAATCTTTATTTTTTCACTGAAATTTCTCATTGAAAAATATTCATTCGCTATTCTCATAGATATTTTCATTGAATCAGTGAGAAAAGAAAAAAATAATAGTAATGTTTTCACACAGAATAATTAGGAAGTTTTTAAGTGTTTCAATGAGAACTTATTTTCCATCATGCATTTTTTCAGTAAGGTGGTTCGATGGAAATGATTTGAAAAAATCATGTGTTATAATACAAATTTCTCACTGATTGTCGATGAAAAAACTTTTATTTCTAGTAGTGTGACACATTCAGAATTCAGACGTGAATTCTGAAATAAACATCTAGTATGTTTATCTAACGCACATAAGTACATATAGTTCAACTACCGAATATTAAATTCTGTCGGACCAGTAAATTCACGTCTGAATATGCCGGTGTGTTAGGGAGAGAAGAGAGAGAGAGATATGACCTGGAAACAAAGGAAGAGATGAATGAATCAGGATTGCTGGACTTGAAAGCTCTGAGGAAGGGCCACATAGTACCAATGAAAAGGCCAACCTAAATCACCTGGTGGCAATGATAACCTACACTGTAAATATTGCTTTAGTTATTCATTTGCGCTATTTACTAAATATTAGTACCTTATACTAATATATGTAGTAGAATTTGGGAACTAAGCATAGAAAGGTATTTTGATTATTAAAAATTGACATCAAAATTTGTATGTCGGTTCTTTCTTTTTTTTGGTCAATATCTGCATTTTGTTTGAAACAAGTGTTGCGAAGAAAGATTAAATTAATCTAGTCTTTTATTTTATTTGGTGAAAAATAATTTCATGAACAGAAATGTATTTAAAATACATTATTACCTGATACGAAAAATAGTTTATATTCTTGGGAGGAGGACGTTTTTGCCGGACTATATTCTAGTATTGTCCCCGCGTCATTAGCATATATTCTATTTTCTAACTCATTTGTCGTTGATGGCAATAATAGTACTTTTATCTCTCGATTATTGATAAATTTTAATAATTCTATTATGATATATTTTTATATAAAGGAATCAATAATCTATATTTGAGTTGATTGGCGATTAAATCTATTGAATCATATATTATAAAGACAAAATAAAGAATTTATGAATAAATAAGGAACCAAAGTCCAAAAGTGCTATCATCACTTTGTTAATATCTTTTAATTATATATGCTTTAAATATAGGAACTCACCGGTTTATCAATTAATATGGAATTTCATATTATTAGTGGGATGGGTTGAATGAGATTCCTTTATTTTTAATTAGGAATCTTAAGCTCCATCAACCGGGTGAATAAATAACATTATAAATAAAGAGTCTGATGCATAAAATATTTCGCATTAGCAGCGTTTAGGAAACACCCCAAGCGGTGTGATGTAAATAGTCTATTTCAATGCAAGAACTAGTGGCTATTTTCACAGCTTGAACCCATAATCTATAAGTAGCACGAAAACAATTTAACAGTGACCAAAGAGCATTGCCTTTAAATAGGCCTACGGAACCTGATCTATGTGCGTTCGGTGAAAGAAAAATGCCTATTCTTGGAGCTAGGTCTTCTATTTTGCAACTCAATCAAAAAGAAAATCTTATGAGATATCTGCTCCATAAGAAACAAGAAATATAATACTAACTATTAATTACATACTAACTATTAATTACATTTTTTAATTATGTAAACGGACAATTTTTGGCTCATCTTTCCATTCCTAACTAGTAGTAGATGCATCATACATGTCATTAGGACTAGTGAAAGTGAAAGTACGAAACAATAGTATATGTATTAAAGGATAAAGACACAAGACGTGACAAATCACACTAAAATTATTTGAACAAGGTCATCGTCTACAATAACTGAAATAATTTTAAGATATACTAAAGGGACGAAAAATACAAAATGTGACAAATGGTCAAAACTAAATTATTTGCAAAAAGATAATATAACATAGATTACTATTTTAAAATTTAAACAACACGTCTTCATTTTCTTGTTTAGACTAACGTTCTTGTTGTCTTCCATCTTTCAATTTAAGCAAAGGAAGATACAACACAAAACTTAATGAATGGAACAGCTAATAAAATCACTAAATGGGACAAGGGCACAAAGATTCTTTCTTTCACTTAATTTAACCAACCCAATATACTAATCAGAAGTCTCAATAATTGTACTTACAATGAAGTTAATGATATTGCTTAACCGTCAACAAAATAGTTGTGAGAATTATCAAAAAATAGAATTTAAATTCCGATATAGATAAGAAATACCACGTAAAAACTTCAATAATAGGAGGTACCACTCTAATGAGAATTATCAAAAATTGAGCAGATACGGTAAAGAATGAATCTTGGGCCTAACTCAATCCTAAAAGCTAGCTTGTAGGGTGAGGATTGTCCAACTCCATATAAGGAGCACATGTTCCCATTCCATATCTGATGTGAGACTCTTAACACTCCCCCGCACGCCAAGATCTTGTTAATTGGAGTGTGAATAATATAATTTGGGGGCCCAACATCGGTGAACAAATAATTAAAATGGGTCTGGCTCTAATACCATGTAAAGAATGGATCTTAGGTCTAACTCAACCCTAAAAGCTAGCTTGTAGGGTGAGGATTGTCCAACTCCATATAAGGAGCACATGTTCCCATTCCATATCTGATGTGAGACTCTTAACTAGAGCTGGCCAGTGGTCCGGGCTCGAGTCTGACGGGCCGGGTTTGGCGAGGTCGGGTCGGCGCGGGATGGGACGGGTGAAGGAGGCGGGATTGGGGCTGGCGGGTCAGGCCGGATCGGATTTGGCGGGATTTGCCGAAGTCCCGTCCCGATCCCGATCTCGTCGGAATTGGGTCGGGGTCGGGGGCGGGATCGGGTTCCTGCGGCTTTTTTTTTTTTACATATGTATAAAAAAAACTCAATAATTAAACAAGACAAGATAGTGTAATAAAAACATCTCAATGCTGTTTTTGTGCCTCTTATATTATTTAATAGACATATGATTTTTTTGTAATACAAATACAATTGTCAAAATTGCAACTTTGTGGTGTTGTCCAAATGTTGCAAATTACATAATAAAATTGTAATTAAAAAAATAAAAAAAAATAAAAAAATTGTTCTAGTTTCTTGATAATTTCCTGTGGTTCTTCGGTTGGAATTGGTATTTGTTGATCAAATTGATCCACGTCGCTTCCACCACCACCTTCGGATAAGATTTTGTTGTAGTTTTCATCTTCTTCTTCGTTGATCTCCGGTTGACCGCACCTTCTCCGCTCCGCTCGTATCCAATCCTCTGAATAATACTGCAATTTCCAAGCTGTCTCCGGCTAATGAGTGTCTGTGGTCTCCTATTTGATATCTACCGGTAGAAAAAGCGCTTTCAGACGCAGTTGATGACGCTTGAATGTTCAAAACATCTCGGGCCATCATTGAAAGTTTCGGAAATGTCTTCTCATTCCCCCTCCAGTATTTCAGCAAGTCTTCACGTCCTTCTTCATTGAGAACTTCTTGGTACGGTACAGAACCCTGCAAAACAAAAATATCAAACTTGCTAATTTGGTTAGTAGCGGTATGGCCGCACATTCTATTTCTGAGGCTTTCAATACTAGCCGCAGAAACAACATGTCTTTTGTGAGGTTGTGTTGAAGATGAAGAAGAAAGCCGGTAGGTTACTAGCACTTTCTTGTTGGTAAAACCTATATATTTTTTTGCATTGGTCTTCTACGCTAGACAACACTTCTTATTTAGTTTGTTCAATAGGTGGTGGGTGGTTTGGATTTTTTGGACTTGGAGGTGGTAGTACTTCTATACAATCGTAAATAATTTCAATAAGTGATTTAGTACCGTCGGATTTAATACAGCACCAATAATATAAATAGTGGGAATAGGAATAAAATATTTTTTTATTTTGATAAACATTTTTTAATAGCTGCCATATAAGCTGGTTTTTCCATATATTCACTAAGTAATAAAAATATTAGAGTTATATAAAACAACATAGTTGAAATAGTAGGATAATATATACCGGAAAATTCTTTTGTTGCTTGAAAAAATTTCTCTAAAAATATAATAAGTTCAGAAATTTTTACCCAATCGCTATCTACAACCATATCAGCTGGATTTTGATTATGAGAGTTAAAAAATAAAGTTATAGGTTTTCTATAGTCATAAGCAACAAGTAGTTGCTCGTATAAAGAATTTCACCTAGTGGGTACTTCTTCTGGAATTTTTCTATAAGGTAGTTGGCAATCGTGACAAGTTTTTTTATATTCTTTTCTTCGTTGTATTTTATTACTTTTAAAAATAAAGTTTATAGCAAATTGTATTTTACTAAGAATGTCTTCAAAAAGTGATAGACCATCCTTTACAATTAAGTTATATATATGGCACACACATTTTATATGAAAATGATCTGGAAAAGATGGAGTTAAACTATTTTTTAAAATTGTAATAGCGTAATTGTTAGAAGAAGCGTTATCTAATGTAATAGTCATAATTTTATCGGTTATTTCATAATAATCGCACACTTGATAAATATTTTCTGCAATAAAAGTACCAGTGTGCATATCATCTATATATCTATACGCTAAGATACGTTTTTGCATAGACCATTTATAATCTATCCAATGACAAGTTACTATTAAATAATCATGGTCGTTAGTACTACGACCTATATCAGACGTGATAGATACTTTGTCATTAAAATGATATAATGAATAACATAAATATTGTTGATATTCATATGCGAATTTAAATACATCTCTCTTAACAGTTGATCTAAAAAAACCGTTAAAAGCAGGATTATATATATCTCTAATGTAATGAATAAAACCGGGAGATGAAGGAAATGAAAAAGGCAAACCCTCCCCAGCAACTAATTTTGTTAATTCTTCCCTATCTTTATTTTTATTGTATTTAGGGCCTACAATTCCCCCTGTCATAGGGTTAATTTGACCCTGTACTTGGTCTGGGACAGTATCAGTATGTGAACCTTGTCCCGATGGAGCGAGCGTTTGCGCACCCGATTTTGAAGCCTGGTATTGGGCATACCTAGCTGGATGAGCCCTTACTACGTGTCTCATTAAACCCCCCGTCCCACCGTGAGCTTTTTCAGTTTTAAATTTTAAAACATCTTTACAAATTTTACATCTAGCTACTTGATTCTCTACGTCCCTATCAAAAAATAGTCATGCATCTAATTTTAATGTTCATTTTTCTGGACCTCGTCTCATACTAGGGGGAATATGAGGCATTTCAGTTGAAGGTGCACTAGTGGGTGTGTTGTCATCAACATTAGTGGGTGTATCATCTAGATCATCGTCTAAATTAAAGTCTTCTTGAGTTCCAGAAAATAGCTCCTCGTCTAAATCTAATGGTATTGTAGGAAAATATTCAGTATCAACAAAATCATCCTGTGTAGGAATAGGATGACTAGAAGAAGTACCATTGCCCTTGTTACCCCTACTAGAAGAAGCCTGACCCCTACCCATAAGCATACGTTTAAATTCTTCCATTATAAATTTATAATTATACTAATAAATAATTAAAGTAAATGAAATTAAGTGCGCTAAATAAAATAAACAAACAATAATAATTTAATGAAGGAACGAATGTACCAAACGCCGACATAACGTCGACGTGTAATCGAGAGGTTGAAAATTGAAACTTTGCTCGATGGAAGATCCTCAAGCTAGTTGCCAACTTCACTCCCAATTTCCAAATGAATAAATAAAATTGAATATTTAGTAAACAATGTAGACTTGTAGAGAGATAGATTGAGAGATTGTAGGAAAATTTGTGAGAAAGATGAAGAGAAAAAGAGTTATTTATAGTTGAAAAATTGGGTTAAAGTGTAAATATAATAACTTATGAGTTAAAAATAAATATTAAGGGGTAGGGGGGTTGGGGAAGGGGGGAGGCCAAAAATGGTCGTTGCACAACGGCCAAAATGTAAAATGATCGTTGGTGCAATGGTTATTTTTGCAAAAGGGGGGATTACGAGCGGGATCGGGGTTGGATCGGGGCGGGCTCGTGATAGGGACGGGCTCGTGATCGGGACTGGGGCGGGGCGGGACGGGGCGGGACGAGACATTATCCCGTCCCGGTTCGAGTCCCGCTATCGATTTTTTTTTACTACTCGGGTTCGGGCCTGTGTCGGGGCGGGACCGGGACCGGACCGACCCGGCCACTGGCCAGCCCTACTCTTAACAGGTACCACTCTAATTTTGTCACAAATCGTGTCAATTGTCAAATATGAGGCCTAACTTAAGATCTCGAAGAATCCAAAGAGTTATTTACATACACCATTATCACTAATCCTAGTTAATTCTGTTAGGAAAAGTTATAATTAATGTTGATACGGAATAGAAAGAAAAATAGTACTAATAATTCATCAAATCAAACAGTGTGTTGTGACGAGCCACTATTTTAAAAGCGATTTCAATCCGATTATGATGATAATCATTATGACAGGTCACTCTCCAAACTAAGATTTCACAACAATTTCAAACACGTGCACTCGAAACTGAAACATTAGAGTTTGCCATCTGGAAAAAATAAATTTCTGAGAGGGCGAGAGAATATTTTCGGTATACGGAAGTGAACAAATGATGTTTCTTATATAGACTACAACACGAATTCCCAATTCTCTTAAAACCAAAAATTCAAAATCCCTAATCCATTCCCCCGAAAAGCTATCGACGAGATTTCCCTCCATTCTTCGCAACTTTAATCATGTTGGAATTCTATGGTACTTTATAGAGCAGTACGGCAAGTAATAACTATTACAAATGTTCGAAAGGATAAATAAATGATCAATCTTCAAAACTGCCGCATGTGTGTTGTGTCTTGAATCTTCATCACTTTGCAAAGCCAATGTTGAGAACTGCCGCAAGTTTGTTGTGTCTTGAATGTTGATATCCTGAAATCAAGAAATAACTAAATCTGGATGGTTATAACGTTGTGTGTTGAGTCGAGGATAACCCTCTATCCTTAAGACAAGATTGCCCCGTATATATGTTTTTACGTTAGCGGGCAATAGTCTCCCAAGATAAAACAACACTTTAATCTCAACGCTACAAAGCCAATAGGTTGAGCCTGGCGAAGAAAACAAATATGACTTGACTTGCTGAAGATATGGAATAGGAAGGAAGAGTTTATGTCTACTCTTCTTTCTTGTCTCTATGTATATATTGTGTCTCTGTAGTGTATATCTTGTGTATACGTGAGGGTTTGGTCACTGTTTTTCAGCCACTGTTTTGCTGAATTTTCAGCCACTGTTTTGCTGAATTTTCAGCCACTGTTTTGTGCTGAAAATGCTGTTTTTGTGGCTGTTTTCGGCCTATTTTTCTGGCTGTTTTCGTCTATATTTCTGCCTGTTTTCAGCGTTTTTCTGCAGTCCAAAATTGAGCCAACAACTGCTCAATATATAGCATGCAAGAGGGGCTGTCCAACTGCCAAAACAAGGATGTCATGGCCATTAAGGGAGGTCATTAAAACAGCCAAGTAATGGTTATTAAGGCCATTGAAAGAGGCTGCCCAAATGCCCAAGTAATGGGTTATTAATGTAGAGTTAATCAGCCAAGTAATGGCTGGTTAATGCTCCAAAACGCAGTCCAACGGTAGGCAGAAAAAGTCTCCAGAAATTCTGGGGACCAAACTGTAAATATTGAAACTTCAGGGATCAAACTGTACATATAAAAGAATTCTGGTCCAAACTGTACATCTGACAGAGTTCTCTGGTCCAAAAAGATAATATTAGACAGCCCACAGCCGTGAACCCGGAACCCGAACCGGACGGGACGGACGGGCGACGGCGGCGCGCGTGTGGGCTTAGCCTTGAACCCAAGCACATCTAGGTCTTCCCTCCTTTAAACACATGGGATACCCTTTGGGGTCCCAAACCCTTTACCAATTAGAGACTTATATAGAGAGCAATTCTTCCTATTCCCACCGATGTGGTAGATTTGTCTCACACCACATTTTCATGTCTCAAACACCTTACTCCGTGGACCAATATCTCTTTCATTTCTCAACGAAATTAGACGATTCTTGGCCCTACGGTCATCTACTCACTTCGTAGATCATGCATGTGCGAAGAGATAAGGTCTCCAACATGTGGAACACTAGTGTTTAATTCATCAAAGATGGGTGGACGCATCTTCCCGCCAAATGCTAATTTCCAACAAATCATAGATCCATTATCTTTCATTTCGTCATCATGGCGACTGCTAACGCTCTGATCACCATGAAAGAGACACTCACGGTAAGCAATAGGCTAATTAATAGTCCACTCTATTACTATTATTTCTATGAACAATTGAGCCTTGATATGTACTTTTTGAGTGTTATTGATTTGCTACTGTTATTAGTATATTCGTAGCTTAGCATGTGCAGACTGTTAGTTAGATCTGTGATATGTAGTTTTATTGCCAGATCTGTGATAAAGAGTATGATATTGTTTCTGCTTTTGAAATTTCATTTTCTGTCTTAATTCAGCGTCGACACTATTGAAAAAAATAATTCCTTGATTATTTTCATTGATTAAAAGACTATTTATACAAGTTACATATTTCCATAATATGAGAATCATATTCTTATTCTACTTAAATATTAACTATACATTTATGTAACACAATTATTATGGTAAGTGTACAATACTAATTACATTACAACATTACCTAAACTAGGATACTAGATATTTACCTAAACTACACGGTAAAGGGGACAAATCCGAGGGACAAATCCGAGAGACAAATCCGAGAGCCGAATATACACAATATACACATGTATATTGTGTGTATATTTAACACACACCCGCAGTCTTAGCGAGCGGCCTTCGAACGCTGAGATTGTCCCTAAAATCTTCAAAAAGGACTGAGGGAAGACCCTTTGTAAAGATGTCGGCAATTTGATATCTTGACGGGACATAGCAGACGCGTACCTGACCTCGGGCAACCTTTTCGCAGACAAAGTGAATGTCCATCTCGATATGTTTAGTGCGTTGGTACTGAACCGGATTACCAGATAGGTAGATGGCACTAATATTATCGCAATAAACCAAGGTTGCTTTCTGAATAGGTGAATGAAACTCCAATAGAAAATTACGTAACCAACATGATTCTGAGACCACATTAGCTACCCTTCAATACTCGGCCTCGGCACTAGAGCGGGACAATGTCGACTGACGTTTGGCAGACCATGAGACCAGGTTATTGCCAAGAAACATACAATAGCCAGGCGTAGACCGTCTGGTGTCTGGACAGCCTCCCCAATCAGCATCCGTATACGAGACAAGTGTGGATGTCGAGGAAGAATATAAATGCAACCCATAGTCAAGTGTACCCTGAATATACCGAATGATGTGTTTGAGTGCATTCATGTGCTCAACTCTGAGATCATGCATGAACAAACACACCTGCTGAACAGCATACGTAATATCTGGTCTCATAAATGTAAGATACTGAAGGGCCCCTACAAGACTGCGATAGCGGGTCGGATCCTCGTATGGTACACCGGTCGCGGCACTAAGCTTGGGCTTAGTATCAACTGGAGTGGAAGTGTACTTACAGGATGACATCACAGCCCTCTCAATGATCTCAGCTGCATACTTCCTTTGAGATAAGAACAACTCATCTGAATGACGAGTGACATCAATCCCCAAAAAGTAACTCAATGGCCCTAAGTCTTTCATAGCAAACTCAGAGTTGAGCATGGTCATGATAGATTGGTGTAAGCATCGGAAGAGGCAGTCAAAATAATATCATCCACATATAACAGAATATAGGTCAAGGACTAACCACGACGGTAGATGAACAAGAAATTATCTGACCTGCTGTGAGTGAACCCAATACTCGAAACATAGTCTGCAAACCTCGTATACCATGACCGGGGAGACTGCTTAAGACATGATGAGGATGTTTGGGATCCCTGAATCCCAAAGGTTGATGCATATAGATTGTTTCTTTGAGATCCCC
Organism: Anisodus acutangulus; assembly: GCA_029783415.1. Lineage (NCBI taxonomy): Eukaryota > Viridiplantae > Streptophyta > Magnoliopsida > Solanales > Solanaceae > Anisodus > Anisodus acutangulus. Next base: position 13,208,620 of record CM056492.1, read on the forward strand.
ATGTAGGAAGGCATTGTTGACATCTAACTGATTAATAGACCATGCCTTCGAAAGAGCCAAGCTAAGCACAGTGCAAATGGTAGCCGGCTTGACCACCGGACTAAACGTCTTACCACAATCTACACCAACCTGATGAGTCTTACCATCACCCACAAGCCGCGCCTTGTGTCGAGCAAATGAACCATCTGAATTCTCCTTATGAGCAAAAATCCACATAGATCTGATAATATTAATACAAGATGGATGGGGCACCAACTCCCACGTCTTATTATCAATAAGAGCATTATATTCATCGGTCATAGTAATTTTCCAATTCGGATCATTTAAGGCAGACAAAAAATTACGAGGTAAGGGGGATTTAGGGACATTAGAATGTAAATTAAAATGTCTTTTTGGTTTAAAAACATTCCGTTGACTACGAGTGACTGGTCTATGACTCGAGAAAGAATTGGGCGGAGTTAGGGAATTTTTGGGGCTCGGGACGGACTGACCAGCAGGCCCACGCCTGCTGGCCCAACTCGGTAACCAGGAGCAGGAACTGGACCAGTTCCATAATTGGGATGGACTGGCCCAATCGCTGAATCGCCCAAATGGCGGGATTGGGACCGGCGATGGGTAACAGAACCCGATGGGGCGATGGCGATGGGCTCTTTGGAGAATTTTGGGTGCGGGAGACGTCCGAAAAATGCTGAATAATAAATGGGGATATACTATCATCCAAAAAATTATACGAACTAGGCACGGGAGTATTAACTTTAGCAAATGGAAATTGGCGATTAATGATGATTTTATAAGAGGATAAATCAAAGCATTTGTAGCCACGATGATTAGATGGAAAAACCAAAAACACACACGAAGTAGACCGGGCCTGAAGTTTGTTAATTGTGGTGGACGGGAATAACGGATAACACAAACACCCAAAAACCTGAAGATGTGAATATGAAGGAATTTTATTATATAAACTTTGAAGGGGGGAAGAATATGTCAAACCTTTGGAAGGAATTATATTAAGACGATAGGTAGCCATTTGGAGAGCTTGATGCCAAAAAGACGGTGGTACGGAAACATGAATTAATAAAGTTCGGACAATGTTATTTATGGAACGAATTTTGCGTTCGGCTTTCCCATTTTGTGAAGACGTATGAGGACAAGAAAAATGAAAATTAATCTCATTATTAGCACAGAATTTCCGAAACACCCAATTGTCATATTCTTTGCCATTATCACACTGAATATTTTTTATTTCTCGGTCGAATTGGGTTCTAATGAATGCTATTAATTTTAAGAAGACGGAAAAAACTTGAGATTTTTTTGCTATCGGAAACGTCCATAAAACTTAGAATAATCATCCAAAAAGAGAACATAATACCGATGACCCACAGAACTAAGAACAGGAGACGTCCATAAGTCGCTATGAATAATATTAAATGGCATTAAAGTATGAGAATTAGAGTCTACAAATGGAAACTTAACAATTTTTCCTAAAGAACAAGACTGACAATTTGGAGTACTACTCGTACCCTTACATGAAATAAAACTATTTTTATCTAATGACGACAAAATAGAGGATCCCGGATGACCAAGACGAGCATGCCACAAGTAAGGAGAAATGGCTGCAAAGGCGGATGGTAGGGCTTGACTTGATGGACCGGAACTGGGTGTGATAGGATAAAGATCACCCCTACTATCACACCTCATGAGATGACTCCCCGTCTTAAAATCCTTCACAGAGAAACCAAATGGATCAAATTCAATAGAAACGAAATTGTCAGTAGTGAATTTACTGACAGATACTAAGTTTTTAATCAATTTGGGGGCGTGTAGGGTATTTTTCAAGATAAGAGGTGGATGAGGGGGAGACAAAGTTTTACGACCATAACCACAAATTAGAATAGAATTACCATTACCAATAATTATGTCGCGAGGGTTGCTCAAATTGGAATAAGATGAGAGTGTACTTGAATCGGATGTCATGAGGGTAGTGGCACCGATATCCATATACCAATTTGGGTCCGAAGGAGTTAAACCAAGCGTGTGCATTGCAGCTTCGATGTCGGTAGACGTGGGTGCCGCTGCATGATGGGCCTGTGGGGGCCGAGCACCCCTGTTTACGGCCTTGGCCCAGACTACTGACTGTATGTGGACCAGGTCGAATTAGGCCTGGACTGTTGCTGGGCCGCCCACTGCCAGTTAGGCGAAAACAAACTCGGCCCAACCTGCGGCTGTGGGGCCCACTGCCACTGCATAGGGGCCCGCTGTGGGGCCCAGAACTGCTATTGATGCTGACCACCGTGAGGACCCCCGCCACCACCACCATTCTGTCGGTTGCCGCCACGATTTTTGCCATTATTTTTCTTATTTCCTCCCTTTTTGCCGCCACCGTTGTTGCGATTTTGGTCGGAGTTGTTGGAACCGATAGGATGAAAAGTGGATTCGGTCATCATGACTACGAGACTAGCCCTGGTAGCAGTCTTTTTTGCCATGCCTGCTTCTTCAAGTGTAAGCATAGAACGCACCTGATAAAATTGCGAAAGTGGATTGCTTTGCTGAAGAAGCGTTCCAACACCATTATAGGCCTCGGAGAGGCCGAAAACCATTTGGAGGACCAAACGATCATTCGAAACTGGCGCGCCAACGTTGCGAAGTTGGTCCGCCAATTCCTTCAATCTTTTGCAATAAATCGAAACGTTAGGGAAATCTTCCATGCTGACATGGGAGAAATCCTGCTAAAGAGTAACAGCTCTAGAATTTTGATTATCTTGGAATATATCACGCAGTCTATCCCAAGTCGCATGTGTCGTAGCGCCATGCTCAATAATTGTTTGCAAAAGGTCGGTAGAAATGTGGAATATATCCACTGGAGGACAGTGGCATCAAGGGTCATCCATAATATAGGATCATCCTCGCGTTTTGGCACCTCCGTATCCTCAGGAGCCGCGGGGATTATGTGATGGATGACTTGATACGATCATGCGTGAATTTTGAACAGTTCGGCCCACGTCGCATATTGGACGTTTTCTATTTCAAGAACAAGAGAGATGTTATTCTTGATGTTAGAAACTGTAAGGGCAGGATGAAACGTGTTCCGGGATGTAGACATATTGATAGAAAATATGTGATTGAGGGATTTTGGGAGAAAATTTTTTGGGAAGAGGAGGTACCGTCGGAATAAACCAATCCGAGAACAAGTTGGGGAAAAAACTTGGTCTCAGTTTTATGGACTGGTTGGTCGACGGCCAAGAGGAAGAAAAGTGGGAGAGGATTTGAAGACCTAGACTTCTGATACCATGAAAGAAATAATCCCTTGATTATTTTCATTGATTGAAATACTATTTATACAAGTTACATATTTCCATAATAGGAGAATACTATTCATATTCTACTCCTAAAACCTTATTCTACTTGGATACTAACTATATATTTATGGTAATATAATTATTATGGTAAGTATACAATACTAATTATATTACAACATTACCTAAACTAGGATACTAGATATTTACCTAAACTACACGGTATAGGGGACAAATCCGAGAGACAAATCTGAGAGCCCAATATACATAGTATACACATGTATATTGTGTGTATATTGTGTTTATTTAACAACTATGAAGATCTTATGCAGAGTGTGGAACGTTGATCGACCTAAAAGATTTTATAATGTAAGGTTATTTAGTGGAGGTTATTTTGGGAATTTCAAGCTTGCATTATGTTCGCCCTAGTTTTCGCTATATATATTCTAGGGCGTCGTTTTCTTTTTCAGAGCATGAGATCGAGCAAGTGAGAAACAGAAAATTATAAATTTAAACACCCTATTTGATTATAGTAAAATCTGCAGCGGCAAAGTGGACGTAGCTCTCGCATTGAGGGTGAACCACTATAAATCAGTGTGTTATTTGTTCTTCGCTTATTTACTGCTTTCTGATTAGGTAGGATTTGGGACTCAAATCTTAACAACTGCTATCAAGAGCAACAGGTTGTGTTGCGATTCATAAAATGATGTGAGGTGAAGATGGTTCGGCGCACGGCATCGGGAAATTTGATGGTATGGATTTTGCGTTTTGGAGAATGCAGATTGAAGATTATTTGTATGTTAATCAAGAAGGGTATTGATTGCATCTGCCCAGAATGTCTTGGGCAGTCCATTGTGTATTCTCATGCTCCGTGCACGCTCGTTCAATGTTCGATTCATTATTTCCGCTATTCCATTTTGTTAGGGCGTTCCAGGAATAGTCTTCACCATCTTGATCCCATTATCAGCACAATATTGTTTGAAGTAACCATTAATGTATTCTCCACCATTGTCGGACCTCAAGCTCCTCAACTTGAGGTTTGTCTCATTCTCGACCATGGCTTTCCACCTTTTGAAGACAGTGAACACGTCGGATTTATTTTTCATAAAATAGACCCATAACTTCCTGAATGAATCATCAATGAAGGTCACGTAATAATGTGATCCTCTGAGTGAGTGGACAGTAGCAGGTCCCCACACATCAGTATGCACCAATTCAAGCTTCTCAGTTTTCAATTCTCTACATGCATTTGAAAAAACTTACTCGCTTCTATTTTTCGAGAATGCAGCTGTCACACATATGATGATCCATCGACTTCAGCTTCGGAATCATGCCGTTAGTCACCAGAAGCTTCATCCCTTTCTCGCTCATATGCCCCAGCCTGCAATGCCATATATGTCTCATTGGTGTTGTCAACAACAACAACAACTGTATCACGACCGCTCATCGTCATATAAAGAGTACCAGTTTTCTTACCTCGACCAACCACCATAGCACCCTTCGTCACCTTCCAGGACCCATTACCAAAGTTAAGATCATGTCCATCATCATCAAGCTAACTCACTGAGATCAGATTACATATTAACTTCGGCACATGTCTGACCTTTGTGATCTTCCACACGTTTCCATTTGACATCTTTAAATTAATGTCTCTAATACCAACGACGTCTAAAGGCTTACCATCTGCCAAATAGACTTTCCCGCGATTCCCAGCAACGTAATTCATCATTATATCACGATGTGGGGTGGTGTGAAAAGACGCTCCTGATTCAAGCACCCAAGAGTTGATCGGGCTGTCAACAGACAACAACAACGCATCACCAATGTCTTTAGTGGCACTGGCAGCATTGATTCCACCCCCTTGTTGTCCTCCTTTTTCGGTGCCCTGCAATTATTCTTGATGTGACCCAATTTCCCACAGTTCCAACACTCAAGTGTTCGCCCGGATCTGGATTGACCCCTGCCATTCCTTGACTTCGACTTTGCCCTTATTTCGGTTGTAGTTTCTGTCATAGTTTCTGCCACTGCCCTCAACATTCAAAGAAGAACTTGTCAATGCCTCACCAGAATCTATCCTACGAACCTCCTCAACAAGGATACGGTCTCTAACGTCGTTGAATTTTAGTTTATCACTGCCAATAGAATTACAAACTGATGCTCTCATCGGCTCCCAGTTATTCGGTAGAGATGCCATCAAAATTAGGGCTTGCACTTCATTGTCAAATTCGATTGCAACAGATGACAATTGATTGACAATCGTGTTGAATTCATTCACGTGCGTTGCAACAGGAGCACCTTTCTCCATATTTAGATGAAAGAGTTTCTTTATGAGAAATACCTTATTATTTACCAAGGTTTCTCATACATGTCGGACAGAACCTTCATCATGCCAGTGGTAGTCTTCTCATTCGCCACGTTATGAGCAACGTTCTTCGACATCGTCAATCGAATGACTCCCAGAGCATGTCTGTCAAGGAGATTCCACTCTGCATCATTCATCTCTTCTGGCTTCAGACTCAGCGGTTCATGAAGCTTTCTGCCGTACAAATAATCTACATTCTCCATAACGCAAAATCCGTACCATCCAATTTCCCAATGCCGAACCATCTTCGCCTCCCATTATTTTCTGAATCGCAACACAACATGACGCTCTTGATACCAGTTGTTAGAATTTGAGTCTCATATCCTACCTAATTAGAAAATAGTAAATAAGTGAAGAACAAATAACACACAGATTTGAGTGCGGGAACAAAGTCTCACATTGATAACGCAAAAAAAAGAACTATTTATAGGATGTTGGATATTCCTGATATTTAATTGCACGGATTTCCCTTCAAATGGGCTCATTTTAATTTTTGCCCTTCAAAATCGAACTTATGCCTAACATGGCAAAGTTCTTTAATGATGGCGGGTATAACTTGTGGGAAATATAAATTTAGGTCTCGCAAAAAAATTATTTGTTATGAGAGCCAATATTAAAGACCAGCAAAAAATAGGGCAAAAGTGCAAAGACCCTACTCTTAATTGTGTAAGGTCTTTCGGAGAAAATCATGCAGATTTGGCCCAAATCCTTTTGGACTATTATCCCAACACTTACTTGATCACAAGCGTTCAATTTGTATGTTTTGAACTTTTGATTTGCAATATTTCATCGTTTCAAGTTTGTGTGTTTTGAATTTACAATGTTATCAATTTAAATTTTAAGTTTTATTTTAAATTATTTATGTAGTTGATATGTCTATTTGACTGGACACGAAGTTTAAGAAAGAAGAGAAAACTTTAAACTTGTGGTGTTAAATGAGTCACATATATTTTGTGTGACTATAAATCATTGCATAAAGGTAAATGGTTTCCAAATTAAATATTTAACTTTAAGAATGAAGAAGGATGAAGGGATATTTATAGTTTAAAAGATAGAGTCAAAATGTAATATATTAAAGATTGGGGTTAAAAAAATAAATTTATTTATAATGGTCATATATGATTGCTAATTATTTTATGTAACAAATAAGGATGTAGCTCAATGGTTGAGAGCATGCTTTACATGTGAGAGGTATGAGTTCGAACACCTGTGTCTCCAAGTGATAATATTTTTCAGAATATGGACAATCTTTGAAGTGGGTCGGGCCGGATCGGCCATCAATCGGGCCACTGGTGGGCTAAGCTACCGAGTTGTCCACCTTGTCTGGCCCAGCCCCCTAATAAAACCCAGGATTGTAAGAGATATTAGGATAAAAACTTTTTATCTTGTGAATCACAATCTAGAATATGAGCTAATAAGCATGTAGCTATTTGCTAATGTCTAGGATTTGTAAGAGATATTATAATAAAAACTTTTTACCAAAAGAAAATGAATTCTAATCTGGATCAAAGCTTCTATTTTTGTGAATCATTTTACTGAAGAACAAACTATTTTGGGGAATAAATTTGTTGTCAAAGGTAATATAAAGAGTTTATAGCAAATGTAGAAAAATGTCAGGTCACTAAACGATAATTATACATAAAAATAAGATAAATAACTATTTGCAAAATATACTTGCTAAAATATGTTAAAATATACTCATAATATAAAGTTATAAACATTCTTCACACTATCAAGTATCAACACATATGGATTAAATCGAAGAAAAATATATATAAAAAAAAAAGTAAGAATTGAGAACGTACAATAAGGAAGACAAAAGACAAAGTGGCGTAAGTGGAAGTTGACTTTGACACAATAATTTTGCAGCCATATATACTGAAAGGACACAAAAGCTACTGAAAGTAAAAATAAGAGATAAAATAAATTGAATGTCAATTATGTTTCTGAATGTCAGTGACAATGTCGTCTGACACAAGTGACAACACTCGATAAAACAGAAAACATTTAAGAGTAAAATACAGCGAAATTTAAAGAACACAAAGGTTTAAATTTTCATAAGTTATATATATTATATAACTTATGATGGTCAATGAACAGATGTATTGTATATATATTATATACAAAAATACAAATTCTTTTCTTTACAGATTTACAAGATAAAATGGAAAGAAATTAAAAGTTGAAGTCGCATATGACTTCTGCCTGAAAAATCTAACTACGTAGACATAGACAACCTCTCATTGCAATCACTCCATACAAAACTAATCTAGAATCTAAACATCAATTGTAATGTTGGACAGAATGTTGTCAACACACTCAGGCAACATTTGTGATCCAGATTTCTGAGATGAAATCCCGAGAGCTCTCTTAATATTTTTACATTCTGATTATGGATGATCGATTCACTGTTGTGGCCTCTCTATTTATAGTAGAGAGTCTTCCTTGAAAATTTCATCAATCAGTTGAGAAGGTTGAGGGAAAGGTGGGCAACTGGTGTATTTGTTGGAGAAGATCATGGAGTCGAAATCTCAACAACTTTGACTTGTTCTTCACTCGACTTCTTCCCCAAGCTTTGATTCTTTCTCCCACATTTTACACAGCTCCAATTCACCACGCCTAAGTCATTTTTACTCCACAGTAAAATATTATTGCTTGTCGTGAAGTAAGGCAAAACTGTTTTACAAAGATGTTGGTCCAAATGTTGTGACATTTGTCCCAACGTTTTTATGCATTCAAATCAGTCCTTTAGAAGATATGTTGGGTCAAATGTCACAACACCAAATCCAACATTAACAATCTCCCCCTTTTTGCTTTTCTTCACAAAACACATTACAAAATGTACAAACGACTTAGTGCTTTGTCGCGGATGTTGTCCAACACCTGTGATTACTAATTAGCTCCCCCTTAACCTGTGATGGCATACAAGCAAAACTTGTGTATACCAAGTCATAGGATTAGAAGAAAAGAAAAAAATATGAGCACATATATACACACATATCATCCAATATATACAAAACACGAATAGAAATAAACCATTGTTAACAAATATCCACATCAATCCATCAACCCATTGATCAAACATTTACAGCTTAGGTTCAGCAACATCATTTAGCTTCCTCATTGCTCATCATACAGCAGCAGCAGCTTCCAGCAGTTTTCTACCCCTGCATAACAGCTTCAGCTTCCTCTGCAGCATAGCAGTTTTAGCTTCTTCCCCCTGCAGCATAGCAGCTTTAGCTTCCTCCCCCTGCATCAACATCATCTCCCCCTTTTTGTGAAGAAAGTAGCATTATGACATGGTCTCTAGATTGTATCAGGCCATTTCTTGCAACATCAACCTCAGAAATCTGTTTAGTTGATTTTTTCAATTTGATCCACACTCCATTCTGTAGACAGTGTAGACTATCTTGGACCAGTGTTGCCCAGAATGTTGGTGACATTTATGGCAACATTTTTACTTTCAGCTTTCTTCTTCCATGGCAAGAAACTCTACTTGATCGATGAGTAGGGAAAGTAGAGGACCTTGGCCTTTTGCCTAAAGATAAAAAATCAACAGTTTGGTCAACATCAATAGGGTTATTATCATCTTCAGAATAGCTAATATCTAAAGGTTCATCTAAACCTTTAAATATTATAGCTTTGGATAAGTCCTCTGTGGATGGTGAAGAAGATAACCGACAGTGTTGTTGCAGTTCATTCTGCTCAGACGATTCAGTGTTCATAGGAGGGCTTGTACTCATTGGGTTGTTGGTTGGAGTGTTGGCTGACATTGGAGAGGTTTCCATTGGTGAATATTGTGGAGAAAGTTTTGGGAATTTAAGGTTTGAGATTGTGAATGGAATTTGAAATGGTGATGATTCCATCGGGTAGGTAGTGTTATACCCGAGGTGTGATTTTCCTTTTTTTTATTTATTTAGGAAAAATCGGATATGATAAAAAAATTTGTTGATGAGATGAATATTTATATACATGGCAAATCTTTTTAAGCAATAAAAATTCCTTAGTTTTAGGAGTTTTAGATTTATCTAATAACTTACACCTAAAATTTTGGGATAAAAAGATGAACATCAAGTAGGAATTCAATTTAGTTTTATCATTTTAAAGTTTGAAATTCCTATTTAAAATGAGGCATAAAAATAGGGAGAAAATCTGATTTTAAGAACAACATCCCAACAAATATCACAATCTGAAAATGTCAACAACGATGTTGGCAACATTTTAGACAACACAAGTTTTTTTATCCTTCAAGAATTTTAAATTTGGGCAACAAATCAAGACACGTTTTATACGTATTTTTATGAGTTTAACCATTTGATCAATGTAACATTTTCTCATCGTGTCCTTGATCTAATCATAAAACACATACAAAAGAGTTTTCGTGTCAAAAAATAAGAATACTTAATTAGTATTCTCAAAATTCTTTTGAAGCACTTGATACTCCTTTAGAATAGAAATGATATCTTTTCAAGGGCTTTTCCCATTTTGCACAGTTGTCAAATATTTGTAAAAGCTTTGTCTTATTTTGATACTCCCTTTTTATGATATACATGTATATATCATCGCAGAGAATGGTATCACATTGGAATTACATTCTTATTGAAGGATCATGCTTGTGTGACCAAAGGTTATGCACCGTACTACAACAATAATCAATCAGTGATATTACATAGGTAAATGTCACCCGAAATGTTAGACAACGTTTCAGCTGACATTCACCAACAATGCCTTTTTTTAGAGATTACAAAGACCAAGAGATTTCTGCAAACTAGAAAATCTCTCATGGTCCAAAGCTTTTGTAAAAATATCAGCTAGTTGATGAAGAGTGTCAACATGTTCAATTTTAACTAGCTGTTTTTCAACTAAATCTCTTATAAAGTGATGTCTAATATCAATATGTTTTGTACGTGAGTGCTGAACTGGTTTTTGGAAATATTTATTGCACTCAAATTGTCACAGTACAAAATTAAAATATTGCTATTAAATTCATAGTTGTCTAACATGTGTCTTAGCCATATTAATTGAGAGCAACAACCTCCAGCTGCTACATATTTAGATTCAGCAGTTGAAAGTGAGACACAGTTTTGTTTACGACTATACCATGAAACAAGGTTATTGCCAAGATAAAACGTGTACAGACACAAACACTAAATATAATATCTAAGCGACTAGCAATAAGATAAAGAAGGCTACCTATTATAGATCGATATAATGTTGGGTTGACATTTTCACCCACATTATCCTTACATACTGCGATGAACCCATTGGCATTTTCATCTGTTTAGCATTCTCCAAACCAAATTTATTAACTAGATTCTTGACATATTTACTCTGTGAGATGAAAATTCCATTATCACTTTTCTTTAGCTGCAAGCCTAAGAAAAAAGTCAGTTTCTCAATCATGCTCATTTCAAATGTTGATGACATAGCTTCAACAAATGAATTTAGGTACGATTGTGGGGTCGACCCAAAAACTATGTCATCCACGTAGATTTGAGCAATTATTTTATCTACACCATATTGTTTAATAAATAGAGTGCGATCAGCTTCGCCAAGGTTAAAACTAAATTCAAGAAGAAAGTTAGTTAAGCAACCATACCATGCACGAGTGTCTTGTTTCAACCCATATAAAGCATTTTTGAACTTGTACACATAATGTGGATGATAAGGATCCTCAAATCCTTTTGGTTGTTCAACATAGACTTCCTTATCTAGATAACCATTTAAAAATGCACATGTCACATCCATTTGATGTAAAGTAATTTTCAGACAACAAGCAATAGCAAGTAAAAGTCCAATTGACTCAATTCTAGCCACAAGTGCGAAAGTTTCGTCATAATCGATTCCTTCAACCTGAGTATAGCCTTGTGCAACTAGACGAGCTTTGTTTCTAACAACTGTTCCTGATTCGTCTGATTTATTCTTAAAAATTCACTTAGTTCCAATTACATTTGTATTATTTGGACGCGGAACTAAGTCCCAGACTTCATTTCGAGAGAATTGTTTAAGCTCTACTTGCATTGCTTGAATCCAAAAATTATCTTTGAGTGCTTCTAAAATATTTTTTGGTTCTAAAGTAGATATAAAACAAGAAAGACTAACCTCTTGGTATATGGTAGACATAACACATACCATACCATTTCTTTATAGTTGAGTGGTTTTTTCCCTCTTGTTTTAATTCCTTCAAAAACTCCTCCTATCACTTGGCCCATTGAATGATTCTTCCTAATCTTTGATGAGGGGTCTCTACAAACTTGGTCTAGCAATTCAGCACTCGACTCCTCATATGTGGCCTCTGTGGTCTCTATTTCAGGTTCAGATGTTGCTTCGGTTATGGCAACATTTGTGGCAACATCTGATTCTTCTGCAATTTGTGGACTTTCCACTGTATCTAGAATGTTATTTTCAATAGTTTTTTCTGAAACATCATAAAGATCATTAAAGATAATATTTACAAACTATTGTACAGTTTTGGATCTCAAATTGTATACTCGATAAGCATGATTATTTTGTGAATAGCCAACAAAAACTCTTTTGTCACTCTTAGAGTCAAACTTTGCCAAATAATCTCTGTCATTTAAGATGTAACAAATACACCCAAAAACATGAAAGTAACTCAAGTTAGGTTTCTTTTCATTTATAATTTCATAGGGTGTCATCTTTGTTCCTGACCTTAGATAGACTCTATTAGCTATGTGATTAGCAGTATTCAAGGCTTCTGCCCACAAACATTTTGACAAATGTTTAGAACTAAGCATTACTATAGTCATTTCTTGCAATGTCCTATTCTTCTGTTCTGCAATCCCATTCCATTGAGGAGTTTTTGGGGCAGAAAACTCATGAAAAAATCCTTTTTTATCACAAAAGTTTGTGAATGAACAATTTTCAAATTTTTTTCCATGGTCGGGTCTAATACGAAAAATAGGAGAATAGAACAAATTCCTAATTCTAGAATGCAAGATTTTAAACATATCAAACGTTTGTGATTTTTCTTTCAAAAAATATATCCAAGAATACCTAAAAAATCATCTACTATCACAAAGGAATACATCATGCCTCCTAGACTGTCTACTTCAATTGGACCCATTAAATTCATATGTAGCAATTGAAAGCAGTGAGACGTACCTGAATGTTGTCCATCATGTTGGACAACATTATGAGAGAAACGGGTTTGATTACCTTTCAAACAGTCTTCACAGACAGTTTTACCTTTATGGCTAAGTTTGGGTATGCCTCTAACAGCTTCATATGAAACCAATTTTTCTAAATTATGGTAGTTGACATGCCCCAACTTATAATGCCATAGTGTTGTGTCATCGATCTTAGCACTATTACATGTTTCTTGTCTTACAACAAGATAGCAATTATCGTCCGTTCTTGTACCTGTCATGACACATATATTAGCTTCATTCATAACTTTACAAGCATTCTTATTAAATTTTACCTCAAGGTCGTCATCACACAGTTGACTAATACTAATCAAATTAGCCACTAAACCTTCAACGTGTAAGACATTCCTTAAGGCTGGAAAACCAGGAACATCCAAGATCCATTTTCCAATTATTTTGCTTTTACTATCACCTCCATAAGTCACATTTCCTCCATTGAATGACTCATAGTTCCTTAGAAATCCTTTTGTACCTGTCATGTGATGAGAACATCCACTATCAAAGTACCAAGAACCTGAAATGTTATTTTTTAATGCAGTTATGCAAACATTACAAGTTAAATTCATTTTAAGAACTCAAACTCTCTTAAAACAATTTTTATTTTTTCTCTCAGAAATGTTGCTTCGAAAGTTATCTGAAATGTTGGACAACATTTTAGGCAACATTTTGCTCTCATAAAGTTGAAGATTGTAACAGTATGGGTTTAAGTGTCCAGGGGAGTTACAATAACTGCACACAAACTTCAGATTATTCTTTGACCTATATGAGAAACACTTTTGCATTCCCTTTTCTTTTACAAAACATATTTTCTTATTATTATCAAATATTTTAGAGCAACCAGTTTTAAGAGTATTTTTGTACCCAATTCCTGCGTGTGAAGGTTTACTAAAGTTAAGAATCACATTCAATTTTGAAGTTCCCGTGTCGAGTTTATGATAGGTAGCTTCGGCTAAATCCAGTTTTGCACTGGTCTTACCAAATTCAATATCCTTCTTGGTAAGTGCAACCTCTAGTCGGGTTATTGTGTCTTTTAAATCTACATTCTCATGAGTTAAAGATTTTACCTTTGTGTCAAGTTGCTTAGATTTTATGATTAAGGCTTTACAAAGATTTTGTAATTCTTTAATCATATCATCTTTGGAATCAACTTGATCCACACAATCAATATCACTAATAGAAATAAATCACTAAAGCAATTAACATCAGAATAGTTAAAGAATTCGTACCTCTCGGATGTCGCTGGGGATGTAGATGGCATTGCTGATTTTGAGGCAAATGTTGTGGCATTTGAGACAACATTGTCGATGACATCTTCATAGTCTGATAGATATTGTTCAAAAACAGTAGCTAGCATTGCTTGTGATTCGACTTCTTGATCTCCTTCCTCTTCTCCTTCGTCGTCACTAAGAGAAACCCATAGACTCTTACCAAATTTTCTAAGCGTATTTGCACATTCATTAGCATAATGACCCCAACCCAAGCATGCAAGACATTGCACAGACTCAAGCTATTTGAAATCAAATATGGTACGATTTGAGTTGGTTTTTCTCAGTTGGTTTCCTCTTTGTACATTTGGAAGGAATCTAGTGGGCTTTTGATTAAAGGTTTGATTTGGTGCTCTTTAGATTTGGATTGATTTCTCTCATTGTTGAACTTCCTCACCATCGAATTGTATTTTCGAGTGAGTAAGGCAACATTAGCACCTTCACCAATTTCTTCAAGATTCTCATCCTCTTCTTCGATTTGACTCTCCGATGATTGAACTTGAAGTGTCACATTCTTGCTTTTATACAGTTTCTTTTGATTCTCAATGTTCATCTCATAAGTTTTTAGTATGGTCATCAAGGTGTGAAGGTCCATTGTGGCAAGATTGTGAGCTTCTTCAATAGCACAAATCTTTAAATTAAACTTTTCAGGAAGAGAACGAAGAGCCTTTTCAACAAGTTGAGTGTTGGTCAATGGTTCACCAAGCACTTGACATTCATTTGAGATGTCAATCAACTTTTCAAAATAAGATTTAATAGCATCCGCTCCTTCCATCATTAAACGTTCATATTTACTCATGAGCATGTGTAGGTTTGTTCGACAAACACTAGAGCTACCTTCACAATGAATTTATAAAGTATCACATGCGTCCTCAGCCGTGGGGAAGTTTTGAATGAGTTTGAACATGTAAAAATCAACCCATCCAAAAGTTGCATTTAAGGCATTTTCGTTAAAGCTAGCATTATTGGTTTCTTCTGCAGTCCATTCGAATTCAGGTTTAACAAGAATGTCACTTTCCTCATCTGGTGGCAACATAGGAACAACGTACCCAATGGTTATAGATCTACATGCCCTAACATTAATTGATTTAATATAAGAACGTAGGCGAATCTTCCAATAGGCATAGTTTGAACCATCTAAAATAGGAAGTCTACCAACAATCAGATTTGCCGGATCCATAGCTTATGACAACAGGACCAATCATTTATTGTGTTATATGTCGGCTCTGATACCACTTGAAAGGGGTCAAAATCTACTGAAAGTAAAAACAAGAGATGAAATAAATCGAATGCCAATTCTGTTTTCGAATGTTAGTGACAATGTCGTCTGACACAAGTGACAACACTCGATAAAACAGAAAATCTTTAAGAGTAAAATGCAGCAGAATTTAAAGAACACAAAGGTTTAAATTTTCATAAGTTTTATATATTATATAACTTATGATGGTGTTACACCTCGTAATGTTAAGACTATAATTAGAGGACGTAATTAAGGAGGTAAGATTCGAATCTTGGATATAGAGTATATTAATATATGCTAATCCGGAAATTAGTATACAAGAGGATGTGATTCCGGAAAGATGTTGGTCACAATAAGGGTGACGTTGGATACTTATAGCAATAATTGTATATTCCCGTTATGGAATATTATTGTATTATAAAATTTTGACATTGAGGATACGAGGCTTATGAAATTCTCGGGAATTAAAAGAAGTGGGTTTGAGATTTATTAATTGAAGAACTTGGGGGCCAAAGTGTAAAAAGGAAATCAGATTTTTTTTTAATAAACCTACATTACCTCTTCATCTTCTTCCTACACTTAAACAAAAACCAAACTCTCCTCTCATTCTCTCCTCCAAACAAATCCGAAAATCACCCTCCACCCATAACCAAAATTAAGGTTGTTATCTTCTCTTCCTAGACTACATTTTTCACCAAAAATTAGAAGCAAAACAACACCAAAACCAGTGGTGAAAACAGTGGCAAAACAGCCACTGCTTGGGCCGAAATCTGCCCGGAATTTTCGAAATTTTGGGATGAAATTTTGGAAGAAAAACGTGTAGGGATGATGGCTTAACATTGTAGAACACTTGCATGTAAATTGGAGTTGAAGAAGTGGGCAAAAAGGAGGAGAAAAATTACAAAACAGTGGGGATTTCCGAAAAAACAGTGGCAGAAAATTGCGGACTGTTTTGACGAATTTGAGGTATAAAAATTCTTCTTTCTATGATATAATTGGAATGCATGTTGTTAGAATTAAGGTAATGAATTTGTGTTAAGGAAGAATTGGAATTTAAGCATTGCATGTGACCATTTTGGGCTAGTTTCCACTTTGGGACAGATTTTGGTGTTGTTGGATTCGTTGATTATTGTTGTTATTATTATCACTAATTGCATGATGAAATTGAAAGGAAACGTGGAGATTTAGTTGGAATTAGTTATATGGAAGTATTAAAATCCGAAATTGGATTATAGGAATTAAGATAGGAGTTATGGAATTATGACATGTTGTGGCCAAGAACTTGCATGAAATTATTGGACATGTTGTGATGTATATGGGCTGTTTTAAGGTGGATTAAGAGGCTAAATTTACATGAGAAGTGGGTGTGTAAATTCCCTTTATTGTTGTCTTGGTTGTGCCCTTAATTGGTGCTTGTTTATTGATGTTATTAGCCTCGTTTGAAAGTTGTGGAAACATGTATAAACAGGGGAAGTGCTGCCCGAATTTTTATAAAATAAGAAGTCGTTATTCGATATAAAGTATGCTAGCGATCATAGAATTGACGAACGTATTACCATTATTATAGGTTGAAGTTCTAAATCGAGACGTACTCTAATATAGAGTTGATTAGTTCGTCTAAGAGGTATGTGAAACTCTTACTTCTTTCTTTTTGGCATGATTTAATGAAAGTATGGACGTACTTAATTCTTATACAGTTTAATTCCTAATGAGGATTGTTATGAGAAGTGTCTATGATTTTTCAGCAAAGAGTTTATTATGACATTATTACAATGATTTTATTGAGAGTCAGATGATAATTTTTACTTGCATATGGTTACTCACGATATCTACTCGTGCTAAGTGTTACTACTTCACCTCACCGAGTCCGGTCGGTTACGACTCGTGCACACCCTTGCATTGTTCACCGAGACCCTCACTAGAGGGTCGGGTTACGTAGAGATGGATCCATAGATGAGAGATGATTTACCGAGTCCCAAAGATGGGCCGGGTTATGATATGATTCCACCGAGTCCCGCACTAGTGGGCCGGGTTACGTTACAGGTATATATATGTATATGGACAGGCATTCATGTTTTCTTGCCTTGACTCTCATTTTTTATAAGGCACAGCTGACTTTTATGGTTTATGGCACAGTTGGATTTGGATCTTGATTTTTATACTGATCTTCTGTTTCTGTTGGCTAATTATGATCTCTTTTACAGCTTCATGTTTTACATACTCAGTACATTATTTAAATCGACCCCCTTTCCTCGAAGTCGCGTTTCATGCCCGCAGTACATGCTCTCGATTTGGTGAACCTCAGTGCCTAGGTTCCTACTCAAGAGTTGGAAAGCTCCTTTGATCCAGAGCTTTGTCATTTTGGTACCGAACCTCTTTTAGACTTCTGTTTGTATTTAGGGGCACGACGGGGCCCTGTCCCGTCATCTGTCGTTATTCTTCTTATAGAGGTCTGTAGACAGTGGTGGGTTGTACGTATGTAAGGGTTATGACTCTGTTTTGGTCAGTCATGTTATTGTATTCTGTGCTGGGGTATTCCCGTGTATATACGTTACTATCTGGTGGCAGCCTTGTCGGCTTGCTTGTTATGTTATATTGGCTAGTTGTGACTCCTCGGGAGATAGGTACATTCTTGGGCAAAGGCAGCCTTGTCGGCTTGCCTACCCGGGCATATGTTGTTATTGCAACGTTATGCTGCCGGATTTCAGACTCATTAAGGACTAGTTGGATTATGTGTGACATGTTAGTATAATGACGTCATTAGGACGGTTAGTCGTGGCCCGTCGGGTCGGGTCGTGACAAAAGTGGTATCAGAGCAGTTAGTCCTCGGAATGTCTACAGACCGTGTCTAGTAGAGTCTTGCGTATGGGTATGTTGTGCACCATACTTATACGCAGGAGGCTGCCGGACATTTAGGATTGGTTTCTATTCTTCTTACTCTAAGATCGTGCGATAGAGCTATGTTATTAGGTTATTCCCTCTCTGACGTATTAATGTGTTACAGTTATGCCTCCGAAGAAAGCGACAGCCACCAGAAGGGAAATACGAATTCGAGGTTATGAGAAACTATCTTACTCGTATACGGGAAGAAATAATGTAAGCTTGGGACATGGAATATTTGAGACTCTTAGAATATTAGATAATCGTTGAGACCTTAGATATACAAGGCCTTCTTGAGTAAAATATTTTATGTTTGATCTGGGTTAAAGTACATGGTATATGTGAAGTCTATTAGTTGTGATGACTCCTTGGTATGCTTATGTTTATATGAAAAGGGATATGAGATATGCCAAAAACTGGAATTGCTACTGTTGTACATATAAGGTTTGTTGTCTCTAGAGCAAGTTGTCTGGATAAGTCCTTGAAATTAGTTCAGTAGGTAGTTGATAGTCGTTAATGGGTTGTCCTACTTGTGGATGGGGCTTAGGAGTAGATGGTCCTCTACATGTTGTAATATTACCCTATTTAAGTTGATGTGTTCCAGCTTTTCTTATGAGTTATGCTATCTATGTTATGTATAAATGTATTCTATCTTGGTCATACTTCTTTCGGAACATGGTGGTCTGTTAATGTCCCTGTACAATATGTGGGTTGAGTATAAATCACTTGTGTTAGGACCTATCTTTGCCAATTTTGCTCAGTGGGACTACCTCTAAACAGTTAATTAGACTTGCCTAGATATCTTTTATGTTTGATTAAAATTTTCCCCGTAATTGTCTTTGCGTATCATAATGTAGAATGCAAAAAATATTCTAATAACCCAAGCCTGCGTTTTATCTCTTAAATAGGGAATAGATTCGTATGCTAAACATGTTGTCAGTAGTTGCTTAAGGGAGTGGAAAATTGAGTATTTACATAATTCCAGGAATGACTTGTTGCTGCAATAAATGGTTTACTTATTTAGTTAACTATTAAACCGTGAATATATTATGCCAAGCATTATGTAATATATGTGAATATTATGGCTATTTATGACTACTCTATTAATGTCTAGCATGTTCAGTTGATGAAAACACTGTTAGAGTATTGTGTGACGATTATTTGTGTGTTAAGTGGTTGTCTTGTTAAGTTTAAGGGTTATTTGACCTTGTATGATCTGTTTAAATGACTTTGAAGTAATTGGTATACTAGTTTTAGTCCATTGTAACCCCTCTTGGATTGTTTAAGTCCTGTGGTGTCCATAGTATGTTAGGTCAAACCATCATTAGCACATGTACTAATTTAGTATGCTTAATACATGAACATGAGGTTTGTTCCCCTGGTTAACTGAACAAATTATTTTGGTATGTTGCTATAGTGGCTTGAGAAGTATATTAAACCTCTTAGACACTGTGTTCGATTAATCCATGACTCAATACACAGGTTATGTTAATTAAACACCAATTGTTGAAGTTAAAAATTATGCTTACATAATGACTATGTTGGTTGTAAAGGTCACATTTAGTATGGAAATGATTGAAGGGCTTAATGTTTTTATTTATTTATTTATCTGCCTATAATAAGGGAACTAAGATTTAGCATAAGAATGTTGTTATAATTATGATATGATCACCTAATGACTTTGAAATGGATGTGTGTCTTGTTTAAGTGCTGTCGTGATCTGAAGGATAGTTTAGGAGCCTATTTGGTGTATGTTTTGCTTGTTAAAGGGTCATATCTATCCTTGGCATGTCCCAATAGTCTTAGGTGGTCTAATACTCATCTGAGCATAACTATTTAAAATAACCTTGTCCCTTCCTCATGTGTATAACTCTGCATCCAGTTTGGTTTGATTGTATATGCCCATGTTTATATCTATGTGTTGATTAAATCAAACTGTTAAGTCCACCTATTTCCATGTCTGCTACTGCAGTATGTCTACCCCTATTCTCCTTTTATGTAAATTTGGTAGATAATATAAGATCATTTGAGTTTTGATAGGTACCTTGAATTTTATGTTTCCCAATCCACTTCTTGATGGTACCTACAAGATTGTAGCTTTAGGTAATACCAAACTTAGAAACAGTAAGCAGAGAGATTCTTGTTCTGTCCCTTTAAGAGTTTGGGATTGTACTGGTCACCATTAGCTTTATATATGAAGAAGAAGGGGCATTGTTACCAAATTGAGAGTAGTAGTAGATGTCAACAAAAGAGTGTAAATGTTCCATGCTGATTTAGAAGAATCTGTACAATTGAAATAGAATGAAACATGTTAATTTTAGATTTGTCTAGTCGTGTATGGGCTACCTAGTTAATTTAATGCTTAATATTGCTAATTTAAAGATATTAATGATATATGAAACGCCTAGATTTGATTTAATGGATTGGCAGGTTGGATTGAAGTTGGGTTTAGCATGTATGGGTTATTTAAATTAATGTGATGACCAATATATTATTTTGGAAACTCGTTTGGCTATCTGTAAGTCGTTTGGTCATATTATCTACCTAAAACAAGCGCCACTAATTAAGAACAAGATTAGTTGTCCTATTTAACAAAACTTGTCTTATATCGTCTGATATGATAATTTAAAACTAGAAGAGAATGAGTTAAGTGGGTTGATATGGTTGAGGTTATATGATGTTATTTATGATGGGAATTGATAAAGGGTAGCCTATGTGATGATTGTGAATTACAATATTACCTAAATTCCGAGCATGCTTTACTGATTTAGGGGTATGTTAGAAGATATGACTAAGCATGCCTAATTAATGTTAATATGATTTGGATATATCTGTAAGTTTTGGATTAGTAAGTTCAATACGGTGTCGACTTGTAATAGATAAAGTCTTGCTAATCATTGTTAAAAATGAGACATTGAGTAACCTGATTTGATTAACTTAAGCTTCCAATTTATGCTCATTGTTTAAAATTATTCTTAATATGGGTATTAAGTATATGTTAGGCTCAAATAACACGATATGGATAACACTTGCTATTTGAATTATTAGAGAGATAGTGATTAATATCTGGACATGAAAACTTAGCTCATTATATGCCTATTATGTGTTCACTTGTTCTGATTTAGGCTTGATGTAGGTCTAATATAAACTTTAAGACTTGTTTAGCCTTAGTACCTGATCATCGGCATGGTAATGATGGATTGGATATTCATTTAGCATCTCTTGTGTTCCTAAATATATATGTGTGGTTGGGACGGTCTAAGGTAGTCTGTACGCATATGTCACTTATTTACACCTGCCTTGTGATCCCTTGTTTATGGTTCAGACTAGGTAACTAGTGTCTATGCCATGTTGGTGTCTTGGGCATGTTCATATGTATGTCATCATTAGGGTAGCTTGTGTGTTTTTCCTTAGTACCCTGCATGATCAAACAACGCCTCTATTATGTATATTTGGATTCTATTATATAGAACGCTTGCATCTTGATCCAAGTAGAGGATATTAGGCTTTTGGGAACTCGGAAAAAAAATATATATATATATTTTAGTCTCTGCTATTACACCATTTTGAAGTTATGTCTTCCCTGATCCTTATGTGCTTAGTTGAAACTGCTGATTTTGAGTTAAAACATTCATTTAAGTACTTAACTATTGGTTAAAATAGGACCAGGAATCTGAATATATAAAATGGGGATTAGTCATTGGTTGTGAAGATGATATATGTTCTCAAGTTTAAGATTAAGGTATATATTATGCTTAAAGTTCTTGTATATATGTACATAATGTGGTACTGCGGGAATAATGACTCTACTTAGCCTTAGTTTTAGTATACTTCACTTTTAGAAAATTACGAATAAGCTAGGGCCTTGAGTTGTTTCCTTGTTTATTTGAGTCCTTTTGTTAGATAATGGCAAGAGTTGAGTTGTTTGTAAGTTGCATATTTGTTGGCAGAAACGTGTATCATAGAGTCTAAGATGACCTAATATGCAAATTTCTGTGTGCTTGTGAATCCTTGAATCAATTTGTATAAGATGTGCCCAATAGTATGAACATTCGAGGACGAATGTTTCTAAGGGGGGAAGAATGTTACACCTCGTAATGTTAAGACTATAATTAGAGGACGTAATTAAGGAGGTAAGATTCGAATCTTGGATATAGAGTATATTAATATATGCTAATCCGGAAATTAGTATACAAGAGGATGTGATTCCGGAAAGATGTTGGTCACAATAAGGGTGACGTTGGATACTTATAGCAATAATTGTATATTCCCGTTATGGAATATTATTGTATTATAAAATTTTGACATTGAGGATACGAGGCTTATGAAATTCTCGGGAATTAAAAGAAGTGGGTTTGAGATTTATTAATTGAAGAACTTGGGGGCCAAAGTGTAAAAAGGAAATCAGATTTTTTTTTAATAAACCTACATTACCTCTTCATCTTCTTCCTACACTTAAACAAAAACCAAACTCTCCTCTCATTCTCTCCTCCAAACAAATCCGAAAATCACCCTCCACCCATAACCAAAATTAAGGTTGTTATCTTCTCTTCCTAGACTACATTTTTCACCAAAAATTAGAAGCAAAACAACACCAAAACCAGTGGTGAAAACAGTGGCAAAACAGCCACTGCTTGGGCCGAAATCTGCCCGGAATTTTCGAAATTTTGGGATGAAATTTTGGAAGAAAAACGTGTAGGGATGATGGCTTAACATTGTAGAACACTTGCATGTAAATTGGAGTTGAAGAAGTGGGCAAAAAGGAGGAGAAAAATTACAAAACATTGGGGATTTCCGGAAAAACAGTGGCAGAAAATTGCGGACTGTTTTGACGAATTTGAGGTATAAAAATTCTTCTTTCTATGATATAATTGGAATGCATGTTGTTAGAATTAAGGTAATGAATTTGTGTTAAGGAAGAATTGGAATTTAAGCATTGCATGTGACCATTTTGGGCTAGTTTCCACTTTGGGACAGATTTTGGTGTTGTTGGATTCGTTGATTATTGTTGTTATTATTATCACTAATTGCATGATGAAATTGAAAGAAAACGTGGAGATTTAGTTGGAATTAGTTATATGGAAGTATTAAAATCCGAAATTGGATTATAGGAATTAAGATAGGAGTTATGGAATTATGACATGTTGTGGCCAAGAACTTGCATGAAATTATTGGACATGTTGTGATGTATATGGGCTGTTTTAAGGTGGATTAAGAGGCTAAATTTACATGAGAAGTGGGTGTGTAAATTCCCTTTATTGTTGTCTTGGTTGTGCCCTTAATTGGTGCTTGTTTATTGATGTTATTAGCCTCGTTTGAAAGTTGTGGAAACATGTATAAACAGGGGAAGTGCTGCCCGAATTTTTATAAAATAAGAAGTCGTTATTCGATATAAAGTATGCTAGCGATAATAGAATTGACTAACGTATTACCATTATTATAGGTTGAAGTTCTAAATCGAGACGTACTCTAATATAGAGTTGATTAGTTCGTCTAAGAGGTATGTGAAACTCTTACTTCTTTCTTTTTGGCATGATTTAATGAAAGTACTGCAGTGGACGTACTTAATTCTTATACGCTTTAATTCCTAATGAGGATTGTTATGAGAAGTGTCTATGATTTTTCAAAGCAAAGAGTTTATTATGACATTATTACAATGATTTTATTGAGAGTCGATGATAATTTTTACTTGCATATGGTTACTCACGATATCTACTCGTGCTAAGTGTTACTACTTCACCTCACCGAGTCCCGGTCAAGTTACGACTCGTGCACAGCCTTGCATTGTTCACCGAGACCCTCACTAGAGGGCCGGGTTACGTAGGATGGATCCATAGATGAGAGATGATTTACCGAGTCCCAGCATGGGCCGGGTTATGATATGATTCCACCGAGTCTCGCACTAGTGGGCCGGGTTACGTTACAGGTATATATATGTATATGGACAGACATTCATGTTTTCTTGCCTTGACTCTCATTTTTTATAAGGCACAGCTGACTTTTATGGTTTATGGCACAGTTGGATTTGGATCCTGATTTTTATACTGATCTTCTGTTTCTGTTGGCTAATTATGATCTCTTTTACAGCTTCATGTTTTACATACTCAGTACATTATTTCGTACTGACCCCCCTTTCCTCGGGGGGCTGCGTTTCATGCCCGCAGGTACATGCTCTCAGTTTGGTGAACCTCAGGCCTAGGTTCCTACTCAGCAGGTTGGAAAGCTCCTTTGATCCAGAGCTTTGTCATTTTGGTACCGAACCTCTTTTAGACTTCTGTTTGTATTTAGGGGCACGACGGGGCCCTGTCCCGTCATATGTCGTTATTCTTCTTATAGAGGTCTGTAGACAGTGGTGGGTTGTACGTATGTAAGGGTTATGACTCTGTTTTGGTCAGTCATGTTATTGTATTCTGTGCTGGGGTGTTCC
Organism: Anisodus acutangulus; assembly: GCA_029783415.1. NCBI lineage: Eukaryota > Viridiplantae > Streptophyta > Magnoliopsida > Solanales > Solanaceae > Anisodus > Anisodus acutangulus. The sequence continues at coordinate 13,233,256 of CM056492.1, forward strand.
CGTGTATATACGTTACTATCTGGTGGCAGCCTTGTCGGCTTGCTTGTTATGTTATATTGGCTAGTTGTGACTCCTCGGGAGATAGGTACATTCTTGGGCAAAGGCAGCCTTGTCGGCTTGCCTACCCGGGCATATGTTGTTATTGCAAAGTTATGCTGCCGGATTTCAGACTCATTAAGGACTAGTTGGATTATGTGTGACATGTTAGTATAATGACGTCATTAGGACGGTTAGTCGTGGCCCGTCGGGTCGGGTCGTGACAGATGGTCAATGACCAGATGTATTATATATATATTATATACAAAAATACAAATTTCTTTCTTTACAGATTTACAAGATAAAATGGAAAGAAATTAAAAGTTGAAGTCGCAGATGACTTCTGCCTGAAAAATTTAACTACGTAGACATAAACAACCTCTCATTACAATCGCTCCATACAAAACTAATCTAGAATCTAAAAATCAATTGTAATGTTGGACAGAATGTTGTCAACACACTCAGGCAACATTTGTGATCCAGATTTCTGAGATGAAATCCCGTGAGCTCTCTTGGTATTTTTACAATCTGATTCTGGATGATCGATTCGCTGTTGTGGCCTCTCTATTTATAGTAGAGAGTATTCCTTGAAAATCTCATCGATCAGTTGAGGAGGTTGAGGGAAAGGTGGGCAGCCGGTGTATTTGTTGGAGAAGATCATGGAGTTGAAATCTCAACAACTTTGACTTCTTGCCCAAGCTTTGACTCTTTCTCTCACGTTTTACACAGCTCCAATTCACCACGCCTAAGTCATTTTTACTCCACAGTAAAATACTATTGTTTGTCGTGAAGTAAGGCAAAACTGTTTTACAAAGATGTTGGTCCAAATATTGTGACATTTGTCCCAACATTTTAATGCATTCAAATCAGTCATTTAGAAGATATGTTGAGTCAAATATCACAACACCAAACCCAACATTAACATATATATACAACAATAACAACTTCAGCGTAGTGTAATCCCATATATTAAAATCTGTGGAGGATAAGATGTACGAAGATCTTATCTTTATCTTTGTAGGGTGGAGAGGTTATTTTTTATAAATCCTCGTATATAGAGAGAGAGACCCCATGTATAGTAATCCAAAACGTAAGATATACGAGAGGAAAGGGTAACAAGCTATAGGACTGTATATTAGGAGTGGCTAGTGGGCCGGGATCGGGTCTGGCGGGCCGGGTCTGGCGGGGTCGGGGTCGGGGCGGGACGGGAGAAGGGGCGGGGTCGGGTCTGGCGGGGTCGGGTCTGGCGGGACTAGAGCAAGTCCCGTCCCGATCCCGATCCCGTCGGTATCGGGGCGGGGCGGGGCGGGCTCGGGGCCGGCTCGGGACGGGGCGGGATACGGCGGGTTTTCATTTTTTTTTTTTTTAAATAACATATGTATAAAAAAAACTCAATAAACCAAACAAGATAGTGTAATAAAAACATCTCAAGGCTGTTTTTGTGCCTCTTATATTATTTAATAGACATGATTTTTTTGTAATACAAATACAATTGTCTAAAATCTAAATTGCAACTTTGTGGTGTTGTCCAAAAGTTGCAAATTACATAATAAAATTACAATTAAAAAAATTACATTCTCAAAAAAACCTGTTCTAATTGCTTGATGATTTCATGTGGTTCTTTGGTTGGAATTGGTATTTGTTGGTCAAATTGATCCACGTCGCTTCCACTACCTTCGGTTAAGATTTCGTTGTAGTTTTCATCATCTTCTTCGTTGATCTCCGGTTGACCGCACCTTCTCCGCTCGTATCCAATCTCTGAATAATCCTGCAATTTCCAAGCTGTCTCCGGCTAATGAGTGTCTGTGGTCTCCTATTTGATATCTGCCTGCAGAAAAAGCGCTTTCAGACGCAGTTGACGACGCTTGAATGTTCAAAACATCTCGAGCCATCAATGAAAGTGTCGGAAAGGTCTTCTCATTCCCCCTATAGTATTTCAGCAAGTCTTCATGTCCATCTTCATTGATAACTTCTTGATATGGAAGCTGGTAAGTTACTAGCATTTTCTTGTTGATAAAATCTATATATATTTTTGCATTGGTGTTCTACGCTAGACAATACTTCTTCTTTAGTTTGTTCAATAGGTGGTGGGTGATTTAGATTTTTGGGACTTGGAGGTGGTAGTACTTCTATACAATCGTAAATAGTTTCAATTAGTGATTTAGTACCGTCTATTTTAATAGTAGGATTTAATACAGAACCAATAATATAAATAGAGGGAATAGGTAGTCCACAATCATGACAAATTTTTTTATATTCTTTTCTACGTTGTACTTTATTACTTTTAAAAATAAAGTTTATAGCAAATTGTATTTTACTAAGAATGTCTTCAAAAAGTGATAGACCATCATTTACAATTAAGTTATATATATGGCACGCACATTTTATATGAAAATGGTCTGGAAAAGATGGAGTTAAACTATTTTTTAAAATTGTAATTGCGTAATTGTTATTAGAAGCGTTATCTAATGTAATAGTCATAATTTTATCGGTAATTCCGTAATAATCGCACACTTGATAAATATTTTCTGCAATAAAAGTACCAGTGTGCCTATCATCTATATATCTATACGCTAAAATACGTTTTTGCATAGACCATTTATAATCTATCCAATGACAAGTTACAGTTAAATAATCACGGCCGTTAGTACTACGACCTATATCAGACGTGATAGATACTTTGCCATTAAAATGATATAATGAAAAACGTAAATATTGTTGATATTCATGCGCGAATTTAAATACATCTCTCTTAACAGTTGATCTAGGAAAACCGTTAAAATCAGGATTATATATATCTCTAATGTAATGAATAAAACCGGGAGATGAAGGAAATGAAAAAGGCAAACCCTCCACAGCAACTAATTTTGATATTGCTTCCATATCTCTATGTTTATTGTATTTAGAGCCTACAATTCCCCCCGTCATAGGGTTAATTTGACCCTGTACTTGATCCGAGACAATATCAGTATGTGAACCTTGTCCCGATGGAGCGGGCGTTTGCGCACCCGGTTTTGAAGCCTGGTATTGGGCATACCTAGCTGGATGAGCACTTACTACGTGTCTAATTAAACCCCCCGTCCCACCGTGACCTTTTCCAGTTTTAAATTTTAAAACATTTTTACAAATTTTATATATGGCTACTTGATTCTCTACGTCCCTATCAAAAAATGTCTATGCATCTGATTTTAATGGTCGTTTTGCTGGACCTCGTCTCATACTAGGGGAAATATGAGGTATTTCAGTTGAAGGTGCACTAGTGGGTGTGTTGTCATCAACATTAGTGGGTATATCATCTAGATCATCGTCTAAATTAAAGTCTTCTTGAGTTCCAGAAAATAGCTCCTGGTCTAAATCTAATGGTATTGTAGGAAAATGTTGAGTATCAACAAAATCATCCTGTGTAGGAATAAGATGACTAGAAGAAGTACCCTTGCCCTGGTTGCCCCTACTAGAAGAAGCACCCTTACCCTTACCCTTAAACATACCTTTTAATCCTTCCATTTTAATTATGATAATAAATAAATAAATAATTAAAGACAATAAAATTAAGTGATCTAAATAAAATAAACAGACAATAATAATTTAATGAAGGAACGAATGTACCAAATGCCGACGTAACGTCGACGTGTAATCGAGAGGTTGAAAGTTGAAACTTTGATCGATGGAAGATCCTCAAGCTAGTTGCCAACTTCACTACCAATTCCCAAATGAATAAATAAAATTGAATATTTAGCAAACAATGTAGACTTATAGAGAGATATATTGAGAAATTAGAGAGATTGTAGGAAGATTTGTGAGAAAGATGAAGAGAAAATGAGTTATTTATAGTTGGAAAATTGGGTTAAAGTGTAAATATAATAACTTATGGGTTAAAAATAAATATTAAGGGGTAGGGGTTGGGGAGGGCCTAAAATGGCCGTTGGTGCAGCGGTCATTTTTAAAAAGAAAGAGCGGGAGTCGGGCTCGGGCTCGGGGCGGGGTCGGGCTCGGGCTCGGGGCGGGGTCGGGGCGGGGTCGGGTCTCGCGGGCCTGGGGCGGGCTCGGGTCTCGCGGGACGAGACATCGTCTCGTCCCGAGTTCGAGTCCCGCCCCCGTTATTTATTTTATTTTTTTGGCGGGGTCGGAGCGGGACCGGGGCGGGCTCGGGACGGGGTCGGGCTGTCCCGGCCCACTGGCCAGCCCTACTGTATATATTGACCCCTCAAACACCTCTTGAAATGACCCAAGGGTCAATCCTTACTCCTGAAGGAAGAACATTAAACCAACCAAGTTTTACCCCTTTAACTGTAAGACATACGTAACCAATGACAACTGTTGGTTTTCTGTTATAGCTGTCGTGCGAATAAAAGCGAAACCAGGAATCTAAGTAAGTGAATTATTAAAGTAAAATTTAAACATATGTCATGTATATCCAATTCTAGGTTTTATATATATATATATATATAGAGAGAGAGAGAGAGAGAGAGAGAGAGAGATTGGAGAAGGTACTTCTTCTGCTAAATTAATTGGGGATAGGGAAGTTAAAGCATAATGTTTGGTAATGATGTCGTTCTTATAGACGTATTACATATCTTACTATTTCGAAGACCTTAATTAATACGTAGAGAAAATATCGAAATACTTTTTAACGAGAAGGTTAGTGCATTAAATTCAGTCATTCATGTGTGCTCTACAGACACCATACATATGATTGATTAAACTTTGCATCAGTGGCACAATTACTTTTGGCGGAGGGGTTCAACTGAATTTTTCTAGATAAAAAATTTCTTTTCAGTAAAAAATGTTAGAAATAATATATATATTATTTGTACATTTTGGATGTGAGAAAATTCTGCTCCGTTCTCTTTTCTTACTATTCTTGGATGGTTTACGAGAAGTCAGTTTCGCTTCCGACTAGGAAGAGAAATTTCATTTAATAGATATTTAACATAATTAGATCATGTATAAAATGATTACAAAACAATAATAAGGATTATTTCTCAATCTCAAACAAGTAATAGCTAGCTTATGCATGCCATATTGTCCTATTTTACTTCATTTTAATGTAATCTATTATAACTAAGATAATTATAAATAAATTTTTATAATAAATATTAATCTCTCTATTCTAATTTAAATGTTTTAGTTTAAATAAGCATAAAATTCAAAAAAAAAAATTATATGATTCTAAATTAAAAATGCGTATAATGTACGAGATGTACTTTGAATCTAGTGGTAACTTAAGCCTCCTAGTCCTATTGCATAATCGGCGGTAGATGGATTCAGTGTGGCCGCCATTTAAAAAATACTATTTTTGTTGTTTTGCATTTTATGAACTTTGCCAACCGCTTTATTCGTCTTTGATTTTTCTGTCGTTTTCAAAACTTCCTTGGGAAAGGTATTTTAATAATATTAACTTGTTATGTTGATAGAATGACAGCAAGATTTTATATTTTTTATTATCTCTATATTGTATCCTTGCTAGGGGTGTGTGTGTCCATTTTATTTTTTTGACATATTCCCTTCTCAGATCAGCTCTGCTGATTCAGTTCAGCTAACAAGAAATGGGACTACACACTAGGGTTTGAAAAATATAAATGTAGCTCTTCAAATTTGAATTTGAAATCTCAAGATTAATTTTAAACCTCTTAAATTATTAAATTAATATTTTCTATTGTGTTCAGGTATTCAAAATCTACATATGTACATAAAAAAAAATTACCTCATATATACATACGATATAATTTTCTACCAAGGGTGTTCAGATGAACATCCTCGACGGGACGTAGATCCGTCCCTGTACACAATAAGTCCCATGCACCAACAACTGGAGGCGTGGAGGCATATTCGGAATTTAATTTTTATGGTTCAATTTTTAAGACTCTTATTATTATACGCATTATATTTTTAAAGTTACGAATTCATATATATATCATTTGTTGTAAATTTTATAAATTTTTATATAAATTTATACTCTGCACTAAAAATTTGAAATTCAGATGAAGCTGATAGCATAAGGTTGGATCGCTGCCAACCGGCAACAGATGGCTTAGGTTCTAATCAGTTCGAGGGTCAGGAGAGTTAACTTAGTTTATTGTCTTGATCAAGGCACATCATTTATTATTCTTAGAGAAGAGGTTAAATTTTCCACAAGTTTATTGTTCGACTTTTGATCAAATTAACATTATTTCCTCCATTGCAAAAACGTCTTATTTTTAACTTTGATCCCTATTGAAACATTAACCTAGGGTAAATTTTGAACTATATTAAAAGTTAAGAGAAATTTCTTTTCTCGAAGAAATGGGACATGATGAAGAGTCCACTCAATTCGGCAAGAGCTTCGTTAATGGCAAAGGAATTACTCATTTCAGCAAGAGCTTCGATAATAGCAAGGCAATATACGAAAAGATTTTTTAATGACAAGAATATAAATGGACCAAAAGTATAAAGTGTGACAAAATTGAACAATTTCACATAATATGGGACATATTGAACTTTTTTTCCTTTATTCTTTGAGCCCATTTGGTTTAATTGCTTAGAAGTAGTTGATGAGCTCTCTTCCTATTCACAAAAGACCCATGTTACTGAGATCATATTCACTTAAGAATATGTCGAAAAAGAGGGGCACTAGTTGATTTAATTTTATAAATAAATAATTTTATTTAAGTAAAAGTGTTGGAATTAATAATAATCAGTTGTTATGTTTCGTGAAGAAAAATAATAATTTACTTATTAAATTGAAAAATCAAAATTAAAGGTAATCAACCTAATTATCGCTTTTGATAGATTTTGGTTCAAACTTACTTACATTTTTTGTGTTTATAAAATTCATAGATTGAACTTCTCGCATTCACCTTTTTGCTACGTTCACCGATTGAAAAAATTGATCGTAGGTGGTCGGTATTTTGGAGTTACCGACACAAAATCGTCAGAAATGGGGTGTCGGAACGCAGCATGTCGCTTGGAAAAATCAACTGATTCGGACGATTGATTGGCGAGAAAAAAATGGAAAAAAAGAAGATCAATTAATGAGTTGACTAGAGATTTGACCAAAAAGTGACTGATTATGTCAGGTTTTTAAAATTATTTTAAATATTATTGAAAGATGATCAACTCTTAGTCCATTCCTATTTGCATTGGTGATGGACGGACTGACGCGACAAATCAAGTGGAGGTACCATGGTGTATGTTATTCGCAGACGACATAGTTCTGATTGATGAGACTCGCAGCGGAGTGAACGCCAAGTTGGAGGTTTGGAGACAGACTCTTGAGTCTAAAGGGTTCAGGTTGAGTAGGACCAGGACAGAATATTTGGAGTGTAAATTCAGCAACGGGCCCGACCCTGAGACAGGTGTGGAGGTGAGACTTGGTACTCAGGTCATTCCAAATAGAGGAAGCTTCAAGTACCTAGGGTCTATTATCCAAGGGAATGGATAAATTGATAACGATGTCACACATCGTATTGGGGCAAGGTGGATGAAATGAAGGCTCGCATCTAGAGTTTTGTGCGACAAGAAGGTGCCACCAAAATGTAAAGGCAAGTTCTATAGGGTGGTGGTTAGACCGACTATATTGTATAGGGCGGAATGTTGGCCAGTCAAGACTTCGCACATACAAAATATGAAACTTGCGGAAATAAGGATGATGAGATGGATGTGTGGGCATACAAGGTGAGATAGGATTAGAAATGAAGCTATCAGAGACAAAGTGGGAGTGGCCTTGGTGGAGGATAAGATGCGGGAAGCGAGGTTGAGATGGTTCGGGCATATGTAGAGGAGAGACACAGATGCCCCAGTGCGGAGGTGTGAGAGGTTGGCTATGGACGGGTTCGAAAGGGGTAGAGGTAGGCCGAAGAAGTATTCGGGAGAGGTTATTAGACGGGATATGGCGCAGGTGCAACTTACTGAGGACATGACTTTAGATAAGGGGTTGTGGAGGACACGGATTAGGGTAGAAGGGTAGTCGAACGTAGTCCTACTTACGCTTACAAAATGATAGTTGTAGTGTTATTACTATAGGCCCGATTAGCCTATCACACTTATAGGCGCAGTATTGCTTTATAGTCCCTTGTAGTTTGATTTCTGCTGCTATGTGTTACCTAGTGTACTTTGTTGATATTATTTATCTAAGTTAGCTACTGCTTCTTCCTGCCAGAATGCGCTACCATGGCGTATTCGATTTTGTTATCAGCATGTTCGTATTGCTTTAATTTCTTGTCTGACCGTTTCTCTTGCGTTGTTGTGCTTGCTTCACTTATGATTATGCTTTGTCTTGAGCCGAGGGTCTCCCGAAAACAGCCGCTCTATCTACCAATGTAGAGGTAAGGTGTGTGTACACTCTACCCTCCCCAGACCCCACATTGTGGGATTTCACTGGGTATGTTGTTGTTGTACCGAACGACGTATGTTTGTTAAATAAAAGCATTCCCGGCGAAATGATAGAATCGGTCGATTGTTCTATTTCGTGGTATTTTTTCACTACAAACCTCGATCAAACTCGATCGATTTTTTTAAAGAAAAAAATTAACAAAAATCGACCGATTCTATCGATATTGTAAGCCGATTGGAAAACACCTTATTTTCAGTAGTGCTTGTTATGAGCAACTTTAATGCTCGATCTTGAATTTGAGCTATGGATCGAATCATGATAAAGAAGATTTGATGGTTATATAATTTTCAAATTTTAGTAGATTGAGTGATCAAATTACGGTCATTCTTGCGCCAATGAGTGCAACCCAACTTATAAACTTACTCATAACACTATAGGATGTGTCTAGATATTTAATTCATGGCTCGTGTATTCATGTCTTGAATATTCTGGCCTCTTTTTCTGTTGATCAACCAGGATTTGTGGCTTCTATAGGGACGACGAGGTCCATGACTGTTGGTTACAAAGGTGCATGAAACAAAAATTACAAGTAACTACTAAGTAATACAAGAACTGAAATTACAATTCAACAACAAACTGAAATTACAATAATCTTGAAGAAGAAACTGGAACTGTTTTTGTGTATGCTGAGTCGGGTGTTTGCACTTTGTCTTTAAGACAATATTGCCCCGTATGTATCATTTCTACGTCCTGGACAATTGTCTCCCAAGATAAAACAGCAAATGAACAATTGAGCAAAGAAAACTCAAGTGCTACCGTGAAGAATTTTGAGTAATGAAATGATGCTTGGAAGATTGTAGGAAGATGAATTCGTTTCTGTTTTTCATTAAGTGTAAAGTGTGCTCAACAATTGTGACAAGGGGTTCTTAAATAGTTGAAGGAGAGGCTGATGAACTGCCTCCATAAGTGTCATTACTGGCCAAGTAATGACAATTATGGAGGAAGTAATTCCTCCAAAATAAATGGTGAAGATGTGCAACGGATTGACCATTTAGTAAGAGTAATTAAGCCAAAATAAATGGCTGAATTGAGTGTTGGTGGACGTTCCTGCTCACTGCCCAATTCTGACTTTCTTGAAACTTCAGAGACCAAACTGTACATATGAAAGAATTCTGGTCCAAACTGTACATATGAAACTTCAGGGATCAAACTGTACATATGGCAAAGTTCTCTAGTCCAAAAATATAATATCATAAGAAGCACAACCCATAGCCCACAACCCGTGACCGGACGGGCGGCAGCGGGCGTGGGGGCTTTCCTCGAACCGAAGCACATCTAGGTCCTCCCTCCTTTAAACACATGGGATACCCCTTGGGGTCCCAAACCCCAAGCCAACTTTGAGTCTTATAAACAAAACAATTCTTTCTTCCTCCACCGATGAGGGAGAATTGATCCCATACCACATTTTTCCATGCTTGAAACACCTCACTTCGTGGACCAATATCTCTTTCATTTCTCAACGAAATTTAACTATCATTGGTCCTACGGTTATCTACGTACTTAGTAGATCATGCACGTGTGAAGAACCGGATTCTCCAACATGCGTAACACTAGTGTTTAAGCCGTTAAAGTTGGTCGGACGCAACTCCCGCCAAAGGCAAATTTCCAACAAAATAGTTAAAGGCCATTATCAGAAGCAATACACATGAGGAAAGGGATATTGTTATTGGTTTTCTACAGTGGCTGCAGAATTATTGCCACGTGATTCATAGGTACATTACAATTATATATTAAGGTTGGTACACTATCCACCAATGACAGTATGTCGAAATTAATTAAAGAACTGTTAGGAGTATTAGTTTTCTAAAAAGTTGCAGTGGCATAGTGGCATGTGGTGCACAGAGTTCATGTGTATAGACTATAGACTAGAAAAATATTGGTGGAATATTATATACACACCAATGAAATACGTCGAATTTGCAAGATATTTGCAGAATGGCTCGTTTGTTGGATAATTCTTGAAATAGCAAACCAAACAGCCCATCACTAGCTAGTGTTGATTAGGAAACGAGAAGGGATGACTGACCATTTGAGGCCCATATGATGGTAGATTGTGTCTGGCCGCCATCTTAAAATACCAATTTAATGATCACATTTTCTTGTGAAATATGCTCGGGTCATTCGCACTGCCCCTATTTTGGGATGTTATTTAATTTTTTCTCCTCAAATGATTAATCTTTGATTTTTGCCCTTGGATATTTTATGTAATAAAAAAATGATTAAAAATATCTCTGATATCGAAAAATGAAAAAAAAATCAGCCTACCAACCTAATGTCGCAAGGCATAAGTTTATAGAAACTTTGTCTTGTCCGGCATAATTTCTATAGAAATTAAATTTCCGAACTAATTGGCTCGGCACTACACAATTTATGTCAAAAAATTTAATTCCTACAAAAATTATACTGGACAAGACAACGTTTCTATAAATTTATGCCCAGCAAATTAGTGACTACACAACTTATGCCTGATAATCTAATTCCTACAAAATTTATGTTGAACAAGGCAAAGTTTATGTACACTTATATCTTGCGAAATTGTTTTTTGTAAGAAAACATCGAATTCATCGCCTTTGCTGGGGATCGAACCCAGAATCTCTTATTTCGTATACCAACGATTAAGGGTTTTCATTAAATGAGAAGCATAGAGAAAAATTAAAGACCAACGATTTGAGGGGAAAAACTTAAAGACCAGTCCGTATGAAGGGAAATTCATGAAAAAAAAAAGAATATGCTCGTTGTTGTATTCATCTTCTTCTTTTATTCATGTAAAAATATTTCAAGGCCAAACCCATCGGGTGCCCCTTGTGGTCGTCAAGATCTTTCACTTAAACATCTCAACTAAGCCTTGTACTTATTGATCACTTAGACTATATTGAATTTGTTCCGAGTTAGCCTGGAAACGCTATGCCCCTTAAGGCAGAGTTTGCCTTAAGGCAAAGTGTGTTTTATGTCTGAAGGCAAACTCTGTCTTGCGAATTTAAAATCTATCTTGCAAATTTTTTAACTTTTTTTTTATTGAGCAGGTGTTTGAACTCAAAATCTCAGAATATTTTTGACCACTTTTTAAAATGAAGAGCCCAATATTAAAAATCAATAATTTAAGAATAAAAATTAAAGACAAGTGCCTTTGAAGGAAATCCGTGAAAAAACTTGGTTCCAGAAAACGGCTATCTGTACACTTGGGCCCCTTTCTTGAAAAATGAGAATCCTGAGGGCCAATCAGTAGCAGGAGACCAGAGGAAGGTCATTGGGCTAGTAAAATCCATACTAAGGCCACTGATGAATGTTACACCAGGAAAGATGATGAGAGTCAAATTTTTGCACGGATTGTGCTTTAAATGCACTAGTCTTTAATTTTATCCCTCATATTAAAAATGGTAGTGGATCCTGGACCCAAGTTATGTAGAAATTATATTATATAGCATAAGTTGTGTAGTATTTTTCAGATTATATTTAGAGATGGCAGTGAATTCTGGACCCAGCCCGGATCCGGTGGATCCAGATCCGTTTTAGATGATATGGGTCTTCAAAATTTGGACCCGCCGGATCCGGATCGGATCCGGATCTGGATCTTGTATTTAAGATCCGTATTCGGTCCAAATCCGACCCGTGGATCCATTTTTAATTAAATATATTCATAACATAGAATGTAATTTTATAAGTATTTTCTTAAAAAATTTCATATTTTTTGTATTTTACATCATTTAACATATTTCTTGGTATAATTATTTCGAGATATGTTATTGATTATTACTTTAGAGAGTAAAAAAAATTATTTGAAAAATATTGTCAAATGTCAAAATAATTAATGTGGAAAAACATATTACAAATTTTCGAAAATCCAGAGAAAATGTTAATTCAAGTCTGTCCTATTCAAATGTTGCGACGATACTATTTGCTAACCTTAATCGATTAAGATGATGAGTGAAATTTACTCTTTTATTAATTATTGTAGTTATATCTACTTCAATTTGAACTTTGAACCACCAACCTACCCCTACAAAAGATTCATTAAAAAAGAGGGAAATTGTGTTTGAGTTGACAATTCTAAAGAGTTGAAAAATTCTCCTAAAATTAAGTTGACAAATCCTAATATCAATTTACAAATTGCAAGCATGTAAGGTGATTTTTCAACAAGCAGCCTAATTTTGTTGCTACTGATTTGGACAGTCTTATTCGTACAGCGAAAACAATTAATCATTTAGAAATTGCTACTCATTTTATATGTGGATCCATATCCGATCCGTGAATCCGATGGATTCGAATTTGAATCTGATTTTTATGGACCCGATGGATCTGGATCCAAGTATGAAAAACGGATCTGGTTCTGGATCTAGTAGAATCTGATCCAGATCCGATCTGTTGTCATCCCCCTAATTATGTTGAGTGTTGAAAGTATTGTCTTTTCCAGCATAACTTGTATGAATGTGATGACATTTATGTCGAAGTTAAACGCCGACTATGCGGAAATTTAAACCTATGCCTTTGTCAAATAATGTTGAATGTTGAAAATTTTGTTTTGTCAGGCATAACTTGTGAGATGTTATGACACATACGCCGAAGCTAAATGCTAACTACAAAGGCTGTCCGGTGCACAAAGCATCTTAAGTTAGTAGAATCCGGGAAAGGGAAGCACCCCCCCCCCCCCCAAGGGTATGATGGAGACAGTCTACCCTAATGCAAGCATTAGTGGCTTCTTCCACGGCCCGAACACGTGATTTATAGGTCACACAAAGATAATTTTACTATTGTTCCAAGGCTCCCCTTCAGCTAAACGCTAATTATGCCGGTCGAATTTAATTATATTGTACCAAAAATATTGAAGGACAAAAATTAAAAATTATAAAATTGAAGGGTAAAAAATTAAAAACCACTCCAAAATAGGCATTTGTGCGAAATCAATGTCATAAACAACGACACTGTCACATTGTTTACTCCCAAAAAAAAACACTCTATTATTTAGGATAAGTTCAGAAATTTCTGTTTAGCTTCATACACAAGCCTTTCGTAATTTATGATATTAGGCTTACTTCCTTTATTTCTTTTTAGCAAGTCTTATAGTTTATTTTACATTAAGGTAAAATTTTGTGATTTGGATAATTTGCCCCTTTTTAATATACTCTTTGTTTTTAAACTTGATAATCATTTAAAATAAACGTCTCCGTCCCCATTATTGTTAGTTTGAAATGGAGGAAGCAAAATTTCTCCCGTGAATTTCATAATGCAAAAATTTTACTATATTTGAAGCATGAGTCTAGGAGCAGATCGACATGTCTGCTTCCTAAAACTCAATTCAATTTTGAAGGATAATTATGACAATTTATCTATCTTTAATTTATCTCTGCAAATTTAAGTGTCATTAAAAACAACAATTGCAACTTTTCTTAATTTATTCTCTTCAACGTGTGCTTGATATACTCCCTTCATCTCAATTTTATACGGCTAAATTTTGATCCTAAATTTGGACATGGAATTTTTATATTTTTAGAAATAAAATTTATATATTTAAAAAATATGTAAAAATACAATAAGTCAAGTAATTGACAATTTAAAATATTTAAAGATGTTTTAACAACTTTTTTAGATTTAGTTCTTCACTATATTGATATGAGATGATTTGCACCTTATAGTTCATTTCATGTAGTTTTCAAATAACTAAATATTAAATTAATTTAATCGCTATTTAATTTTAAAAAAATAATCAAATTAACTCTCGAAAAGTACAACAACAACATACCCAGTGAAGTCCCACAACGTGGGGTCTGGGAGAGTAGAGTATACGCAGACCTTAACTCTACCTTGGTAACTAGAGAGGTTATTTCCGAAATATCCTCGGCTCAAGACAAAGCATAGGCACAAGTAAAACAAGAGAAACGGTCATATCCGGACAAAAAATTTAAAGCAGTATAAATATGATGGTAACAAAAGCAAATAAGTCATGATAAAACATTATGAAAAAAGAAGCAATAATGCAGGTAAATGAGATAAACAAAATACACGAAAGAACATACAGCAGCAAAAATCAAATAGCATAGGACTATAAAACAATAATGTGCCTACTAATATGATAGGCTAAGCAGGGCAACAATAATAACACTATAGCTACCAGTATATAAGCGTAAGTAGGACTACGCTCAACTGCCTACTACCATTCTACCCTAATTTGTGTCCTCCATAACCCCCTATCTAAGGTCATATCCTCAGTAAGTTGCAGTTGTGCCATATCTCATATAATCACCTCTCCTCAATACTTTTTCGACCTACCTCTACACCTCTTGAACTCGTCCATAGCCAACCTCTCACACCTCCGCACTGGGGCATTTATGTATCTCCTCTGCACATGCCTGAACCATCTCAACCTCGCTTCCCGCATCTTATCCATCACCGAGGCAACTCCCACTCTGTACCGGATATCATCATTTCTAATCATATTCCTCCTTGTATACCCACACATCTATCTCAACATCCTCATCTCCGCAACTTTCATCTTTTGAATATGCGAAGTCTTGTCTGGCCAACACTTTGCCCCATACAACATTGTCGGTCTAACAACCACCCTATATAACTTGCCTTTAAGTTTTGGTGGCACATTTTTATCGCACAAGACTCCAGATGCGAGCCTCAATTTTATCCACCCTGCCCCAATACGATGTGTGACATCGTCATCAATCTCTCCATTCCATTGGATAATAGACCCGATGTACTTGGAGCTTCCTTTCTTTGGAATGACATGAGTACCAAGCCTCACATCCACGCCTGTCTCAAGATCGCTCCCGTTACTGAACTTGCACTCCAAGTATTCTATCTTGGTCCTACTCAGCCTAAACCCTTTAGACTCCAGAGTATGTCTCCAAACCTCCAGCTAAGCGTTTACTCTATTGCGAGTCTCATCAATTAGGACTATGTCATCTGCGAATAACATACACCATGGCACCTCCCTTTGGATTTGTCGCGTCAGTCCATCCATCACCAAAGCAAACAAGAATGGGCTAATAGATGATCTCTGGTGCATCCTCATTATCACTGGAAAGTGCTAAGAGTCTCCTCCTACTGTCCGTACGCTGGTCTTGGCTCCATTATACATATCCTTGATCGCCCTAGTGTACACCACAGGTACACCTCTAACCTCAAAACATCTCCATAGAACCTCCCTAGGGACTTTGTCGTATGCCTTCTCGAGGTTAATGAAAACCATATGTAAGTCTATGTCCATCTCCTTATACTTCTCCACCAACCTCCTAATAAGATGAATGACTTCTATAGTCGAATGCCCAGGCATGAATTCAAACTGGTTCTCGAAAATAGACACGTCTCTTCTCACCCTCATCTCCATGACTCTTTCCCAAACTTTTATAGTGTGGCTTAGCAGCTTAATACCATATAGTTTATGCAATTCTGGATGTCACCTTTGTTCTTGTACAAAGGAATCATTGTACTCCACCTCTATTCTTCGGGCATTTTTACCGTCTTAAAAATGACATTAAACAACTCAGTCAGCCACTCCAAACCTGCCCTGCCTGCGCTCTTCTAAAATTCAACTAGGATCTCATCAGGCCCGGTCGCTTGTCCCCTGCACATCTTGCGAACAACACCCTTAACCTCCTCAACCTTAATACTTCTACAATATCCAAAATTCTGGTACCTTCCAGATTGCTCCAGATCTCCCAGCACAATGTCTTTATCTCCTTCTTCGTTCAAGAGTTTATGGAAGTAAGACTGCCACCTCCGTCTAATACACGCGTCCTCCACCAGTACTTTGTCGTCCTCGTCCTTGATGCACCTCACGCGATCCAAGTCACGGGTCCTCATCTCTCTCGCCTTGGCTAGTCTGTACAACTTCTTATCCCCTATTATTTTTCTCTAATTCCACATAAAGGTGTTCAAAAGCCGCCGTTTTCGCCGCTGTAACCGTTAGCTTTTCCTCCCTCCTCGTCATCTTATATAATCCACTATTCGTCCACTTCTCCATCTCATTATTGCTTTCTACCAATTTCGCATACACCCCTTTCTTTGCTTCCACCTTCTCTTGAACTTTACCATTCCACCATCAGTCCCCTTGATGCCCACCATGGCTACCCCGCGAGACCCCTAGCACTTCTCTAGCTACTTCTCAAATGCAACTGGTCGTCCTGTCCCACATACTGATTGCATCCCCACTACTCCCCCAAGCCTCCTGGCCATCAACCTTTCCCTCATCTTCTTTGCACTAGCCATGGTCAAACTCCCTCATTTGATTCTTAGTCTGTCATCCACAACCTTCATCTTCTTCTCCATCTTGATCTCGAAATCCATCACCAAAAACTTATGTCAGATTATAAGATACTCACTCGGATCTATAAAGACCGTTGTCAACCTTTCTAAGGAGCAAAAAGTTTATATGAGTCTTAGCCATCGAACTACGGAAAGTCACCATATTTGAATCATGTGACTATTTTTTAGAAATTGTGTAAATTAGTTTAATCATTTTAATTTATAATTAACATGCTTGCTTTTAGTCTGTGATAAGCAAATTCCCTAACAATACAGAAGATACGTCTTTCATAATTAATTTTTTAAATAAACTTATTTTTCACGATGGGCCCGTGCTTGCACGGACTTGCCATTGATTTATTGAAGCATACAATCGAAGCATTGAAGTTTGAACTTTGAAGAGACTTGCAGTGCTCTGTAAGGGGTACTGGATTTGAACGGTAAGTAGAGGTTAGATATATATAATAGGTTGTCGTGGATCTTGGATTCTCATGGTATTGTGAAGGGATTTTTTTTTTTTTGACTTTCTGGTAATGTTTTCTTTTTTTTTTATTTAAAAAATCACCGATTTGCTTCTTTTAAAAAAAATAAAAATAAAGGTGTATTATAAGTGCAAGAGAAAATACATCTTTTCATTTTAATAATTAAACTTTATTTATAATTATTTATCTCTTAAACAACTTATATGTGAATTAAATTCAATCTTATATTGCCCAGATCAATGGCTATGTAGAATATTTTCCGCTACATCAGGATCATGTCAACAATCAATTAAATTTTAAATTTTTATTCTTTTTTCTATTATTTATATTTTCATTCATATTTTTTTCTTTTTTAAAAATCTTAATTTCATCCCCTTCTTTTTCACACCCCACCCCAACCAAACCCACTTTCTCCGCTTCTTCTTCTTCAATAAAAGATGGAAAAAAATATGCATTCTATTGACTCTTTATTTGCCAGCAAATATCCAGTGCAGATGGCCGGAAAATTTTACGGCGAGGTGGATGAAGTTGATGAGAAACTAAGGGTTCATTTTATATTTTGTTTGTACGGTATGTTTTTCCCCTTTTCCATGTGATACAGAGAGTTTGTTCATTCAATTCAATTTGCACAAAATCATCTTCTGTCACTGTTATTCTCTTCACGCACTCTCCCTCCTTCTTCTTCATTTCTAGATCCAAACGGACGAACCTAACCCAATTCATTATCAGATCCTTCTTCTTTTGCCAATTCTTAAATTAAGAAAAAGAAAATTTATAGTCATCAATTTATTAATTTAGTTCTCTCCAATATTTAGTCCAACATTGATGATCATGAAAATGATGGAATAGACAGGGGAGTTTTGGATAACGCAATAAATAAAGAAAAGAGAAATAAAAAATTTATATAATTATATATATGGGTCCTATATATATATTAAGAGTGTTAATTGTATATTGACCATTAAAGTAAATATCAACATATGTATTATTTTATCAATTTTTCATTTTTTTTCCTTTTCACTTGTTTCCAGAAGAAAGGTGAGTAAACTTTCTCTACGTAGAAGGATATTTAATACACTATTAACAAAAATAGGAGGGTAAATAATTATAAGTAAAATTTAATTATTAAAGTAATTTTTCGATGCAAATTTAGAGGTGAAAATATATATTTTCTCTAAAAACAACTTCCTACTTAACATTGGGTATGATCTTCGGATATTTTTTCTAGGGGAGGACTTTCTTGATCGCCTCATTCGGGTGTTGATGTGGCTAAAGTCTCTCCGATGGTAGCGTATATTACGCTCGAGGTCTCTCGAGTCTCCTGTTGTACCAATGTCTATATTCCGTTCTAGGAATAAGGTCAATTTATTTTCCGGTATGTGGAGTTTTCTTTCGTTGTTACGACAGGCTGAGAGCAGTGCCCACTCCCTTATATTTGGGGGAGTTGGACGGCCGTTCCGCTCTTCGGGACTTTCTTTATTCTTTTTGAAATAAGATGTTTGTAAAATTAATTAAACATAGAATATATTAGAAAGCGCAAACTAGTCAAATAATTTATTATATATATTAATAATAAATAGATTAAGATCAAAATAAGATAGGTAAGCATAATATTAAGCTAGTGTTTAGCTAAATCTCAAAGAAAAATTCTGAAATTAGTTCTAAAGTTTTTTACCGTTTTAGCAGTATTGAAATTATACGATTATTTAAAAAAGCGGAATTAACAAAATACAACAACAAAACCAGTTTAAACGTACTGACCACTCCATTAATTAAGGATCCCTTTCCATCAATACACTTTTTTCCATAATCTTTTTTTCTCTTCTATAGAAACTCCCAAATATCTCAAAGTTTCTGAGAGAATATCTCAAAAAATAGCTCCCTCTTTAATGAGGTTGCCACCATTGGAATATCTGGTAATTTTTTTCTTCAAATTTTAATTTTATGTTGGAGAGTTTAATTTTTTCTGCAAAATATACTTTTGATTTATTTCAAATATATTATACTTTGACAGTTTGTATAAGGTAGATATTCATCTATATGTCGTATATATTATTTAACGTTTATAGTACCAAATATAGGAATTGTATATATATGTTATAATACATGTAAATAAACAAAAGAGATCATACATATTGTTTATAGATGTGCATTATACTTGATATATACCACTAATAACATTTGTTTTATCACATATATCATTTGAAATAGAGAATATATAAGTACCACCAACAAAGTTGTAACATGTTAAACTAATATGTTAATACCCAAATTTAAATTCCAAACAAGGGAACGAAAAGAAGAATTTTGCAGGTATAAAAAGAAAATAAGAAAGAAAAACATCAGCAAATGAAAGAATAAAAAATAATTGAAGGGCTATATCAGCTATGGAAGATAAAAATTCTGACCGAAAATATAGGAACAGTTTTGTTTGGGGCTAATTCTCGTCCAGTTGAATTCTAGAGATTTTTGTTTGGAAGCTATTATGATATGTTAATACTCCATTAGTTTCATAATAAGTGTTGTTCATTTTATTTCAAAATAAGTGGTGCTTTAGAATTTCAAGAAGAAATTAACATTATTCTTCTAAAATTACACTTATTTACGTAATTAAGAATCATTAAGTAGTTTTTCCTTTTTATGCATTAATTATAGGTAAGTCAGTAAAAATACTCATAATTTTTTTAAGAGTAAACAATTTCTTAAGGGATGTGCATAAGCTAAAAACACAATTTATGAAACGGGGTATTTAGTTTCCATAGAATGATTGCTAATTAATGTTGCTACGACTGTCCAATTTTTCTTTACAAAAAGAATATTGCCTATTAACCTTTTCCCCAAGTATCTCTGGTTACCTAATAGTTCGAAGCAAGAAAATTAACTTTTATATGTACAAAAAGTATCAAAAGAAATCCACAAAAAACCTTCCTAGCCCAGTGCAAATAAGCGTTCGCTATAAGCGGGATCCTGGAAAGCTCCGGACCACAAGGATTGCAAGAGGTTGTTTCCACAGCTCGAACGCGTAACTTCCTGATCACATCACAACAACTTTACCGGTTACCCAAAAGCTCTCCATCATAATCTATAAGAGTGTATTGAATGAATTTATTCTTAGTATGCATAAGATGACTAGATTGAAGATCTGACTTGTTACTCCTCGAATTTGCTTAATAATATTAATTACTTAGTTATTTCAGAGAAGTGGGGAGTAAAATCAACAAGTGCACAACTTAGGTTAAGTACTTAAATTCACCAATAAAGCTATACTTGAAACAAACCAAGCAGCCCCCTTGACAAAAAGTTGCAGGTGAATTTAGGTCTGGGATTGTAGATGTTTTGTCTCTGTCCCACAGTAATATTTACCTTGTGATATTTTTAAGCAATATCGACCGATAGTATATAAACAATATAAGATCTTTATGTCATGGGAAACAATTATTTACACTTATAAGGAACAAGTTTTGCCAAGTGTGGGATGACACCTCTAGTAAAGAGTGTCTCCCTCACTGATTACAACAATACACTTAAAATGAAAACACTGCAAGTTCAAGCAATGTCCAGTTCTTTATAGAGTAAATAACAACATGCAGCAAAAGAAAGAGAGTTTTAACATGGAGTTGGCCTATATTTAATTTAGCCCTTGAATTCTCCAGGTGAAACTTCAGTGTCTGGAGACTCAGCATAGGATATCGAGATCAACTCCGACCTACATTTATCATCTCTAACGTCGTTAGCAGATTTTACCACGTTCTCACTGTTGGAGTGTTCAGGTGGAGATTCAACAGAAGGATCCTTCTCTGGTTCACAGTATGATATGGCGATTAGTGACTCCCGAGTCACTTCCTCAGAGATTTGCTTGCCAGATTCTTTCGTATCCATATAATGGCTGTCTTTGTCCTGCAAAATTACCACAGTGAATGAAAATAAGATACATAAAACATGTTAAACAGAGAAAAAGTCAAGTAAGCAAGAACGGTAACATTGTTAATATGCAATAAACATCGTGATCCCATCTTGATGGAGAAACAGGCAATTAATCAACAAAGTTTCGCCGATAAGGTTGTGGCCTACTAAAACCCTTAAAAGAACTTCCTTCTTGTATCAACAAATACAGCACTACCATATTTGATTCAAAATTCAAATAATGCTTGTTGTACCCTCTTAAAGTTCTACTAATTCACACCCACCCCCCACCCCAATTACTTCAAGGCCGTGAGTACTCTTACCTCTACCTTCTGTCTTTAAGCAAAACTTAACGGGGACTGAACTTCAGGTAAAATATGCACTATATCTCAGGGCTTCATAAGTCAATCTCATGCGTTAACCACATGGAATACGTGATTTGGCATATTAAGGGCTTTAAAGGCCCGGCATTTCATGTGCAGTCTCTTAATTGCTTGCTGTTTTGGGTATAATGACACGTTTTATCAACCACTCTTCAAGATACGTTTTAGGAAAAATATGTGTGCCACTAGGCCCACAATAATAGCGACAGGGGTTTCACGAGATAGACATGGGTTCACGAGATAGACATGGTCACGTCGGGACAAAAGGAGCGGCTGGTTCCCACATAAACCACCAAATTTTCAACTATGCAACCAAAACAAGAAAAAGAAAAGGTGGTATAATCTCACAACTTGTACATGTTAAACACCTAGAGAATTCCACAAAAATGTAACCTGAGCAAGAAGATGATCAAAAAGTTTAAGACTTGTACAAAAAGAAGTAAAGCATCACACTAATATTTGATCTATGCCATTAAATTTTATGAAGCCACTTCATAAGATATCTTACAACCACTTCCTCTCAAAATAAAGAAACCAAATTCCTCCAACATACCTCTCCCTTTCTCGCAATTATAAAATTGCATAGACAAGCTCTATCAATAGTATGCATCAGATAGCTTGCCTACTGAGCTAACAAGAGGAAGAATCTTAGGAAAGATAAAGTCAACAGGATCACATGTCTAAGATGTAACTTGTAAGCAAGATAATTTATGTAGATCAATCATATTTAAGTGATCTACATTTCTGTTAGTAGCATTCTCAAGAAATCCAATGTAAGAGAGGACACAGAAAAGGCTAACCAATTGAGATGCAGAATCTATTGAAAGAAGTAAAGGACAATCGTTGCAAGTTGCAGAAACATACATAAACACCATCACATTCAGCTCAGTCTCCCTAAACTATCCTAAACTTTCACCGGCAAAATAATAATAATAAGAAGAAGAAGACCTGCAGAGTTCCTATACCTACAGACTATAGTGGCTTGAGAAACAGATGCAGAAAAGGACAGCGTCTCATGATCCACTTAAATAGCTAAACTAAGCAGTGCAAAATTCATGCCATTAATAGTTTTGTTCAACAGCCACATTGGAATTTAAGCAATTGCAACTACAAACTTTGATAAGCCACAATTTTTTCCATCCCTTGAGAAAATCTAAAAGTTCCCTCTTAACTTGGAAATGTCAAAGCATTTAGGAATCAGAATACAGTTGCTGCCAAGTTAAATTCAAGATCCTGAAATAACTTCGTGGAAAATACTAAGAACAGATCCTTTCATGACATCCCCATGTGCTCATCAGTCAAACAGATGGTTGAGTTTTGTGTTAAACCACTATAGGCAAGTGTAAGGCCATTAAAACAATTTCTTGTGAAAAAATACTAATGCCAGAACATTACAATATACATAACATTGTAAGAGCTCAAATTACGTAGCTGATGGTTGGACTGCTATAACAAACAACTAGGCAAGCACAAGACCAAACCAATTTCAGTTGGTAGAAAGCATAAACCAATATATAATTCAGTAAAAACACTGGATAGAGAGGGGAGAAAAATTAGCATATTACCCCCCATAAGAACTGCTACTCTGAGGGAAAAAAACACTGGATGGAATTCATTGCAAAGGGAAACACCTGTTATATAGTACTGAGCAGGGACGGAGTCAGGGGCCGAGCCCCTTTTCCTGAAAAATTACACTATATATACAAGGTCAAATTTTATGTGCATATAGTAGATGTTAAATCCTCTTAGCTTCTTTGTGTGTTTACTTTTTATATTTTGAATCATCTTACTGCAAATTCTGGCTCCGCCAATGGTACTAAGAACTTATATTACCACCATTATGCCTCAGTTACATTCAGTTCTGTTCTTTCAAACAACTTTTTCTATCTAAGGAATGTCCTTAATTCCATAATTTGACTTAATCAAGACTCATCTAAATCAAAATATGAGGATCATGATTCATAATACTCGTTGACCATTTCAGACTAGAAATCTCTCAACTGGTTACAAGACCATAATGTGCTAAAGCCATAACTTATCCATTAGACACTATCAAATTATGTGATGAAATAACACAGAACCCAAAACTTGCAGAACAACACCAATAACAAAAGGAAAAAAAGTAAGACCTTTAACTCCATAAACACGCGTGGCTGACCAATAATATAACTGGTGGGGTCTGAAAGGTTAGAATGTACGCAGACCGTAGCTCAGCCTCGTTACTCAAAATAAAACAATAGCAAAGCTGATCAAATAGGAAAAATAAAACTACCCATAGAAAAAGAAGTCCATAGCCACCCCCAACAACCAAAATGATGACAAAATTCAAGTTCAAGTCCATTAGTTAAAGGGTATGCATAACAAGATAAAATAAAGCTCAAAACAAGGAAAAAAAGAAGAACCCCATAACGTAAAAAATGGATTATTTTCATAAATTACATGAATTTTAGAGAAGAAAAAAAGAAAGAAAGAGAAGAAAGGAAGCTGTTACCGTTTCTTGATTCTTGAAAAATCTTCCGAATCAGGTCCAGCTCATACTTTTGTCAGCACCAATTCATCTTTTTATAAGTGGACAAGCCACACCATACCTGCACTTTATTATTATTATTATTATGCAAATATAATAAAGACAAGTTGGATACACGCAAGTTGCACGTTTATTCAAGTATGCGAAATTTTTATTCAGATTCCCACCAGAAAATCCTTTCATTGCCAAATGCACCCCTCAAAGATACAAATATTACCAGTTTTACACGGTCTATTTTTAAAAATAAATAATGATGTAAAAGGTATTATACTACTTTGGTCTTTTATTATGGAGATAAGAATTTGCTGTTTTGGGATTTGTCATTCCATGGGGTTTTGTACATTGCTGCCACGTAGGACTGTCAATGGATAGGAGGTGGATTGGGTGGAGCTCAATCCGCCTCCACCCGCCAACTATCCATCTACCACCCGACCCATCTATCACCCTATTTTTTCTTCATCCACATCCGATCCACCCATCATCCACGGGTAGATCGGGTGCTTCGCGGATGAAATTTGTTATAAGTTTAACCATTTGTTTTAGTTTAAAATAAGTGATAATGTTAGTAATTAGTGTTCTTAAATCTTTTTTTTTTAAATTCACAACAAAAATGGAGTGATCAAAACCAATATAAATACTCTTAGTTTCAACGTAGCAGTGTCTCATCTGATTAGCACCTTAAATATTTTTATTCATATTCCATTTTTATGTTAGCTCAAACAAATCATACTTTACGTTGCAAAATAAATAATAAAATTAATCAGACCTAACAATGAATAATTTTTTATATTTTCATAAATGATCACTAGCTAAGAACATTATAAACTTTACTGTTATGGAAGTGAACTCTAGGCCAAAATTATGTTATTCTTGATTTGCCAAGTTTCATTATAATTTTTATTTAATAAAATATATACAATTTAATGATAAAAAGTATTATCTAACTATTTATAAACGGGTGGATGGATGAGTCGGGTGATGGATCGGATGGTGGGTTGGATGTATGTCCACCCGAATCCGACCCGATCCGTCACCCGATTAAAATCCGTGTTTTGTCGGATTTTCATCCATGTATTCGGGTCGGGTGGATCGAATATCCATTGGGTCATGGTGAAATTGTCGGCCATATTGCCACGTTAGACAAACTTTTGTTTTTATTTCGTATTATACCTAATACATGTGATGTTTGTTACCAAGAAGTGCTAGAATTGTTTTCCAGAAAAAACTTCAACTTTAGTAAAAAATGAAAAACACATCCGAAGTAGGAGTCGTATTTCTTTTTTTTTTTGCAAAAATTGGAAAATAAAATTCTGTAGTGTCGTTGGTTGAATATTTTTTTTGCGAAATTCTAGCATTCATATCACATGAATTATGTCAATTTATTCTCTAGTAATAAAATAATTAGAAGGAACTGCACACTAACAATACAAACCAGGCCACTTTCATACAAGAGAAAAAAGTGTACTATTACAAAAGTTTGAAAGAAGGCTTTTTTCTGGGGTTGGGATCCACTCCAGTGACTTTCCCTCAAGTTTTGTCCGGTGAATCACTTGATAATTGACACATGGCACCTATTAAACCTATGAACCAGATTTCTTTAAATTCTCTAAGTCCACATATTTTATTTGTTCCTAGGCGCAAATAAAAATGACACTCATATCTAATTATATGTCTTTAACTTTCATGCGCAGAGGGAGTATTATGATTCTTATATACTTTTATTCATGGTTGTAGGGGTAAAATTTATTCACATCGAGTGTTTACACTTAATGTAGTTAAGTTAATCATAAAAGACAAATAAAATTTACTAAAATTTTTATTTTAAATAAAAAAAATTAAAAAGAAAGTAAATATCAATTAACCTAAATATAAGGAAGTAAAATTATACTTGTTAACTAAGAGTAAAAAGAATTAAAAGATTGCCGTCAACTTCTACGTCTTTTTCATTCTTTAATCTCCTGCTCTTTTTCTTCTTGGCTATGACTTAATTCTCAAATTCTACATTTATTCTCCATTTTTAGTAACATATACGTACATATAATTTTTGTAGAAAATAGTTAATTGTTTTATTGGCTAAATTCAACCAATGACATATTCAAAGTTGTGGTCTTAACTTTCTTTAAATTTATTGATTTTTTAAGTTTATGAATGAAGATATACCTTAAACTTTTTTATTTTAGCTTTTATATTTTTTACTTTTGAAAGGCGATAATCTTGTTGGAAATTTGTCTTTGGTGGGGAGGTGCGTCCACCCATATTTAATGAATTAAACACTAGTGCTCCGCATGTTGGAGGCTTTGTCTCTTCACACGTGCATAATCTACTAAGTGAGTAGATGACCGTAGGGCCAAGAATCGTCAAATTTCGTTGAGAAATGAAAGAGATATTGATCCACAAAGTAAGGTGTTTGAGGCATGAAAATATGGTGTGGGACAAATCTACCACATCGGTGGGAAAAGAAAGAATTGTTCTCTTTATAAGTCTCTAAATTTGCTAAGGGTTTGGGACCCCAAGGGGTATCCCATGTGTTTAAAGGAGGGATGGCCTAGATGTGTTTGAGTTTAAAGCTAAGCCCACACACGCGTCGCCGCCCGCCCGGTCCGGGCTCGGGTCGTGGGTTATGAGTCGTGGGTCATTCTGTTATTATCTATTTGGACCCCCAAATTGCTTAATATTTACAATTTGGTCCCTAGATTTTCTAAAAAGTTGAATTTGGGAACGACGGAAGGCAGAAAGTTTTTGCATACCGTTGGAGTTGATTTTTGGGGCATTAATGTGCATTAACTAGCCATTACTTGGATTATTAACTCCTCCATAATAAGCCATCATTCAATGTCCATGAACAGCCTCACTAATGGCCTTAAACCTGCCATTAACAGCCATGTCTGGGCAGTTGAGCAGCCTCCTTATGCTATATATTGGAGTTGTTTTGCTCAATGGTGTTAGACGGAAAAAAAACACAAAAACATAATAGAAAGACACAGAAAAGAGACAACATTTATATACACGGAGACAAACAAAAGAGACACTGAAATTCAGTCCAAAACGTTGGACGAAAACAGAAACTCTTCCTTCCTTTTTCATTTCTTCAGCAAGGCGTTTCGTGTTTGTTTTCTTCGTCAGACTCAACCTATTTGCTTTGTAGTGTTGAGATTAAAGTGTTGTTTTATCTTGAAAGACTATTGCCCGTTAACGTAAAAGCATATATAAGGGGCAATCTTGTCTTAAGGACAGAGTGCAATCACTCGACTCAGCACACAGTTGTAACAATCCAGATTTAGTGTTTCTTGATTTCAGGTTATCAAGATTCAAGACTCAACAAGCTTGCGGCAGTTCTGAACATTGGCCTACTTGTTTATCCTTTCGAACACTTGTAATATTTATTTACTTTTCGTACTGCTTTACAATATCCAATAAATCTTTCATAAAAGATGATGTTATTTTGCTCAAATTATACCGACTTAATTTTTTAATGATGCAACAGCAAAATTAATGCAAAGTATTCTTGCCTAGAGCTTAACGTTAAGTGTAATTTTGTGAAGTTTTCATCTGTTAATCTTTAAATTTGTTATATTAAGGGTGTATAAAAGTAAGTACTTTTTTTGTAATGTTAAAATGTTAGTATAATTCTTTTTAAAGTTAGCTAAGTTATATAACAAAAAATGGTTACATATGGCAGAAGGAATTTTTGGCTAAAATTGGCCACAATCACGTTACGTACTGTTAAAAGACTGTTAAGTTATTTTAATATTATTTTATATATTTAAGATATGTACAAATACATAGTAGTTAACTATGGTTAAGTATTAATAATTATAGTAAAAGAAAGTGAAACGTGTCATTTGTTTATTGATAGGGTATAAACATCCCGAAAGAAATAATTGCTCAATTATTTTCATTAATGAATGTGTATATATACAATTTACAATATACATAATATAAAAAATCTTATTCCTATTCTACTCTCAAAACTCTATTCTATTTGTACAAGAATTCTATTATGGTAAGTGTACAATGCTAATTATATACAAATAATATGTTACCAAAATAGGGATATATACAGATGTGTATACCGTGTATATCACGGTTTCCCACTTGTCATGGGTTTCCGTGATTTACACTGTATACATAAGTATTGTATACCGTGTATATCCTTGTATATTTTCAAATCCAATGCGGATAAGTACACATCTGTCAATAGCTTTAATGGACTTATCTCAAAATTAAATTTAATATTGACTTTATATTTTATTTAGTTGAAGGTATAACTAATACCACGATAAAATTTATACCTCAAACTTGATGTTATTCTATCCCACCTAAAAAGTAAAATAAATTAATCCTAAATTATAATTCCAAAACTATAATTTCAGAATAATTTTCCAAAGACACCGGTATTAATCATGCCTCACTGTACTAGGGGCTACTAATTTGCAATCAACCTAATGAAATGAGATAACTGAAAGTAAAAAGCGGCCCTCATCCTTGGCATAAGCAAGTCAGATAAGTATCACTAATACCAACTTCGGACTTATCCGAAACATCAACATAGTTATCTCAAACCCGATAACTTATCTCAAACCCGAATGAAAGATGATGATTGGGTCCCTTTTTTGTGTTGCTCTTTCATTTTTGTTCTTTTAACGTAATTTTTTTTTTTTGCAAAGGATCAAAATATAAATTTATATTTTTACATCATAATAACTCATCAGTTATGTTTCGCACCTTTTAAAGAAAACATATATCCGGCTAGATATATCTTTGATTTTGAATGACAAAAATTAAAAGGAATAATTACATCTCATAGTTAACATCGGAGAGATATTTACTTTTAGTAACTATTGTTTAAAAAAATATAAAGTATAACTATAATGTGTATTTGAATTATTTATCATAGCTACATTATATATTTAAAGTAGAATACTCTATTTTTATTATTTTTATTCTTGATTGAAAATCTTTGGACTAGATTTTGATATGCTTCTTCTCCCTCCGCCGCCGGAGTTCCGGCGAAACCAATTACTCTCAGATCTAGAACATCATCGCCGGAACTCCGGCGAAATCCAATGCTCCTTTACTTCTCAATCAAGCCGTGTGTGGTACTCAGCTTACTACAATATTAAACTTAGACAAATTCATGATGATTTCCATGATATAAAAGAAGCATGACATCAAGAAAGGCAAATAAAATCTGAATATATGCACATCAGTCTCTTTTTTTTTTTTGATATCCAGCTTCCCGGATTACATCAGACTATTCCTGAAGATAATAGTTCTGGTCCCTCAGTAATACTATCATTAAATCACGGAATATGCCTGAATGACCAGGATTTGGGAACAGAGCAACTGATATCACATCGGTCCAATTCTTCGTTGCATCTGAACTAGATTGGCCATGTGTGGAGATTTGAAAAATAGCTACAAGGACTTGTCTCCAGATTTGGTCATTTTTCGGTGTGTCGGCTCAGGTCTAAGCTTATTTATTTTATTTTATTGTATTTCAAATTAAAGCGTATTTTATTTTCTTGTATCTCAAATGGTGGTGTATTTTGTGTTTTGGGTGTATTTTGTGTTTTGGATGTATTTTATTTCTTGTATTCAGTATTTGAGTGCATTCGTTAAATTTTTAGTGTAAAATTCAATGTTTCTTTATGTATTTTTGCTTGTATTTTGAAGGAGATTTTTTTTGTATACAAATAAATAAAGTGAATTTGAATACGACTGAATATTTTCTATATTTTTTTGCATTTATGATTTTAAATACAATCGATTTTAAATATAATAAAATTGAATATAATGTAAAAATAGCTACAAATGAATACAGCTGATCTGAATATATCTGACTTGAATACAAATGAATAGATCTGACTTGAATACAACGAAATCTGACTTGAATATAGCGAAAAATGGAATACAACCTAATTCTGAATATACTTGACTGTAGATACGAAATGTAATTATCAAAAGTATAATTGTGCCTAAAAAAACCAAAGTGTAGTCATACCATTTGAAGGATAATTCATGCAATTTCTTCATGATGATTCTCAACAAAATATAGGGATATTGGCTGAAGTACACAAATACCCAATTTTAAGACTACCATTTCAGTAATATGTGTAGTGCGTAAAAATATGTAAATTTATCTACTTCTTAAAATCTTCATATATGTAGTGTCTGAAGTAAGAATTAAATGTCTAAAGTTTTATATGGATGAAGTGCATGCATATATAGCTGAAATTTAAGTACGTATAGCTAAAGTTTAGCCATTTTCAAATTCAAACATATGTGGCTAAATTTGGTCGTTTTTGCCTAAACTCCGGTCATTTCTGTATGAAGTTCAGACATATATAGCTGAAGTACATCCAATCATTTTTGTTTGAAGTTCAAGAGAAATGCCTGAACTTCAATTATATGTAACTTTAGACATTTTTATGTGAAGTTCAAGTCTAATTTCAGACACTGCATGTTTAAGTTATTCCAAAATGACTAA
Source organism: Anisodus acutangulus (assembly GCA_029783415.1). Lineage (NCBI taxonomy): Eukaryota > Viridiplantae > Streptophyta > Magnoliopsida > Solanales > Solanaceae > Anisodus > Anisodus acutangulus. The sequence goes on from CM056492.1 coordinate 13,263,698, forward strand.
TCGCCAAAAAAAAAATATGTTAAATAGCAATGTCCAAATAGGTTACCCCGTAAAAATTGTACGATATATATCATATATAGAGAGAGATCACTTTATATCTATAATCATTTGACTATGAACCCAATATTTCTAGTATTAACTCAAGATTGCTATCCAAACTCATATATTCAAATTCTAGACCATACCTCGCGGGAGATAATCATGAGACCAAGGAGAGATAACAAAACTATTTTGATTAATTGTTCAACTCGAACCACAAGGATAACAATTTGAATTTGTGTACATTTGAATTCGTAAAATTAGGTTATTGAGGTAAATAACGGCAATACAAATAAGAAATTAGAAAAGCTTGTGGTCCAGAAGATATTCACATAGAGGTGTTTGAGTAACATGACTTACTTAGCTATTTAATATGATACTGACGTGATGGATGAGTAGAGAGGGAGTATCCTAATGTTATTTTATAAGAATAAATGAGATACTTAAAATTATACGAACTATCATGACATTAAACTTATTAGTCATATAATGAAATTTTAGGAAAGAGCCATAAAGCATCGACTTAGAGATATTATAAGAGGTCAATTTGGTTTAATTTTGTTGGAAATTTGTCTTTGGCGGGGAGGTGCGTCCAACTACATTTAATGAATTAAACACTAGTGCTCCGCATGTTGGAGGCTTTATCTCTTCTCACGTGCATAATTTACTAAGTGAGTAGATGACCGTAGGGCAAAAAAATATCAAATTTCGTTGAGAAATGAAAGAGATATTGATCCACAAAGTAAGGTGTTTGAGGCATGGAAATATGGTGTGGGACAAATTTAACACATCGGTGGAAAAAGGAAGAATTGCTCTCTTTATAAGTCTCTAAAGTGGTAAAGGGTTTGGGACCCCAAAGGGTATCTCATGTGTTTAAAGGAGGGAGGACCTAGATGTGCTTGGGTTCAAGGTTAAGCCCACACGCGCGCCGCCGCCGCCCGTCCGGTCACGGGCTGTGGGCTGTGGGTTGTGGAAACTTTCTGATATTATCTTTTTGGACCCCAAATTATTTAATATTTACAGTTTGGTCCCTAAAGTTTCTGAAAAGTTGATTTTGGGAAAGACGGAAGGCAGAAACTTTCTGCCTTCCGTTTGGACTATTTTTGGAGCATTAACCAGCCATTACTTGGTTGTTAACTACTCCATAAATAGCCCTCCTTCATGACCATAAATCAACCCCTCTTCAATGGCTATGAACAACCTCACTGGCCTTAAACCTGCCACACTAATGGCCTTAAACCTGCCATTAACAACCTTGTTTGTGGCAGTTGAGCAGCCTCCTCCATGCTATATATTGATGCATATTTGGCTCAATAACGTGACAGAAATATACACGAAAATAGCAACATATTTCAGCAACGAAAAATAGTGCACTAACAGTGAGAAAAACACACGAAAATACCCAAAAACAGTGACGAAATACAGTGTGATATACATGAGATATACACAACAGAGACACGCTATATACACAGAGACAAAACAGAAGAGAAAACAGAAACTCTTCCTTCCTTTTTCATATCTTTAGCAAGTCGATTCATATTTGTTTTCTTCGTCAGACTCAACATATTGGCTTTGTAGCGTTGAGATTAAAGTATTGTTTTATCTTGGGAGACTATTGCCCGCTAACGTAAAAACATATATACGGGTCAATCTTGTCTTAAGGATAGAGTGAAATCACTCGATTCAACACACAACGTTGTAACCACCCATATTTAGTTGTTTCTTGATTTCAGGTTATCAAGATTCACGACACAACAAGCTTGCGACAGTTTTGAAGATTGACCATTTATCTATCCTTTCGAACACTTGTAATAGTTATTTACTTTCCGTACTGCTTTATACAATAGTAGCCAACAAATTTTATGCATGGTAGATCTACAACAGAAGTTATATTCTTGTTAAGAAGATTGATGAAAGTTTATCGTGAGAAAAAAAAAGATCTACACATGAGGTATAATTTATTGGAGAGTAAGTACATGCTATAGTACCAAAAAACCTTAATAGGCGCTTGAGAAAAAATGAATTCATGTTAGTGAAAGTATGTATGTCCTAGAGACAATCTATATTAGAGATAAAACGTACTTGAACACATTCGTATTATTAATGAGATTAATATTTATGACATCTGTAATTAATAAATTATTATTTGATTGTTTGCAATTATTCATATATGTGCATCTCTTGAGCTTATGATGTCATTATAGAGTGAGTTAATGATAGAACATAACTCTCAAAATAGCCTCGACTAATGATCATCGAGAATGTGATATCGATGATATGATATAAGTCGACATGTGGTCTGCATCACATTCTTGGAGAATGTAGTATGTCTCACAACTACGAGTAATGGTTACTTGTGATGGACACATGGATACTTTGGAGAAGTATTGGTATATCCTGCCGATAAACTATTTGTTATACATGTCTATTAGTGTTATCGGCGTGTGAAATATAAAGGTCCTTTGACTTGAGGTCAATACGCACCTTGTTTACAGAATGATGTACTTTGACCAAGTTCTAAGCTTAAACTCCTTCTGGATAAGATACGACTTGTGTTTGGTGCATCAGGATGTAAATCAAGGTGGTAGTTGAGTCAAGAATAGGATTCATTCCTCGGTTGGAAATTCGAGACAGAACTCAGCTTCTCAATGTTACTAGGTTGACTAAAGTCACTGGCCAGTGCAAGAGACATATTTAGAATATGGCCTAGTTGTCAACTAATAAATGTGAGATAAAGTGATTAAGCCATTTGGATAGACACTTGGCAAATCCTAAGCTTAATCGAGTGTGTCGCGAATGAAAGGAATTTATAGTTCCGCATAAAGGTTAAGTTTATTGGATTCATGTAAACGTACTTCACATATTGAGTTCATCATACGACGCAGTCTAGGAGTTTCGTATGGACCTTAATTAGATTAATGTCGATATGTGAAGGCATATAGAGTCACATTATATGCGATTGTTTCTTCGATCTAAGAGTGTATTGAGAAAGTATTAAATACTCGATTGAAAATCGAGATATTTAATTTATAATAATTATGAAATATTTCTATTTGATAGAAATTATTTAATTAAGTCGAATTGGATTTCAGATTTAATTAAATGTGTTGGATTTATTATATGGGTACTCAAACAAATACAGGAAAACAATTAGGCCAGAAATTATTGGCCCAAAATGAGACCTTGGCCGTCCAACTTGGACGTGTGAGGTGAACCAGCTGGGATGGTACACTGAACATTAACATGGGCCAGGTTTTCCTATTTTAAATCTGCTTAGGTTTTATCCTGACTCCTATATATACAACACATACCCCATAATTATGAGATTACAGAAAATAACTTCTCAGTTCCTGAAGCAAGATTTTCTAGCTTTCTTGCAAAGAAAATACACTGGAGTTGGAACTTGCAATCGAGGATTCAATTCGCGTGGATACCTTAGTGGTGAATCCGGCGCTCGAAAACATGTAAGTTTTCTTTATCGTGTTTTGAACACTTTATATGATTATCGTATAAGTCATGCCATGATCATTGTTGGGTAAATAAAATTTTAAACTTTCACTGTGCTTACGAACCTAACAAATCCTTACAGTTAGATATATAAAATTCATATATGACGAGTATGAAGAAATTTATCACTAGTGTGAGAACAATAATATGAGATACAAAAGAGGTTCCCATTTTGTAGGTTTAAATCAAGGATCGACATTGAGCTAATATTGCTTTACCTTAATAATGAATGAGTTAACAAATGACAGTATTATGCTAATTCACAAGACCACCGAGAGTATCAATCAAAAGTGTGAACTATGAAGAAGTATTCTTGAGAGTAAAATTTTTAGAATAAGTAGAAGTAAGACTAAATATACACACACTACAAAATTTAGATGGAATTGTGGCGCCTAAATGCAAACCATTCAGATATTTAGACTCATTGTTTGAAGAGAATGAAATGCTACATAAAGAATCAAAATCGAAAGATCATAAATGAGAAGTGCTTGTGGTATTATGTAACATAAGGATGTCTACCAAAGTGAAAGGTAAATGCTAAACAACAATTATAAGACCAACAATGTTATATGAAAATGAATGTTGAATTGCTAAAGTCCGTTCATCCATAAGATTTGTATCACAATGATGCATACACATAAGATGGATGTGCGATCCTATAAGATACAAAATGACCATATTTTTCAGAAGGTGCTAGTAGAACACACTGAGTATAAAATGATGGAGATCGCTTAAGATGGTTTAGTCATATCATGTGTCGATCTCCAAATGTACTGATTCGTAGATGTGAAAACATGATAAATGAATATGTTAAAAAAGGATAAAGTAAGCCTAAAATTATATGGAAGGAAGTTGCCTCACCTCTCAAAAAGACCTAAAGATCTCTTGAGATTAACACAAACTTAACAAAGATATAGCTCAATAGGAGAAAAAGATTTATATAGTCGATACCAATTAATTGACAATATATTTTTTCATATTAATATATTTGTTTTAGGTGCTATATTTTTTAGGAATGTTTTAATCCTATTAGAAATATTGGTGCGGTAGTATAAAGAACTTCTAACATATATATTTTTTATTAATAATATTAATCTGAGATAAATTCAAATTAGAAATATAATCAATAAGAATACATATAATCCATTCCAACTTACTTGAAATTAAAACATAGTAATGATTGGTGTATAAATTTTCCAGACAGAGTAACAAAAGGAAGAGAAAGTTAAAGATCCAATTAGAGCACATAAACTGTTTGGTACTAATAGAATCTTCAATAAACAACTACAAAATAATGTTAGTGAAAGTGAAGTATCTTCTTTTCCTTTCTTGCCTTTATCATTCAATTCTTTAGCATTAAAAAGGCAAAAAGCACTGGAAATTCTTTTTATCTCTGTCGGGTGCCTACACGTCTCTCTCCACAGCCTGCAACAATACTGTGTGAAAAGCACTGGAAATACTCGTTCTTTTCTTTTTTTGATAATTCAGATTTTCAGGCTTGCGCCTGACTACTTCACTGATATTACCCAAACGTCCTGGAGGTAATAGCACCGGTCCTTCAATACTATTACCAGGTAAATCGCGGGATGTGCTCCGGTGGCCAGTTTTCTGGGAGCGTACAACTGATCAATGAGACAAGGTCAAATTCCCCAACATGCAGAGTTTCTTCGTGCTTGCGGGAATCGAACCCACGTTGTCCATGCCAGAGCGCCTTATAGCGCCCAGGCTTTGCCACTGGACTATGCCCCGGATTATTGGATACAAAACATATAAGTAAGGCATAATAAAAATTTAAAATTTTAATTCTTACTTACCTCAACAATAATTCTGGTATGGTTATACAACAATAGAACTTGTAATATAAAACATATACTTACAAGTTGTAAAATTTGGAGTCTTTTTCTACTGTTAGGTGCACACGTGATTGCCTTTCCAATTGCAACCTCCAAGTTCAATGTACTTCTTCTTCGGAAAGCTAGGAAATCCGACAGAGGTTCGAGAGAGTTTTTTATTCTAAGTCTCTAAGGCTTAGAATGTTGTTCTGAAAATTAGTGTAGAATAATGAAAGTGAATGCCTCTATTTATAGTTGAAAATTAGGTCAAAAATCGGATTAGGGTTTGACCTTGGGTCTGGCCCAAAATCGACGCAGAGGCGCCGCGGCCTTAGGGTATGAGCGTCGTGGCGCTCGACGTGCACTTGCACTGTATCGATTTAATTTTTGTACATTCTTAATTAAATCCAAAATCTAATTTTGACTTAACTAATGTAATCATTATTCATTTAAATGTCTCGATTCCAAATCGAACATTTTAATTACTCTCTCAATACATCCTTAGATCGAAACTGACAATCGACATAGTGTGACCCTACATGCCTTCTCATATTGACATTAATCAAATTAAGGTCTACGCAGAACTCCTACACGGTACTGGAAGACGAACTCAATATGTGAAGTGCGTTTACGCGAATCCAGTAAACTTAACCTTTATGTGGTAAGATAAAATCATTTCATTCACGACACACCCGATCAAGATTATGATTTGTCAAGTTCTATCCAAATGGCTTAATAATTGTATCTCATCTATATTAGTCGACGACTAGACCATATTCCAAATATGTCTATTGCGTTGGCCAACGACTTAGTCAACCTAATATCACTGAGAATCCGAGTGTTCTCTCGAACATACATTTGAGGAATGAATCCTAATCTTGGCTCAACTACCACCTTCAATCCACATCGTAATGTACCCAATACAAGCCGTATCTCAACCTACAAGGCATTTGAGCTTAGGACGGGATCAAAGTACATTACTTTGCAGATAAGGCGCGTATTGACCTCAAGTCTAAGGACTTCTATATCCCACATGCTGATCATACGTTAGACAAGTATAACAAATAATATATCAGCAGGATATACCAATACTTCCAAAGTATTCATGTGTCCATCACGAGTAACCATTACTCGTAGCAGGTGAGACATACTACATCCTTTAAGGATGTGATGCAGACCACATGTCGACCTATCACATATCATCGATAGCCCATTCTCGGTGATCATTAGTGGAGGCTATTTTAAGAGTTATGCTCTATCATAAAATATCTCACTCTATTAATGACAACGTAAGCTCGATGGATGCACATTAATGAATAATTACAAACAATCAAATAATAATTCAATAATTGCAAATGTCAAAATATTAATCTCCATTAATAATAGTATGAATGTGCATAAAGTACATTTGTCCTAATACAGATTGACTCTAGGACATAAATATACTTTCATGTTCTACTAGCACCGTGGCCCAATTCCCCGAATGATAAGGGCTGGGCAGCACAACCTAAGGTCACTACCAGGCCCACGGTGCTAGGCCACTACCCCACTGAGCCCGCGGCTGCCACTGGACATAAATATACTTTCAATCTCCCACTTGGCCTAGATCCAATCTCCAGCATATCTAATGCCCATATTCTCAAAATGACCATTATCTCCCTAAGTATGTGGTACTTCATTGGTACATGCTTATTTCTGTTGGTTGATCTTGGTTCCTTAGCTTGCGCAATCGCACCAGTGTTGTCGCAATAAACTGTTATTGGACAAGTGGCACTTGGAATAACCCCTAGTTCCTTCAGGAACTCAGATATCGCTACAGCTTCTTTACCAGCTTCTGATCCAGCAATGTACTCAGCTTCTGTTGTCGAGTCAGCAATTGTAGCTTGTTTAGAACTTTTCCAGCTTACTGCTCCACCATTGAAAATGTATGTGTAACCTGATTGAGATTTGTAGTCATCAACATCTGTCTGGAAGCTAGCATCAGTGTACCCAGTACATACCAACTTCTCTTGTCCACCATTGACTAAGAAATATTCTTTAGTTCGTCTAAGATACTTAAGAATACTCTTGACTGCTCCAGGATTCTGCTGAAACTTGCAAGTCATACTAAGTGCAAAGGCCACATCTGGACTAGTACAGGTCATGACATACATAATCGATCCTATAGCCGAAGCATATGGGATCTTTTTCATGCGTTCAAGTTCTATAGAATTAAAATGACTATCCTTCTTAGATAACTTGATGCCTTGTCCCATAGGTAGACCGCCTTTCTTGGAATTTTCCATAGAAAAACGTCTAAGGACTTTGTCTATGTAGACTGACTGTGACATCCCCAACAATCTGTTAGGTCTATCTCTATAGATCCTAATCCCCAGAATGTAACAGGTTTCACATAAATCCTTCATCATGAAGGTACTGGAAAACCACTTTTTGACTGACTGCATGATAGTCTTATTGTCTCACATTATTAATATGTCATCTACATATATGATAATGAAGGCAATACTCCGATCCTTGCGTTTACTATAAACACATGGATCCTCTTTGCTTCTGACGAAATCAAATGTCTTGATAGTCTTGTCAAAGCAAATGTTCCAACTCCTTAAGGCTTGCTTAAGCCCATAAATGGACTTTTGTAGCTTGCATACAACATTTGGTTTGGACTCAATTGAAAAACTCTCAAGTTGTTTCATCTACACTTCCTCAACTATATTACCATTGAGGAAAGCAATCTTAACGTCCATCTGCCAAATGTCATAGTCATAATATGCAGCTATTGCAAGCAAAATTCGAATGGACTTAATCTTAGCAACATGTGAAAATGTTTCATCATAATTGATCTCAGGCCGTTGATTATAACCTTTAGCCACCCGTCTTGCTTTATAGGTCTGTACCTTGCCATATGCATCAATCTTCTTCTTGAAGACCCATTTGCATCATATAGGTCTAACCCCTGTTGGCAAATCAACCAAGTTCCAAACTTGATTTATGTACATCGAGTCCATCTCAGATTTCATGGTTTCTTGCCATAACTGCGAATCAATGTCTAACATAGCTTCGTTGTAGGTTTATCGTCATCAGAAATATCTATCTCATTGTGTATTTCAACAAGGATATTAAGTCTTTCAGGTGGATGATGAGTCCTACAGAGTTGAGTATTTTGCGTTTCAGTGTTTGTTGCATTCTGATTGTGAGAAGGTATTTGTGTGTTGGACAATCTATGACCTTGAGAGTTTTCAGGAATGTCATTTTCATGTATTTCCTGAATGGGATGATGTACAACCATTGCATCATCTTCCATTGGTTGTGTATGAGAGCCTTGCATTTCTGCACTATCTTTCACATCACTCCCACTGGCTGAAGGGCGTACTCTAAGTACCCAATCTTCACCGGATACTCCCACTGAATCCTTGTTTAGGTCATTCAACAAGGATTCATTTTTTGTGTTATCTTGTGGTTCTTGAATTTCTTCAAGTTCTATATCTGTGCAGCTATGTTCCTTGTAGACATATTCTTTTTCAAGGAAAGTTGCGTTCCTGGAAACAATGACCTTATGCTCTCCAGGAAGATAGAAGTAGTATCCCTTAGTTTCCTTTGGATACCCCACGAAGTAACATTTCTCACTTTTAGATTCCAACTTGTCAGTGAGCATCTTCTTAACATATGCAGGGCACCCCCAAGGTCTCATATGTTTAAGAGCTGGCTTCTTGCCACACCATATCTGATAGGGTGTCTTTTCTACTGACTTGGAAGGAACTCTGTTCAGAATGTATATAGTGGTTTGTATAGCATGTCCCCAAAGTATGTCGGTAGAGCTGAGGAGCTCATCATGGATCGAACCATATCCAATAACATTCGGTTTCTCCTTTCGGCAACACCGTTCATCTGTGGCGTTCTTGGAGGTGTCCATTCAGATTGGACTCCATGTAGCTTTAAGTAATCTAAAAAATCCTTTCTTAAGTACTCACCTTCTCGATCCGATCGAAGGGTCTTGATACTTGTTGCAAGTTGCTTCTCTACTTCCGACTTGTACTCCCTGAACTTCTCAAAAGCCTCGGATTTGTGTCTCATAAGATACACATATCCATACCTTGTGAAGTCGTCAGTAAAAGTGATAAAGTATGGGAAGCCTCATTTAGCTTGAGTCGAGAATGGCCACATATATCAGTATGGACCAACTCAAGTACCTCATTGGCTCGCTCGCACACCTTTCTCAGAAAGTGGTTTATTGGTCATCTTTTCTCTCAAGCAAGATTCGCAGTTACCATAAGACTACAAGTCAAATGGTTCGAGGTAGTCTAACTTCCTCAATCTTGCTATCCTTGATTCGTTGATATGACCAAGTCTACAGTGCCATAGGTAGGTGGAGTTTCTATTATTTGTCTTGGCTCATTTATTTTGTACATTGAATATCTCTCGACTACAATTCAATGTATATAATCCATCCACAAGAGGAGCAGTTCCATATATAACATTATTAAAAGACAGTACGTGACTGCCATTAAAAATATACGAGGAAAAGCCCTTCATGTCCAACACTGGGATAGAAATAATATTCCTCGTTAACGAGGGAACATAAAAACAATAGCCTGAAGGTAAATTTAATCTATAAGTCCCTACGCGCTCAGCATCCACTCGTGCTCCATTTCCAACGCGTAGGTCTACCTCTCTCGGTCCAACCTTCCTACTATCAGGTAGCCCCTGCACATTTGTACAAATGTGTAAGCCACAAGCGGTATCCAATACCCAGGAATGAGAGTTGTTTATAAACATATTTATTTCAATGACGTACATACCTTGTCCACCAAAGGTAGGAGAACCTGGTACTTTTCCTCCTCTTGGTGCCGTGCATTCCTTTTTTCAAAGCCCCTTCCTATGGTAGTTGATGCATTCATCCTTGCCCTTCTTCTTCTGCCAATCCTTGCCTTTCGGCTTGGGTCGGCTAGAAGATCTCACCATGAGTACAACTTTGCATTTGGAAGTGGAGGACTCAAAGGTCTTGAACATGTTGTGCAACTCCGACAAAGTCGTCTTCGTTCCATTCATGTTGAAGTTCACTATGAAGTTCTCAAAGGAACGAGGGAGAGAGTTTAGGATGAGAGTGGTAGCGACATTCTTTTCAAGTTTCGTTCCAATTGAAGCAAGCCTCTCTATCTGTCCTATCATCTTTAGCACATGCTGCGAGACCGGCCCCCCTTCATTGAGCTTACACTTGAAGAGTTCTATTAGTAACTCATATTCCATTGTATGGGATTGAGAGTCATAGAGGCTCTTTAGATGTTCGAGCATCTCATTGGGCCCCATGTTCTCATATTGTCTCTGAAGTTCCATAGACATGGAAGACAACATTATGCATTGTGCTGAAGTGGCATCATCTTGATGTTTCTGGTAAGCATCTTTGTCAAATGAGGCATATTCTTCAGAATCTGTCGCATGGACTGTTGGGAACACTGTGTCCAACACGTATTTAATTTTCTCCTGCCTCAATACTATTTGCAAATTCCTTAACCAGTCAAGGTAGTCCAGTCCAGTAAGTTTATTCATCTCATCAACATTTTCAACTACAAGCTCAACATCTTTTATAATCTGAAGAATTAGATAGACCGGAAATTAAATTCAAAATCTATTTCCTATTATACACATTCATTTAGGCTAATCAACAAGGCATTTTGTTTAATTAGCTTCTACTATTTTTAACATACTTCTACCACCCCATGGTAGAATACAGACCTATATTAATTGAGGTCAAAATGGGTCAAGATTCAAGCCTATGCTATCTCCGCATTTGCTTTGGCTGATAACTTCAATAACATATATTGGTAGGTTCTAAACCAATTGCAAAACTTTATTCGCAACTCTTGGTTGATCAAATTATTACCTTTAATCTTGCGTCCTTAGATTAGTCCGACACTTTGGCACCAAGATTTGTCTAAGCAAGTCAACCCCATTACACGATTGCGTTTAATTTATCTAAGCAAACTTGACTTTTGTGAGCAAACACTTTGGTGTAAATACCCACAAAAGTTTATCATTTGCTTTTAAGTTAAAACACATCTATGAAAGAGTCTGGGTCCTCGTAGACTTAGAACAAATGCTTTGGCATAAATACTCGTATCGCCGAAGAGGATTTTGCACTCTAACAATTATAATGGACCACACATTTAATTTAGACTTGTATTTAAAGTTTTGGGGAACATTTTAATTCAGGGTTCTAACCAAGATCAACACTTTAATGCCACATCCAATATGACATCTTAACATAATACAAAACTAATAACACATATAGTTTTGGGAACCGTCAACCCATTATGCATGATAGAAGAAGGTTTAATCAAACACTGGGAGCCGCCTGCCCAGACAGTTATAACAGACACTATTCTTGAAATGTAAATGACAACATTTTGACATTTAGCACATAAACAATATACTTATCAAATAATATATTGTAAAATAATAATCTTGGGTTAAACATTATGAACTATGATTTTTTTTTGTTTCTGGACAGGTGGGGCCGCGACGCTATTGATCAGCGCCGCCGCGGCGCCACTGAGGCAGTAGCCTTTCGACTTCTGGAAATTTGCATTAGCGCCGCGGCGCCTGTTGTCCAGGGAGTTCATATTTTCAAAACGACATATCAGCGCCGCATCACTCCACCATGGAGCCGCGGCACAGCCTTGAAACCCTAGCCAGCGCCGCGGACGTCCTGACAAACGTTTCTGTGTTGATTTTCAAAAATCATTCAACCTCTAAATCCAATTTAGGGATCAATTCACAGGTCCTTAATCATCACCCACCATTATCAATAACGCCCATTCGACCATCATCCGTTCTTACTCGTTCTTAGCCGTGCACCGTGCAATGAGCCGAACAACACATTTTGACTTAGTTTGAGTTAGATTGGAATGACTTCCTCGAATTAGCGTAGGAGATAAGTTATGGTAATATCAAAAGGTCAACATTTGTTCAAGATACATAGGATTTCAAGAAACCTCATTTTATTCCAATTTTACGTTCAACCCATATTATTATTTTATTCAATTGTTATATAACCCTTAAACCAGCATGAGCTCTGATACCACAGTAGGGAATTGTTGGGTACAAAACATATAAGTAAAGCACAACAGAAGTTTAAAATTTTGATTCTTACTTACCCCAACAATAATTCTGGTATAGTTATACACCAATAGAACTTGTAATATAAAACATATACTTACAAGTTAAAAAATTTGGAGTCTTTTTCTACTGTTAGGTGCACACGCGATTGCCCTTCCAATTCCAAGCTCCAAGCTTTAATGTACTTCTCCTTCGGAAAGCTAGGAAATCCGGTAGAGGTTTGAGAGAGTTTTTTTATTCTAAGTCTCTAAGGCTTAGAATGTTGTTCTGAAAATTAGTGTAGAATAATGAAAGTGAATGCCTCTATTTATAGTTGAAAATTAGGTCAAAAACCGGATTAGGGTTTGACCTTGGGTCTGGCCCAAAATCGACGCAGAGGCGCCTTGACGCTTTAGGAGTATGGCGTCGTGGCGCTCGGCGATGCACTTACCTTTATGTCGATTTAATTTTTGTACATTCTTAATTAAATCCAAAATCTAATTTTGACTTAACTAATGTTATCATTATTCATTTAAATGTCTCGATTCCAAATCGAACATTTTAATTACTCTCTCAATACATCCTTAGATCGAAACTGACAATCGACATAGTGTGACCCTACATGCCTTCTCATATTGACATTAATCAAATTAAGGTCTACGTAGAACTCCTAGACGGTGCTGGAAGACGAACTCAATATGTGAAGTACGTTTACGCGAATCCAGTAAACTTAACCTTTATGTGGTAAGATAAAATCATTTCATTCACGACACACCCGATCAAGATTAGGATTTGTCAAGTTCTATCCAAATGGCTTAATAATTGTATCTCATCTATATTAGTCGACGACTAGACCATATTTCAAATATGTCTATTGCGTTGGCCAACGACTTAGTCAACCTAATATCACTGAGAATCCGAGTGTTCTCTCGAACATACATTTGAGGAATGAATCCTAATCTTGGCTCAACTACCACCTTCAATCCACATCGTAATGTACCCAATACAAGCCGTATCTCAACCTACAAGGCATTTGAGCTTAGGACGGGATCAAAGTACATTACTTTGCAGATAAGGCGTGTATTGACCTCAAGTCTAAGGACTTCTATATCCCACATGTTGATCATACGTTAGACAAATATAACAAATAATATATCAGCAGGATATACCAATACTTCCAAAGTATTCATGTGTCCATCACGAGTAACCATTACTCGTAGCAGGTGAGACATACTACATCCTCTAAGGATGTGATGCAGACCACATGTCGACCTATCACATATCATCGATAGCCCATTCTCGGTGATCATTAGTCGAGGCTATTTTAAGAGTTACGCTCTATCATAAAATATCTCACTCTATTAATGACAACGTAAGCTCAATGGATGCAAATTAATGAATAATTACAAACAATCAAATAATAATTCAATAATTGCAAATGCCAAATTATTAATCTCCATTAATAATAGTATGAATGTGCATAAAGTACATTTGTCCTAATACAGATTGACTCTAGGACATAAATATACTTTCATGTTCTACTAGCACCGTGGCCCAATTCCCCGAAGGATAAGTGGTCGGGCAAAGACAACCTAAGGTCACTACCAGGCCCACTCTAGGCCACTACCCCATCGAGCCCGCCGCCATCGCCGCATCAGCCGTCAGCCGCCCACCGCCCTTGTCGCCACCTCGACCACTTCAGTGGCCGCCACCCTTGCTACCACCTCGGCCACCACCCTTGCCACCACCGCGGCCACCACCGCAATTTTTAACTCCATTGTTGTCATTTCGTCCCTTTTTGACCACGGTTTGAGGCAAATTTTCAAATTGTGATGAGTTATCATCGGACGGAGCGACAACCATGGCGGAATTCATCAATGTGATTGTCTTTTTGGCAAAACCTGTTTCTTCTAGGATGAACATAGAACGTGCTTGATAAAACGGCGGAAGAGGGTTGCTTTAGCGAATAAGTGTACCTACTCCACTGTATGCATCGGTGAGGCCGACAACCATTTGTAACACGAGTCGATTTTTAGTTACCGGCACCCCGTCGTTCTTGAGTTGGTTCGACAGAACCTTGAGCCATTGACAATATGCGGACAGTGGTGGAGAATTCTTGCTCAAGTGTGACAGCCTGAGAATTCTTATTATCTTGGAATATGTCACGTAAGCGTTCCCAAGCCTCCATCGCCGTGAAGTCGGGCTCAAGAATCGTATGCAACAAATCACTTGAAATTGTGGCATAAATCCATTGAAGAACCGTCGCATCAAATGTCAACCATAGTTCCATTCATCATCGATTTTCGGCACATTCTCCTTGCCTTTTTCCGGTGGGATGATGTGATGGATAACCCGGTGTGAGCGATAATGAATTTTGAAAAGTTTCACCCAAGTCGCATAATGGACGTTTTCCATCTCAAGAGTGATGGAGTTATGAGATTTAATGTTTGACATTGCGAGGGATGGATGAAAATTTAATTTTGAATCAGACATGGATGACAATAGTGTGAGGGGGTCGGCAACACAACGAGAAGGGAGGAGGTTGTGGCGGCCGACGGTTGAAAGAAGAAGGGAAAAGGTATTAGGGTTTAGGATCTTTCTCTAGAATCTGATACTATGTAAAAAATATTTTCCTTGATTATTTCATTCCAAAGTCGTAGTAAATATACTAAAGTACAAGCATAATCCTATGCTACAATTACGGTAAATAATGACTAAAATATACATCTACCATATACATAATATACATAATTATGACTAATTACATTTTTCCTGTTCTATCATTACGTAAATTTTATATAGGTAATTATATACTTTAAATTTTATATAGGTAATATTAATGCTCCCTTTGTCCTAATTTATGTGGCATTTTTCACTTTTCGAGAATCAAACTGCTGCATGAACTTTGATCAACATTATAAAATATATTTTCAACAAATTGATATGAGAAAAGTTGCAACTTATAGTAATTTTCATGTAGTTTTCAAATATATAAATTTTAATGTTAAAATATTGAGTTAATCTAATCCAATTTAGTTTCAAAGTTTAGTCAAAGTGACTCTAAAAAATCAGAAAGTGCCACATAAATTGAAACGGAGGGAGCAATATTCTTTTATTATGTATAAAATTCAATGCAAAAATTTAAATGATGCATTGTCGGCATGATGGTCGTGCGATTCGTCGAGTTATCATGAACTATCACAACAACGGATCCATATCAACCTTTTATCTAATAAATACATTTCTTTCAGAAGTCAGAATTTATTGCACGTATTAACTTTAGAATTACTATGGTTATCCGAATAAGATACCATCAAACAAACTATAACTGATTTAATGAGTCATTTGCAGTTTTACAATCTGAATTTATTTATTAATCTATATATTATTTTTATGCAAGATAAATAACTAATATATGAATAACTAAATCTTGGGTGACTAATTCTTATAACTAATCTCATATTATTAATACTTAACTCTACCTAGCTACAAAAAGATCCCAACTCATTACTACAAAGCATTTAACCCCCGTACCCCACAACCACCCCACCCCGACGTTGTGGTTCCTCTCTCATCACGTGCTCATCATTGACTTATCATGTGACGAAATCCCTCTATTCTCGGTCTCGCCTCTCTTTCCTTTTGTGTTCTCACTTTCTAAAGTTTACTTTCACTAAATCACCTCATATCTATTTGTTCACTATTTTTGGTTCTACTAACTTAGCTCAAAAGATACAATCTTTATTTGATTTTTGAGCACCCATTTTGGTTCTTGTGAGTTTGAGTTAGACTTTTAAGTGTCATTCATTTTTAGTCTATGTGAGCTGATGAAAAATGGGCTGTTTACAGTCCAAAACTGTAAATGTTCAGTCCCCAGATAAAGAACCTTCTCAGGATGACTCAAAAACAGATCTTGGTATCATTCTTTTTATTTATTTTTACATAATTTATTGCATATTTAACATTGGTCTTGTACTGTGTGTGTGTTCTTGGTGCATGGGGGGGGGGGTTGGGAGGAGGGTAGTACTTGCTGGTTTTTGAGTTTTTATTGATTGCATGTTTAATCTTTGATCTGGGGTTTACTTAATTTGTCCATTTTTTTTGTTATTTGCCATCTGTCTCTTACTATACCAATTTTTCTGTTTATTTAATTTTTTTTTATGACAAGGAACCTGCCGGCACTACCCTTCGTGTGCACAGGGTAAAACCCGCTCTTGTGTAATAGCCCGCAAACTACACAGGAGAGATAACCCCGCGCTAGGCAAATGTTTATTTAACTTGTAGTGGAAGTTCTGATCCATGAATTTTTGTGGAATATTCATTGTTTGTGAACTTGTCATGCTCTTCTTTTTCCATTTACTGATTTTTAGCCAAGATTTATTTGGTTATTTTCTTTTTTATATTTATATATAGGGTTTCTGATTAGTATTGAAATTAATGTGGATATTACTGGTTTATGGTTGTTGTATCCTTAAACAAGCAGGTAAGACTGGACAGGGAAAATATATATATGTACCTGAGCTAAGATTCTCATGTTTAAGTATATTATGTGCAAAAGTTAGTAATGTAAGTGTCGTGGTTAATAATTTTCTCTGTAATCAATTTCTTGTTTAATTTGCCTATGTGTTGTTGATGAAGCTAATGGGGATCAAGTAGACCAAGATCAAGTGCCTGCATTCAAGGAATTTAGTCTTGCCGAACTCCAAGCAGCAACGAATGGCTTTAGCAGTGAATTAATAGTTTCTGAAAGTGGTGAGAAAGCTCCGAACGTTGTCTACAGAGGGAAGCTTCGTAGCAACAGGCTAGCTGCCATCAAGCGCTTCTCCAGACAGTCGTGGCCTGACGCTCAACAGTTTGTGGTAAATATGATTATAAGTCTGCAGATTATATTGTTTTCATCCTTTTAGCCATTATCATTGGTGTATGAAAAAAGGTTTAGATTAAAACTTGTGCTATAAACTCGATATGACTTCATTGAGACACACTAATTGGTAACTGAACAGCTTCTTGTCCATTATCAATTTCATTCTTTTGTTGCTTTAACGTGATCTTCCTTGACATTCATTAAGCAGGACACTTTTTTTTTTTAATAAATGCAACAGTAATTAAGCAGGACACTATGTGTACCACTTCGGCCCCAAGTTTCCTATGCTCTCATTTGGTTTTCCTGTTCCCAAAACACCCCGTTAATATCGTGATTCTAATACATAATGTTTGTAAAGCCTTATGTATATTCATTCTAGTTACAAATAAGTGGTGGATTTCCAAATATCGGAGTATCTGTGCTGTTCCATCAGTTGTCACCACAAACTTTTGATTTAGTTCTACTCATGTACTGCAGGCAGAGGCAGCTGGAGTTGGCAAGGTTCGGCATAAGAGATTGGTGAATCTAATTGGCTGTTGTGCAGAGGGAGATGAGCGCCTATTGGTTGCAGAATACATGCCTAATGATACTCTCTCAAAGCATCTCTTCCACTGTATGGTTTAGTCTTTTGTCTGGTCTCGAACTTTTAAATGTTGAATTGCAAAGAAACATCTTTTTTTTTATGCCGTTTCAATGTTCCAATACCAGGTCTTTCTCTTTACCTTATTTGGTGGTGGATATTTATATAATTAACCTAATGATACTGCTTTGGATCTCTAACTCCAAAGTCATGCCATAGTCGTGCTTCATGACCTCTGCAAGAGCTTCCTGCTTCTAGGTTATGCTTGCTAATTCTGTTTCCTCAGAAGTCAGGCATGCTGCATCAACTTGATGATTCTTTAAACTAACACGTAAACTGATCTTGTAATATAACATGAACCGTTTATTTTTGAGATCAATCATATGCAGTTGATTAGCGGCCACATGAATGATCTGCTTGAGTAAAGCAAAGAACATTAGATCTTCTTTTAGTAAAGACTGGAGAGTTGTTTTGAATACGTCACGTTTAAGATGAATAAAGAGCCTATAATGCTCCAAACAATGCTGTAAATATGGGAAGAAAAATTAACAAATATCAACATCCTTTGAATATTGACAAGCCACGGGAAGAACTGAATCTAAGTTCCAATAATATCGGCATAGCAGAGGACTAGTGTACTTCTGTTTGGCTATTCAAACTCAATCAAATGGTAATTCCTTGGCTTACGACAATAGGAAACAGTGAATATGATTTAGAGTAATTCAAAGACTCAAGGGGAGCAGTAAAGGTACTACTTTTGCGAGAGCGACTGGTACACTTTTTCAGTTTTCAGTGTGCTTTTTGCATTAATAAGATACTTGTCAATAGGTAAAGTAATTAATTAATTACATGGGTTGTTTGGTAACACACTAAGAGTTGGCTTGTAATACAGCTTATTCCAGGGTTAGCACACATTAACTGTTCAATTTGCTAAAGAAAATATTGACTTTATAGATGCATACTGTTAACTCCTTCCATACCTTCCAATCTCCAGAGCTCTTTCACTTACCTTGTATTGGTGTCTTTTGGTCTCTACAACATTTTTAAGCATGTATGCAACATCTTGCAAGATGATGCTAAAATTAATTTCAGTTTTGCGAGCAGTTCTATATTAGTCACTAAATTTTCAGGTCTCTTATTAGCATGCATGTCTTTTGGTGGTGCAGGGGAGAAACAACCGTTGCCCTGGGAGATGCGAGTAAGAGTTGCATACTATATTGCACAAGCTCTGGATCATTGCAGTGCTGAAAACAGAAAGATATATCATGATTTGAATGCTTACAGAGTTCTTTTTGATGAGGTATTCAAACATAAAAATCAGGAGTCTTTTAATTCATTTTCTGGCTCTTTTATTTTGAAGAAACGGGATACCATTAATTCTTATGCAAGGAAGGTAATCAGGAGCCTTCTAAATATCAAGCGAATGCTTGCGAAAGCTGTATTTTAGTTTTTCTGGGCCTCCGCACATATAACAGTGGATTTTTTTCTGTCTTTTGTTGAATCGCTCGATAGAGAATTTGATAAGCCAGTATCTGTGGTAAGTTCCAATGCTTGATAGAGTAAAGTAAAGAAAGGACCTTTTCCTCTTTTACTTCACATAGCTTTTCGTCTCCTTGATAGCTGCTGGAGGACTTTGTACCATCCATTCCGGTGTGGTTGGATTCTGTTCAACAGCCCAAGGACTTGGAGCACATCTTTTGTTCTTTCCACTGCTCGTACTGCCCCAGTAAGAAGTTCGTGAGGTGCCGCTGCAGCTTGGATTATCGTAGAATAAGAGGAGCCGTCTTAGGAAATGACTTAACGACAAAGACAGATGCTGCCGCTGCGAGGGTCAATTAAATGAGTACTAACTCTCTTCTATTACTTTGTTGTACCGGGTTAACTTCTAACTATTCTGTTATGAGAAACAATTCATTTCGACTCTCCCCAGGCTGATTGTTGTTAGTCCAAGGACTTTTGTTCTTCTTGGCATCTGTTATTTTGGCACAAATCTTTTTGGTTCAACAAAAGAAAGAGTTCGAGAAGGTTCAATTGGCCGAAATGAATTTCTAGATTCACAGGACGTTTACTTGGATCATACGTGTATAACGTGTTTTCCAAGTAAACGTTTGATGTTCCTTTTCTGAAGAAGCCTAAAGGTTTTCCTGTTTAGGACTGGACAACTTTTAGGTTATTAAGCCTCTTGGGACCACAATAAATAAGGGGAAGTCAACTGTTGCCTCTAAAAGGGACCGGATACCGCCTAAACCAGTGCAAGGTGGTATTCCCAAGGAAGCTTAGAACTGATTGACCTGTAATAAACTGTATTACTAGTACCTGGAAAAGGGATCCAAGTAGATTAGGTTAAGGCAAGTATGAGTTCAACCCTTTTCTCATCGGGTCAGGATCGATAGCCGTTCGACCCGAGGAAAGTGCGGTTAGATTCAGAATTCCCAATGTCTTGGTATTTACCTTCGCTTCGAGGGACAAGCACCGCATCTAGGTAAGCGGCATCTAATTGAATTGATTCCCCGAATCTTCCATCTACGAAAATGGAAGGGATGTATGTTAAGGCCGGCTTCATGAAAGCAAGAAAGGAAGCAAGTTTAGCGAACTTAGGGATGGAAAGAGATGGATTTTGCTGTCAGATCAATTCCCATCATTATTTAATTGTATTAGATTAGTTATCCGTCTCCCCTACCCTGTTAGAACAATCTGGTCTGTAACAACACGTTACACAACCTGAAAGGAAGCCATTCCTAATAGGAAGTTTCTAGCCGCCTTTCTTGAGGATCGAGAAAAGAGAGGAAATGGACTATCTGGTTTGGCCACTACATTTTATCGGCCAGTCGGTGCTGGGTCGGCCTCTAGGGCACTATTCGCCTTGGGAGTGGCTCGACCATCAAGCTACTTTGTGGGGTAGGGGACCAGACTGGTGACTGCTGCGGTTGTTGTCTGCAGGGTATGTGACACCCCACAAGTTGACTAGTGTTTAGCCAGGAGATTTTCCTTTGGATCATTACAACGCTCGTTGAACGGTTCAAGTAGAAGTGAATAGGTAAGAAGTAGAAGTCCAACACCTTATACCTTTAAAATAGGAGATCGGTTCACTTCATCTATTTTCTTTCTGAATGTTGTCCGGGGATTTCTACAACAAAGGAAAGCCTCCTACCCTAATACTATGCCATTTGATTGAAACAAGTTCCGTGCTGCTCACTGAACTGATATACTGGCATTCTCTTCGAACTCCATATCCTAACTCAAGGCAAACTATCTCTAGATGGCAAATTGAAAAGTAGAATTGATATGCACATCCCTCTATTCCAATAGAAAACGTTAGCCTGCATCCATGAGATCGGGGTATCACTACCAGTAGGGGCCCGCTTCCATAATAGACTTTGAAAAGGCCGGCGATATGGATGAAATGTATACCCGTCCAAATACGAATTTTCTTTATCAACATGGTAGCGAGAAGAGAGATAGCGGATGGAATTGGATTATCAATGGGGCTAGTCCACAACTTCTGATTGAGAAATTTGAGGTTGCTTTGTCTGGTCAAAAGGATGCAATCTTTCCTTCTCGAATGCACTTCTCACATTTTATAATGACACAAGGAGGAATCAATCTTGACTGATCAAGTACGATAGACAACTGAACACAAAAGCAGTCTGGGTAAAGCTTCACACTTGACATTCCACATTGAAGTAGTGCCACCTTTCTCTGATCTCATTATGAAAATAAAAGTTTCTCAATCAAGCAATTATCCCTATGTAGGAACACAAACAAATGAAGAAGTGTTCTCACGATGTGCACATATGTATAAGACTGTCTACAATTGAGCATTTCTTTCGGAACTTGATTACCGTCTCATAAAAGCTTTCCGTTTTTCTAAATAAGGGTAGGACATGCGAGAGGCTTCAATCGTATTTTCTTGACTAGTAGACGGAATCCTTCTCAAAAGAAAAGAATATTCGAATTTTTGAGCCGGAGATGCTTCCCGGTCTTTCCTCTCCCGAGCGGAGAAAACGTCAAGGTGCGAAGCGACAAACAATTCCCGAGATGCTGGTTTCGGGTCAAATAGGAAGAACTAGAAGATTCCACCTCGGGAAAGCACCTACGCCTAATGGCTTAAGCCACTGTTCCCATTTCCTCGTTGACCCATCATGCAAAAGGTACGCCGTTAGAGTGAGTGTGCTTTACATAAAGTAAAGGCTCTAAGCTCCGCTCCTTCGACCGATTGTTCGCATCAGATATCAGGTTCTCTATTGCACTCCCTAAATAGGGTTATTTTCACAGACCTAGTGATCGATTCTTTTTCTTTTATATAGGCAGGGTTGGGCAGCGACTCTACTCCTTGACGTGAAGAATCGAAAGTCGTCGTTTGTTAGACAAGGCCCACGTGTTGTGCATCTCTGGTGTTCTGCTCGTGGGGGGAGGGATGCGGGAAAGTGGGGCCCTCTAAATAGGCTCACTTCCGTTTTAGAAGTCAGATTGGATTTCCAATTGGTGCTCAACAGAAGGGTTCCAAACCTCTGAAAGGCGAGGCAGATTTAACGCTACGCCCTTCTTCGACAGGACCATCCCGACCGAGGGGTAATCATAGATCTACTATGGTCTTTTTTTTGATACTTTTATCTTATTTCCGGTTAAAAGCTTAACCCCTTTCTGGAAGCATTATGTTGAGTCACTCCAAGAGTAGAATCAGCAGCGCACCTCACCTTTTAGGAACGTAAGGCAGAAGGCTTGAAAGGAAGAGCACTCCTACTTACTTTTGAGAGAAATCCTAGACACCTTAGACACCTGATCCTCGGTAGGACTCTTATTTGATAGGCATTAGGGGATTTGAGGTTTTGGGGTTTCACTCGCTGCTTCTCCTAAAGACTGGGCTCCCAAGGCATAAGAAAAAGAGAAAGCGGATTATGGAAGATTCAAAGGATTGCTATACTCATAGACAGGGTTCAGGTTAAGTACGCAACAAAGAAAAAGGATAAAAAAATAATAATGATTGATCTTGATTCTTTGGTTATATTAGAGAAATATGGTTGAGTACTTCTGTGAAGTATTCACAAGCCTAGGTTATATATTGTTTTCTCAGTTGCTTTGTTTCGAACCACTCTGTTTCAGGCAAATATCCTATCTCCTTATCTCTATGGTTGTGCAAAATGTCATGATACCGTCA
The DNA here is from genome assembly GCA_029783415.1 of Anisodus acutangulus. Taxonomy (NCBI): domain Eukaryota; kingdom Viridiplantae; phylum Streptophyta; class Magnoliopsida; order Solanales; family Solanaceae; genus Anisodus; species Anisodus acutangulus. The sequence goes on from CM056492.1 coordinate 13,286,770, forward strand.
GTTTTGGGTGGTCTGTTCTTGAATCTGCTTAGTTTAATTGATATTTCAGGAAGGTGACCCTCGATTATCTAGTTTCGGTCTAATGAAAAACAGCAGAGATGGAAAGAGCTATAGCACTAATCTTGCTTATACGCCTCCTGAGTTTTTGCGCACAGGTACATACATCATATCACACCACACCACATTATAGATGGATGAACTCGTAGTCATTTAAAAATGTTTTGAGATTCTTGATTACGGAGAGAACCAATTACATGGAAGTATAAGCATTCTCTGCTACATATCAAAAGAATCTACTACTTTACTTTATCAAAAAGAAGTTACTTATCAAAAGAAGAATATGCATTCTCTGTTGTCATTCTCTGCTACATATCAAAAGAATCTACTACTTTACTTTATCAAAAAGAAGTTACTTATCAAAAGAAGAATATGCATTCTCTGTTGTCCTGCAGTTGTGCTTTCATGAGATAATTCATGGATTAGAAACACTAAAAATGAGAATATTAACCCTCATCATAGTAAACAAACTTTTACTTTGTTTAAAAAGTAAACACATATTTTAAAGTATGCATTGTATACTACTTGTAATATGTCAAACTAAACATTCAACATGAAATATTCCATGCATTACTAATCTCTGTATTACAATTCTTGCACTACTAATCTCTATGTTACAATCCCTGCATCCTTAAGTGTATTTTGTTCTCAAGGTGTTACTCTACTGGAGAGCAGGAGAGAGGCTATACTCGAACTTGATTTTCATAGAAAGGAGCAAAATGTGAGTAACACTAGACGATTGCAAATAGGTAAATAAGAGTAACGCAAGTTGAATAAGGAGAAGGAAATATATGAGTCTAAACTAAACTCCCCTAAATGAACTCCAAAGAACGAGGTCCATTAAACAGGACATATACCACCCCCAGGTCTTTTGTTTCATGGTAAGAGTGCTACTTGTGATGTGTGGGTTAGGCGCACCTTACGAGTTCAATCCCTACCGCAAACATAAGCTTCATATTTAAGTTGAGAAGATTAGAAGGGCAGGGCCATTATTCACCAAGTATCGAATTGTGCGCCACTTGCCTTCGGGAATTTCTTGATATAAAAAAAAAGTAGGATGTATATCTAGTGGGAGATCTACCTAGTTCTCACCTTGGCATTCATCTCTTCGTGTATGTAGGAAATAGAGGTTCTAATGTGAAGATTTACCGAAAATAGTATGACAACACTACCCACTTGTGGGCGTTTTGGTCTCTTGGCCAAAGAATTAAATGGAAAATTTGTCCACCAGGTTTTACCAATTTGCAAATACAGAAGTATTTGAATTGTAGAAACATAGTTTACTAGAGAGATGATGCCATGCATTGAATCCCTGCGTTTTCTGCTTAGGTGAATTTTTTTGAGCCAGCATGATATTCAAGCTCATATATTAATTAGTTTTATTATCGTGCATAATGCCACAATTAGCTGCAGTTTTTTGGGTTTAACTTCATAAAAAAGTCTAAACTATTTCATTTACCATATTTGAAGTGAAATCCTTTTAAGTTTCACAACATCGGGATAGTGTTCAGTTCCTCACCTCGTTTCTCCTTTCCTTTTCTCTTTTAGGTTCCCCCTTTAATTTCTATTTGTGTTCAGTTCCTTAACTTGTTTTCTCCTTCCTTTTTCTTTTTGTTTCCCCTTAATTTCAATTTATAGGTAGGGTAATCGCAGAAAGTGTGATGTACAGCTATGGGACTGTTCTGTTGGACCTGTTGAGTGGAAAGCATATCCCTCCAAGCCATGTAATGTACTCTGACATGGAAGTCTTTCAAAATTTCTGCACCATTTGGCTCAACTTTTTTTCCTGTTTATACTTGCTTACTTATTTAATCTAAAATCTCTCAATGATGTGGGGAACTAGATTTAAAGCTGTTTCATACTATAACTATGGGGCTACTTGATAGACAGACACAGTGAAGGCTGTCATCTACAACTGCTGAATCTCAAGTTATAATTGATTGTAAAATCCAATTATTCTCCTCAATCTTGATACGTAATTGTAGTGGTAATGAGTGATGCATGAATAAGTAAGCTTTCTTTGTTGTCCTCTGAAAGTTTTATTAAAGTCTTGACATTAATAAATTCTCTAATACATGAGGCAAAGCCTTTACTAGGTCAGTAAGGTAGATATGTTAGATTATGCTTGATTAGGGACTGTGTTTGTTGCCTAATGATTGACCATTTCATATGCTTGCTTTACCCTTGTGTTTTTGTCCGAAACTGTATCAAGTAGTTTCTTCCTCTTGCATGCATCATCTCACTGTCTTGGACTTTGCTTTCTTTCCAGGCCCTAGACTTAATTAGAGGTAAAAATGTGTTGTTATTAATGGATTCATCCTTGGAAGGACAATATTCCAATGAAGATGCAACAGCATTGGTTGAACTTGCTTCAAAGTGTCTCCAGTACGAGGCTAGGGATCGACCTGAAATCAAGTTCATTCTTAATGCAGTGGAGCCCCTTCAGAAGCAGGAGGTATTCATAGAACATTCCCTATATTTCTGATGGATCCCTAAGTTCTAGTATCTAAAAAAATGTTCCTGCACGTTGTTTATCTTAGGTCGCGTCACATGTTCTGATGGGTCTAACAAAAACTCCAGTGGTGCTTCCAACCATGCTCTCTCCTCTCGGAAAGGCTTGTGCGAGGATGGACCTCACTGCTGTCCATGATATCTTGCTTAAAACAGGTTATAAAGATGAGGAGGGTGCTGAAAATGAGGTGAGCCCACTTGTTATTACTTTTTATACTGATTAAAGGGTACTTGGAAATCATCCAACTCGATGCAGAAAGATCATGACAAACAAGAAAAAAAACTAATCATCCTCCACGGCATTCAATATGTTTCTTTTTCTCATAACTTTCTTTTAGTTTCTCATGTTGGTCTTTCTTCTTTCTTTTGTTCTCAAGTTTAAGCATTTATCATTCATAAAAAAGGTTCAGCGATCTTTCTTTTATTTTCTCATGTTGGTCTCTCTTCTTTCTTTTGTTCTCAAGTTTAAGCATTTATCATTCACAAAAAAGGTTCAGCGATTTATCTGAAAGAGAAATCTTAATCTAGTACTTTCTGGTGGAGATTTGACATACTTGTTTCTACCTAATATTTGTAAAGCTCTCATTCCAAGAATGGACACAACAAGTTCAAGATATGTTAAATACCAAAAAATTTGGGGATATTGCTTTCCGAGACAAGGACTTCAAGAATGCAGTTGACTATTACTCTAAGGTAATCTACTCCTTTGTTTGCTCATATTTACTTAATTCGTTTGGTGTTATACTTGGATAAACTTGCTTTATTGTTGACCATTTTGGGAAAATGTTATTTTTATTCACCTGCTCATATGTTCATCTGTTTCATATACGCAAATTGTAACAAGGGATGTTTGCACACTAGACACTTCTAATTGCTGTGTTCGGTGGGAAAACTTCTTCCAGTGACTTGACTGTTCTGATTGTTAGATCCAGTTGGACTGGTGATGATGCAAAACAATGCATAAAAATCTATATCTAATAGACACAAAAGTATAGTAAATGTTTTTCACTGGAACGTATTGCAAATAAATGCATTTAGGGTATAGCATAAGTGGTCATTTGCGATTTGGTATCTCATAAGCTTCAAGAAAAAGGAAACTCTTACTCCTTTTTTGCTGGTATTCCTCACTGAAATCGTAATTTGCTGTCTTGAGACATGGGAAAAACTTTGGAAAAGATTGGACCATGTTTACTTTCATTTGTCAGGGTTAGCTGGTTGCTTATGTTTGATCAAATTCTGTTATTTATCATATTTAGCTCATAGTTATGTGTATGCCTAACTTTGTCCAGTTTATGTTTCCCCAACAGTTAGTATCAATGATGTCTGTTCCTTCCGGCACTGTGTTCGTGAGGCGAGCCCTCTCCTACATGATGAACGGTCAACCCGAACTCGCACTTAGGGACGCTATGCAAGCCCAGGTTTGCTTGCCCGAGTGGCCTACTGCATTCTATATGCAGGCTCTTGCACTATCCAAACTTGGCATGGAAACTGATGCACAAGACATGCTCAATGATGGAGCCTCCTTTGAAGCAAAAAAGTTAAACAGTTGGCGTAACTGATTCTTCCACGTTTGGTGAATCGAGAACCTCTCATCATTTACCCAAACTGGAGGTAGCTGTAGTAAGGATGAGCCGGGATACTAAAGGAACCAAAGGTAATGTGGTGTTTGGGGGTTATAGTTATCTCGGCCCCACTCTTTTGTAGCCAATACAGTTCTATACAGAAAATGTATAAATCACTCTTGTGAAAACCCTTGTAGGTTATTTCGCGATGAATGCCAATTCTTAGTTTTGGAACTCATCAAGAGTTCTTTCATTGTCATGTTTTGGGTAAACATTACTGCCAAAGTCTGGGTTGGTATTTGCAGTTATTTTACCAGTTCATCATATTATGCAGGCGATAGTGATCTCAAAATCCTTTTATCTAATTTACATTTATGAATCTTTTGGAGCTTGTTCATGTAAAACATGATCATATTTGATCATAGAGTAATTTCCGGGGGACAGAGGTTATCATATTACAAAGTTACAGTGGCAATTGTACACACAAATGAACAATTTAAAGTAGGAGTAAAAATCGTCAACATACCCAGTGTGTAGTCTTACAAGTGGGGTCTTGGGAGGGTATACCTTTACCTTGGGAGTTAGAGAGACTGTTTTTGATAAACTCGGCTAGAAAAAATATAGTAGATCCACAAGGAAAAGGAACAGTATGGGAAATTATATAAGCATATCAATTTTATTTACCTTGTACAACGATGGCATGATAAAATTGGAAGAAAGCGTCCATAATTCCATCTCCTTCAAGGGTTGAATGGAATCTTAACTAGAATATGCTTTGATGCTGTAAAAATAATGGTGTTCCCAATAAATAAGGTTTACCTTTCATCATTTTGGCAAAATATTATTAATCCAAAACTTAACTGCAGTCACTTTTCTTTTACTGAGATGAAATGTTTGTGCATCTCGTCTTCTATATAAACAAATGCAGTTAGAAGTAATGGTGCATTCTACGAATTCCTCTGATATCGAAAGTTTCTGATTTAGAGATGGCAAATCTTCTAATGATGGTCTTCTATATCCTAACTTTTCTTGCTCTTACATCAGGTAATTCCTTTATTTTGATTATTTGTTGTGATAATGGCGATGTGAAGTGAGTTTTTATGTACCTCGATCATTTTACTAGGTATCTTCACACTAGCACACCATGGCGGAGCTAAAAGTAAAAAAGAGGAGTCAATTAAATCGCATTCTTCCGAAAATTATGTTGTGCAAGTAGGGTAAAAGTATTATATATATATATATATATATAAATTTTGAATCTCCTACTTTTAAATATAGCATCTTTGTAATTTTTGAATCCCCTTATTAAAATTCCTGACTAAGCTACTTCTAGCACAAGCCATTAAGGCTTAACCGATCACTAGTACTTTTTTTAATCTTTGTTAGAACTGAACAACATATTATTTTTACCCACTTCATTGATTGTGAACCATAATGCGAGTGTTAAATAGAGCATGATATATTTTTTTCCATTGGATGCAGCTTTGCCCAAGTGCCGACAGCGTTGCATTAATGTGTTCTCCAAACATGCAGAAATTTGAAAGATACAGCTAATTGCCAGTTTTTGTGTTCATATTTCTATCCAGGTCGCCTATGTGATGCTGGTTCCTATTGTGAAAATACATATGGCCCTCAAATTAACTGCAAATGCAACTATGAATGTTAACACCAAAATATCACATCAACACCTAATAGTGATACATACTTGTCGTATCCCTAATGTTGTATCGTAGTTTTCTGAATTATGAATTTATGAGTTACTGAAAATCAGGCAGGCCTCTTCCATCAAAGTATGTGTTCACGAATGTCATCCACAAGCGTCACTATAATATAGTAATGATAAATCATATTATGTGTAAAAATGAAGCGTAACTATAATATAGTAATGATAAATCATATTGTATAAAAATGAAGATCTCTTATAAAAAAAGATATAAAATTAAAAATATTTTGTGAGTAGATTATAAAACATTTTTTTTAGGTAGTTTTCAGAATTATGAATTTATGAGTTGTTGAAAATCAGGCCTCGCCCATCAAAGTATGTGTTCCAGTGTCATCCACAAGCGTCACTATAATATAGTAATACTAAATCATATTATTGCTACTTGTCCCATATGTAATCGAGTAGTTCAAATCATTCATATTATTGCTACTTGTCCCATATGTAATGGAGTAGTTCAAATCATTACCACCGGGTACCGAGCCGGCTGTTGCGGCTGGCCACCCTAGTTGGGCCTTCCACCGCGGCCTTTGCCTCTTTCGCTGCGTCTGCCACCGCGGCCTCGTCCTCCACCGCCTCCGCGGCTGATCCGCTGCGGCTGGTTGTCGGTGGAACCGGCGAGTGCGGTGGTGGAACCGGTGAGTGCGGTGGTGGAACCGGCGAGTGCGGTGGTGGTCTCCGGTGCATCAACCACCAACACTTTTTGACTGTGTTCATCGTGTTTAGCACGTCTGGTTTCTTCCAAGAGAAATTGTGACCGGGCCTTGTTGAAGCTGGGCAGGGGGTCGGCCTGTTGTATCATCGTTGCGAGTGCGTCATATTTACCTTTCGGCAAACCATTAATTAGTTGCAACACCATCTTAGTGTCCGAAATCGGAGTGCCCACGTTGGAAAATTGATCGGAAACTAATTGTAATTGTTTGCAATAGTCGGACATGTAAGTTTGGAATAATCTCCCTTAGGGATTTCTTTCATTAATCACAATATATATATATATATATATATATATATATATATATATATATATATATATATATATAGTTGTACAAATGTTGATTCCTAATACAATAACAATCATAAGTTACCTTAAATATACAACTATCATAATTACAAAATATACTGTGAATATTCGGAGAATATTCGCTAATACTCCCCCTCAGTCGGAGCGGGAGGAGGCCCGACGCTAAGGCTGGATCTGAAGTCGATGAATAACTGTCTCGGTAGCCCTTTTGTGAAAATATCTGCATACTGATAGGAGGAAGGCACATGTAACACTTTGACCTGACCAAGAGCTACCTTCTAACGCACAAAGTGGATATCCATCTCAATATGTTTGGTCCGCTGATGTTGGACCGGATTGTGAGATAGATATATGGCAGATATGTTATCACAGTAGACTATAGACGCCTTGCGCAGTGGACACTGGAGCTCCAAAAGAAGATTTCGGAGCCAACAGATCTCAACAACTACATTAGCAACTCCGCGATACTCTGTTTCAGCACTCGAACGGGATAATGTGGCTTGCCTCTTGGCGGACCAGGAAATAAGATTATACCCTAGAAATACAGAATATCCTGAAGTGGATCGACGCGTGTCCGGGCACCCTTCCCAATCTGCATCCATATAAGATAACAACATGTTCGGCGCAGAGGGGTAGAGATGCAATCCATAGTCAAGGGTGCCCTTAACGTATATGATAATACGCTTAAGAGCAGCAAAGTGGGGCTCTCTCGGAGCATGCATAAACAGACACACTTGCTGAACATCATATGCAATATCAGGCCTAGTGAATGTAAGATACTGAAGGGCACCTACAAGACTCCGATACAAAGTAGGATCAGAAATTGGATCACAATCAACAGCACTAAGCTTGAATTTGGAATCGACTGGAGTTGGCCTAATCTTGTAATTTTCCATCTTAACCCTGTACACTATCTCTTCTGCATATTTACACCGACTCAGGAACATAGTTTCTGCAGATCTGATTACTGATATACCCAAGAAATAGCTAAGCTTGCCCAAATTAGTCATAGCAAATTCACTTTTGAGTAGAGCAATGATTTCATTCTTCAATCCGTCAGATGAGGCAGTGAGAACAATGTCATCCACATACAATAGCAAATAAGCAGTGCTGCTACCACGATGAAAAATGAAAAGAGAGTTATCACACCTGCTACATATAAACCCAATCTGTAAAATATACCTGGCAAACCTGTCATACCAAGCTCGGGGTGCCTGTTTCAAGCCATAGAGTGATTTCCTGAGGCGCCATACACACTGAGGGGCTACAAGATGGACAAAACTAGGCGGCTGATGCATGTACACAATTTCTTTCAAATCCCCATGAAGAAATGCATTTTTGACATCAAGCTGATGAATCAACCAATGCTTGCCCATATCAATACTAAGAACAGTACGAATAGTAGCCGGTTTAACAACCAGACTGAATGTCTCACCACAATCAATCCCCTCATGCTGATTAGTGACATTGGCAACAAGTCTCGCCTTATACCGCTCCAAGTCACCACTGTCTCTGAACTTGTGACAAAATAGCCACATGCATCAGATTACATTCACCCCATCCGGTCTAGGTATCAAATTCCAAGTATGTTTCTTTGTTAAAGCATTAAATTCCTCGCACATGGCCGCATTCCAATTTGGGTCCAGTTTGGCTAGTTTTGGGTTTTTGGGAATAAGTGATATGGTTTGTGTGGAGAGGTTAAATGGACCTTGGGTTTGAAAATCCCGTGTTGTGCATGAGTTTTCATACGGTGGGTAGGCAACAGTGGTTGGTCTGGTTTTGTGGCTGCTGGCTTGCGGGTTCTGGAGGGGTGTTGGATAGTCTCGGGTCGGCGGTTGGTGGAGTTATCGGAGATTGGGTATGAGCAGGGTTAGGGCGACTGATTGGGTCTGGGTATTCTTGGTGGTGTGACGATGATGGTGAGCTTCGTAATTCAGGCCGAGAGATAGGGTGTCGGGGATCGATCGGAGATTCGACTAAGTGACGGTGACGGTGATGGGTGGGTGAAACAGGTGGGTCGATCAGTTGCGGGTTTGACTGAGAGCTAAGTGGTGACGGGTCGGAGATGATGCCGGACACTGTGGGTGACAGAGCTACTGGTGTAGGTTCCGTCGGAACAATAAACTGACGGTGGAACAATGAGTGGATAATAGGGGACATATTAGACTCATCGAGAAGCGTGTAATATGTGGTTTGAAATTTTTAGAGATTCGAAAACGGAAAGTTCATCTCATCAAATGTGATGTGACATGAGACAGTGATTTTACGAGTGGCTATGTCATAGCACATGTAATCCTGATGATTAGGTGAGAAGCCAGCGAAGACACATGGCGTTGTGTGTGGGGCTAGTTTGTGAGGTGTAGTGGAGGCCAGGTTGGGGTAGCACAGGCAATCAAAAATTCAGAGTTGGTCATAGGACGGGATCCTACGGTATACGATTTCGATTGGGGTCTTGTTTTGGAGAGTGCTGGTTGGTAAAATATTAAGGAGGTACTCTACCATTTTAACAGCATAGACCCAGAATGATGGTGGAAGACATGCATGAAACAGAAGGGTATGAACCATGTTATTGATGGTACGTATAATTTGTTCAGCCTTTTCGTTTTGAGAGGAAGCGTAGGGACATGAAAAACGGAAAACCATGCCTTGTTTAGAGCAGAAATTGTGAAATGCTGAATTATTAAATTCAAGTCCATTATCACATTAGAAAGATTTTATAGATTTTTCAAAATGTGTTTTAATGAATTTTTGAAATTCAAGGAACTTGGCAAAAACTTCAGATTTGAACTTCAGTGGGTAAATCCAGATAAAATGTGAAAAATTATTTAATAACACTAGATAAAATTTGTGACCCAAGGAACTAACAACGGGAGATGTCCACAGCATTAACAATATCAAATGGAGAAAAAGTAACAATGTTGGATGACATAAATGGAAGACGAGTATGCTTGCCAAGCGGGCAAGAAAAACAGTGTTGGGTAAGTTTCTCATTATTACATTGAATACGCTTATTAATCCTAAGAAAATTAAAAACAGGGTCTCCTGAGTGTCCGAGTCTGTTATGCCAAGTTGACGGAGAGATAGCAGCAAGGGAGATAGGTGAATGTGGTCTGACAACAAAAGATTGAGTGAAAGGGTAGAGGTCTCCCACACTATTGTAGCGCGTAAGAATTTTTCCCGTATTGAGATCCTTCACAGAAAAACCAAAAAGGGTCAAATTCGACAGACACAGAATTATGGCGAGTGATTTTCTAACAGAGATTAAATTTTTGATGATGTTAGGGGTGTAAAGGACATGGTTTAGGGAGAAAGGTGGGTGGGATGTTTGGTATGCGTGTTACCGTAACCTTCAATTGGAATGCGGTGATCATTGCCAACAGTAATAAATTGAGGATACTTTAACCGAAGCATTTGAGATAAATTACCTGACGACCGGGTGAGATGGGATGTGGCTCCGGTGTCCATGTACCAATTATCATCGGGCTGTTGAAGGTTAAGGCGTTGAAGGCATGGCCCAAATAAGTGGGGGCCAGACTTGGGGCTTGCAGATGCTGATGGGTCGAGACCAGGTGGGCCTGCTAGGTAGACTAGTGGGCCTGCCTATTGGCTGGGGTGGAGCCCAAAATACTTGGCAACCAAGCCTGCTGGAACTGGGCCCCTTATGTTGGGTAGGGGCTAGGAATGGCAATGGATCAGATCTGGATCTCTGGACCGGATCCCACTAGATCCAGATCCAGATCCATTTTTCATACATGGATCCAGATCCATCAGGTCCATAAAAATCAGATCCAAATCCGGATCCATCGGATCCACGGATCGAATCTGGATCTACATGTATTTTTTTTTTGGCTTGAATAATATTTCCACATGTTGAAACTTTTATGACAAAATGAAACGCAATCTGATTGAAAAAATGATTTGAGTTCATGCAATCAACCTACACAAAATGACACCATTCTTCCAAAAAATTGAACAAAGTTTTAGCATCACAAGAAAATAAAGACGGTTGACTTCATTAGTGATGCTGAACATGTTACAACTTTGAGCTAATTTTTGGAAGCTTTAGTGATGCTCCACTTGTAGTTCTACTAATTGACTTCATTAAACAACATAAAACAAAGTCATATATCAAAATTCCCAGTTTTTTTTGTTGATCAAACAAATGAGAGAAAGATACTTAAAGCTTACGGCTAGCAGATTCAAGAAAGGAAAATTTAAAGAAGAGTGATAATTTTTCTTTTTATACAAATGAAAATATGGAAACTGCAGAGAGCATATATGTAAAAGAAATGAAACTTCAAAGAAAAATTACATGGCTGTGTGACTTGTGCCTTATCCTGGTTCAACCCTTTACCCAATACATAAATTATGAAAAAAATTTAAGAAAATACTTATAAAATTACATTCTAGGTTATGAATATATTTAATAAAAAATGGATCCACGAATCGGATCTGGATCGGATACGAATCCCAAATACAAGATCCAGATCTAGATTCGATCCGTCAGAAATGGATCCGGGTCCGATTCGAATCCGTCGGGTCCAAATTTTAAAGATCCATATCCTATAAAATGGATCCGGATCCACCGGATCCGGACCGGGTCCAAGATCCACTGCCATCTCTAGTAGGGGCATGCAGGCAGGCCCAGTTCCTATTATTGGGCCATGATGGTTGTCCAGCCCACTGAAAATAGAGAGCAGGGGTTGGGCCTGACTGTTGGGCCCTTACCGCGGCCCTTTGTTGCTATTACTGCGGCCTCTGCCGCCACATCCTCCGCTGTGGAACTGCTGCTGCTGGTGGTCTGGCTGTGGTGGCTGGGTGGGGTGAGCCGCCGGTGGTGCCATGATTTCAACGACTAATGCCTTTTGATTGTGCTCCTCTTGTTTAGCATGGCGAGTCTCTTCCAACAACAGTTGTGAACGCGCCTTGTTGAAACTTGGTAGTAGGTCGGCCTGTTGAATCATCGTTGCAAGTGTATCATATTCACCTTTCGGTAAACCAACAACTAGTTGAAGTACCGTCTTAGTTTCCGAAATAGATGTCCCTACGTTGGAAAGTTGGTCGGCTATGAGTTTCAGTTGTTTACAATATTCAGACATGTTAAAATTCTCGAGCCACGTATTGTTGAACTGCTCTTCCAAATACACAACCCGAGTACTTTTATTATTCTGAAAAATTTCTTCTAACCGTACCCAAAGTTCACGTGCCGAAGCACCTGTTTTCATAATAGTACACAACAAGTCTTTTGAGATGGTGCCGTATATCTACTATTTGGCGATGACGTCAAGGCGACGCCATATCGAGTTTGCAACATCGGTGGGATGAGGAACAAAATCATCAATATGGTCTAACACATTGTACGCACATGCATGGATATAGAACAGTTCTACTCACATGAAATATTGACAGTCTTCTTGGTCAAGAATTATAGGGATAAAATTCTTGATGTTGGTAACGGCGAATGCCGGATGAAAAGAAGACGATGAACGTGGAGGGGGGTTGTCCAAAACACCAGTGGAAGAACCGAAATTATTAGGGGAAGTGGGATGAGACATGGTAGCCACAAAATTGAAGAAAATAGAGTATGGTTGCCGTCGATCGGAAGAAAGAAAAATAGTGGTGGTCGGCGACTTTTGGTAGAAAAAGAATAGGGATTAGGGTTTGACTCTTGATACCATGTAAGTTTGGAATAATCTCCCTTAGGGATTCCTTTCATTAATCACAATATATATATAGTTGTACATAGGTTGATTCCTAATACAATAAGAATCCTAAGTTACCTTAACTATACAACTATCATAATTACAAAATATACTGTGAATATTCAGAGAATATTCGCTAATAGGACATATTCGCAAAGTTTTCAAGACGCGTGTTATTGAATTGTTCCTCAAGGTACACGACACATGTGTGTTTGTTGTCTTGAAATTTGTTTTCCAACCGGATCCATAGCTCACGCGCCGAGGCTCCTGCTTTCATAATCCTATGAAGCAAGTCCTTAGAGATGGTTCCATAAATCAATTGCTTGACGATAGCGTCAAGTCGGCGCCATGTCGTGTCGTCTCACTCGATAGGACGAGGGAATGTGTCATCAATATGATCATGCATGTTGTAAGCACATGCATGAATGCGAAATAGTTCAACCCACGAGGAATATTGACCATCCTCTTGATAAAGAATTAAAGGGATAAAGTTCTTGATATTAGTGACGGCGAACGCCGGATGGAAGGAGGAAGTGGAGGAGGAGGTGGGGGAGGGGGAGGGGTTGTGAGTGACGACGGGGGAGTAAGAGGAAGCCATGTGAGAGGTGGGAGTAGCCATGGAAGTCATTAGAGGGGCTATTTTTTGGTAAGGAAGGAACTTTTTTTAGGGTTTATAACATCTTAATCTACGATCTGCGAATAAGAAATAGGAGCATCTAACCGAGTAGCAGTCAATAGGTGGAGAAGAATGAGGTGTGGGGTTGACGCCGACCTAGAGAGAGAGGGCGGCGGGGGCGGCGGTAGACGAAAATTTAGAGATATGTGTTTTAGGGTTTGACTCTTGATACCATGTAAAATTGTATTAATCTCCCTTGATCGAGTCTTCCCATTAATACAATATATATAGTGTGTACAATATGAATCCTAATTGAATGAGAATCTCTACTTTATATAATTACAGTCAAATATTAATTACAAAATATACGGAAATATATAAATATATTCGCTATCATATATAGTGACGATGAGTCAAGTTCAGCATGTTTTTAGTCAAACATCGTGCTATAGGAGATGCTGTAATTATAGTATTCATAGTAAGGTCAATATCTCAACGCAATCCCCACAACCTATCAATTCGATCTCTTAACGATCCATAATAATGCATGCATGGATGCAAAACTAGGTATATATCAATTATTTGATCACTGATATAACAACTACCTTAAACTTAGATCAAATAATTGTGGCCAATTTCCAAAACTATGCCCAAATGCCATACACCTTAATTAATTCAAAAAGTAGAACAGCTATTCTTTACTTCCCCACATTTCCCAACTTGTCTTTTGTCTTTTTGCTGGAATCATGCCTCTAATACTAATAAAAATGCTTTTCAAATGATTTCCGGGTCATAGCTAGATGACAAAGGAGGGAAACTTAAAATTCAGTTGGAAGCCTGCATCGTAAGTTCGAACCCTGGTGGGAGCAATTTGCTCTCTTCTGGGTTAGGACCTTGTAGATAATATCAGTTGCTCTGTTAGTGCTGAGGGATCGAAACTACTATCTCCAGGAATAGTCCGGCATAAGACGGGAAGCTGGATATAAAAAAAAATGCTTTTCAAATGAGTTGACATTAACATAAATTGGTACAGAAGTCCCATTTGATTTGGCCCTGGATCTTGGGTACAATAACTTCTTAATAATGGATCAAACGGGTGCCAACCTATGAAGTTTCGGCTTTAGTTATTTTTGTTTAATATACGTCATATTATGTATAGTGTTTTAGTGTAATAATTAGTCTTGCACACTTATCATAATATTTGTATTATCATAATTATATAGTTAGTGTCCAAGTAGAATAAAGTTTTAGAAATATGATTCTCCTATTATGAAAATATGTAAATTGTATATAAACAATATTTAGATGACTTTGTTATCACAAAAAATACACAAGTTATTAACTGAATAATTTTCATAAGTTGAATGACCATACCAGGAATCAATTCAATTCCCTGAATACATTTTGTTGGTATTTGGGAAGGGTGGGACATTGTATAAAATTTATTTTCAAGCTTTTTTGCTCTTTATTTTATTTTGTATTGTTTGACCAAACGTTAAAATAAATTGTCTACTTAGCAACTTACAGAATGCGGAGATCTATTGATCAATATGAATTTCAAGAGTGGACGGTTGATCACCGCTTTATTTTAAAAAACATTTTTGGTGGGGAAAGATACTTTAGAACTATAGCCGTTTATATTTGATCAAATCATTTGAGAAACGTTTTTGTTAATATTAGAGAAGCATAATTCAAGCATCAAAATGTTGGGTATTGATATTGGTGAATGGGAAATGATGGAAAGAAAAGTGGGAGTTGTCCCACATTGGTAGTGGAAAGAAAAGTGGGAGTTCCCTCTTGCTTTATAAAATAAGCATTTGTCCCACATCGGTAGTGGAAAGAAAAGTTCTTCTACTTATAAGTAGAAGTACTCCTTCTTGTCGCTAAAGGGTTAAGAAGAGGGTCTCCCCTCGCGCCGTCGTCGTCGCTCGGCTCAGCTCGGCTCGGCTCCGGCTCGGCTCGGCTCGGCTCGGCTCGGCTCGGCTCGGCTCGGCTTCTGCTTCGGCATCGGCATCGGCATCGGCATCGGCATCGGCATCGGCATCGGCATCGGCATCAGCATCAGACCAAATTTTCTTTAATTTTTAATTATTATTTAATTAAATTATTTAACTTATCCAATCCTATCCGTTAGTGACCCAGATCCGCTTGTCTGACCCGCGACCCATTTTCTTTACCACATTTAAATTTTCCACCAGTTTTTAGTGGCTGTTCAGAAGGGTTGCAAACCTTCAGAAACAGTACTTCCATGGCTATAAATTTGTTTGTTTCCTCAGAATTTTACTTACAAATTTTCTGAACAACAAAACTTCTTCTTCTGCATAAATAAATTCTGTGTGATATACTGCCGTTGAGTGGTTCGCCGCTACCTGAATTTGGAGTACTACTATTCTGGTAAGATAATCGTTCTATCCTGGGAGGAGATATTCCATCAACCTCGAGTACTGTGAGGGGAAGAATTTCCTTAAGGACACACTTTGAACTAAGTGGGCTCGATTATATTCTGAAAAATTATTCTTATTTTTCAACACTGATTCTGTTTACTTTCAGTTATTATTATTTACTGATTTTTTGGAATACAGATTAATAACAATCTTAAGGAAATTATATTTTTAGGTTAATCTGTATTCTGTTTTGGAGACTAAAACCTGTGTGGTTTTCTACTCCGTATGAAAGTTCATATTCTGACTTGAAGACATAAAAATTTCATTGGAATATTAAAGTTCATGCTTCTACAACGATTTGAAGAACATAAAAACTTCATCGTTGCTGTATTCTGGTTTGGAGATTAAAACTTGTGTAGTTTTCTACTCCATATGAATATTAGTATTCTGACTCGAAGATATAAAAACTTCGTTGGAATACTAAAGTTTCATCATTATACTGCGATTTGAAAAAATAAAATCTTCATCGTTTAAGTCTGTGATTGAATTGCTATTCTGGTTTTATTAACTAAAACAGTTTGTCAATTTGTCAGTGACAAACGAATAATGGCAATTGAGACTGAAACTACCTCTGCGAATACTGCACCAACGGTTACTCCTAGAACGTGCATTGTGCCACCACCGAGAAACTGCGAAGTTCACGGTGCCAACTTTAAATGATGGCGACAAAGAATGTTCTTTTGGCTTACCACCCTTGGTATGCAAAAGTTCACCATGAGGACCCTCCGTGCTGCCGCCGACATGCCCGACAACCAACAGTTCATAGTTACCGAGGCTTGGAAACAGATCGATTTTTGTGCAAAGGCTACATTTTGAGTGCCTTAGAAGATGACTTGTACAACGCGTCTACAAAGGCAATAGAGACTTCCAAAGAACTATGGAGTGCACTTGAAAAGAAGTACAAAACTGAAGATGCTTGCTTGAAGAAGTTTGTGGTTGCCAAATTCCTAGACTACAAAATGGTGGATGGAAAAACCGTTGGAACCCAAGTTCAAGAGCTTAAACTTATCTTCCATGACCTTATTGCTGAAGGTATGATAGTAAATGAAGCATTCCAAGTGGCTGCAATGATTGAGAAGTTACCGCCCTCATGAAAAGATTTCAAGAATTATCTTAAGCACAAAAGAAAGGAAATGAAGTTGGAAGATCTTGTGATTCGTCTCAAGATCGAGGAAGATAACAAAAATGTTGAGAAGATGTACCGTAAGACTTCACCAATTGAAGGGGCAAACATCGTTGAAGATGCTGCTCTGAAAAAGAACAAGAAAATGAAGAGGCCTTTTGGAAAGGAGAAGGATTCCAACAAGAAAATAATTCAAGGGCAACTGCTTTAATTGTGGGAAAGTTGGCCACAAAGCCCAGATTGTCGTCTCCCGAAAAAGAACAAGGGAAAAGGACAAGCCAATATGGTGGAAAAGAATGATGATATGGATGATCTATGTGCAATGCTATCGGAGTGCAATTTGGTTGGAAACCCAAAGGAGTGGTGGCTTGATTCTGGTGCCACTCGATATGTTTGCGCTACAAAAGAAGCATTTGCAACCTATGCTCCCGCTGGACCCGAAGAGGTACTGTTTATGGGAAATACTGCAACAGCCAAGGTTAAAGGATATGGGAAGATACTTCTGAAGATGACTTCCGGCAAGGTCCTGACTCTCAACAATGTTATGCACGTTCCAACAATTCGGAAGAATTTAGTTTCAGCCGGACTACTCGTCAAAAACGGGTTTAAGTGCGTGTTGGTTAGTGAGAAAATTGTAATAAGTAAGAATGATTTGTTCATAGGAAAGGGCTACCTCACCGAGGGCCTTTTCAAACTCAATGTAATGGTTGTTGACAGTATTAATGAAAATTCAGCTTCGTCTTACTTATTGGAGTCAAATGATTTATGGCATGTTCGTTTAGGACATGTCAACTACAAAATCTTGCGCAAATTGATTAATTTAGAAGTATTGCCTAAATTCGAGTGTAATAAATCTAAATGTGAAATCTGTGTTGAATCTAAGTTTGTTAAACATCCATATAAGTCTATTGATAGGAATTCAAATCCTTTAGACTTAATTCACACAGATATATGTGATATGAAGTCAATACCATCTCGCGGTGGAAAAAAGTATTTTATAACTTTTATTGACGATTGCACTCGATATTGTTATGTGTATTTGCTTAATAGTAAGGATGAAGCAATTGATGCATTTAAGCAATACAAGAACGAAGTGGAAAATCAATTGAATAAAAAGATAAAAATGATTAGAAGTGATAGGGGTAGAGAGTACGAATCTTCTTTTGCAGAGATATGTTTAGAATATGGAATTATTCATCAAACTACTGCCCCTTACACACCACAATCAAATGGAATTGCGGAAAGGAAAAACCGAACATTAAAGGAAATGATGAATGCCTTACTAATAAGTTCCGGTTTACCGCAAAGCTTGTGGGGGGAAGCTATCCTTACAGCTAACCGAATACTCAACAGGGTGCCCCACAACAAAACACAATCTATTCCATATGAACTATGGAAAAGAAGAAAACCCAACTTGAAATATTTCAAAGTGTGGGGTGTTTAGCAAAGGTCCAAGTTCCTTTGCCCAAAAAGGGTAAAAATCGAACAAAAAACTGTGGATTGTGTTTTTATTGGCTATGCTACAAACAACAAAGCTTGTCGGCTTTTGGTTCACAAATCGGATAATCCCGAAATTCATGTTAATACGGTAATTGAATCAGATAATGCTGAATTCATTGAAAACATTTATCTGTATGAAACCGAATGTGAGTCGTCAAGTGAAAAACCTAAACGACCGCGGGAAGAACCAAAGGAAATTACACCAAGTAAAAATGATACAGGGCGTAGCAAACGTCAAAGGACATCTACTTCCTTTGGACAAGAATTTGTGACATTTTTGCTTGAAAATGAGCCTCAAACATTTAAAGCAGCGATGTCTTCTTCTGATTCAGCATTTTGGAAAGAGGCAGTCAATAGTGAGATTGAATCAATTTTGAACAACCATACATGGGAATTGGTTGATCTTCCTCCTGGAAATAAACCTTTAGGATCAAAATGGATTTTTAAAAGGAAAATGAAAGCTGATGGCACTATTGACAAATATAAGGCAAGACTTGTGGTCAAATGTTATAGACAAAAAGAAGGTCTTGATTACTTTGACACATACTCGCCGGTAATAAGAATAACATCTATTCGGGTGTTAGTGGCACTGACGACCGTATATGGTCTTGAAATCCATCAAATGAATGTTAAGACAGCTTTCTTAAATGGAGAATTGGAGGAAGAAATTTACATGGAACAACCTGAGGGCTTTGTGGTTCCTGGTAAAGAAAGGAAAGTGTGCAAACTTGTTAAGTCACTTTATGGACTTAAACAAGCACCCAAACAATGGCATGCGAAATTTGACCAAACAATGTTGGCAAATAGATTTAAGATTAATGAGTGTGACAAATGTGTCTACATTAAAAATACTCCAAATCATGAAGTCATTATTTGTTTATATGTTGATGACATGTTGATAATAAGTAGAGATATTACCGATGTAAATGCTACGAAGTGTATGCTGGCTAGCAAATTTGATATGAAGGACTTAGGAGTTGTTGATTTGATCTTAGGCATCAGAATTCATAAAACTCCACAAGGTCTAGCATTATTGCAGTCTCATTATATTGAAAGAGTACTTGACAAGTTTAAGTATTTAAATTTCAATGTTGCAAAGACTCCAATTGAGTAAGTTTTGCACTTCAAAAGAATGAAGGTGAAAGTGACTCACAATTGGACTATGCACGAGTTTTGGAAAGTTTGATGTATATTATGAATTGTACACGACCAGATATAGGATGTGCTATAAGCAAGCTGAGTCGATTCACGAGTAATCCCAATCAAACTCATTGGATGGCAATGAAACGAGTCTTGGGGTATTTAAAACACACCCAAACCTATGCTTTGCATTATAATAAATATCCCGCAGTAATTGAGGGATATAATAATGCAAACTGGATCATCTAAAGTTAAATCCACGAGTGGATATATTTTCACCGTTGGTGGAGGAGCAGTGTCTTGGAAATCATCAAAACAAACATGCATCGCCCGTTCTACAATGAAATCTGAATTTATAGCTTTAGACAAGGCCGGTGAAGAAGCTGAATGGCTCCGAAATTTCTTAGAAGATATTCCATTCTGGCCCAAATCTTTGGCTCCTATATGTATACATTGTGACAGTCAAGCAGCAATAGGTAGGGCAGAGAGCGTAATGTACAATGGAAAATCTCGTCACATACGACGAAGACACTATACCGTTAGACAACTCCTATCTAGTGGCGTTATCACGATTGACTATGTAAAGTCAAGAGATAACGTGGCGGATCCGCTTACAAAAGGCTTATCTAGAGAGGGAGTTAGTAGATCATCAATGGGAATGGGGTTAAGGCCGAGGACAAGTCATCATGACGGTAACTCTACCTAGCAGACTGGAGATCCCAAGAGCTAGGTTCAAGAAGATCAAACAAAGTTGTGACTGACGGTTCAACATTGTCAAATAACTCAACCCATTCTCGGATGAAGACAATGTTCAGAAATAAGGATAAAACCTTATGACTTGTTAATGAGTTAATAAAGCATTAAGGTTCTTTAATGATTATCTAAATCTGGCAGTGTATGACCAGATAATGTGGCTATAGGACCACATGTTTAGAAATCACCTATGTGAGTGTTAAGTGTAAGCCGCTTTAAAGGGGAATGATAGTGAAGGCCCATTCTCTACGCACTCATGAAACCAGGAAGTGTTCATGGCTGAAACGAACACAACCGTGAGAACCATAAACAGTTGAGGGTTCATTGTGTGACTCATGTTGTCTAGGTATACAACAAAGTTCGACGGTTCAAAGATATCAAATCTACCGATTGATCGAGTATATCCGATATAAGTTCACTACGGAAAGTTCAAAGGAAAACCTACTTATCCAGATGCAGTCAATTCTCGCTTGTATATCACACTTGTCCGCGCATTCCTTTATCTTATAGCCATTCCCCATTCATGTGGGGGATTGTTGGGTATTGATATTGATGAATGGGAAATGATGGAAAGAAAAGTGGGAGTTGTCCCACATCGGTAGTGGAAATAAAAGTGGGAGTTCCCTCTTGCTTTATAAAATAAGCATTTATCCCACATCGGTAGTTGAAAGAAAAGTTCTTCTACTTATAAGTAGAAGTACTCCTTCTTGTCGCTAAAGGGTTAAAAAGAGGGTCTCCCCTCGCGTCGTTGTCGTCGCTCGGCTCGGCTTCGGCTTCGGATTCGGATTCGGATTTGGATGATTGATTGATAATCTTTATGGACCAAATTTTCTTTAATTTTTAATTATTATTTAATTAAATTAATTAAATTATCCAATCCTATCCGTTAGTGACCCGGATCCGCTTGTCTGACCCGCGACCCATTTTCTTTACCACATTCAAATTTCCCACCAGTTTTTTGTGGCTGTTCAGAAGGGTTGCAAACCTTCAGAAACAATACTTTCATGGCTATAAATTCGTTTGTTTCCTCAGAATTTTACTTACAAATTTTCTGAACAACAAAACTTCTTCTTCTTCTGCACAAATAAATTCTGTGTGATATACTTCCGTTGAGTGGTTCGCCGCTACCTGAATTTGGAGTACTATTATTCTGGTAAGATAATCGTTCTATCCTGGGAGGGGATATTCCATCAACCTCGAGTACTGTGAGGGAATAATTTCCTTAAGGACACACTTTGAACTAAGTGGGCTCAATTATATTCTAAAAAATTATTCTTATTTTTCAACACTGATTCTGTTTATTTTCAGTTATTATTATTTACTGATTTTTTGAAATACAGATTAATAACACAAAATACAAAGAACAAGCTTGAAAAATGTGGAAAAGTATAGGTTAAAATTATGCAAGTCGTCTGTTTAATAAAAGTTGTCGGCCAGATGATAAGCATTCTATTACTCCTAACATATTTAGATGCGCTTCTTAAGTTGTGGTTGCAAATCGCCTTTAATGGATTCACATAGTAAATTTTATATCGTGATCTAATATTTTTTTATAAAATTTCCAATTTGATCAAATAAGATATTTAGACCATAGTCTAAAAAATGTATAAGTTGGAAGAGAAATAACGCGAGGATCATTTATTGAACAAATATATATAAAAAAAAGGAGATAATACGGGAAAATTTAACTCGTCAAACTTATCTTGCTCCAATTAAATTCACACTTGAGTAGTTGAGACAAGTACATCTTAATTAATTATTTATGAAGTTAAACGACAATAGTCCCAATTATTTATCACTCCACTTACCTTTAGTTGTACATTAGAACTGCGAATCAACTCTGTAGAGTTTAAAAACATTAGAAGATTACTTATAAAGTGTCTTGATATGACGTTATTTGAAAAAGGAATTAGAAGCTTTTCCTTAAAAAGAGCTAAATCCCTTTGTTTAGTTTTCTCCCTTTTTTAAATTGAAAGAAAACTCACCTTCACCTAACCTAAGCACATTTTCAAATTCAAAAGACTTGAATGAAAGACAAAAATAAGAAATATGATGATTTTTTTCTTAGATTTTTATATTAAAGGAGAAGATAATTGTCATCTATCTTATGTTTAGTAAGGTTAGGTTGACGTATTACTTCACCTTTGTTTCTCAAAATGTTGCTTAGTAAAATTTAAATATGGCCAAAAACACATCATTTCTCATATTGTTCCTTCATTAGATAATTTATGTTCACGCTAAACAAAATGACTATAAAGAAACAATCTTGCGATCGTTAATTTTTCGCTTTATTAATTTGGTATTGAATGACAGCCTAGTATTCATGTGGATTGTTGCCATTATTTGGCTAAGAAAATGACGTCATAGCTGAGTATGTAAGATTGTATTAATATTTTTTGGGGAGCCTTTCTCATTAATACAAATATATAGATGGTGTACAATGTGGAATCCTCATACAACAGAGATCCTATATCTATCATAATTATACAACACTAAATATGGCTAAATATAATATTGTACACGTTAGTACACCCCTTCAGTCGGAGCGGAAGGAGGCCGGACGCTAAGACTGGATCTGAAGTCGAGGAATATCTGTCTAGGAATGCCTTTCGTGAAGACATCTCCATACTGATACGAAGAAGGTACGTGCAACACCTTAACATGACCGAAATCAACCTTCTCACGAACAAAGTGTATATCCATCTCAATGTGCTTGGTTCGTTGATGCTGAACCGGATTATGAGATAAATATATGGCGGATATGTTATCACAATAGACCAAAGACGCCTTACGCAAGGGACACTAAAGCTCCAAAAAAAGGTTTTGAAGCCAACAGATCCCGACAACAACATTCGCAATGCCTCGATACTCTGCTTCTGCACTCAAACGTGATAAGATGGCTTGCCGCTTGGCAGACCATGAAATGAGGTTATCCCCTAAGAACACACAATAGCCGGAGGTGGAGCGTCACGTGTCCGGATAACCTGCCCTATCAGCATCGGTATATGATAACAATCTGGTCGGTGCTGAGGGGTATAAGTGTAATACATAATCAAGTGTGCCTTTAATGTGTCGAATGATACGCTTGAAGACAGCAAAATGAGGCTCCCTGGGGGCATGCATAAATAGGCACACCTGCTGAACGGTATACGCAATGTCAGGTCGGGTGAAAGTAAGATATTGTAGTGCACCTGCAAGACTCATGTAAAGAAGGAGATCGGATATAGGAGCACCATCAATAACACTAAGTTTTGATTTAGAGTCAACCGGAGTGGACATGATCTTGTAGTTCGCTATTTTAGCTTGTACACTATCTCCTCTGCATACTTGCTGACACAAGAACATAATATCTGCAGAACGAGTCACTGATATCCTAAAAAAATAGCTCAACTTCCCCAAATCAGTCATAACAAATTTGGTCTTAAGCAAAGCAATGATCTCATTTTTTAGCAAATCAGAAGAGGCAGTAAGCACAATGTCATCCATATATAACAATAAATAAGCAATGCTACTACCTCGATGAAAAATAAATAGAGAATTATCACACTTGCTGCATACGAAACCAATTTGCATTATGTACTGTGCAAAGTGATCATACCACGCTCGAGGGGCCTGTTTCAAACCATAAAGTGACTTATGATGACGACAGACATACCGAAGGGCTGCTGGATAGACAAAACTAGGTGGCTGGTGCATATAAACAGTTTCTATCAGATCACCATGTAGAAAATCATTATTCACATCAAGCTGATGCATTGGCCAATGTCTACCCATAACAATACTCAGAACTGTGCAAATGGTAGCCGGTTTAACAACCGGATTGAACGTCTCACCACAATCAATGCCCTACTGCTGATTAGTGCCATTAGCCACAAGTCTCGCCTTGTACCTCTCTAGATCACCAATGTTTCTGTATTTGTGACAAAAAAAACCACATGCATCGGATCACATTCACCCCCTCCGGTCTAGGAACCAAATCCTAAGTGTGTTGTTTCGTTAAAACATTAAATTCCTCACACATGGCCACATTCCAATTAGGGTCTAGTTTGGCTAATTTTGGGAATTAGGAAAATGATTTGGGTGGACAAGTTAAATTGGACTTTGGGTTTGAAAATCTCATATTGGGCACGGGTTTTCATAAGGTGAGTGGAGGCAGGGGTACTTTTGGTATTTCTGTGTAAAGTTGGGTTTTGGGAATTTGGCGACAAAATGTTGTTAGTTTGGGAGCGGGGTTGGACGACGGGTTGTGGTGTCGGGTGTGTGGTTTCTGGTTTTGACAGCGAGTGTGGTGGTAGTATTGATCTGGAAGGATCGACGCGGTTTAGGTTAGGTAATGTGGGGTATAAAGTCGGTGGTGGGTTAGGGCTGAGGTTTGGTGGTGTGAGTGTGGCGGTCTGGGTATTGGGGTTGGTATGAAATGGGTTTTCGGTAACTGGTTGGGCTGCGGTGTTGGAATAGCAGTGTGGTAGTGTTGCGGCGGTCATTGGTTGATTGAGCCGGTTAGAGGTTTGGGTTTCTGCCAGAGTCGACGGTGGGATGGTGTGGTGAATTCTCGTGGTGGAGACATGGACTGGCGTTGACTGTGACTGATCAGAGTCACTGTTGGAGGTGGCAGTGAAGGGTGTCAAGGAAGTCAAAGTTGAACGGTGGCGGTGGGATGGTATAGTTCTTTGAGTATGACGGGGGAGGTGTCGGAGTCGAGAAATGTGTAGTCCGTGTTACGAAATTTTTGGATATTTGCAAAGGGAAAAATGGTCTCGTCAAACGTAACGTGACGAGAGACGTGGATTTAACAGGTGGACACATCATAGCACAAGTAGCCCGTATTATTAGACGAGAAGCCTACGAAGACACAAGGAGTGGTTCGAGGTGCTAATTTATGAGGAGAAATTGAGGCAAGGTTTGGGTAGCACAGGCAGCCGAAAATCCGAAGGTGGTCATAAGATGGGACCTTACGGTATAAGATTTCAGTTGAAGTCATCTTATGAAGAGTGCTAGTGGGTAAAATATTGAGAAGATATTCTACCATTTTGACTGTATAAATCCAAAAGAATGGAGGGAGAGAGGCATGAAAGAGGAGGGTACGAACCATGTTATTTGTGGTGCAGATGATTCATTACGCTTTGCCGTTTTGAGGGGAGGTGTGGGGACACGAAAAATGAAAAACCATTCCATTATTTTCACAGAATTTGTGAAATATGGAATTATTAAACTCAGAACCATTATCACACTGAAAAGATTTGATGGCTTTTTCAAATTGTGTTTTAATAAAAATACGAAATTCAAGAAACTTGGGAAACACTTCAGACTTAAATTTTAGTGGATAAATTCAAATAAAATGAGAGTAATCATCTAATAAGACGAAATAATATTTATGACCCAGTGAGCTAGTGATGGGAGATGTCCACAAATCGACATGAATAATGTCAAAATGAGAGAACGTAACGCTTAAAAATGACTTAAAAAGAAGACAAACATGTTTGCCTAAAGAGCAAGAAACACAATGTTGGGTAAGTTTTCAATTATTACATCTAATAAAGTTATTGCCTCTAAGAAAATTTAAAACTGGGGCTCCTGGTGTCCAAGCCTATTATGCCAAGTTGACGGAGAGATAGCAACGAGAGATATGGGAGAGCATGAGCTGGCAGCGGAGGCGGATGGGAACAGATAGAGATCCCCGTGCTATTGCATCTCGTAAGAGGTGTCCCCGTACAAAGATCCTTCACAGTGAAACCAAATGGGTCAAAGTCAACAGAGACGAAATTATTACGAGTAAATTTCTGGACAGATATTAAATTTTTTATAATGTTCGGAGCATACAGGACGTTGTATAGGGAGAAGGGTGGGTGAAGTGGTTGGGTGTAGGTTGTACCATAACCCTGAATTGAAATACGATAGCCATTACCAATAGTAATAAATTGAGGATACTTTAACTGAAAAGTTTGGGAAGATTACATGCCGAGCGGATGAGATGAGATGTGACACCTGTGTCCATGTACCAATTTTCATCGGGCTGCTACAAGTTTAAAGTACCGAAAGCCTGACCCAACTTTGTGTGGGCCAGACCATAAGTTTGCTGGGCTGGACTGATGGCTTACAAGTGGGCCTGATGGCCAGCCGAAGCTTGCAAGTCGTGGGCCTGGTCCCTGGCCCAGAATGCTGTGTGGCCAGGCTTGCGGGTACTATGTACTGGCCATGTGGGGTGGGCCGTAGACTGAGGCCTAATTTCCTGAATTTGTCCAGGGGTATGGGCCAGGCCGCATCTACTGCTGGTTTGGAGCAGGCTGCTGCTGGGCCTTTTCTCTGCCTCTGCCCTTACCGTTTTTGCCATTATTGCGGCCTCTGCCTCCACCGCGGCTGTACTGCGACTGGTGGTGGCTGGGTGGTAGGGGTCGCGTTGGTAACCGGATGTTCAACCGCTAATGTTTTTTGATTGTGGGCATCCTGTTTGGCACATCGGGTTTCCTCCAAAAGTAATTGTGAACGTGCCCTGTTGAAACTCGGTAGTGGGTCGGCTTGTTGAATCATAGTGGCTAGCGTATCGTATTTTTATTTAGGTAAGCTAGAAACAAGTTGTAGGACCATATTTTTGTCAGAGACGGGTGTCCCCACGTTGGATAATTGGAATGCAACTAGTTTTAACTTTTTACAATAGTTAGACATGCTGGAAAAATTCTCGAGACATGTATTATTAAATTATTCCTTCAAATACACAGCCCGAGTATTTTTGTTGTCCTAAAATATTTCTTCCAATCGTACCCATAATTCATGAGCTGAGGCACATGTTTTCATGATCGTATGAAGCAAATCTTTGGAGATGGTGCCGTAAATCCACTATTTAACTATAGCGTCAAGACGACGCCAAGTAGAGTCTGCAACATCAATGGGACGGGAAAGAGAGTAGTCAATATGGTCAAGCACGTTATACGCACATGCGTGATTATGAAAGAGTTCGGCCCACAAGGAGTATTGACCATCTTCTTGATCAAGAGTGATGGAAATGAAATTCTTAATATTTTTGACGGTAAAAGCCGGATGAAAAGAAGATGTGGAGAAGGTATGGGGGTTGTCTATGACTACTGTGGAAGAGTCGGAAACCTTAGGAGAGGTGGGGGGAGACATGGTAGGCAGAAAAAAGGAACACGAGAGAGAAAAAAACAAAAAAAGGGTTAGCCGTCGGCCTAGGAGGGGGGGGGGGGGAGGAACCCAAAAAAGAAGTGTTTAGGTGTTTTTAGGGTTTCACTTTTGATACCATGTCAGATTGTATTAATCTTGGGGAACCTTTTTCATTAATACAAATATATATAAGATGTATAATGTGAAATCCTCATACAACAGAGATTCTATATCTACCATAATTATACAATACTAAATATGTCTAAATATACTATTATACACGTTAATAGAGTATTTGTCTAATCATCTTTAGATGATAGGTTTGCTTCAAACACCAATTATTTGTGAGATTCAAGAGGTGGTGATTCATACGGAGAGAATCCAATCATAGAGAGTTGTAAAATGTTCCAAATTAAATGACCATCAACGTCATATACGAAAAAACTGTTGAAATTTCTTCATTTTTAATCAAATATTTCGATCTTAAATTTTAAGAATAATCTTTTTTTAATAAAAAAGTGTTTTGCTCTTAATTAATCTACACCACACGAACTTGAATATATTGGATAATAATTGATTTCGAATACGGAATAATTAAATATATTTTTTCCAAATGGCCAAGCTAATACCTCCATTAATTTGTCCTTTTTTTTAGGTCTCAATTCTTCTTCTCCGCCTTTGCTTTTGGGTCTCCTTAAAATTCAATTGTGTGATTATATTGAAGTGGACATAAGAACCTCTACTAGTTGAACACAACTTTTGTTTTCTCTGCAATAATGTAAAGACTATAAAACTTCCAAAAACTAAACTTACCCGACTAGAAACACAGGTTTTTCTCACTAATATTAAGTGGAAAATTTGTGTTACTCATATAAAATATGATTTTCACTGAATCAATTCACTGAAAAAACACATGGGGAGAAACAAGTTCCTATTGGAATGCTGGGAAACTTTCTGATTTTACCGTGTGAAAACACTACTATTTTTTCTATTTCCACTCATTTTATCAACATATATGTAAGAATAGCCACAAAACATTTTGCGGTGAGAAATTTAGTGGAAAAATAGTAATTTTTTAGTAGTGTTAATTTTTGTTCACGCTAAACTCCCCCTCCCCATTTTTATCCGGATTTAATTTATCAAAATAATTTTTACAGTATATATATATATATATATATATATATATATATATATATAATATTGTGGGTTTCCTTAATTCTTTAACAAATCTTTCAAACATAGAAAATAAACCGAAAGAAAAAGTATATGATTCAGCGAAATAGCGAATAGGAGTAGTATGTTTTATTGTGACATTGACAATTGAGAACAATTCTGAATTGTCTAAACATATGGAATGTGTTTTACTAAAATCGTTCCATATTTCCATGAGTAGATAACAGGTTGCTATATACCACTCCATGACCTGTAGTATACTAATCATAATTAGCTTGAAAAGTCCTCTAATTCTGAGTTGTCTGACTTAATTTTGCTCTATCATCACTTCATTAATTAAACTTAATTAAGATACTGGTTGGTTCAATATCATTTAATAAGGACCATTACAGACAAAATAAAATATATACAGTAATAAAAAGTTGCCTGCGCCAAATGGTGCTAGTATAACATTGACAGACGAACCTAGTCCAGACCCGGATTAAAAATTCAGTCTAACTATAATAATTTTTTGGTAGAATTCTAATTTAAGTATAATTGATAAATTGTAAGTATGGTAGTTTATTAGAATATGGTTTCCTTGTTACACTGGGGAAAGTAAGAACTTACCTCTATATAAGGAGGTCATTGTGATGAATGAAAAGCAAGAAAGAATTCTCACATTATTCTTCTTCTCTCTAAATTTCCGTTCCTCTTGACTATAAACTCTTTGTTGGTGTCACGGATTCGCAACACCATCGAACCAACGTTTCGCTCAACGATTTCGCATAAAGATAAAGCGGGAGAATTATGGACAAGCATCCGGGAGCGGTTCACTGTTATCAACGACCCTCGAATGCAACAACTGAAGGCAAAACTTGCGGAGTGCAAGAAGAAGTGAAGGACCATAGTGGATTACTATAGAAAACTAACTAAGTTGTGGGAAGAATTGGAAAACTACGAACATATTCCGACTTGCAAGTGCGGAAAATTCACGTGTAATCTGGGGATGATCTTGGAAACCAAAAGAGAAGAAGAAAAAATGCATATTTTCCTCATGGGATTAGATGAGGCAATGTATGGAATGATGATATCGAACATACTGGACCAGGAACCGTTTTCATCATTAAACCAAGTTTACCCGAAGCTAGTGCAAGAAAAGCGTGTGAGAGGACTCACACGAAAAATGGAAGAACGGAGTGAAGCCATGGCCTTTGCCGTACAAGGGAGAAATCATTACCGTGATCAAGGTAAAGGAAAGAACGATGGTGCATTCTTCACACATTGCAAGGGACCCAGACATGTTGTGGAAGGATGTTTTCAATTCATTGGGTATCCGGAATGGTGGCCCGAAAATAAAAAAAGGAGATGAAAATCCGGAGGAAGAAGACGAGGACAACAACAACTACCTAGCTATCGCCGTTATTGTCAAAGATGCACAGGCGGAGATAGAACAGATGAACACATTCGGGATAAGACCTCACAATCTGAGTAAGGAGATCCAGAAAATGGTGATTCACGTGTTGAATTCACATGGAATAAATCCGAATGGTAAGTTGGATGGTAAGACCGAAAACTCATCCTGGATTATTGACTCCTGAGCTACCAATCATATGACATGTAATCCGGGAAACTGAGTGATCAGCGGGACATTCCTGAATATCCAGTAGGACTTTCGGATGGAAGTAGCTCGGTGGCTACAAAAGAAGAAACAACCAGGATGAATGATAAGATATGATTGGAGAATGTTCTTTATGTTCCGGATTTGAAATGCAATTTAATTTTTGTGTCACAACTAGTTGATTATTTAGATTGTGATGTGACATTTAATAGAATTACGTGTGCTATACTGGATTCCACCACGAGGAAGCTGATTGGAAATGGTGAGCGTTGAGGTGAACTTTACTATTTTCGGAATGTGCAGCTGATACGGGCTATGAAGGTAGAGGCAGTTGATTGGTTTGATATTTGGCACAAACGGTTGGGTCATCATTCAGCACAAGTAACAAAGTCTATTACGATATTAGGTTTGAAGAAGAATAGTGATATATTGTATAGAGAATGTGATGTATGTCAACGAGCAAAGCAAATGAGAAGTGTTTTTTTATTTAAGTGAGAATATTGCTTCGGATATTTTTGAGATGATCCATTGCGATTTATGGGGACCATATAGGACCCCTTTCTCTTATGGTGCTTCATATTATTTTACTATTGTAGATGATCATTCACGAGCCGTGTGGATCTTTCTCTTAGTTGATAAGAAAGAATTGTCTCAAACCTTGAAGAATTTATTAGCTCTTGTGGAAAGGCAGTTCGAAAAAAGGGTGAAGATAGTTAGAAGTGATAATGAAATTGAGTTCACGTGTATGAAGACTTACTTCTTCGAACATGGAATTCTGTTTCAAACATCTTGCACAGGCTCACCTCAGCAGAATGAAAGAGTCGAAAAAAAATATTATCACATTCTTAATGTGGCACGAGCATTGAGATTTCAGGGCCACATTCCGATTAAATTTTGGAGAGAATGCGTTTTGATTGCGGGATACTTGATCAATAGAACATCATCTTCGACTTTGAATGGAAAAACCCTCTATGAAATTTTATACAAGAAGGCGCCTCATTATGATCACTTAAGGGTGCTAGGGTCACTATGATATGCACACACAAAGGGAAGAACAAGAGACAAGTTTGAGAGTTGGAGTCGTATGTGTATCTTCTTGGGATACCCCTACAGACAGAAAGGTTGGAGATTGGATGACTTAGAAAATGATGAATATTTAGTCTCAAGAGATGTGGACTTCTATGAGACTAAGTTCCCCTTTTTCATAGAAACATGTAACTTGGTCGACAACATAAAAGTGATCCCGGATAAAATAAAGGACGAAAAGAATCAACACGTTTTTGAAGAAGAACAAACATATAATGTAGGTGCAAACAAAGTCGAATAGAAGAAATTCGAACACCGGATACCGAGCCTACTGATCATCCAGAATTAGACCAGACAGATGCTAGTCCGAATAATAAAAAAGTACAGACAAAAGGTACCCGGACCAATGAGAAGCCACCGGAGGAACAATTGGGTCGATGTAAATGTCAGAAGCATGACTCAGTTAAATTACGTGACTAAATTACTGAAACATATCGGAAAGAAAGTCCATCAACGAGTTCGCCCGATCCTCAACAACCCTCAGGTGCACCATATCATTTAGCTCACTATATATCCTATTATAATTTTTTCTCGCAACACCAAAGCTTCCTTGCAGCAATTACCATAGGAATTGAATCAAAATCCTTCTTGGAGGCTATGAAAAAGAAAGGTTGGAGAAAAGTCTTGCAATAAGAAATCCAAGCATTAGAGGACAATGACATATGGACATTAGAAATACTGCCACCGGATAAGAAAGCACTCGGATGTAGATGAGTGTACAAGATCAAATATAATTTGAACGGAACAATTGAACGATAAAAGCTTGGTTGGTCATCTTTGGTAATAAGCAGAAGGAAGGTATTGACTATAATGAAATGTTTGCTCCGGTTGCGAAGGTAGTGACCATTCAGACCTTTTTAATGATAGTGACCACTTGAAATTCAGAGCTGCATCAGATGGATGTTCATAACGTCTTCTTGCATGACGAACTGGCGGAAAAAGTTTATATGAAATTACCATCGAGATTCCGCTTGTCTGGTCCGGGGCAAGTATGTCGACTCTGAAAATCTTAGTATGGGTTGAAACAAGCTCCACGGTGCTAATTTGAAAAAATATCAAGTGCCTTGATGAAATATGGGTTCAAACAGTCATACTCCGATTATTCTCTCTTTACGATGCATTAGGGAAGTATACAACTTAACGTCTTAGTTTATGTGGATGATTTGACTATCTCTGAAAATGACCATGGTGCCATTACATTGTTCAAAGACTATCTCTGAGCCTGTTTTTACATGAAGGATTTGAGCCCCTGAAGTATTTTCTAGGGGTTAAAGTTGCGCGTGGACCAAAAAAATTATTTCTTTGTCAACAGAAGTATGCCTTGGATATAATTTCTGAGTCCAAACTACTGGTAGCAAAATCGATTAAAATTCCATAAAACAGAATCACATTATGACATTGACTAAATGGGCTAATTTAGAAGATCCGGAACTATACCGACGTCAGATCGGCAGATTGATACACCTTAGTTTTACGTAATCGGAGTTGTTCTATTGTGTACATGTTTTGTCTCAATTCATGCACCAACTGAAGGAAGCACACAGAAGAGCCGCCCTCCGAGTGGTAAGATACTTGAAAAAGAATCTTGGGCAAGGAATTGTGTTAAGTAAGGATTGTGATCTCCAGTTGTATGGGTGGTGTGATACGGACTGGGCTGGATGTCCATTTACCCGAAGATTGCTCACCGAATGGTTTATCTCCCTCGGAAATTCACCGATATCATGGAAAACCAAGAAGCAATACATTGTTTCTCATTCGTCAGGAAAGGCAGAATACCATTCAATGGCAATGACAGTTTGTGAATTGAAATGGTTGAAGAGAATCCTACATAACTTGGGTGTCGAACATAAATCTCCGATTAAAATGTATTGTGATAGTCAAACAACATTGTATAGTGCACGAAATCTGGTATTTTATGAATGAACTAAGCATATTGAAGCTGACTGTCATTATGTCCGAGACGCACTCCAATCGGGTATAATTCTTCCGAGTTATGTGTCAATCAATGAGCAATTGACTGACGTTTTTACAAAGGATTTGGGCAAATCACAACATGAATATTTGTTTGGCAAGTTGGGCATTCGAGATCCCCATGCTCCAACTTGAGGGGGTATAGACGGACGAACCTAGTCCGGACCCGGATTGGAAATCCAGTCTAACTCTAATAGTTTTATGGTAGAATCATAATCTAAGTATATTTAATAAATTATAATTATTGTAATTTTATTAGAATACGGCTTCATTGTTAGACTAGGAAAATGAAGAACTTATTTCTATATAAGGAGGTCATTGTGATGAATGAAAAACAAAAAATAATTCTCCCATTCTTCTTCTTCTCTCTAAATTTCCGTTCCCTCTTGATTTTAACATATAATAAATCAACATGATCCATGTCGACGTTTCTTTCAATCTTGTTTTGGTTCCACTGATTTCTAGATCTGTTAGGCACATAATTAAAATATAAAATAAATTTACAACTAGTCTTAGGGAAATGTATATGATTTAGCTTATTAGACCGAAAATTTATGCTCATAATGTTCATGACACTGCTCTATTATCATCATAAAATTATTTAACTATGTCCAATAATTGCATATAACTCTTATTTTTTTTTAGGGGAAGGTAAGGCAATATATATATATATATATATATATATATATATATATATATATTGTCCTCTTGGTGCGTAAGGGTTTTACTTTAAGTGTTAGCTGATAAATTTAATGGTTATATATATATATATATAAATTCAATTTAGATTCAGTTAGTGTTGCACCCAAAAACAAAAAGAAATTTCCATGGATGGCTAACTCGTTCTGTTAGTTGTTTTTGTTGCTATAAGTTTATTAGCTGATTAGCGGATTATTAGTACAGGGGTATTTTAGTAAATAACCATAGGGATATTATTGTAATTCTAATTGTCGGTTAGTTAGAGGTGGTTAGTGTGTGTATAAATGATGTCAATGTAATCGAATTGAAGCATATGCAAATATCTGATTTCTTGTTCCCAATTGATTCTTCCAATTGAGCTTACACAACTCAATTTCTCATGATATCGGAGCGGGCTTCGATCTAAAAGCAATGGATTAATTCATACCTAGGGTTTGATCGCCATTGCTAAAACCTTGTAGGAAAGATCAATCATGGTGGAATTACAAAATGCACATGTTGAAACCACGCAAATTCCACAAATTACACAAGTATCATAAATCGATTATATGCATCCATTGCATCTGCTGTTGGTTATTTTTGCTCTATGGTACTTTATAAAGCAGTACGGGAAGTATATAACTATTACAAGTATTCGAAAGGATAAACAAATATTCAATAGTTCAACTAGTAATTTGAGATTACAATTGCTACACAAGTAAAAACTGGAAATTCCAGTTTTGTAGAAGACGGAAAAATGTAAATCGTTTTTGCTGAGTCGAGTGTGGCACTCTGTCCTTAAGACAATATTGCCCCGTATGTATCCTTTATACGTCCTGGACAATTTGTCTCCCAAGATAAAACAGCAATGGAACACTTGAGCAAAGGAAACTCAAGAGCTACCGTGAAGAATATTGAGTAACGAAATGATGCCTTGGAAGGTGTAGGAAGAAACTGCTTTTGTTGTGTATTTTTCGTACCTTTGTTTCTTTGCATCTCTTCTTGTTTTTAGTGCATATGTCTTGGTGCTCAACAATGGTGTAATGGGGTGTTTATATAGGAGAGGGAGGGCTGTTTCTTGCTGAAATCGCCTCCATAATAGCCAAATAATGGCCATTATGGAGGTAGTAAAGTCACCAACATAAATGGGAGAAAGACCAACTGTTTGGCCATTATTGGAGGTGTAATTCAGCCAAAATAAATGGTGAATTGAGAGCTTGGACGCTTCTGTTCGACCGCCGAAATTCCAACTTTCAAAACTTCAGGGACCAAATCGTACATCTTGAAACTTCAGACCAAACTGTACATATTGAAACTTCAGGGATCAAACGCACAACCGAAAGAATTCTGGTCCAAATCGCACATCTGAAACTTCGGGATCAAACTGCATTTCGCAAAGTTTTCGCCCAAAAGATAATATCGAAGGCCCACACCCACAAACCCACGACCCACGACCCATGGACGTGAACCCGAACCCTAACCCTAACTGAACCGGACCGGACGGGCGGGCGGCGGGGGCGCGCGTGTGGTCTTTCCTTGAACCAAGCACATCTAGGTCCTCCTCCTTTAAACACATGGGATACCCTGGGGTCCCACACCCCAAACACCTTTCGAGTCTTATATACACAACAATTCTTTCTTCCTCTACCGATGAGGGAGAATTGAACACAACACCACACTTTCCATGCTTCAAACACCTTACTTCGTGGACCAATATCTCTTTCATTTCTCAATGAAATTTGGCGATTCTTGGCCCTACGGTTATCTACGTGCTTAGTAGATCATGCGTGTGTGAAGAACCGGATTCTCCAACATACGTTACACTAGTGTTTAAGCCGTTAAAGTTGGTCGGTCGCAACTCCCGCCAAAGGCAAATTTCCAACAATCCTCTTGAAAGAGATTTTGGCGCACTCACATGGTGTCTTTTCATTTCCAGAATATTTCAATGGACCGATGTTGCATAAGGAGAGGTAGCCTCGACTTTGAACCTTCCATAGTTGAATACCATCGGACTTACTTATCAAGCGGTGAACGTGATGTCTTGAACCGTCGGTGTTTAGTGTAAGCCAAGACAATGATACCAACACAACAAATTCCCTTACTCTCTTCTTCGTAATGTTTTGTCTGTTTTGGCCATGGACAACGTCTTGGATTCCTAAGTGCGTTCCTCTTGACGCCGCCCGTCCTCCCACTTAAATAGGTGGTCTCCTACAAGGTATCCTGCTATACCCCACTTCACAAGTGTTAGGAACCATTAAAAGTTTCCCAAAAACCTAACCTCAATTGTTGAGGAGCATTACATGTTTTGAAAACTTACCTTTACCCACACCGCAGATAGCACTTAAAGTCTATCGCGAACGGCTTTGGATTTGGTGTTTCTTTTCGAAATCACTATCCGAAGTGCTCATGCTTCCAATCAAGCGATCAACTGAACCTTTACAACTTAGTTTTCCCATTGAACCAAATTCTTGGGATCTCCGGTTAAGTAAGGTTGGGTTTCCATTGTATTGGTCCGTATATTTTGGGTTTTAAGCCAATTCCCTAAACAGGCATACCACTTGATCTCCGGGTAGTCCCTTAGTTAGTAAATAAGGAAGTGACACCCGTGATGATCAACTGCCATACGGTCTTATGTCTCTTGACAGATCCTGACAGATATGTCCAGACGCCGTCATCCGTGTCCTTCCTAAAGCCGACCGGCTAGCCACAGTGTATAATCGCCAAGGCACGAGTTGCTCCCGATAAGGACGTCCTCTAAAGAGCCGTGAAGTTCCTCAACTTCTTTCATGCTTTGTATAAAGCGATAAACTCTGATTCCATCATGAATCGGCCGATGCAGGTTTGCTTAGAGGATTTTCCAAGACCCACCATACACATTTACTTGTGGCTTTGGTGTTCTTGAATCGATATCCAGGTTGCATCACCGTGTTCTCCCGAACATTTGGACATCCGTAATACTATAATCCGTAGATGGCGAATAATTCGGATATCGTCATATCCGACTTAACGCCTTCTATTGATCATGTATTAAAATCATCGATGAACCTTAGTTCAATCGACCGTTTGTAGGACGATACCAGGTCGGTTGTAGTGTGTACAATACATTGAACTACACGTGACTCGAGCATATCGCTTCCTTGTCTATGGGTGCACCATGATTCCAATCAGTTCTATGATTCATATCCATTGGTGGCTTCAACGAGGCTGTCAACTATAGACCACCCGTTAGATGTCTTAGAAATCCAATTCCTAAGATGTCATCCGTAATACTCATATCTTTCATATCGAGACTTTGTTTCAATATGAGTTTCACTCTCGCATCGTTGGTTTTCCAACCGCTGGCTTTCTAACCGAGTTAATGTTTCTGTGGTCAGATTCATTGTTTCTGTTTTATCTGAGACTTTCAGGACTAAAATGTTAACATTTCAGGGACCAAAATGAAAGTTCAGAAAGAAGCCCAATAGTTCAGCAAACCAATTCTGATCCTCTTCTTCCAACTCTCCGGTTGGGAAGGCTAGTTCAACATCCATGCCACGTAAGACTACAATGGCCCTGGATGTTAGAGTCGCTCACAGGGGAGCACATTTTACACCCCAAAGGTTCTTTTCCCGGAGGAAGATCAACCATTACGCAAGTATGGGAATATATTTCTCTCTTTAGCTTCTTTCCAAAGCAGCGCTTTTGGAGATAACAATTATTTTTTATTTTTTATTTTTTATTTTTTTTTTTTTTTTATTTGTCCATGGTTCGTTCTTAACCATACAAGCTAGAAGGACTGGAACAAGTCCTTGTCCCCTCTTTGCTCCGTCTTGGTTCAACATCTAGAATCCCTGAGTTCTGCAGATCTGGAATATTAAGTTCAGGATAGCCAAAGAACTTTCGAGTCTCGTAGATACGGGCGCCTAGTTCCGGACAGCCAGCCCTCATGGGTTCTTGTTAACCTTGAGCAATTACTCCTTTTTCCTTTTCAAGGAAAGTTATCTTATAAGAATTCAACATTCTTTGACGCCAAGAGGCGATAAGTACTCTTGTTATTCTGAGATCCGGTGGATATGTAATCTACGATCTTAGGTCGAACTTGACCTGTTTGGTAGTCCAACTTCTACCAGGCCACCCCACATCACAACTTTTGTATGTGAGATCCTTTTCATGTCTCACGGAGAGTTATCCTTATCCTTATGCGGAGTTCTGCTGAGAATCACATTAGCGGTAAGGATCGCCTTGCCCCACATAATTTAGGCGTGCGGGTTTGCGCTTGGCTAACACCGTTAGATCGAGGTGAGTAATGAGCAGTCGTTTAATGAACGCCGCTTCACATTCTCCTCTATCGCTATGAATTTCGCAATCCATAGGCTTAGTTGATTTTCAACTTCTGCTTTGTAGCGCTTATCCGCTTCAACAACTTCATCTTTGCTTTTTAACAAACAAAGGATTTCATACGTTGTACCATCATCAATGAAGATCACAACGTACTTGTCTCCCCCCTCTATTTTGTATAAACTTCAAATCACCCAAGTAGGTGTGACTAAGTTCTAGAGGAGCGGTGCTTCTTTCGCTATTCCCTTGATGGAATTTGGAAAGGTGATTTTGCCTCTTCGCCTACCTCACATTCATTTTGAGGGTTTATGTCGAAAGGAGACAACAATCTCAACATCATTAGCTTTTGAATGACTTGCTATTTAACGTGTCTTAATCTATGATGGCATAGATGCACGGATTACAAATATATCATTCATTCGGCTACAGACGTACTGTACCATTCTCAGTTATTACAGACCTGTTGGAGTAGTATCAAACCAGCTTGACCAACAGCGTCCCTTAAACCAAGTTAGGAACATGTAACACCTCTTTTTAGAGTGATATCATTCCTTAAAGTCCTATTGAGGACAAACTCTCCAACCCCTTCTATTTTAGAGGTGGCGTTGCTTCACATGAACAACTTCTTGCCCGTGGTTAGGGCGTAACCGGATCATATGTGATCTCGATACTCTGGCCCACTTCAGTTGCTTTG
Organism: Anisodus acutangulus; assembly: GCA_029783415.1. Classification (NCBI taxonomy): domain Eukaryota; kingdom Viridiplantae; phylum Streptophyta; class Magnoliopsida; order Solanales; family Solanaceae; genus Anisodus; species Anisodus acutangulus. Next base: position 13,325,554 of record CM056492.1, read on the forward strand.
GCAGACTAAGTGTCCTATTTCTTTACTGCCTTTCTTTAGGCCTTCAGATCATTAAGACCTGGAAACTCTGGCCCACCACACTAGGTGTCCATTACTTTTCCTATGAAATGAATTCTGGCCCCACTCCAGTCACCCGGAGGATTTGTATGACTGAGTGTCCAATATCATCATATCAAAGGTATTTTGGCCCATTCCAGTCGCCCGGAGGCTTTGTATGACTGAGTGTCCAATATCATCCTATGAAGGATCTTCTGCCAAATAGTATGACAGGTTCTACGTCTTTAACTTTTAGACTTCTTCCGTTATGATTGGTGCCCAGATAATTCTTGGCGCTTACTTAAGAGTTGTAACAGTTTTCGCACAGTCAGTGGATCTTACTCCCTCGTATGTGCGAACATACTTTACCCACTTTTAATAATTACACTTAAAGGAACGGATCTTTTTAAGTCGTTTACAAACTCCAATCTTTAAACGGAAAAGAAGATGAGATTAAACTTCTGATTTGTTAAAGCGTAAGGAATATAAATTATTTTCATATTCCTCCTTACTTTAATCCATCTTTAATCAGACATCATTTAATCTTTATTCTTGACAAGTGAGAAAAATACTCATCATCTAATCTTTATTCTTGACAAGTAAGAAAAATACTTATCCCAATTTCGGATTCTGGCTCACTTGGCTACTTCATCAAACCGAGTGTCCAGTTCCTTCTTACCATTATTCGGACCTTTTGTCCTGGGATAGATACATGTGCCTTCTGCTGCCAAGATAGAAGTACATCTTGATCTTCTCCTCTTGTCCCGATTGACATCCTCAGGCTCTCGAGAGCGCTTGTTCCCACCAGTCTTGGTAGCGGTGACAGTATGAATCGTTCATCATCATCACTCTCTTCTACCGTAAAACCATTTCCATATCCTGATTTGGTCACACAACTTTTGACCGACATCTTTCGAACACTAATAGTAATACTATACAAATATTGTCTTAAGTTGTTGGTTATTTTTGCTCTATGGTACTTTATAAAGCAGTACGGGAAGTATATAACTATTACAAGTATTCGAAAGGATAAACAAATATTCAATAGTTCAACTAGTAATTTGAGATTACAATTGCTACACAAGTAAAAAGCGGAAATTCCAGCTTTGTAGAAAACGGAAAAATGTAAATCGTTTTTCTTTGAGTCGAGTGTGGCACTCTGTCCTTAAGACAATATTGCCCCGTATGTATCCTTTATACGTCCTGGACAATTTGTCTCCCAAGATAAAACAGCAATGGAACACTTGAGCAAAGGAAACTCAAGAGCTACCGTGAAGAATATTGAGTAACGAAATGATGCCTTGGAAGGTGTAGGAAGAAACTGTTTTTGTTGTGTATTTTCGTGCCTTTGTTTCTTTGCATCTCTTCTTGTTTTTCGTGCATATGTCTTGGTTCTCAACAATGGTGTAATGGGGTGTTTATATAGGAGAGGGAGGGGCTGTTTCTTGCTGAAATCGCCTCCATAATAGCCAAATAATGGCCATTATGGAGGTAGTAAAGTCACCAACATAAATGGGAGAAAGACCAACTGTTTGGCCATTATTGGAGGTGTAATTCAGCCAAAATAAATGGCTGAATTGAGAGCTTGGACGTTTCTGTTCTGACCGTCGAAATTCCAACTTTCTGAAAACTTCAGGGACCAAACTGTACATCTTGAAACTTCAGGGACCAAACTGTACATATTGAAACTTCAGGGATCAAACTGCACAACTGAAAGAATTCTGGTCCAAACTGCACATCTGAAACTTTCGGGATCAAACTGCATTTCCGCAAAGTTTTACGGCCCAAAGATAATATCGAGGCCCATTACACCCACACCCACGACCCACGACCCACGACCCACGACCCATGGACCCGTGGACCCGAGGACCCGTGGACCCGTGGACCCGTGAACCCGGAACCCGGAACCCGGAACTCGGAACCGGACCGGACGGGCGGGCGGCGGCGGCGCGCGTGTGGTCTTTCCTTGAACCGAAGCACATCTAGGTCCTCCCTCCTTTAAACACATGGGATACCCCTTGGGGTCCCAAACCCCAAACACATTTCGAGTCTTATATACACAACAATTCTTTCTTCCTCTACCGATGAGGGAGAATTGAACACAACACCACACTTTCCATGCTTCAAACACCTTACTTCGTGGACCAATATCTCTTTCATTTCTCAATGAAATTTGACGATTCTTGGCCCTACGGTTATCTACGTACTTAGTAGATCATGCATGTGTGAAGAACCGGATTCTCCAACATACGTTACACTAGTGTTTAAGCCGTTAAAGTTGGTCGGTCGCAACTCCCGCCAAAGGCAAATTTCCAACATCTGCAACCTGGAGACACACCAAGTGCTGTATTGATTGGTTTAAAGTTGACAAGACCTGAAAAATATACTATCTGGAATCGATCGATGAAACTTGGAAGAACAAGTTAGGGTTTATCGATGGGAATTGTATTCGAAGCATGTACAAAGGAGAATTGGTTGGACAGTGGTATCGATGTAATGACATTGTGTTGTCATGGATTAGATTTACAGTCGCACCGAAGTTTATTTCGAGCTTGACTTCAAGTGCAAAAAAGGTTTGGGATGAATTCAAATAGAGATTCGACAAGTCAAATCTCACAAGAATCTATCAACTATGGAAAAAATGGCCACATTAACTCAATGTATGGACCCTGTCACAATATACTACTCGAAAATAAAGGATTATTGTGATGAGTTAGACCTGTTAGCACCAATACCACCTGCTTATGGTTGTGAAGAAATGAAAACCTATATTGAACTTTTAGGAAATCAAAGGTTTTTACAATTTCTTATGTGGCTAATGAAAGCTATAGCCATGAGAGGAGTGACATTTTACTTAGAACACCAGTGTTGAAAATAAACTAGGCTTATGCTCTAGTTGTGCAAAAGGAAAGTCAGAGAGTGTTGGGTGTTGTAGACAACAATAGAGAGACATTGAGTTTGTATGCTGGTAGAAAGCAAAACCCCAATCAAGGGTATATGAAAGATAGAATAATTTCCCTTGGGGATTCCTTTCATTATTCACAATATATATAGCTGTACAAAGGTTGATTCCTAATATGGTACGAATCCTAACTTACCTTACAAAGGTTGATTCCTAATACAATTAGAATCCTAAGTTACCTTAAATATACATCTATCATAATTACAAAATATACAGAGAATATTCGGAGAATATTCGCTAATACTCCCCCTCAGACGGAGCGGGAGGAGGCCGAACGCTAAGGCTGGATCGGAAGTCGTCGCGGTAGTCCCTTTGTGAAGATGTCTGCATACTGATAAGAGGAAGGCACGTGTAAAATTTTGACCTGACCACGGGCAACCTTCTCTCGCACAAAGTGGATATCTATCTCAATATGCTTAGTCCGCTGATGTTGGACCGGATTATGAGACATATAGATGACAGATATGTTGTCACAATAGACTATAGACGCCTTGCGGAGTGGACACTGGAGCTCTAAAAGAAGATTTCGGAGCCAACAGATCTCAGCAACTACATTAGCAACACCGCGATATTCTGTTTCAGCACTCGAACGGGATAGTGTGGTCTGCCTCTTGGCGGACCATGAGATAAGATTATCCCCAAGAAATACACAGTACCCTGAGGTGGAGCGACGTGTGTCTGGGCATCCTGCCCAATCTGCATCCTTGTAGGCAAGTAACTTGGTTGGGGCAGAGGGGTATAAGTGTAATCCAAAGTCTAGTGTGCCCTTAACGTATCTGATAATACGTTTGATGGCGGCAAAATGGGACTCTCGGGGGTCGTGCATGAACAGACACACCTGCTGAATGGCATATGTAATATCAAGCCTAGTGAATGTAAGATACTGAAGAGCACCTGATAGACTCCGATATAGAGTGGGATCAGAAACTGACGCACCGTCATTGGCACTAAGCTTGGATTTGGAGTCCACCGAAGTTGGCATAATTTTACAATTTGTCGTCTTGGCCCTGTACACTATCTCTTCTGCATACTTACCTGACACAGGAACATAATGGCTGCAGATCTGGTTACCGATATACCCAAAAAATAACTTAGCTTGCCCAAGTCAGTCATAGCAAATTCAGTTTTGAGTAGAGCAATGATTTCATTCTTCAAACCGTCAGATGAGGCAGTAAGAACAATGTCATCGACATATAATAGCAAATATGCAGTACTGCTACCTCGGTGAAAAGTGAAGAGAGAGTTATCACACCTGCTACATACAAAACCAATCTGCAGAAGATACCTGACAAAACGATCATACCAAGCGCGGGGTGCCTGTTTCAATCCATACAATGACTTTCTAAGACGACACACAAATCATGCGAGTCAGCCGGATGAACAAAGCCAGGAGGCGATGCATGTACGATCTCTTTCAAATCCCCATGAAGAAACGCATTCTTGACATCAAGGCGATGAATCGGCCAATGCAAGCCCATAGCAATACCGAGAACGGTCCGAATAGTGGCGGTTTAACAACCGGATCAATGTCTCACCACAATCAATACCCTCCTGGCGATTAGTGCCATTGGCGACTAGTCTTGCCTTATACCTCTCTAAGTCACCACTTGTCTCTGAACTTGTGCCAAATAGCCACATAAACCGGATAATATTCACACCTTCGGTCTAGGTACCAAATCCCAAGTGTTACGCTTGGTTAAAACGTTAAATTCCTCGCATGGCCGCATTCCAATTTGGGTCCGATTTTGCTAGTTTTGGATTTTTGGAATGGGTGATAAGGTTTGTGTGGAGAGATTGAAGTGAACCTTGGGTTTGAAGATCCCGTGTTGTGCACGAGTCTCCATCTGATGAGGCAGCGGTGGCGGTGGGTCGGCTGGGAGGTTCTTTGGTCCACCGTTACGGACCCGGTGGGCGTGATTCACCGGGTGGTTTCGTGACTCGGGAAATTTGTAGGGGTGGCAGGGGTGAGAGGCTGTTGGGGTGGTGCTTGACACGATGGCGAGATAGACCAAGAAAGACACATGGCGAGTGCGAGGTGCAAGTTTGTGAGGTGCGATGGAGGCCATGTTGGGGTAGCATAAGCATCCAAAAATCGTAGGTGATCATATGATGGTAGCCTACGGTATAAGATTTCGGTAGGGTCTTGTTTTGGAGTGTGCTAGTTGGTAAAATATTAAGAAGGGATTCTACCATTTTGACAAAGATAGACCCAAAAGGCGGTGGTAGGCGGGCATGAAAGCAGTGTGCGAACCATGTTATTGATGGTGCGTATAATTCTTTCACCTTTCCGTTTTGGGAAGAAGTATAGGGACAAGAAAAAGCGGAAAACCATGCCTTGTTTAGAATGTAAATTGTGAAATGTCGAGTTATTAAATTTACGTCCATTATCACATTGGAATGATTTGATGGATTTTTCAAATTGTGTTTTAATGAATTTGTGAAACTCGAGGAATTTTGTAAAAACTTGATTTGAATTTCAAATTGGGTAAATCCAGACAAAATGTGAAAAATCATCCAAGAATACTAGATAGAATTTATGACCCAAAGAGCTAACAATCGGAGATGTCCACAAATCAGCATGAACAATATCAAAGGGAGAAAAAGTAACACTGTTTGATGACATAAATGGAAGACGAGTATGTTTGCCTAGTGGACAAGAAAAACAGTGTTGGGCAATTTTTCCATTATTACATTGAATACGCTTAGAAGTCCTAAGAAAAGTAAAAACTGGGTCTCCGGGGTGTCCGAGTCTGTTGTGCCAAGTGGAGGGAGAGATTGCCGCAAGGGATAGAGGTGCTTGCGGTCTGATAGCGGAAGATTGAGTGAATGGGTAGAGGTCTCCCACACTATTATGGCGTGTAAGAATTTTCCCCGTATTGAGTTCTTTCACAGAAAAACCAAAAGGGTCAAATTCGGCAGCATACGTAATTATTGCTAGTGAATTTTCTAACAGAGATTAAGTTTTTAATGATGTTAGGTGTGTATAGGACGTGGTTTAGGGAGAAAGGCGGGTGTGTATGTTTGGTGTGTGTGTTACCGTAACCTTCAATTGGAATGCGATGACCATTGCCGACAATAATAAATTGAGGACACTTTAACCGACGTAGTTGAGATAGGTTACCTGACGACCGGGTGAGGTGAGATGTGGCTCCGGTGTCCATGTACCAATTGTCGTCGGGCTGTTGAAGGTTCACGGTGGTGTAGGCCTGGCCCAAATCGATCGGGGACAGGCGGCTGAGGCCTTCTTCTTCTTCTTCTTGCGATTAGTCTTCTTTGTTATTCTTTGCGATTGCCGCCGCTTCTTCTTGCCGCTTCTTTGCGATGATTCTTCTTCTTTGGTGGATCGCAACCAGGTGGTCTTCTTCTTTGGACATCTTTGTGATGGTGGTTCTTTCTTTGGCGCAGTGTTGCCATCCGCCAATCCGCTAACGCCTTTTGATTATGTTCCTCTTGTTTAGCACGTCTAGTTTCTTCCAACAATAGTTGTGAACGTGCCTTGTTGAAACTTGGGAGAGGGTCAGCTTGTTGAATCATTGTTGCGAGTGTGTCATATTCACCTGTCGGTAAACCCGCAACAAGTTGAAGCACCATCTTGGTTTCTGAAACAGAAGTCCCGACGTTGGATAGTTGATCGGTTATGAGTTTCAGTTGCTTACAATATTCGGACATGTTGTTAAAATTCTCGAGGCGGGTATTGTTGAATTGCTCTTCCAAATACACAGCCCGAGTATTTTTATTGTCCTGAAAGATTTCTTCTAGCCGGACCCAAAGTTCACGTGCCGTAGCACCTATTTTCATGATAGTGCATAACAGATCTTTGGAGATGGTGCCGTAGATCCATTGTTTGACGATGGCGTCAAGACGACGCCAGATTGAGTCTGTAACATCGGTGGGATGAGGAACAGATTCGTCAATGTGATCGAGCACGTTGTATGCACATGCATGAATGTAGAATAGTTCCATCCACATGGAATATTGACAGTCTTCTTGGTCAAGAATTATAGGGATAAAATTCTTGATGTTGTTAACGGCGAATCTTAGGATGAAAAGAAGATCTTGAGCGTTGAGGGGTTTTCAAGTGTGCCAGTGGATGAAACGGAATTTGTGGGGGAAGACATGGTTGCCGCCTGTCGAGGGAAGGGAATTTTCTGGTTTGGCCGAAATATGGAGGAAGAAACCAGAATTTTTTTTTTTTTTCTGTGAAAGCAGAAAAAAATTCTTATTTCGGCCGGGAATGAGGATTTAGGTTTTAGGCTTTGATACCATGAAAGATAGAATAATTTCTCTTGGGGATTCCTTTCATTATTCACAATATATATAGTTGTACAAAGGTTGATTCCTAATATGGTACGAATCCTAACTTACCTTACAAAGGTTGATTCCTAATACAATTAGAATCCTAAGTTACCTTAAATATACATCTATCATAATTACAAAATATACAGAGAATATTCGGAGAATATTCGCTAATAGTATAGACCAAAGAAACTTGGTGGTGTAGTTGTACTTGGTATTCCATGTATACACTGTGGGTACAAAGATCACCATAAAGATGATTGTTACATAATAGTAGGGTATCTACCTGACTTCAAGAGTAAGAAGAAGTCACAAGGGCTAGAAGGGAAAACTTATGCTCATAATGTTCATGACACTACTGTTGAAAGAGGAGAATCTAGTCATGGGCAGAACAAATGTCACTTTCTTACTGATGATCAATATAAGGACTATTTGAACATGAAGGACAAAGGGAAAGAGAACTAGTCACTTATTTTGAGTTATAGACACACAAGACCAAAACATGTGTGTCGGACGCGCAGGAGGCACTCTAGATGAATATTACTCTAACGTGGCAGGTATGGCAGGTATATCCACCCCGTTATAAAAAATTGAAACATATGATTGGATAATAGATAGTGGTGCATCACATCATATCACATCACTTAGGAGAGTCCTAAATGAACTTAAGGAGATTGAAAATCATAAGAACAATGGAGTACAAGTTTCAACTGGAAATATATGCAGAATAACTCACACATGAGAGATAGTCATTTTGAAGAATCATACCCTTAAAAATATTTTATATGTTCCAGATTTTAAGTTTAATTTGTTATCAGTTTTCAAGATAACAAATGAACTTGTTGTTCAGCAAACTTTTATTCAGAATTTTGTATATTTCAAGGACTCTACAATGGCAAGGTGATGGATATTGGTAATGTTATGGGTTATATTGGTTGCAGCAAGAATAGACAGTAAAAGCAGGAGAAATATTACAAAAATAAATAGATTTCTCTGTTTGGCACATGAGAATGGGGCATACTTCCACAGAAGTAATGCATAATATTCCTTTCATGTGTCACAAAGTGAATAAAGAGACACAACATCATTGTACAGTGTGTCCAATGGCTAATCAAAGCAGACTGAAATGTTCTACCATTATAAGTAAGACAAGTGCTATCTTTGAATTGTTACATGTAGATGTTTGGGGGCCTTTCAAAGTACCAACATATGATAGGAAACTTTATTTTGTGACCATTGTAGATGACTTCAGTAGATATGTTTGGGAGTTCTTAATACAATCAAAATGTGAAGTCATTGTTATGTTAAAAAATTTTGTGTAGAATAAGGAATCAATACGATGCTACTGTTAAAACCTTGAGATCGGATAATGAGAAAGAGTTTTTCAATTCTAGCTGTTCTGAATTATTTGCTTCCCTTGGAATTATTCATCAAAGTAGCTATTCATATACTCCACAACAAAATGATATTGTGGAGAGAAAATATAAACACATTTTAGAGGTTGCCAGGCATTGAAGTTTAAGTTTCAAAGTGGTGTGCCACATAAATTTTGGGATGATTGTGTAAAAACAATTGTATATCAGATTAACAAGTTGCCTACTACTGTTCTAGAGAGAAAACACCATATGAGATACTGCACAAGAAAACTCCAATAGTTGATCATCTTAGAGTATTTAGATGCATGTGTTTTGTCAGTGTTTTTCCTAGAGGAAATAAATTAGATCCAAGGGCTAGAAAAATTGTATTTCTTGGTTATGTAGATACTCAAAAAAGGTATAAGCTGTTTGAACTGGACACAAGAACATTTCTTGTTAGTAGAGATGTGAGTTTTTGGGAAGATATCTTTCCTTTCAAAGAGGCATAGGGTGAAGTGGATGATATATTCAATGAAAATCGTACACCTTCACCAATCATGGATTGTGAACCAGTCATCACACCACTTCCTCAGTCTATAAGTGATTCTAGCAACAATGATCATGATGTACCATCTTTATTCCCAACACTTATAGAAGAAGAAGCTTCAGTTGAACATGTCCAAGAGCAAGTTGATATTGATATTGAACCGGCTGTTGATATTGTACTAGCACAAATTCATGATCAAGTGGATATTAAGCCTACACAACCTGCACAGGCTCATGAACAAGCTGATGTTGATCCTATACAGATGGTGCATCTACTAGATAAAAATGAACTGTCAAACCACCAATATGGATGCAAGACTATGTCACCACAAAAAAAATACAACACACTCCCTATATCCTATTTTCAATTACATTAGCTATTCTTCTTTGTCCACCATATATCAGTCTTATATTGAAGCTTTTTCAGCCATTACAAAACCCAAAACATTCAAAGAAGCATCACAAGATAGTAGATGGATAGAAGCTATGCAATCGGAAATATCTGCCTTAGAAGATAACTATACTTGAGAAATTATTAACCTTCCAAAAGGAAAACAGTCTATAGGATCAAAGTGGGTTGACAAAATCAAATACAAAACCAATGGAGAAGTTGAAAGATTCAAGGCAAGATTAGTGGAAAATGGGTATAATTAGAAGGATGGATTGGACTATCATGATACATTTTCCCCTGATGCAAAAATGGTAACAGTCAGCATTATTATCAGTATTGCAGCTTCTCAAAATTGGGAGATTCCACAGATAGATGTCAATAATGCCTTTCTACAAGGAATTTGTTTGAAAGTGTACATGAGCCTACCACAAGGATTTCATCCACAGGGGGAGAACATAGTCTGCAAACTAGTCAAGTCACTATATGTCCTAAAACATGCATTAAGCTAGTGGAATATAAAACTTACTAATGCATTGACAGATACATGATATAATCAGAGTGCATATGATCATTCTTTATTCACAAAGAATAAGGATTCCAGTATTGTGGTAATTATCCTTTATCTAGATGATCTCCTTATTACAGGGAATGATCATGTTTTGATTACAGAATCAAAATATACACTACACAACAATTTCAAAGTAAAAAATATAGGTGCTTTGAGATATTTTTTGGCGTTGAAGTTATGAGATCTAAGAAAGGCATTCTACTCAACCAGATGAAGTATTGTCTAGAATTGATTTGAGAAGTTGGACTCAGTGGTGCAAAGCCAACCCTGACAACACTTGAGTCAAATTACAAGCTCACTAATATTGAGTATGATCAACTAGTAGGGACTACAAGAGATGAATAATTGTTTAATAACATTGGTTATCAGAAATTGATTGGAAAGTTGATCTACCTTACCATCACAATGCATGATATTTGCATTGCAGTACAAATACTTAGCCAATTTATGCAAAGGCCTAATAAATCACACATGGAAGCTGCATTGAGAGTCCTCAGATATCTCAAAGGCTCACCAGGTTTGGGATTGTTATTTTCACAAGATGTTACATCTAAACTCATATTGTTTTGTGACTCAGATTGAGCTGTCTGTCCTAATACCAGGAGATCGGTGACTGGGTATTGTGAAGCTTGGAGGTGCATTGATATCTTGGAAGTCAAAGAAACATCACACTGTCAGTAGGAGTTCAGCAGAAGCTGAATACAGAAGCATGGATGCTGCTGTTGCTGAGGTAACATGAATCACATGGTTGTTAGCTGAGTTGAACTTCCCTGTGTCTACACTAATTTCCATGTTCTATGATAACAAGTCTACAATCCAAATTGCCTCTAATCCCATCTATCATGAAAGAACAAAGCATAACGAAATAGACTGCCACTTTGTTAGAGAAAAAAATCAAGTCTGGGCTTATCAAGACTCGGTTTGTTTCAACCTCTTTGCAACTAGCAGATGTCCTCACCAAAGGCCTTTAGACTACTCAACATTAGCTGTTGGTTTCCAAGCTTGGAGTCTTTAATCCTTTTCAAACACCAGTTTGAGGGGAGTATTAGCTTATTAGTGGATTATTAGTACAGGGGTATTTTAGTAAGTAGACATAGGGGAATTATTGTAATTATAATAGTAAGTTAGATGCGGTTAGTGTGTGTATAGATGATGTCAATGTAATTGAATTGAATCATATGAAAATATCTGTTTTCTTGTTCCCAACTGATTCTTCCAGTTGAGCTTACACAACTCAATTTCTCAGTTGCTATTAAGATATAGCAGTCTATGGAGTCTTACGATAGCTAGATGAATAAAAGTCTCCCAATATTTTGTTGGTTACAATGGTGCAGGAAACGGAAATAAGTAACTGCTAAGTATTACAACAAACTGAAATTACAATAAACTTGAACAAGAAACTGGAATAATTTTTGGTATGCTGAGTCGAGTGATTGCACTCTGTCTTTAAGGCAATATTGCCCCGTATGTATCCTTTTTACGTCCTGGACAATTGTCTCCCAATATAAAACAACAAATGAACAAATGAGCAAAAGAAACTCAAGTGCTACCGTGAAGAATTTTGAGCAATGAAATGATGCTGGAAGGTAGTAGGAAGAACTGATTTCGTTTGTATGTTTCTGTGTGTATCAACAATTGTGCAAATAGTCCTTTATATAGTTGATGGAGAGGCTTACCAACTGCCCACATAATTGTTGTTACTGGCCAAGTAATGACAATTATGGAGGTAGTAATTCACCAAAATAAATGGTGAATTGATGTGCAATGGATTGACATTTAGAAAGATTAATTCAGCCAAAATAAATAACTGAATTGAGTGCTGGTTGACTTTCCAGAAACCACAAAGTTCTCTGCCCAATTTGACTTTCTTGAAACTTCAGGGACCAAACTGTACATATAGCAAAGTTCTCTGCCCAATTTGACTTTCTTGAAACTTCAGGGATGAAACTGTACATATGAAACAGTTCTGGTCCAAAAAGATAATATCAGAAGAAGCACAGACCCACGACCCGGACCGGACGGGCGGGCGGCGCGCGTGTGGGCTTTCCTCTAACCGAAGCACATCTAGGTCTTCCCTCCTTTAAACACATGGGATACCCCTTGGGGTCCCAAACCCCAAGCCAACTTTGAGACTTATAAACGAAACAATTCTTTCTTCCCCCACCGATGAGGGAGAATTGGTCTCAATACCACACTTTTTCATGCTTCAAACACCTCAATGGGTGGACCAATATCTCTTTCATTTCTCAATGAAATTTGACGATCCTTGGCCCTACGGTCATCTACTTACTTAGTAGATTATGCACGTGTGAAGAACCGGATTCTCCAACATGCGGAACACTAGTGTTTAAGCCGTTAAAGTTGGTCGGACGCAACTCCCGCCAAAGGCAAATTTCCAACAATCCCCTCTTAAAAGAGATTTTGGCGCACTCACATGGTGCCTTTTCATTTCCAGCAATATTTCAGCGGACCGATGTTGCATAAGGAGAGGTAGCTTCAGCTTTGAACCTTCCATAGTTAAATACCATCGGACTTACTTACTGCGCGGTGAACGTGATGTCTTGAACCGTCAGTGTTTAGTGTAAGCCAAGTCAATAGTACCAACACAACACATTCCCTTACTCTCTTCTTCGTAAAGTTTTTTCCGTTGTGGCCATGAACAACTTCTTGGATTCTTAAGTGCGTTCATTTGAGGCGGCCCGTCCTCGCACTTAAATAGGTGGTCTTCTACAAGGTATCCTGCTATACCCCACTTCACAAGTGTTAGGAACTATTAAAAGTTTCTCCAAACCTAACCTCAACTGTTGAGGATCATTAAAGGTTTTGAAAACTAACCTTTACCCATACTGCAGATAACACTTAACGTCTATCGCAGGAACGACTTTGGATTTGGTGTTTCTTTACAGAAATCACTATCCGAAGTGCTCATGCTTCCACTGAAGCGATCAACTGAACCTTTACAGCTTAGTTTTTCCATTAAACCAAATTACTGGGATCTCCAGTTAGTAAGGTTGGGTTACCACCGTATTGGTCCTTATACTTTGGGTTTTAAGCCCATTCCCCTAGACAGGCAGACCATCTGATCCTTGGGTAAGCCATTTGTCAGCGGGTCTGCTATATTATCCTTCGACTTAATGTAATCAATGGATATTATACCCATGGTGATCAGCTGCCTAACGGTCTTATGCCTCCGTCGAATATGACGAGACTTGCCGTTGTACATAGCATTCCGTGCCCTTCCTAGAGCCGACTGGCTGTCGCAGTGGATCATTACCGAAGGTACGGGTTTGTTCCAACACGAAACATCCTCTAAGAAGTCATGAAGCCACTCAACTTCTTTTCCTGCTTTGTCTAAAGCGATAAACTCCGATTTCATTGTGGATCGGGCGATGCAAGTTTACTTAGAGGATTTCCAAAACACAACCCCACCACCAATTATAAATACATACCCACTGGTGGACTTGGTGTTCTCTATATCATTTGCATCACTGTACCCCTCTAGTACAGCTAGATATCTCGAATAATGTAACCCGAAAGTTAATGTATATTTCAGGTATTGTAATACCCGATTCAACGCATTCCAGTGATCATCACTCGGGTTACGGGTAAACCAAGCCAACTTATTGACTACATAAGAAATATCAGGTTGGGTGCAGTTTGTTATATACATCAAACTACCGATCACCTATGCATATTGCTCCTGGTATACGGGTGCACTAAGATTTTTATCAAGCTTTTGATTTGTATCCATTGGTGACTTTATCGGTGAACTGTCTAACATCTCGAACTTTCTCAAAACATCCTCGATGTAGTGAGACTGAGATAAGACCAGTCTGTCAGACGTCTTAGAGATTTTTATCTCTAAGATGACATCTGCGATACCCATATCCTTCATGTCGAAGCATTATTTCAACATGTTCTTAGTCTCTAGGATTACCCTAGGACTGCTTCTTATGATCAACATGTCATCTACGTATAGGCATATCATGACGAGTGAGTCAGAGTTACCTTTCATGTAGACACATTTATCACACTCATTAATGGCGAAACCCTTCGATAGTAGAGTACTATTAATTTTTTTGTGTCATTGCTTCGGGGCTTGTTTTAGCCCGTACAGAGATTTGACAAGCCGACAGACTTTCTTCTCTTGCCCTTGAACCACATACCCCTCGGGTTGGTCCATATAAATTTCTTCTTCCAAATTACCATTTAGGAAGGCTGTCTTGACATCCATTTGATGTATCTCAAGGTCACGCAAAGCTGCGATAGCAATGAATACCCGTATGGATGTGATCCGAGATACCGGGGAGTACGTGTCGAAGTAGTCAAGACCTTCTTTCTGTCGATAGCCCTTGACTACCAGCCTGGCCTTGTACTTGTCTATAGACCCATCTGCTTTATATTTTCGTTTGAGTATCCACTTGCAACCCAACAGTTTATTTCCCGGAGGAAGATCAACCAACTCCCAAGTATGGTTATGCAGAATGGAGCCTATTTCACACTCAATAGCTTCTTTCCAGAGCGGTGCCTCTAGAGTTGACAATGCTCTAGCAATTGTCCTTGGTTCGTCATTAACCATATAAGCTACAAAGTCAGGACCGAAGGATTTATCCTTCCGGCCCTTTTACTTCGCCTTAGTTCCATCTCTGGAGTCTACAAGTTCTGAGAATCTGGAACACTAGATTCAGGATATTCAGCCACTTCGAGATGCGCTAGATCTGAACTATCTAGATCCGGGCCGTCAACGACTCCCGGTTCTTGAGAGCTTTGTTCATAACATCGTTTGCGAGAGGTTTTGTCTTTTTCCTTTCTAGGAAAGGTACCTTCAAAGAATTGAGCATTCCTTGATTCCATGATTGTATCCTAGTGGATATCTGGAATATCTAACTTATGCACAAAGAAGCGATAAGCACTACTGTTATTTGCATATCCGATGAATATGCAATCTACAGTCTTAGGCCCAATCTTCACCTGATTTGGCTTGGGTACTTCAACCTTTGCCAAACAACCCCACACCTTAAAATATTTATATGTGGGTTTCTTTCCCTTCCATGATTCATAAGGAGTTTTGTCATTACCCTTATGTGGGACTCTGTTAAGAATCATATTAGCGGCAAGGACGACTTCTCCCCACATGTTTTGGGGAAGATCGGAATTGATGAGCAAGGTATTCATCATTTCCTTCAATGTGTGGTTCTTACGTTCCGCTACACCGTTCGATTGAGGTGAGTATGGAGCCATCGTTTGATGAACAATGCCTTCTTGGGCACAATATTCCTCAAATGGCGCTACGTATTCTCCCCCTCTATCGCTACGAATGGATTTAATCCGTAGGCTTAGTTGGTTCTTAACTTCTGCTTTGTAACGTCGGAACTCTTCAAAGGCTTCATCTTTACTTTTCAACAAGTAAAGGTAACAATACCTTGTGCTATCATCAATGAATGTGACAAAGTACTTGTTTCCCCCTCTAGTTTGTGCGAACTTCAAATCACATATATGTGTGTGAATAAGTTCTAGAGGAGCGGTATTCCTTTCGACGGATCGAAAAAGAAGCTTGGTGAGTTTTGCCTCTACGCACACCTCACACTTATGTTGAGGGTTTACGTCAATAGACGGCAACAACTCCATCTTTACCAGCCTTTAGATAGACTTGTAGTTAACGTGTCCTAATCTATGATGCCATAAATTAGAAGACTCAAGCAAATAAGAAGAAGGTTCAACTTTATTACTTGGACGCATTACAGACATGACATTCACTTTGAAGAGGCCTTCACAGATGAAGCCTCTCCCCACAAAAGTGTCATTCTTAGTGAGTACAAACTTATTGGATTCAAACACTAGCCTAAAACCAGCATTAACCAATAAAGGTCCTGAAATTAAATTTCTTCTAATCTCAGAGACGTGCATTACTTCCTTCAGAGTGAGCTCCTTTCCGGAAGTCATCTTCAGGACCACCTTTCCTACCCCCAGCACGTCAGACGAAGTGTTGTTGCCCATGAACAGCTTCTTGTCGGTGACCGGTGTGTACGTGGAGAAGGCATCTCTGTTGGAACAGATGTGTCTGGTAGCACCTGTGTCCATCCACCACTACATCGGATTCTCAAACAGATTTGCTTCTAGCACCACTGCCGAGAACTTCTCAATCATGTCATCCAGGAGCGTGTCCTTGACGCCGTTAACATGCGCCTTGCCTTTAGCCTTGGCTTTCTGTTGTTGCTCAGTCTTGAGCTTGCGACATTCCTTGATCTTATGACCAGGTTTCCCACAGTGGTGACAGTTACCTCTGCACATCTCCGCTGCGTGGGCCTTGCCGTCTTTCTGAAACTTCTGCTTCTTGCTTGGGTTCCCTTTGGCCTCATCCAGATTTGCCTTTGCCTCAGCAGGTTGTTTACCCATAGGCAAGGCCTTCTTATTATCTTCCTGGATTTGGAGTTTGATAATAAGCTCTTCAAAGGTCATCTCATTTGTCTTGAGTTTTAAGTAACTCATAAACTCATTCCACGAAGGAGGTAACTTTTCAATCAGCAATGGAACCAAAAACTGCTCATTTGGTTTCATTCCTTCCAAATCCAGGTGATGTAGAATCATTTGGAATTCCTGGACTTGGGACATCACTGTCTTACTATCCACCATTTGGAATTTTAGAAATTTTCCAATGATGAACTTCTTAGTACCCGCATCTTGTGCGTTGTACTTTTTTTGCCGTTTTTCCCACAACTCTTTGGCAGTGCCAACGGTGCAATAGACCGTGTAAAGAGGGTCTGCCAAGCAGTTCAATATGTAATTCTTACACACGAAATTACTATGATTCTATGCATCAAGAACCATCTTCATGCCATTAATGACATGGATACCAAGGCTCCCTTCACCTGTTTTATAAGGCGAAGGGTCCATTTCATCTCCAGCTTGTGGAGGATCTTCCATTAGGAACCGGGTGATGCCCATAACAGTTAAGTAGAACAGCATCTTCTGCTGCCATCTCTTAAAGTTTGAGCCCATGAATTTCTCAGGGCGTTCATGGTGGAGCACGGAGGCTGGAGCAGCAAAGGCAGCGGACGTGCCTTGGGCAGCAGCGGGGCTGCCTTGGACAGTAGCGACAGCAGCAGGGAAGGCATAATTGTTGCCTTGAGTGGCAGCAGCAGAAGAATCAGTCATGTTTCCAGCCATGTTGCAGCAGTTGCAGTAAGCAAAATATTATCTTAAACTTGTTGGTTACAATGGTGCAGGAAACAGAATAAGTAACTGTTAAGTATTATAACAAATTGAAATTACAATAAACTTGAACAAGAAACTGGAATAATTTTTGGTATGCTGAGTCGAGTAATTGCACTCTGTCTTTAAGATAATATTGCCCCATATGTATTCTTTCTACGTCCTGGACAATTGTCTCCCAAGATAAAACATCAAATGAACAAATGAGCAAAGAAAACTCAAGTGCTACCGTGAAGAATTTTGAGTAATGAAATGATGCTGGAAGGTAGTAGGAAGAACTGATTTCGTTTGTATGTTTCTGTGTGTCTCAACAATTGTGCAAAGGGTCCTTTATATAGTTGAAGGAGAGGCTTACCAACTTCCCACATAATTGTTGTTACTGGCCAAGTAATGGAAATTATGGAGGTAGTAATTCACCAAAATAAATGGTGAATTGATATGCAACGGATTGATAGTTAGGAAGATTAATTCAGCCAAAATAAATGACTGAATTGAGTGCTGGTTGACGTTCCAGAAACCACAAAGTTTTCTGCCCAATTTGACTTTTTTGAAACTTTAGGGACCAAACTGTACATATAACAAAGTTCTCTGCCCAATTTGACTTTCTTGAAACTTCAGGGACCAAACTGTACATATAGCAATGTTCTCTGCCCAATTTGACTTTCTTGAAACTTCAGGGACGAAACTGTACATATGAAACAATCCTGGTTCAAAAAGATAATATTAGAAGAAGCACAGACCCACGACCCGGACCGGACGGGCGGGCGGCGCGCGTGTGGGCTTTCCTCGAACCGAAGCACATCTATGTCCTCCCTCCTTTAAACACATGGGATACCCCTTGGGGTCCCAAACCCCAAGCCAACTTTGAGACTTATAAACGAAACAATTCTTTCTTCCCCCACCGATGAGGGAGAATTGGTCTCAATACCACACTTTTCCATGCTTCAAACACCTCAATGCGTGGACCAATATCTCTTTCATTTCTCAATGAAATTTGACGATCCTTGGCCCTACGGTCATCTACTTACTTAGTAGATTATGCACGTGTGAAGAACCGGATTCTCCAACATGCGGAACACTAGTGTTTAAGCCGTTAAAATTGGTCGGACGCAACTCCCGCCAAAGACAAATTTCCAACATATTTCACATATATAACGAGTAGAGAAAACAAATTTGATTGATGTAGATGCCTGGCACTAAAGTCTAGACTCAATACATGAAAATTTAGAATTTGATTAGTTGAATAAATTTGAATTTTTGGAAGTTGTAAACATCATATAGAGTAATATAATGTAAGTTGGGATACAATCGCTAGTGCAACACGTTCTGAAATTAATATCACAAATCGAAATAGTATATTGATCAGACAAATAATAAGTAACACTGATGAAACCGGAATGATCTTCTATAGGGCATAAAAATGGAGTAAATAAATTTGCTATGTGTCAGCATCAATACAGCTTAATCTTAACCATTTATTTCTCAGTGAAAGATAAACAACTCCTAAATCACTCTTCTTTCGTCTCCTTCTTCGTGCCTACGACAATAACGTTTCGCAAATGGAATTTTTCCCTTACGTAATATATCTCCAATAGCTTTTTTTATTTGGGCATTTTAACTGTATAAATAGGTCACTACTTTCCATCTCCCCTTCTTCTCCACACACGCATTTCCTTTACAGCTTCCTCTTGATAGAATTCATGAAAGTCTTTTATTCATAACATGAATTCTTATAAAGCAATAACAAGATAATAAAATAATACTATTCTTGAGAGCTAAAAGTGCAAGTAAAAGAAAATCAAGTAAAGCCCTTTATATAGGGTCTATTACATGAGATACAAATGTGTTTTTCCAATGTGGGACAAAAGCAAATGCTAATATCTCCTCTCAAACTCGCGATGGTGTAGACAGAAGCATCTAGAGTTTGCCAAGAAAGAACCGGTGACGCTTTAAGGTATGCGCCTTTGTGAAGAAATCTGCAAGTTGCATCGAAGATGAGACAAATGGCAATGATAGAGTGCGTTGCTGAAGACGATATCGAATAATATGACAATCAATCTCAATATGCTTGGTACGTTCATGAAAGACTGTGTTGTGCGCAATCTGAATAGAACTCTTATTATCACAATACATCGGTGTTGGTGAAGAAAGACAGACACCCATATCAACCAATAACCGACGTAACCATACAATCTCACACGTAGTAGAAGCCATAGCACGATACTCTGCCTCAGTTGAAGAGCGAGAAACCACATCTTGTTTCTTACTTTTCCGTGAGATGAGTGAATCTCCTAAAAATACACAATAACCAGTAGTTGATTTTCGATCAGTTAGGTCACCAGCCCAATCTGCATCAGAAAATGCACGAAGCTCCAAGGATGAGGTCGATGGAAACAAGAGACTCTGATAAATCGTTCCTCGAAGATAGCGAAGAATACGCATAACTGCAGCCCAATGTACAGATGTAGGAGAGCAAACAAACTGACTGACAATGTGAACATCATATGCAATGTCAGGGCGAGTAATGGTGAGGTACACCAGACTCCCTACAACTGAATGATATAAAGTGGGATCAGGAAGAGGATCCCCGTCAGTAGGTGTATATCGAACATTAACCTCAATATGAGAGTCAACTATACGAGTATCTGTGAGACGGGCCCGCTCAAGAATATCTGCAGTGTACTTAGACTGAGAGAGAAGATATCCCTTCTCAGAATAAGCTACCTCAATGCCTAAAAAGTAACGTAGATGACCTAAATCTTTCATCTCAAAACGGCGAGATAAAGTAGATTTTAGGTTTGCAATACTATCAATATCATCACCTGTAATGATCATGTCATCAACATACAACAAAAGCAAAATACAATCTGTAGGAGATGATTTAACAAATAACGCTGAATCATGAAAGCTGGAAATAAACCCAAGAGATGATACTACAGTGGAGAACTTGTCGAACCAAGCTCTTGGAGCTTGTTTGAGACCATACAGAGCTTTCTTAAGCCTGCACACTTGTCCTGTACTATGTGAAACACCAGGTGGAAGGACCATGTAGACTTCTTCTTGAAGATCCCCATTTAAAAAAGCATTTTTAACATCCATTTGTGAAATATGCCAATGACGAACAGAGGCCACTGCAATAAGAACCCGGACAGATGTCATCTTTGCAACAGGTGCAAAAGTCTCTTCATAATCCATACCATATTCTTGAGCAAAACCCTTTGCAACCAAACGAGCTTTATATCGCTCAATAGAACCATCAGACTTTGTCTTAATCTTGTACACCCATCGAGAACCAATAGTTTTCTTACCAGTCGGTAGAGAAACCAAATCCCAAGTACCAGTTTTGTTCAAAGCAGCCAGTTCCTCATTCATAGCCTCTTGCCAAAGAGGATCACGAGCTGCCTCAGAGTAGGATGTAGGCTCACAGATAAAATTAATAGAAACTAGAAAGGAAGCGAATGATAGAGCATAGCAAGAATAATCAAAATCGGATACCTGAGTAGATCGCAGAGTGCGTTTAGGATAGCGAGGTGGATCTGGATCTGGAACCACAAGAGGTTCTGAAATAGGCATAGGAAGGGGTTGAGTATCAATATCATGGGACCTGCCAGAAGACTGAGAAGGAACAGATGATATAGATGTAGAATCAGATGGACAATCAGCATCAAAGGGATCAATATCAATAAGGTCAGATTTTGTCATGCCATGTGAGGTAGGTGGGATGGAAAAGAAAGGAACATGCTCAATAAAGGAAACATTACGAGACACATACAATTTTCCAAAAACTGGATCATGACAACGATAATCTTTCTGCCCAACCCCATATCCAAGAAAAACACAAATGGCGACACGAGAAGATAACTTAGTACGCTCTGCATGTGGACGTAGAACAAAACATGTAGAACCAAAAACTCTCAAATGAGAATATAGTGGGGTGTGACCAAATAGTCTAGCATACGGAGAAATCCTGCATTATGAGAGGTAGGGATCCTATTAATAAGATAAATGTAAGTAAGGATGCCTTTCTCCCCAAAATTCACTAGGTACACTAACGGACAAAAGCATGGATCTAGCTGTCTCAACAATATGCCTATGTTTTCTCTCGGCTACCCCATTTTGTTGTGGTGTATCAGTACAAGAAGACTGATGTATTGTACCATCAGCTTTGAAAATACCAGAAAGATCCCCACTAGTATATTCACCTCCTAAATCAACCCGAAAATATTTAGTAATGGCAGAATGTTGAGTTTTCACATAGGCTTGAAACTCAGCATAAGTATGAATAAAATCAGAGCGTCTTTTCAACAAATAAACCCAACAATGACGAGTATAATCATCAATAAAGGAAACATAGTATCTGGAGCCACCCTTAGTAAGGATAGGTGCTGGCCCCCAAACATCTGAATGAACTAGATCAAATGGTGCAGAAGAAGTAGAAGTACTAAGATTAAAAGGCAAAGCAGAAAATTTTCCAAGTTTACATCCACTACAATCAGAAATATCATCGGATTGTAAATCACCAAGAACACCAGTATTACACATAAAACGCAGGCGAGAACCTGATACATGACCAAGTCTAGAGTGCCACAAATAAAACTTCGAAGAGGAATGTGTTAAATGAAAAGAAGACAGATTAACAAGAATAGTTGTTGCATGAGTAGGAAGATGCAGCTCATCCAAAACATATAGACCTCTCCCCTTTCTACGCCCTGTCCCAATCACTCTCTTGGATTTTAGATCCTGCACATAACAAGAATTAGGGAAGAGTCCAATAAAACATCCAGAGTCACATATTTGACCAGCAGAAGCAAGATTTATATGTAATTTTGGAATGCAATAAACATCAGGTAATGATATAGTGGATGTATGAATGGTGCCAATGCCTGTCAATGGCGCCAATGCCTGTCAATGGCATAGGTGTGCCATCAGCAGTCACAACAGAAGTGGAAGGGGAGTCAGAAGACATAGATACAAAGACGGAAGAATCAGGAGACATATGATTTCCAGCTCCAGAGTCCAAGATCCAAGAAGGCGAAATGATACCTGAACCAATAGATGGTGATGAGCCGGAAGGAACAGAAAGAGCATAAGACTGAGAATTCTGTTGAAACTGTTGGAAGGCGAGGAACTTCTGAAATTGGTCAGCTACAGAATCAGTACTGTGACTCACAGAGGCTCCTGAAGCTGGGTGATCAAGAGAGGGCACAAAGGCAGCCTGAGTCGGTGGATACAAGTTCTGGAATTGACCCCCAGAATATGGCTTCTGTTGAGAAGGCTTCTGTCCTTGTCCCGAATGTGGAGGCTTAGAACCTGACGTCTTCCGTAGCTCAGGACATTGATTCTTCCAGTGTCCCGGTTTCTTGCAATAATTACAATTACCTATGATAGATGTTCTATACTGGTGTATAGGGGCTGCAAGGACCGGTGCAGACGAAGGAGCTGCCAGTACAAAAGTAGAAGCCTTATGTACCCCTTTTAGAGTCTTCAAACATGTTTCTTCAGCCATAAGTTCATTTACCACATCTTCAACAGATGGTAAGGGTTTGCGGTGCAACAAGCCTGAACGACAATTCTCAAATTCTGACCGAAGACCCATCAATAGCTGAACAAGACGATCTTCATCTCTGCATTTAATATAAGCATCGCATGCTTGCAATTCAATAGATTCTGTCATAGCTAATTGATCCCACAAAGTGGTCATTGCACAGAAATAATCTTGAATGCCCAAGTCATTTTGTACTAGTGCACGAATTTCATATTGTAACTGATATTTAACAGCAAAATTATTCTGCACAAACAATCTTGACAAATAATCCCAAATCTCTTTAGCAGTTTTGAACTTAGCCAATTGAATACCAATTCTTTGTTCAACAAAGTTATTAATCCAAGTAATAATCTTTGAATTATTGGTCTCCCAAGTCCTAAATAATTCATCAAAATTTTTATCTCCAAATTTAGGGCATTTGGTTTTTTCAGACATATAATCCCAAAGCCCCTTTCCCTTCAAAAAATTTACCATGACATAGCTCCAATAGGAATAATTTTTTTCATCTAACCGAACACCAATAGTTTGCAAAGAATCATCACCTCCAGCCATTATGAATTTTAAACAGAAAAATCCCAAATAACAAGCAGTAATCCCAAATAACAAGCAGAAAAAAGAGGGCAGATCTCACCAATCAGATGCGGAAGCCAAAAAGACGAAACCCAGATATGGAAGCCAAGATCAGAACGAGCACGAGCAGCCAAAACGAGCACGAGCTTCCAAAACAAGCCAAATTTTTTTTTAACTGATACCAAGGGCGTGCTGCATGCGAACCCACAACTAACTCACCGCGAAGTTGGATCAGCGATCGAGCTAAAAATATTAACTTGTTCTCTTGGCTTTGATACCATGATAGAATTCATGAAAGTCTTTTATTCATAACATGAATTCTTACAAAGCAATAACAAGATAATAAAATAATACTATTCTTGAGAGCTAAAAGTGCAAGTAAAAGAAAATCAAGTAAAGCCATTTATATAGGGTCTATTACATGAGATACAAATGTGTTTTTCCAATGTGGGACAAAAGCAAATGTTAATACCTCTATCCTCTAAGAAAACAATTATTTCTCCTTTTCTTTTCTCCTCCACTGAAGTTTAATTATACATTTCAGCAACTTTTTGATCCCTGCAAATTTTGTGGTCTATAAAACAACAAACAATGGGTGCTTAAACATTGATAAAATGGTTTGTGCACTTCCCTCATGATCTCTAGTTAATGATGAATTCTAAACGAGTTTAAATTACACACACAAACACACACACGTTTTATTATTGTCATATGTATATGTTATTAGTATCTTGAATTTTGTGGATCCTAATTGTGACTCGACTCAAAAGGAGTTCTAAGGTTAATGCTTTAGTATGGATAGCGGCAGAAGTTCTGAAGCTGCTTCGAACTAAATTTTACATTGCTCATCAAAGTATTGACTTATCTGGAGATTCATTATGCTCACCCATATCGCTCGAGTATTAATTATAGTATATATGGCTAGCTATAGAAACTCACAAGCTAGCTTTTTCTTGTAGGTGTGTGTCTTTGTTGATTACAATGGTGCAGGAAACAGAAATAAGTAACTGCTAAGTATTACAACAAAATAAAATTACAACAAACTGAAATTTCAAGAAACTGGAACAAGAAACTGAGATTACA
Organism: Anisodus acutangulus; assembly: GCA_029783415.1. NCBI lineage: Eukaryota > Viridiplantae > Streptophyta > Magnoliopsida > Solanales > Solanaceae > Anisodus > Anisodus acutangulus. The sequence continues at coordinate 13,350,118 of CM056492.1, forward strand.
AACACTTTGATATGCTGGGTCGAGTGATCACACTCTGTCTTTAAGACAAGATTGCCCTGTATATATCTTTTCTACGTTCTGGACAATAGTCTCCCAAGATAAAACATCAACTCAACAAATGAGCAAAGGAAACTAAAGTGTTACTTTGAAGAACTTAGTGTAATGAAATGATGTTGGAAAGTAGTAGGAAGAATCTGATTTTTCGTTTGTGTGTTCTGTTGTCTCAACAATTGAGCAAAGACTTCATTATATAGTGCAAGGAGGAGACTTATCAACTGCCCACATAATTGTTGTTACTGGCCAAGTAATGACAATTAGTGAGTAGTAATTCAGCCAAAATAAATGACGAATTGATGTGCAACGAATTAAAGCTTTTAGGGAGAGTTATTCAGCCAAGTAATGACTGAATTGATGTGCATATTAATGGAGGTTAACGTTCCAAAACCTACAGCAAAAGCACAATTTCTCTGCCCAATTTAAATTACCTGAAACTTCACGGACCAAACTATAAATATGAAGCAATTTGGGTCCAAAAAGATAATATCCGTGACCCGAGCCCGGACGGGCGGCGGTGGCGCGCGTGTGGTCTTAGCCTCGAACCAAAGCACATCTAGGTCCCCCCTCCTTCAAACACATGAGTTATACATTGGGGTCCCAAACCCCAAGCTAATTTTGAGACTTATAAACTAAATAAATCTTCCTTCCCCCACCGATGAGGGAGGATTGGTCTTTACCACATTTTTCATGCTTCAAACACCTCACTTCGTGGACCAATATCTCTTTCATTTCTTAACGAAATTTGACGATTCTTGGCCCTACGGTCATCTACTTACTTAGTAGATTATGCACGTGTGAAGAATCAAAGTATCCAACATGCGGAACCCTGGTGTTTAAGTCATTATAGATGGTTGGACGCAACTCCCACCAAAGGCAAATTTCCAACAGTTGGCGCTACATATTCTCGCCGTCTATCGCTACGAATGGATTTAATCCGCATGCCTAGTTGGTTCTCAACTTCTGTTTTGTAATGTCGGAATGCTTAAAAGGCTTCATCTTTACTTTTCAATAAGTAAAGGTAACAATACCTTATGCTATCATCAATGAATGTCACAAAGTACTTGTTCCCCCCTCTAGTTTGTGCGAACTTCAAATCACATATATCTGTGTGAATAAGTTCTAGAGGAGCGGTATTTCGTTCGACGGATCAAAAAGGAAGCTTGGTGAGTTTTGCCTCTACGCACACCTCACACTTATATTGAGGGTTTACGTCGATAGACGGCAACAACTCCTACTTTACCAGCCTTTGGATGGACTTGTAGTTAACATGTCCTAATCTATGATGCCATAAATTAGAAGTAAGTAAGAAGAAGCTTCAACTTTATTACTTGGACGTATTACAACCATATCGTTAACTTTAAAGAGGCCTTCACAGACGAAGCATCTCCCCACAAAATTGCCATTCTTAGTGAGTACAAATTTATTGGATTCAAACACTAGCCTAAAACTAGCATTAACCAATAAAGGTTCTGAAATTAATTTTCTCCTAATCTCAGGGACATGCATCACTTCCTTCAAAGTGAGCTCCTTTCCAAAAGTCATCTTCAGGACCATCTTTCCTACCCCCAACACGTCAGATGAAGCGTTGTTGCCCATGAACAACTTCTTGTCGGTGACCGGTGTATACGTGGAGAAGGTATCTCTGTTGGAATAGATGTGTCTGGTAGCTCATATTTCCATCCACCACTGCATGAGATTCTCAACCAGGTTTGCTTCAAGCACCACCGCCGAGAACTCTTCAATCATGTCATCCAGGAGCGTGTACTTGACGACGTTAGCATGCGCCTTGCCTTTAACCTTGGCTTTCTGTTGTTGCTCAGTCTTGAGCTTGCGGCATTACTTGATCATATGACCAGGTTTCCCACAGTGGTGACAGTTACCTCTGAACTTCTCCGCTGCTTGGGTCTTGCCGTCTTTCTGGAACTTTCGCTTCTTGCTTGGGTTCCCTTTGGCCTCAGCCAGATTTGCCTTTGCCTCAGCTGGTTATTTACCCTTAGGCAAGGCCTTCTTATTATCTTCCTGGATTTGGAGTTTGATAATAAGCTCTTCAAATGTCATCTCCTTTGTCTTGAGTTTTAAGTAACTCATTCCACGAATGAGGTAACTTTTCAATCAGCGATGCAACAAAAAACTGCTTATTTGGTTTCATTCCTTCCAAATCTAGGTGATGTAGAATCATTTGGAATTCCTGGACTTGGGACATCACTGCCTTACTATCCACCATTTGAAATTTCAGAAATTTTCCAACGATGAATTTCTTAGTACCTGCATCTTGTGCGTTGTACTTCTTTTGCAGCTTCTCCCACAACTCTTTGGCGGTGCCAATGGTGCAATACACCGTGTACAGAGGGTCTGCCAAACAGTTCAATATGTAATTCTTACACATGAAATCACTATGATTCCATGCATCAAGAACCATCTTCATGCCATTAATGACATGGATACCTAGGCCCCCTTCAGTTGTTTCAGTAGGCGAAAGGTCTATTTCATCTCCAGTTTATGGAGGATCTTCTGATAGGAACCTAGCCATTCCCATAACCGTCAAGTAGAACAACCTCTTCTGCTGCCATCTTTTAAAGTTTGAGCCCATGAATTTTTTCGGGCGTTCATGGTAGAATGCGGATGGTGGAGCAGTAAAGGCACTGGACGTGCCTTGGGCAGCAGTGGGGAAGGTAAAGGAGTTTCCTTGAACAGTAGTGTCATCAGGAGCGATGGCAGAATTATTGCCTTGAGTGGCAGCAGCAGCAGCAGCGGAATCTAAAGTGTTTCCAGTCATGTTACTAAGCAGTTACAGCTAGCCAATCTTGTCTTAAACTTGTTGATTACAATGGTGCAGGAAACAGAAATAAGTAACTGCTATGTATTACAACAAAATGAAATTACAACAAACTGAAATTTTAATAAACTGGAACAAGAAACTGAGATTACAAACACTTTGATATGTTGGGTCGAGTGATGGCACTATGTCTTTAAGACAAGATTGCCTCGTATATATCCTTTCTACGTTCTGGACAATAGTCTCCCAAGATAAAACATCAACTCAACAAATGAGCAAAGAAAACTCATGTATTACTTTGAAGAACTTAGTGTAATGAAATGATACTGAAAAGTAGTAGGAAGAATCTAATTTTTCGTTTGTGTGTTCTGTTGTCTCAACAATTGAGCAAAGGCTTCATTATATAGTGCAAGGAGGGGACTTATCAACTGCCCACATAATTATTGTTACTGGCCAAGTAATGACAATTAGTGAGGAGTAATTCAGCCAAAATAAATGACGAATTGATGTGCAACGGATTAGAGCTTTTAGGGAGAGTTATTCAGCCAAGTAATGACTGAATTGATGTGTATAATAATGGAGGTTAACGTTCCAAAATCAACAGCAAAAGCACAAGTTCTCTGCCTAGTTTAACTTACCTGAAACTTCAAGGACCAAACTGTAAATATGAAGCAATTTGGGTTCAAAAATATAATATATGTGACCCGAGCCCGGACGGGACGGGACGGGAGGGCGGTGGCGGCGCGCGTGTGGGCTTAGCCTTGAACCAAAGCACATCTAGGTCCTCCCTCCTTCAAACACATGAGTTACCCCTTGGGGTCCCAAACCCCAAGCCAATTTTGAGACTTATAAACTAAACAAATCTTCCTTCCCCCCCCCCCCCCGATGAGGGAGGATTGGTCTTTACCACATTTTTCATGCTTCAAACACCTCAATTCGTGGACCAATATCTCTTTCATTCCTCAACGAAATTTGACGATCCTTGGCCCTACGGTCATCTACTTATTTAGTAGATTATGTACGTGTGAAGAATCAAAGTCTCCAACATGCGAAACCCTAGTGTTTAAGTCATTAAAGATGGCTGGACGTAACTCCCACCAAAGGCAAATTTCCAACAGTCTTGACTTGTAAAGTTCGTAAATAAAGACCTACACCATTATTCCCCCTTCCCATACTCGTTCCACCAAATTATAAAGTTTGGTATCAATTGTTGGACTAAGTCATTTGAAAGATACTTCCTAACATTACATGGTATCGTACATGGTCTTCTTTGGATCAAGTTGATCACACGATTTTTCCCGAAAAACCTCACAACATTAAGACCTAAAAGGCTACACCTTATATGTAATCTTCTTTTCAACTATCAATGTAGACTCCGTACACCCAATAACACACATAATTCTAGCAGAAAATAGTGAGTCCAGACCACAGAACCACAATAGAACCTCTTTCACCATTCTTCCTTGAAGTGCATGCATATCATGGTTTTCTGCTGCTCCTTCTTTTCCAAAATTTGGTTGGATTTTTTTATTTTTTCTTTTCACTACAAGCTGCTCAAAGTTAATTGTGTTAGAAGTGGTCCTTTACATATATTTATTGCAATTTTACTATAGGCTTCCCGCTTCTTACATATAAATCTATGCTTCGGGTCCAAAACACGGAGTTCAGATGAACTTGATGTCAAAATACGCTAGTTATTAGTTCCACTTATTATGAATGATTACCTCATTTCGTTTAAATAATTAATAGTGTAAAAGTTCATTTTCAATCTTAGTACATATATAGAAATTTATAAATCTCGTAAAAATTTAAATCACGGGAGTCATGAGAGTTAGTTTGCCGTGGAGACTTATTTTTAACTGAATATGAATTTTAGATGTGCAAGTTCAAGCAAAACGTGCAGTGGTGCTATAATACAAATTGATAGCATAGAGATCCCATGGCTTTAGATAAATATACATTCTGATATAAGAGAAGCCAATCACGTAAGTAATATTAATGACTCAGAAAGAGATGTTCAACTATAAAATTAAAGAGTACTACTCAATTGATTTTTGCAAATGTACATTTATTTCATGTTGCAGAATGCAGACAATTGTTACATTACTTTACGTTTAACGTTGTAAAAAGACACCGATCTCGACATATAGGGGTTGTCCCTTTCAAGGGATTAAGGAGAACGCAGAGGAAAAGAAAAATGTTTGTACAAAAGAGAAATATTTATGTCTTGGAAACGAAAAGAAAATGTCAACTTTTTATTTTTCTTTAATTTTCTCTCTTTTCATTGTACACTTTCTTCTTTTTAAATTCCTTTAAGTTATTTCTGATATTTTTCCGTCAGTATGAAGAAAATAAAATTACTACTTTCCATTTGTAAAATCATAGCTATGTACGTAATTCCGGTGATGATAATAAAGTAAGTAGATACACTAAACTTTCGTTATGCACAGAATTTGGGGAAGACTAAATTACTTTAAAGGTTAAAACTAAAATTTATTTTCACCTAATATTTGTAGGGATTTGTTGGGTACAAAACACATAAGTAAGGCACATCGGAAGTTTAAAATTTTGTTTCTTACTTACCCAACAACATTTCTGGTATGGTTATACAACAATTAAACTTGTAACATAAAGCATAAACTTACAAGTTTGAATATCTGAAATCTTTTTCTACTATAAGGTGCACACGCGGTTACCCTTTCGATTGCAAGCTCCAAGCTTCAATGTATTTCTCATTCGGAAAGCTAGGAAATCCGGCAGAGGTTCGAGAGAGTATTTGATTCTAAGTCTCTAAGGCTTAGAATGATTTTCAGAAAATTGGTGTGTGAATAATGAAGTAAATGCCTCTATTTATAGTTGAAAAATAGGTCAAAACCGGATTAGGGTTTGATCTTGGGCCTGGCCCAAAATTCGAGGCAGAGGCGCCGCGGAACTAGGGTATGGGCGCCGAGGCGCTCGACGTGCACCTGCACTGTCTCGATTTATTTTTCGTGCATTCTTAATTAAGTCCAAAATCCAATTTTGACTTAATTAAAATAATCATTATTCATTTAAATATCTCGATTCCAAATCAAAAATTTAATTACTCTCTCAATACATCCTTAGATCAAAACGGACAATCGGCATAGTGTGACCCTACATGCCTTCTCATATCGACATTAATCAAGTTAAGGTCTACGCGGAGCTCCTAGACGGCGCCGGAAGACGAACTCAATATGTGAAGTACGTTTACGCGAATCCAGTAAACTTAACCTTTATGTGGTAAGATAAAATCCTTTCATTCACGACACACCCGATCAAGCTTAGAATTTGTCAAGTGTCTATCCAAATGGCTTAATCATTGTATCTCATCTATATTAGTTGACAACTAGACCATATTCTAAATATGTCTATTGCGTTGGCCAACGACTTAGTCAACTTAATATCACTGAGAATCCGAGTGTTCTCCCGAATATACATTCGAGGAATGAATTCTAATCTTGGCTCAACTACCACCTTTAATCCACATCGTAATATACCCAATACAAGCCGTATCTCAACCTATAAGGCATTTGAGCTTAGGACGGGATCAAAGTACATTACTTTGTAGACAAGGCGCGTATTGACCTCAAGGAACATAGTCTAATCTAATCTCTTCAGTCTCCACTATCTCCCTGAGTATGTGGTACTTCCTTGGTACATGCTCGTTTATGTTGGTTGATCTTGGTTCTTTAGCTTGCGCAATCGTACCAGTGTTGTCACAATAAACCGTTATTGGACAAGTGGCACTTGGAACAACCCCTAGTTCCTTCAGGAACTCAGATATCACGACATCTTCTTTACCAGCTTTCGATCTAGCAATGTACTCAGCTTCTATTGTCGAATCAGCAGTTGTAGCTTGTTTGAAACTTTTCCATCTTACTGCTCCACCATTAAAAATAAATGTGTATCCTGATTATGATTTGTAGTCATCAACATCTGTCTGGAAGCTAGCATCAGTGTACCTAGTAGCACCTAGCCTTTCTTCCCCACCATAGACTAAGAAGTAATCTTTAGTTCATGTAAGATACTTAAGAATACTCTTGACTGCCTTCCAGTGTTCTTCCCCAAGATTCTACTGGAATTTGCAAGTTATACTAAGTGCAAAGGCCACATCTGGCCTAGTACAGGTCATGGCATACATGATCGATCCTATAGCCGAAGCATATGGGATCATTTTCATGCGTTCAAGTTCTATAGAATTAGAAGGACTATCCTTCTTAGATAACTTGATGCCTTGTCCCATAGGTAGACCGCCTTTCTTGGAATTTTCCATAGAAAAACGTCTAAGCACTTTATCTATGTAGACTGACTATGATAGCCCCAATAATCTGTTAGGTCTATCTCTATAGATCCTAATCCCCAGAATGTAGCAGGCTTCACCTAAATCCTTCATCATGAAGGTACTGGACAACCACTCTTTGACTGACTGAAGGAGAGTCTTATTGTCTTCCATTATTAATATGTCATCTACATATATGATAATGAAGGCAATACTCTCATCCTTGCATTTACTATAAACACATGGATCCTCTTTGCTTCTGACAAAATTAAATGACTTGATAGCCTTGTCAAAGAAAATGTTCCAACTCCTTGAGGCTTGCTTAAGCCCATAAATGGACTTTTGTAGCTTGCATACAACATTTGGTTTGGACTCAATTGAAAAACCCTCAGGTTGTTTCATATACACCTCCTCAACTAGATTACCATTGAGGAAAGCAGTTTTGACGTCCATATGCCAAATGTCATAGTCATAATATGCAGCTATTGCAAGCAAAATCCGAATGGACTTAATCGTAGCAACATGTGAGAAGGTTTCATCATAATCGACCCCAGGTCATTGATTATAACCTTTAGCCACCAATCTTGCTTTATAAGTTTGTACATTGCCATATGCATCAATCTTCTTCTTGAAGACCCAGTTGCATCCTATGGGTCTAACCCCTATTGGCAAATCAACCAAGTTTCAAACTTGATTTATGTACATCGAGTCCATCTCAGATTTCATGGCTTCTTGCCATATCTGCAAATCAATGTCAAACATAGCTTCGTTGTAGGTTGTAGGTTCATCATCATCAGGAATATCCATCTCATTGTGTGTTCCAACAAAGAGATTAAGTCTTTCAGGCAGACGATGAGTCCTAGTAGTCCTACGGAGTTTAGTATTCTGCGTTTCAGTATTTGGTGCATTCTAATTGTGAGAAGGTCTTTGTGTGTTGGACAATCCATCACCTTGAGAGCTTTCAGAAATGTCATTTTCATGTATTTCCTGAATGGAATGATGTACAACTATTGTATTATCTTCCATTGGTTGTGTATGAGAGTCTTGCATTTCTGCACTATCTCTCACATCACTCCCACTGGCTGAAGGGCTTACTCTAAGTACCCAATCTTCACCAGATACTTCCACTGAATCCTTGTTTAGGTCATTCGGCAAAGAGTCAACATCTATGTTATCTTGCGGTTCTTGAATTTCTTCAAATTGTATCTTTGTGCAACTATATTCCTTGTAGACATATTCTTCTTGAAGGAAAGTTGCGTTCATGGAAACAATGACCTTATGTTCTCCAGGAATATAGAAGTAGTATCCCTTAGTTTTCTTTGGATACCCCACGAAATAACATTTCTCACTTTTAGATTCCAACTTGTCAGTGAACATCTTCTTAACATATGCAGGGCAACCCCAGGGTCTCATATGTTTAAGAGATGGCTTCTTGCCACACCATATCTCATAGGGTGTCTTTTCTACTGACTTGGAAGGAACCATGTTCAGAATATATATAGAGGTTTATATGGCATGTCCCCAAAGGTGTGTTAGTAGAGTTGAGGAGCTCATCATGGATCGAACCATATCCAATAAGGTTTGGTTTCTCCTTTCGGCAACACCATTCATCTGTGGCGTTCCTGGAGGTGTCCATTCTGATTGGACTACATGTAGCTTTAAGTAATCTAGAAAATCCTTGCTCAAGTACTCACCTCCTCGATCTGATCGAAGGGTCTTGATACTTGTTGCAAGTTGCTTCTCTACTTTCGACTTGTACTCCTTGAACTTCTCAAAAGCCTCGAATTTGTCTCTCATAAGATACACATATCCATACCTTGTGAAGTCGTCAGTAAAAGTGATGAAGTATGGGAAGCCTCCTTTAGCTTGAGTCGAGAATGACCAACATACATCAGTATGGACCAACTCAAGCACCTCCTTGGCTCGCACACCTTTCCCATAAAGTGGTTTAAAATTATTTTTGAGGTGTCAGGAAATATTAAAATCCCAAATAATCAGAAAATAGGGGACAAAATTGGGTGTCAACACCAACCACAACACTAAGCTTTGATTTAGAATCAACCGGTGTGGACATGATCTTCCAGTTTGCCATTTTGGCCATGTACACTATCTCCTCTACATACTTTCGCTGGCACAAAAACATAGAATCTGCAGAACGAGTCACTAATATCCCCCAAAAATAGCTCAACTTCCCCAAGTCAGTCATAGCAAATTCAGTCTTTAGTAATGCAATAATCTCATTTTTCAACAAATCAGAAGAGGCAGTAAGCACAATGTCATCCACATATAACATCAAATAAGCAATGTTACTACCTCGATGGAAAATAAATAGAGAAGTATCACATTTACTGTATATAAACCCAATCTGCAAGATGTACCGTGCAAAGCGGTCATACCATGCTCTCGTGGCCTGTTTCAAATCATACAGTGACTTACGGAGACAACATACATACTGAGGGGCCGCTGGATGGACAAAACCAGGCGGTTGGTGCATGTAAACAATTTCTTTCAAATCCCCGTGTAGAAAAACATTTTTTACATCAAGCTGATGAATCAGCCAATGCTTACCCATAGCAATACTCAGAACTTTGCGAATAGTAGTCGGTTTGACAACCGGACTGAATGTCTCACCACAATCAATGCCCTCATGCTGATTAGTGTCATTAGCCATAAGTCTCTCCTTCTACCTCTCGAGCTCACCACTGTCTCTGTATTTGTGACAAAAAATCTACATGCAGCGGATCACGTTCACTCCCTCCGACCTAGGAACCAAATCTCAAGTGTACTTTTTCGTTAAAGCATTGAATTTCTCACACATGGCCGCACTCCAATTCGGGTCTAGTTTGGCCAATTTTGGGTTTTTAGGTATTGGTGAAACGGTTTGGGTGGACAAGTTAAATTAGACTTTGGGTTTGAAAATCCCATGTTGAGCACGTGTTTCCATACGGTAGGTGGGGGTAGGGGTATTTTTGGTATTTTAAGAGAGTTGTTGGTTCAGGTATCTGACCTGCTGAATGAGGGAGGAGCAGGAACTGGAGTTGGCGACGGGGGTGGGGTGTCGGGTGTATATTTTCTGGGCATAACAGTGGTTATGGTATTGTGAGGGGTGTCTGTCGAGGCTCCGGGTTGGGTCGAAGGTTGGATGGGTGTTATTGGATATGGCGATGGCGGTGGGTTGGGTCGACGATTGATGGGTTTGGTTTTCCGGTGACTGGAGATAAGTCGGGGGAATGGAGTCGAATTGGAGGGTCGGCTATAGTGTAGTCTGATGGTGGAGACACAGTGGTTGGGCGATGAGGGTTCCAGTGGTGTGGTTACTGTCGGAGTACCGGCTGCCAGGGGTGGGGGAAACCGGCGACGATGGAGACTGTGGCAGAGACGGTGACAATGGTGTAAGGATTCTGTTAGAGATGAAAGTGGTGGGTGGCAGTGGCGGACTGGCGGTGGGTGGCTAACGCAACTGACTGAGGATGACGGGGGACATGTCTGACTCGCCAAGAAATGTGTAGTCCATTTTTCAATATTTTTGGATGTTCGAAAAAGGGAATATGGTTTCGTCAAATGTAACATGACGTGAGACATAAATTTGATGGGTACGTAGGTCATAGCACAGATAGCCCCTATGATTAGGCGGAATCCCTACAAAGATACATGGAGTGGTTCGGGGTGCTAATTTGTGAGGGGCGGTGGAGGCAAGGTTTGAATAGCAATGGCAACCGAAAATCCGTAGGTGATCATAGGAGGGGATCCGACGGTATAAAATTTCGGTTGGGGTCATATTGTGAAAGGTGCTAGTGGATAAAATATTAAGGACATATTCTACAATTTTGACCGCATAAACCCTAAAGGAGGGAGGAAGAGATGCATGAAAAAGGAAGGTACATACCATGTTATTTATGGTGCGGATGATTCATTCAGCTTTTCCATTTTGAGGAGAGGTATGGGGACACGAAAATTGAAAAATCATTCCATTGTTTTTGCACAATTTGTGAAACGCCGAATTATTAAATTCACGACCATTATCACATTGAAAAAATTTGATTGATTTTTCAAATTGCGGTTTGACATAAATACGGAACTCAAGAAATTTTGCAAACACATCTGGTTTGAACTTTAGTGGATAAATCCAAATAAAGTGAGAGTAATCATCTAATAAGACGACATAATACTTTTGACCAAGAGAGCTAGTAATGGGAGATGTTCATAAATCAGCATGAATAATATAAAAAGGAACAAACATAATACTAAGATATGACTTAAACGGAAGACGAACATGTTTGCCTAATTGACAAGAAATATAATTTTGGGCTAGTTTCCCATTACAATGAATGAAACTATTTCTTCTAAGAAAATTAAAAATAGGAGCTCCTGGATGGCCAAGTCTATTATGCCAAGTTGACGGATAGATAGCAGCGACAGAAGTGGGAGAGCACGAGCTGGCAGTGGAGGTGGATGGGAATGGATAGAGATCCCCCGTGCTATTGCATCTCGTAAGAGGTTTCCCCGTACGAAGATCCTTCATAGTAAAACTAAAAGGGTCAAAATCAACATAGGCGGAATTATTACGAGTAAATTTACGGACATAAATCAAATTCATGATAATGTTTGGAGCATACAGGACGTTATTAAGGGAAAATGGTGGGTGAGATGGCTGAGTGTAAGTGGTACCATAATCCTGAATTGGAATGCGGTTGCCATTACCAACGATAATATATTGAGGATACTTCAAACGAGACAGTGTGGGAATATTACCTATAGACCGGGTGAGGTGAGACGTGGCCCCCGTATCCATGTATCAATTTTCATCGGGCTGCTGCATATTTAGGGAGCTGAACGCCTGACCCAAATCAGTGGGGGCCAGGCCCACTAGAAACTGCTGCTGTGACGTGAAGTGGGCCTGTTGCTGGCCTGGTCCAGGTGTTAAAAATGGCCTCTGCCTTGGGCCTGGGCCGGGGCCCAACAGACCCATAAAAGGGTAAGTCTGCTGGGCCAGATACTGTGGTGGCTGAAACGCAGCCCACTACGTGTTGATGGGCCACTGGCCAGTGGCGGCCCACTGACCAGAATTAGGGGCCTGCTGCTGGCCCTTTCCACCACGACCACGACCTTTCCCTTTGCCGTTGTTTCTGCCGCGGCCTCCTCTACCACCGCAAGTGGTTGTCTGGTGGTGGCGGTTGGGCGGCGGTGGCATTTTGTGGCAGCGTGTTTTCAACTGCTAACGCCTTTTGGTTGTGTTCGTCCTGTTTGACACGTCTGGTTTCCTCCAAAAGTAATTGGGAGCGTGCCTTGTTGAAACTCGGCAGTGGGTCGACTTGTTGTATCATAGTGGCGAGAGTATCAAATTCTCCTTTTGGTAAACCCGCAACCAGTTGTAGGACCATCTTAGTGTCGAAAACGGGTGTCCCCACGTTTGATAATTGGTTTGCGACTAGTATCAATTGTCTGCAATATTCGGACATGTTGGAAAATTTTTCGAGACGTGTATTGTTGAATTGTTCCTCCAAATACACTGCTCGAGTATTTTTATTGTCCTGAAAAATTTCTTCTAACCGAATCCATAATTCACGAGCCGGGGTACATGTTGGCATGATGGTGTGGAGAAGGTCTTTAGATATGGTGCCATAGATCCACTGTTTTACCATAGCGTCAAGACGACGCCATGTCGAGTCTGCAACGTCGAGAGGGCGAGGGATAGAGTCGTCGATATGATCAAGTACATTATATGCACATGCGTGGATAGTGAATAGTTCAACCCACGAGGAGTACTGACCGTCTTCTTGATCAAGAATTAGAGGGATGAAATTCTTGATGTTCGTGACGGTAAAAGCAGGGTGAAAGGAGGATGTGGCGGAGGGGGAGGGGTTATTATCAACGATTGTGGATGATGTGGAAGCTTTGGGAGAGGTGGGGGAGACATGGTGGCTATAGAATGAGAGAAGAGGTGCCGAAAAGAAAGGGGGAGGATGCGATGCCCGTGTGGGGGAGGGGGGGGGGCGACATGAAAAGAAACTTAGGTGTTTTAGGGTTAGGCTCTTGATACCATATTAGATTGTATTAATCTCCCTTGGGGAGCATTTCTCATTAATACAAAATATATATATATATCGGTGTACAATGTTGAATCCTTCTATAATAAGGATGTCAATTCTATCATAATTATACAATACAAAATATGGTAAATATACATAAGTATACGTGCTAACAGTTTCTTAATAAGAGTTATAAATATGTGTTATGTACTCATTGTACAGGTGTAAACATGATAGGGGTAAACTTTACCTTGTACTTTTTTTTATAATAAGACTTGAACATGACTTTCTGATCATACGACGACAACAACTCTTAACTAGCAAAATTTTTGGGATTGACAGATAGTTTTTTTGTTTTCATTTTGCAGAGTCAGAGGGAGGAGAAGTTAGGGAATCCAGAAGAAGAAGTCACTCTTGATGGAACTGTGGATAAGCGTGGCCACCCTGCTGTGCGTGCCAGGACTGGAAGATGGTATGCTGCTGGTCTCTTACTGGGTAAGTGATCTATTGACTTAAAATAACATAAAAATTATAACAATTGGAGTACAAAGAACTAACTTAAATAGGTGCCCACTCAACGCTTAAACTAAAAATATACAACGGAGGTATAATATATGTATAACTCATGTATAATATGAGTATAAATGTGTATCATCCGTGTATATCGGCTAAGAAAAGTAAACAGTGAATCCAACCGGCTATTTGGGTAAAGATTCCGGCAGTAATTGTCTATAATAAATCCTATTTTCGTAACTTAAAAACAGTGAATAACATGCTATGACGCAGGTTAAAATAATGTCCATATATATAAGTAAATTTGTTAGGAGTACTTCCCTTCCTGTAACCCTTTGATAAAGAGTTTTTTTGTTTTGAACTCTTAATCTTAATCATGACTTGTATATTGTGACAAACTCTAAACGTGACATCAGCCTCTTCTACTATATCTGGATTAGTCCATTTTCTGTTGCTTAATTTATCTATTTATTTTGATTTTGGATGATCTATAGTGAATCAAGGTTTAGCTACACTAGCATTCTTTGGAGTTGGAGTAAATATAGTCCTATTTCTTATAAGAGTTATGGGGCAAGATAATGCTGAAGCAGCGAACAATGTCAGCAAATGGACTGGCACTGTTTACATCTTCTCTCTTTTGGGTGCTTTCTTAAGTGATTCCTACTGGGGAAGATACAACACTTGTGCCATCTTCCAATCCATTTTTGTCGCTGTAAGTCATTTTATAATGTCAATTTACTCATTTCACAATTTACATATTATAATATTAGTAAATACTTATCCACATCAATATCTACACCAATCCATGTAATTTAACCTTAGCAGTTAGTAAATAATAAAGTGAGAATGCATATAACTAACCATGGTTGAGTGATTAATGTTGGTATAAAAGACACATCATGCATTCATATATAGGTGAGGTGTAAATGTTGGGTGCGGATAAATCTTTAATTACCTTGTAGTTATCTACCTCATTTTCCAGGCTATTAATCCAACTTATAATTGATAATTATATGTAGTTATCTTTTAGATACCTGAATAATATAAAAATTCTTTGTTGATATATAAAAGTTAACTCAATGTTTAAATAGTAGTACTACGTACTAAGAATTTATTTATGTTTTTTTGCTGGGAGTAGTATCATTATCATTAACTTCATACATATTCTTGATCAAGCCTAATGGTTGTGGAGATGAAGAAACCCCTTGTGGACCTCATTCAAATGTCCCTACTGTGCTCTTCTATGTGTCTATTTACTTAATTGCTCTTGGCAATGGAGGGTATCAACCTACCATTGCAACATTTGGATCAGATGAATTTGATGAAGATCACCCTCAAGAAAGTCACTCAAAAGTGTCCTCCTTTAGCTATTTCTACTTAGCATTGAACCTTGGTTCCTTAGTTTCCAACACTATCTTAGTCTATTTTGAGGATAAGGGAATGTGGACACTTCGTTTTTGGGCATCAGCTGGTTCAGCTATTTTGGCATTAGTACTTTTTTCTTATTGGGACGCCTAGTTACAGACACTTCAAGCCTACAGGAAACCCCATTTCAAGATTTTGTCAAGTGGTTGTAGCTGCAATTAGGAAATGGAAGATAGAGCAACCTTCAAATGGAGATGAGCTATATGAAGGTGATGGAAGAGAGCTGGCTGATAATAGCAGTCGAAAATACTGCACACGAAAGAATTTAGGTAAGTTATTCTTATGAAGTTCAAACCTTATACTAAATGTTTTTAATCATAGATTAATTAACTACGTAAATGAGAGAGGTGGATAGCGCCTGATGATCAAGCAATTTTTACTACGGCTTAGCACCCCGTACCTCCTCCACCAGTGGCGGAAGTCACGTTGGTTCAAGGGTGGTTAATTATATCCCTTTTGTCAGAAAACTACACTTTACATAGGTGAAATTTATGTTATTGATTAATACTAGAAAACTTCTAATGTAGTGGCAAGGGTACAAAAGATGTTTAGGAAATGAATTCCGGCATGTGACATTTTACAGTCAGTCTGCTAATTGATTCCGTATTCAAGGTAGGTTTCGTCCTAGCTTTCCAGTTTATCTATTCTAACAGCAGCACTTTTTTGAATCTCCTCGTTCCAATCCTACCTCTGGCTCTGCCCCTGCCCTCCATAGGTGCTTGCGTCGTTCCCAAACTGCTTGTTGTGTTGCGCTTATTTACATACATAAAGGGAAAGTGGATATATTTATAACAAAATCTTCTTGGTAACAGATTCTTGGATAAAGCAGCTATAATCATATCAAAGGAGTGATTAGATAACCGGTGGCGCCTTTGTCCAGTGACACAAGTTGAAGAAGTGAAATGCATTCTAAGACTATTTCCAATTTGGATTTGTACAATACTTTACTGTCACGCCCCGACTTTTCTCAAGTCTTTCTTTAGGACGTGATGCCACCTGGACAACTATCCCTTTCCAGGCGAACCATATACTTCATTTTCTTCCTAAATTAGACAGGTATTTGCGGAAATAATATATAAAATAATCAATTTGAAGTTTACGAAGAACAATCTCATGTGGGGCATTCCCCGAAATAATAAAACTTAATTCTTTAAACAAACTCAGTCTAGAGTAACTTTCACCAAATCCGAAATAATGGATTGGTGGTACGATGAAGCTGCGGGACGATCGCTAGCCTTCTTGCGGAGCTTTTCCTCTATCGCGCCTTCCTGAAATATGTTAAATAAAAGAGTCAGCCCTACCATCCGGGGTTGAGTGGGAATCTCACCTTACAGTCCAAAGTAACCTCACAATATTTTAATTACAATCACATTATAAGAAAATAATAAGCATGTTGAAATAAACAGATTACAACCCTTTTATTAAATAAATCAATAAATATTCACGTGCAAAATTTTCTCCCCACTCGTCTTAGAAAAAAAAAATAACTTAGTTTAATCAGTACTCCTGCTTTTTCCCATATAACATATTATACATTTGTTGCGGTACGTGCAACCCGGTCCAGTGCATTTATATATTTGTTGCGGTACGTGCAACCCGATCCAGTGCATTTATATATTTGTTGGGTACGTGCAACCCGATCCAGTGCATTTATATATTTGTTGCGGTACGTGCAACCCGATCCAGTGCATTTATATATTTGTTGCGGTACGTGCAACCCGATCCAATGCATTTATATATATTTGTTGCGGTATGTGCAACCCGATCCAATGCACTTATTTATTTGTTTAAATATGTCATATGTTCAAAAGGCTCAAATAATAATTCCTTCGTTCAATATTTCGCCTTTTTCACTTGTAAGGGTTACAACTCTCAAACCGTAAGTCGTATTTATCCCCGTAAAGTCTCAAACTGTCGAGGACAGAGTAATCTATAACTTTTATTCAGCACAATCTTTCATATGCTTTACCTATTTGTACAGTTTTTACGTTATACATTCTGCCCTTTCAGACTTCGATTGATCCGAGGCAGAATGTTTAAATAGAGATAAATCTCAAATCGTAAGTCGGATTTATCCCCGTAAAGTCTCAAACTGTCTAGGACAGAGTAATCTATAACTTTTATTCAGCACAATCTTTCATATTCATTACCGATTTGTACATTTTTTACATTATACATTCTGCCCTTCCAGACTTCGGTTGATCCGAGGCAGAATGTTTAAACAGCCATAACTCTCAAACCGTAATTCGGATTTATCCCCGTAAAGTCTCAAACTGACCGTAACAGAAGGATGTACAACTCTGTAAAATTTCATCCAATTCTAAAAAGTATAGCCCAGTATAACAGATTACAATTGCACAATCCAAACTAGTTATTAAACAATCATAAATTTCATGCTCATTCTTTCAATAACCGGGTTATATTCTAACATGTATTGTAACTTAAAAATAAAGGATTTTACTAAGAACTTTGAGTGAGAAAACTCACCTTTGTTGCTTCGTAACCACGAACAAAACCTCAACTTCAACCAAACCTTTTTGGGACTCCTTAATTGCTCTCTTTAATCTTTTTTTTTCCTCTCTTTGCTTTGCTTCTGATTCGCTGTTTTTTTCCTTTGTATTTCCCTTTTTGTTGTGTTTTATATAAAAGTGTATGTGTGTATTGTGTTGTTTATAAAAGTGTATGTTGCACGGATTTTTGTGATGTGAGGGAGTGAAAGAAGGGGTTGAGGGAGAGGGGTTGGTTGGGGGGAACGTGCAGGATTACCTTATAATCTTTTTTTTATTTTTTTTTTATAATTTTACAGGACTTTACATTCTCCCCTCCTTAAACAACATTCGTCCTCGAATGTGAGTAAGGTTGTAACTTATGCACATAGACATGCAAACTGCACACACATGAAACACAACTTCCAAGACTTTACATTTACTCTGTTGTGTTCACTCAAATGGCCTCTTTATTCGTGGAACAAGGCGATGCCATGAAAACCACGGTCTCAGGCTTTCAAATCCCTCCTGCAAGCATGTCAAGCTTCGATATCCTTAGTGTTGCAGCATTCATTTTCATCTACAGGCAAGTTCTTGACCCCCTCGTTGCCAGCCTAAAAAAGTCTTCTCCAAGAGGACTAACTGAGCTCCAACGTATGGGAGTTGGCCTCATAATTGCTATAATGGCAATGGTAGCAGCTGGTATAGTGGAACATTTCAGGTTAAAATATGCCAACCAAGATTGTTCACATTGCACGAATTCGAGTTCTTTAAGCATTTTTTGGCAAGTACCACAATATGTACTAATTGGAGCATCAGAGGTTTTCATGTATGTTGGACAATTGGAGTTCTTCAATGGACAAGCACCTGATGGATTGAAAAGCTTTGGAAATGCACTGCGTATGACTTCAATTTCACTAGGGAACTATGTGAGCAGCTTGTTGGTTTCCATAGTCATTAAAATTTCGACTACTGATAAAATGCCTGGATGGATACCTGGAAACCTCAACAAGGGCCATTTGGACAGATTTTACTTCCTGTTAGCAGCTTTGACAACAGCTGATTTTGTGGTCCTCATTTGTGCAAAGTGGTGCAAGTACATTGAGTTTGAACAAAGAAGTAGTGGAAAGCAAGATGAAGAGAAGCAGGGTGATTTGAGATTCTAGGCTTGATTTTGGGAAATTCTTCAAAACTGATAAAAACAAAAATTCTCATCTCACATGACACAATGTTAGCAAGCTGGTCGGCTGTTCGGATGAAGGACTCATGCTACTATGAATATCTTTTACCTACACTGTTAGTGTATATAAGTTAATACAATAGGTTAGAGAAGGGTGTCATTACTAAGTTGGGCAAAAGATGTTGTGTGAGAATTAGCCATAGTGTAAAGTCTAAAGAAGATGGCTAGCAGAACTTCCAGATGAATGATATGTACCTAGAGATTCTTTGCATTTGTAAAATCTACATGCTGTTCTGTTCCACATACTCTCACATATCCTATCTTTTTTTTATTTTCCACCCGTTGTTCAGTAGCCCGACTATATCCGGATATCCTGTCTTTTCAAACATTGACCAATTGAGCATAAACTATGAGAAAGTAATATTAGTATTAGTTAGTAGGAAATTAACATCCGAGTACAATACCTTTGACCAAAAGAAGTGTGAATTTAGCATTACCCAAGATGGCAGTGAACTTTCTTTTATAAATTTCCAACAATTCTAGCACTCATTTGGAGGGTAATTTCTCATATCGCCGCTCAACTGTTTACGTAGATATCACTGAAAGTCACTAAGCTATTTTTTATAATATAAAAAATCACTCAACTTTGTCTAAGTGTCATAGAAAGTCACTACACATTTATTTTTGTACTGAAATGATTATTGAAATAAGAGTAGTATAAAATATCTCTTCGTATTCTCCTGTTTACTTTTTGTGATGCTTGAACAAAGTTGAGTGGCTTTTTCATCATAAAAAACAGTTTAGTGACTTTCATACTTAAGTAAAATTGAGTAACTTCTTCGTTATAAAAAATAATTTAGTAACTTTTGTGTAATAAAATTAAAATTAAGTGATCATCCGTGAAAATTATAAATACAAAAGGTGAATATATTATGCACTTAGGAGACATCTATACTTCACTATAGATATAATTGTACTACTTTATTACTCCTTAAATGTGATGCCAATCAATATTAGTATATGCGGGAAAAATTATGTGGTTAGTACAATTCTCAGAATCTTAAAATAAAGATAGTCGCTGGTGAATTATTTTAACATATGCAGTAAGTAGTAATTAACTAATATATAAATACACTCAATAAAATAATTGGTGAGTTGATTTATTAAATATTCAAAACATGGCATTGTTTGAATATTTTTTTGAATTGCTTATTCTTATCAAACCTTTTATACTTTCTTTTGAATCGAGTGTCTTTCAGAAACAGTCTCCCTACCTTTTAAGGTAGGGGTAAACTCTTCGTAAACTCTATCTTTTCCATACCCCACTTTATGAGATTTCACTGAATATGTTGGTGTTGTTGTATGACATAGTTTGAGTACTTGAGATGCTTGACGAGGAATCAAGTGTTTACACTCAATCAACAATATTATTAATGGTGCAGATTTTTTCTTTCGGTCTTCCCATTTTGTGATGACGTATGTAGACATGAAAACTGAAAAGATATACCATTAATCTTACAAAATTCTCTAAATGACCCATTATCAACTTCCCTTTCATTATCACATTGAATATTTTCAATTTTCCGTTCAAATTGTGTACGAATAAATGCTCTAAATGATAGGAATGTGGAAAAAATCTGAGACTTTTTAGATAACGGAAACGTCCACAAAAAATTAGAATAATCATTCAAAAATAACACATAATACCAGTGACCGGTAGAGCTTAAAACGGGAGATGTTCAAAGATCACTATGAATAATATCAAATGGCAACAACGTACAAGAATTGGAAGCCACAAATGGCAATTTAACATGTTTCCCAAGTGGACAAGAAGGACAAACATTAGTGCAACGATCACTATTACACTTAATAAATTTATTATTTTTAGGGGAGGAAAACACAGACGCTCCCGGATGACCCAAACGCGCATGTCATAAGGAAGGTGCTAAAGCGGCAAACGTTGACGGCGTGACTTGTTTAGTGGTGGTGGTGGTGATGGGATAGAGCTCGCCCCGACTATCATATCTCATTATAGGTATCCCCGTCCAGAAATCCTTCACAGAAAATCCAAAAGGTTCAAAGTCAACAGAAACCAAGTTATCAGTTGTAAATTTTTGAACAGACACCAAATTTTTAATCAAGTGAGGAGCATGAAAGACATTTTTCAGGGCTAAAGGTGGGTTCACGGGAGACAATTTTGTGTGACCATAACCACGAATTGGAATTGAATTACCATTACTAATAATTATGCCACGATTTTGCTCAAATTGAAATAAGATGAG
The DNA here is from genome assembly GCA_029783415.1 of Anisodus acutangulus. NCBI lineage: Eukaryota > Viridiplantae > Streptophyta > Magnoliopsida > Solanales > Solanaceae > Anisodus > Anisodus acutangulus. Next base: position 13,371,166 of record CM056492.1, read on the forward strand.
AGATTACCTGGTGCAGACGTCATATGAGAAGTAGCACTGGTGTCCATGTACCAATTTGCATCCGGAGGATTAAGTCCATGTGTATGCATCGCTGCCTGTGGGTCGGGGATGCTGCTGGGCCCAGAGGCGCTGCTGTGGGCTGGGCGCCAAGGCAGCGATCAGCCGCTGCCAGGCCTAGTTCTCGCCCGCCGCCTACTGATGACCATTGAGCCTGCCTCAATAATTTGCTGGAAACGGACAAGGTGGAGTGGGCCACTGCCCACTGGCCCAGCCCCACGGCCACTGCGCACTGGCCCAAGGTTGCTGCCAGTGGTGCCCAGGCCCTTGCTAGCCGCCACCCCATCCTCCACCACCGCTGCTACGCGGCTGGCACCACTGCTATCGCCACCGCAATTCTTGTCGCCATTTTTCCGATTTTGGCCCTTTTTGCCACCACCATTGTTTCGGTGTTGGCTAGAATTTACCGAGAGGTGAGGGTCATCGATGTCGCGTGACGTGGCCACCATCATGGCGGAATGTGTTCCAGTTGTGGCCTTTTTAGCCAACCCTGCTTCTTCGAGGGTGAGCATGGAACGTAGTTGATAGAACGGTGGGAGAGTATTGCTTTAGCGAAGGAGAGTGTCAACCCCATTGTATGCCTCGTAGAGGCCCGCAACTATCTGAAGAACAAAATGATCATTCGTGACCGGTGCACCAACGTTTTTGAGTTGATCTGACAACTCCTTGAGCCTTTGACAATAGGCAGAGGCATTCAGAAAATCCTCTATAGTTGTGTGAGAAAATTCTACTCAAAGGTTACGACATGAGAGTTTTTGTTATCTTGGAATATATCACGCAACCTATTCCAAGCTTCCACTGCAGTGGCGTTGGGTTCGATAATTGTCTGTAAGAGGTTCGTAGAGATGATGGAATAAATCCATTGGAGGACCGTAGCATCAAGAGTTGCCCACAACTCTATTTCATCATCGGTGGAAGGCACCTTCTCCTTGCCTTTTTTCAATTTGACGGTGTGATGGAGGATTCGATGAGACCTAGCATGAATTTTAAAAAGTTCCGCTCACGTCGCGTATTGGACGTTCTCCATTGCAAGAACGATAGGGATATTGTTCTTGATATTGGATATTGCAAGAGCATGATGGAATGTGTTCTTTGTGTTAGACATAATGGAGGAAGAAAGGGGAATATTTGGGCGACGGGAGGGATTTCGCCGGTGGAGAAGGACGACGAAAGGGTGGGATACCGAGGAAGAGGCTCGGCGCCGGAAGCTTTGGGTTAGGAAAAATATGCCCTAGACTGCTGATACCATGAAAAAGAATAGTCTCTTGATTCTTTTCATTAATGTAATTGATTTATATATATGATATACAATAGTAAACTTAGCCTATAATTACAGAAATCAAATATACATTTTTCTAATACAGAAGATTACTACCATAATTACAGATGTACAAGATCACTAATAATATCATAGAAATATACGGTGTATATTCTATCAATTATTAATGAAGAGAAAATGACTTCTCACCAGCTAAAGATTGCAACAAACTAAAACACAATGTCTAATGACAAATACTCCTAAGTCATAAAACATGAATTAAGAACAAAATCGTGATGAGCCGGTTAATTATTTCATTACATATATCACACATCCAAAAAAACTTGTGGTACTTAGCTAGTTGTTTCAAATGGAGGATTGAACTGAATTTGGGTGGATTAAAATGGTATGAATTATAAATATACCGGTCATTAATCCCTTGCAAGATTATTTGGGTTGAGATAGACAGGGCCAAAATGAGCTAAACAATAAGTCATAACCTAACCCGTTCAACTCTTACTAAATTTTATGTTTTTTTCTAGATATTTTTGTATAATTTGTTTTATTCCCTAATAAAAGAATATTTTTTATTATGGGTATATATGTATAACATATCAAACAAAAAAAAATTAAAACTATTCTGACAAATTTTTCGTGAATCAAATGGGACTACATATTTAGCTCAAATCGTTTCAACTTTTAAATAAAATGAGTCATACCGATCAAAATAGGTTGATGGTAATAAATAAGCGGATTATTAACCCATCCAAACTTGTACAAATTGACTGAGTCATGCATGTTTCATAAGCTAATTTGACACCCCTATACTTAGCTATACTCTATTCTCTCCTCCTCGCTCACCCCCCCCCCCCTAAAAACTATAAATATATACCCTCCTTAGGAGGAAACAAGAAAAGACATGTCAAACCAAACAACCAAAAAAATGAAGCCTCTTTCCTCTTTCTTCCTTCCTCTTTCAGTATTCCTCTCCTTACTTTTCCTAACATTCCGTGGTTCAACAGGCCAAACATTAATCCAAAACACTTGCAAAACATGTTCAAAAGATGATCCAAATATTCAGTATGGATTTTGTACTACTTCTCTACAAGCTGCTCCGGCCAGTCAATGTGCTACTCTCCGTGGACTCGGGATGATATCGATTAGGCTAATTCGGTACAACGTTACTGACACGAGGTGTAACGTTAAGATATTATTGAAGGACAAGAATTTGGATCCTTATGTTAGGAGATGCTTGATGGATTGTTTTGAACTTTATTCAGACGCTATCACGTATATCAAGCTTGCTATGAAGAGTTACAACACGAAGAAATTTTATGATGCTAACATACAAATAAGTTCAATTATGGATGCCGCTACAACATGTGAAGATGGATTTAAGGAGAAAGATGATGTTGTGTCACCATTAACGAAGAAAAATGAAATTACTTTCCAGTTGTCTGCAGTGGCACTTTCTGTTATGAATCTTATTAAGAATAATGTGTAAATTGGTTGATATTTCTTTCTTAATTTTGAATGTTAATATTCATGTATGTTAATTATTAGTACTTCATTTTGTAGGTTTTCTTTTTATTTGCTTGACCTTCTGTACTTAGATATTTGTTTATCTTTCCTTGCTCCAAAAAAGGTGGAATCTCCCACCCCAGGAGCCCCCACACCCCGGTCCGATAGGTCTGTGAAGGAGGTAAATCATGGTGACTCAATTGATTTCAAAGGTTAGACCACTACCACGCTGCGCACAAGGGACCCTCCTTTATTTCAAGAAGAAACCCCCACACTGCCGCTGACGGGATTCGATCCTTGGTCTTTGCTTCAAATATCCCCTTGAAACCAATTGAGCTGCCCAAGCGGACAAAACTAAGGTAGGGTAAACTTTTTAAAGTGATTGATCCCACCGCATTACGGCCCCATACCCCAGAAAACCCCACCTCCGGTCTGACCCTACGGATTAGTATACACCGCTTGGCCCTACGCGTATGGATGGATTTTTTTGGGGGGACACAGTTCCACTCTCGCTGATCAGAGGACTCGAACACGAAACCTCAGACAGCAATACCCTAATGTATTGGCCACTGGGCCAAACACTTTGGATTTTGTTTATCTTTCCTATATATATTGGATTTTACCTTAGTTCGGAAGATGCAGGAATCAGCAAACCTTGGTAAATTTATTTGATTATATTAGAAGGTACTAAATTAATATATTAACTGTGGTTCTGGACAAAGTTTTTATGCTACTTAATATATAAAATATTATCTTTCTTAGCCCCAACCCCCAAGAAAGAAGAAAAGAAAGATTTATTTATTTATTTCTTTTCATTTTGTTTTAACTTATCTTGAACCAATTTTGTTCTAAAAGTGCTATTGCTCCTCTCAGTAATCATTACTCCATCCGGTTTATAATATATGATGTTCTTAATTTGGGCACACTTCTCAGAAAATTCATTCAATTTTTGTTCGTGTTTTCACTAAATTATTTTTAATTAAATAGTATATTTATTTATTATGATTTTCTTGATTATGTAAAACCACTTATTTAAATAAGGGTAAACTTTGAAAAAAATAATTACTGATAGCTTTGATTATGTAAAAAGTTGTTTATATTAGATTAACTGTAAAAGCTAAAAATTGCCATATAATATGGATCGAAGGGAGTATTTTTATAACACCCCATGCAAATGAGATCAACTCACAAGTATTATTACACAATATGCTACAAAGTGTAACTGATCTTTACTCACATCTTATTTACTCCAGCATGAATATCGTGAAGCAAATATAATAGACCCTCGCTAAGCATGCGTTGCGCCTACCTCCTGCTTTCAACAAGGACTGTTCAGGCACCCCATAGCTAGAACAATCAGTGTAATAATTCTTTTACGTTAATGTATATCTATTCGCATTAGGGGAAAAAAAGAAGAGAGATCATTAATATTAAAACTTCTCGTGAATTTTGAGTCGAGGGTCTATCGGAAACAACCCATCTACCTTCCAATGTATAGGTAAGGTCTGCGTATACTTTATTCTCTTTAGGCTCCACTTGTGAAAATATAATGGGGATGTTGTTGTTGTTGTCGTGAATTTCTTATAAGTATTATATTTTCCAATAGATCTAAATGGGAATTTGGAATAACTTAATTAAGGCGTCAATGTCATAATCTCCATCTCTTGGAATTACAACAATTCATCTAGTTGAGTTAGATTTGAAGCGAACTGAATCCTTTGTTAGTTGGCCTAATCATCAAGTAGATAAAGTAGTGGAAACTTCCTATTTCTACCTCCTAACTTACTGACCTTTTTTTTTTTCATGGAACAGTAATTTTGCCCATGTTTTTGGATTCGTTTTCGAATTCTTCATTATATCAAACCTACGTACTTCTATAACTTTTTCTTTATTCGGTGTTCGATATCAATATTGAGTCATGTTAATACAAATTTGCTCAGTGTAATACCCGTTAAAAGGGGAGTAGCATTCCCTATCAACATTTTCTCCATCCCATGACTTGAATTTGAGATATTTAATTAATTAAAGGACGATAGATAAACCCTCAATGGTACTCCTTTAAATTGTGGTCAGGAGAGAAGTCGTCCTAGCCATTAATTTTAGTATTTCTCTTCAGTTATCCTATTTCATTTACACAATGTAGTTACTTTAAAAATAATAACATATGTGTACAATAAGTATTGATTGATAATCTAAAGTAAAGGATAAGTAATGTAACCTAGTATAGTTTTTATAAATTACAAAGATAAGGTTAAGATTCTTTATATAAACAATGCTTATAATTTTAATTTTAAATTTATAGGAATTCAAGAATAGATCCGGATAAAAGAATTTTTGCAGCATTATGGGTGGGTCAAACTTCAAAAGAAATAGAGTAAATGTTGTTATCAAATGTTGTGTTACTCAATAGAGAATTCCTGAATTTTAATAGGTGAGCTCAGGTCCCTTTGAAAAGTAGGAAATGACAAATCATACATTTTAGTGTTTCTCTGCTGTTTCAATATTCTTTTCTCGAGTGCTTTTGCTTTTATTTGAGATGACAATTCCCCCCATCAACCACTCTAATGGAATTAAGTTACACATATATTGATTGTGTATAGAATTTCACATTATCAAGTTAATTTAATTGGTTGTGGTTGATTACTAATTAATTTTTCAAGTTATCATATTAGGTTTGCTATAAAATTTTACGTAATGTTTTATTTTTCTCTTCTATGAAGAAAAAACAACAACTTTTCAAATTTCTTCTATCTATTGATTCGTATTACTTCATTGCGCGTCTTTCTACTTCCATAGAAACGATTCATGTGGATATAGTTTCAATAAATTGATATTAATAAATTATTATTTTTTACTGTACGAGAATATGTTAAAGTCATAACTCATAATATTAGGTAGTACCAAAAAGTCTGTTTTCCTTGTAAAGAACAAATTAAACAGATATAATCTAATACGTATGACATTCTTAAATAAAAGAGGATACTAAAGATAGGTAAAAGTACACACACACCAGCATAGATATTATCAGTTCAAACATTTCAGTTTCTCGTGTCATTTGAAAGTAATACTCGAAGATATTCGAATCCCTGATTGATTTTATTTGCTGATGCAAAATCCAGCTGAAAAAGAACTTCATATTGAGCAATTCTTTTCCTACTTTTGGTTAGTTAATAGAATAAAATATCATATATCAGGAGGATGAATGGCTTGATACTTTATCAAGATTATATCACATATGATCTACTTTAAAATAGAAAATAAGCAGCCGGTCCCGTTGCTTAGTCATGACTACAAAATACAAATTATGGAGGCAAAGATAAGAATTTTTTAAAGAACTCTTACATTTTAAATAACAGAAGAAAAAAAATGCGGGACAAGTAGATATTGATAAGTATGTACAAAAATATATTTTTTAATCACAGCAGAAAGATCGTATTGATAGAGGCAAGAATACAAAAAGTTGTGGTCGGGGAAAAAAATATTGATAGAGCCAAAAAAAAAAGCATAAATTTCTTTGGGCACAAAGCTTTTTCGTACCTCGTCTGTTTCCTTTAATTAGCCTTTCCTGAATAATTTCTTCTCAGTTTGTTTTTCCTTTTTATCAATTTCGTGTTGGAATATTGTTTTATGCAAAATGACAATCATCTTTAGGGACGGGACGGGACGGGACGGATGAGAAAAAAATAATTCATCCCTCCTCATCTAGTATGCTTTTTTTCTAGTTCAATTGTCTTTGTTGCTGCGACCGTTCTTATACAATATGGTCCATCTTGTGACCATTTTCTTTTACTTGTTAGCAGAATGGAGAAAGGAATAGTGGGAGACTGGGAGTCGAACTGAATGCTAATTAGTAACCCTCCGGATAATATTCATTTGTGAACATTGGTCAGAAATTAACAATAATATGGTATTTAATTGCAATTCCATTGGTTATATTTTCTCCATGCTTGACTATAAACTGTTTAGACCTTACCCTTCAACGACTTTTATCACACTCTAGAGAGTTTAAACTGATATAATCGGTATCACAATTCATCGTCCTAATTATCCTATTTCCTTCGCCATCACGAAACCAGCATAAAACTGCTTCTGAACTTAGCTCAAACAGACCATTTACTTCAAAATTGGAAATGCTATGATTCGTACCTTTACTGCTAATGTTTCCAACTAGACCCTAAATAATTATAGTGAAGCAAGAGCAGAGATTCGTCATTTTGTGACGCAGTAGATACTCCATTTTACTTTTAGCCAAGATACAAGGAGAGGAGATAATTTTTGAAAGAGAACACAATAGGAGATGGTGAAGGAGGTCTAATTCACTCCAATTCTAGAAGTATTATTGCAAATGATAACTTTCTTTCATAAGAAGCCGGAGAAATTTCAGAGCATCACCTTTACAAGTACAGGCTAGATAGATTTTTCAAATCAGTGCAACAACTGAAGCAAGCTAGAAATACGAATATTTAAGAGGAAAGACAGCAACAAAAATAAACACTTAATTTCGTGTTTCCTAGAAAAGCAACAAAGGATGATATGCTCAACGGAAAACCTTGACCGACTTGTCTTTAAACGAGTGATTATTGCCTCTCCCAAAGAGGATCAAAATTCTACAACTTTGAACTAGTCAAATGATAGCGGGCAAGTGTACCTTTGATTTTGATGAACAAATTTAAACCAACAAAGGTGCATCGAGTTTAACTCGACATTGGGTGATTATAAATATACTCAATTGCCTGTTCGCAGGACTCTATCCTGACAGCTTCCTTGTCTGGAATCTCCAGTTTGAACTCTTCCTCCAGAGCCATTACGATCTCTACCGTATCTAAGCTGTCTAAACCCAAATCCTTCTCAAAGTGGACTTCAGGAGTCACCTGTATAAAAGATGACCATTAACTGTAAAAAAAACATAATGACTGCCTGCATGATGAATGACTATCCCCTAACTTTTTCAAGCTTAAATTGTTATATCCAACTTATGTACTGTCCAAACAAAGGAAAGATGGAAAGAGATAATTGCATTTGACATAGCATTGGATCAATTGAGTCCACAAACACCATCAACAGAATATATCAACAACCTTACCTCTTCTGATATTATTTCCGTGACAACACCAACTGGCAATAGAGAGAGAAATAAAGTTTGTTTTTGGGAGAGAACTATAATCAAATTCTCAACCTACATTCTGATTGACTCAGTTGTCTTCTGGCACGTCACTTACTCTTTTTTAACGAGAAGAAGAAGCTGCATTATCCTACTCTTTTTATCTACTCTGAAAGCTTGCAGGTAAACCTAACTATTGTGCATAGTACATCATCACACTGAAAGGTTGATGCAAGAAGAACTGCAAACACCTAAGTGAACCACCTGTTGGTATATAGAGGAAAGAGATAGAATAATTATAAACTAAAAGCTATATTTATGTTAAATCTAGTAGGTGCATATTTGTCCCTAATAAGCAATTCATCTACAGCAAAATACAACAAAGCATTTGGTTCTCTAAAATAATAAGTCCAACGCAATTCATACTGCAGTAAACATGTCAAATTTGTGTCATAGAAGTAAGATCACTTTCTTTTGAAGACAACCTCTAGAAAGGATGCCTTTCCTTTGCAAATTGCTATGTGTTCTCTCTTTTTACAGGCTAAACTCCATCAAATCTTAAACAATTGTTTCATGCATACATCACGTTAAAGTTTCCATACCTATGAAATCCATAAACTGTAGAAAATTGTCATATTAATATATAGGATTTAGCACCTCTAGGGTAAGCACAATACCCAACACTTGTTGTATTCTTATGCAGACCAAGTAACTTATAACAGTGATTAGGATATTAATATTACAAAGTTGATGCTCTTTCAGTAACAGGAAACATTTTTTATCTACTCTTTTTAGCTTAAAATTTGAAGAAACTATGTGGTAATAGTTTGGATTTCTTTTTTTTTTTTTGTCTTTCAAGAAGAAGACCCTTCTACAGCAAGTGAGAGAGACAGAGAAATCACTTGTGCTGAAGCCGCATGTCTGCACATTTCTCCGCTCTAAGCCAAAGACTGATCACAGACACGCCATATTTCCTTGTTATAGAATTTTTTTTTCTTTTGATAAGGCCTTGTTATAGAAAATTTTGGTGTACAGTATTCATCTCGTGTTGTTATTATTAGTTTCACTTTTTTTCTTTGAGTTGGGAGGGAGATAGATTAGATGCTTAATTTATAGGTATGAGTGGGAAAGAGAAGAGTGCTAGGTTTCCTCAAGCTAAACTGAATACAGTAAGTAAATAGAGCTCTCTAGTCTCACCAAAGATCAGTGAAGGGATGATGATGAAAGAGGCCTATAGCTTCTCACAGCAAACTCTCTATCCTAGGCATGGAACTCTGGAAGATACCAAGTATAGAGATCAAGAGAACCATACAATGGCTTCTGCATAGCCTCCCTTCGGATAAGATATATGCATTAGCACAGAGAAACACTCAACAAGACTACAAGAATAGCTGGCAAACTCAGGGTGCAGTTCTACTGAACCAACTTCACGTTGTCCATCATGCGAGGGCAAAATGATGGCCAGCAACAGCATTTTCCAGTAAGTAACAAACTTAACAATCCCGCAAGAAAAGCAGTAGAATAAATTTCGATATCACGGGATTGAGGCAGCGCATATAAGTGCCTGCTGAAATATTCCTGCACCTAATTTTGGAGTCCTTGACAGACATTTATCCCAATACATCTCACAGTAGAGCTCTAAAAGCATCATATTCCTTTTTCAGATAAATATTTTCTAATGGAACAACATTCAATAACAAAATTATAGTCCATTCGGCCCCCAAATTTTTCCCGTTCTCTGCAATTTGTTCCCAAATTTAATCTTAAATATACAAAACAAACCCTTTGGTGTGGAGGTTTTCCTAGTTGGTGATACTATGAGATTTATGTGCATCCTCTATTCATAATTCTACCTTTTTTCAATTATAAACCTAAATTCGCCCTTAATTTCGTTCATTAAACCAATTAATTGAGTTATGTTGAAAATGAATGGGCAGCAAAGGGTCTCATAACCAAACACTTCAGTGCAAAGACAGTCTAATAGGTAGATGAGTTCTTTTCTACAGAATCAAACTACGCTAAGTTTGATTGAAATTCATGAAAAGCAAATAATTCTGAAGTTAAGTTCAAAACATAGCACTCAGCAGGTGACTAGAGAAGTTTCTTGGTTACTTGTTTTCCGGTCTTAAAGTCACCTAGAGTTACGAATAAACATTTGCCATCAACCATACAGCAGGAAACGGGAAAAATAAGAAAAGGAATCAACTTCTCTTTCCATTCTCAAGCTTCCCATACAAAAATCACACAATTATCATTTTGAATGACAATGTTCCACTAAAATTGCAAGGGACACCAATATTATTTCTATATTCTCTTTTTATTTTTGTGCTGGGCTAGCCGATAATAGCCACATAAAATTGATAAATATGACCGTGTGGATTCATATAGGCGACCCAATTAGCTTCGGATTGATGTTGTTGTTATCGGCATAGACCAATACCTATATAATCTTCTTTTGGCGTTAAATAGGTAACCATACCATTTGATGACACGAAACATATACCAATTAAAAATTCTTTTCACTTTGTTTCATGTCTGGTAAGTAGATGCCCATGTCATTTTGATAAACATGTAGTATCTATTTTCATGGATTCTCGAAGCTCAAAAAATAAGCCCATAGCTAAACGAAACCCTAAGTACCAAATTAATTAGCTAGTGAATATCATATGAACCTACCAGCAGCATTGACCACTAAACAGATATCTACGAAGAAAATAGACCATAGATTAAACTTGTAGTCACAATTCTCAGATCTAACTCAAAATTCGTCAAATGCATATATCAAGCAAATCAGAATAAACCACTTCGATAAGAGAAAATGAGAAAAAAGACCTTGGAAGGTTCAACTTTAGGGTAGCACTTGATGACATCAAGGACTCTGTTGATGACTTCATCTTTGGTGATATGATCATCGTGCGACGACATCAATCTGACAGACCCATTTGCAGATAGGGCTTGGGTTGCCGGAACTCGGATGTGTCGGAGTATAGCAGATCTCAACGTCGACGCCATTGTTGTTCTGTTTAGCTTGTTGGGACTGAAAAAAGGTGTGGAATTAGACTGAGGTTTTGAGGAGTTGTTTGGTATCTTACAGCGTGATCCCTTGGACCGGAATAGTGAGCCCCGGTTACCGGCTTCTGTGCGCGGGATAAAGTGACATATCTCACAATTACCATAAAAATTATTCACTTTTTTTACTAAATTTTTTCCATTTGTTTTTCGGGCAATGAAAATTTTAAATACAACTTGAAGTTATATTTAGAATGTAAAAAACAACCAAAATCTTATTTTTCACCCTTTTCACAATCAATTATTTACAAAAATCAAACACAACTCCAACTCCAACTTCAAAAATTCCAATTAAAATTAATATTAAATTTATACTGTATTTAATTGAGAGAATTTCAAAAGCACTTACTAAGAGGTCATTTGATATGCTGGATAAGATGGATATCTCGGATTAAGTTTGTGATTAAATTTATATCGTGTTTGGTTGATGGAATTTGAATTAAATTTATACCATCAACCAAACACAATATAAATTTAATCTCAAACTTAATCCTTAAATATGCTATCTTATTCTATCAAACTTAAAATTATGTTATTCCACCTCTAGATGAAATAAATTAATTCAAAAATTATAATTCCAAAACTATAAATTCAGAGTAATTTAGTCTGCTAACTAAACCACCCCTAAAAGAATGAAATAAAAAGGAACTTGTGTATCTATTATTTGTCTAAGTTTACATTCTAAGAGGCACCAACTTCTCTTTATGAATATCTTTTTGTTTCAGTCTTCGGAATGATATTTTGTTTTATACATGAACAAATATCCCTGTATTTCTCGAAGGTAATGATAGGCTTATAAATTTTCGAAATAGATATTTCAAGATCACTCCATAAAATCAATTTATATTTTTATTAAGTTAGCTTAAACTAAATGAAAGAAAATTCCCTGTTGATTCAAAACATAATCCACCTCCAAGTGAGATTCAAAATTTTGTTTAAATAGAGCTAGAAAAACTACTCTATTTTTTTCCAAAAACAAATTTTTAAAAAATGTGTTTGGATTAGTTTTTATTAGCACGTGTACATAGGCACATATTTATCATAGTTTGTGTTGTATAATTATGGTAAAATTAACATTGTACACCTATATATATTTTGTATCTACATCACAGCCGACGGCCTCTGCCGCCAGCCCCCACCTTGGGAAACCAGCCGCCGGCCCCCTCTCCTCGGGAAAACCTCTCATTTCCTTCACGGCTTCTTTTTCCTGTCTGTAGCTATCATGTCTGCTCCCACCTCTCCTAAAGCTTCCGCATCTTCAAATCCCTCCTTCCATCCGGCATTCATCGTCACAAATATCAAGAATTTCGTCTCTATAATTCTTGACCAGGAGGAGGGTCAATATTCTTCATGGGTTGAACTGTTTTACATCCATGCTTGCGCATACAACGTGCTTGGCCACATTTATGAGTCTGTTCCTCATCCTCTTGACATCCCCGACACCACATGGCGTCGTCTTGACGCTATTGTCAAACAATGGATTTATGGTACTATCTCAAAATATCTACTTCATACGATTATGAAGTGTGGTGCCTCGGCACGTGACCTCTGGGTTCGTTTGGAGGAAATCTTTCAGGATAACAAGCATACATGTGTCGTGTATTTGGAATAATAGTTCAACAATACAACAATTCAACATGTCCGAGTATTGCAAACAATTAAAAATTGTTGCAGACCAAAATCTAAACCCTATTCTCTTTCCTCCGCCGCCGCAGTACCTCGGTTTCGGCATTCTATTTTTTTTTTCCGAAAAGCAGAAACTGACTCTCTATCCGAGACCTGTGTCCCCTACCCTTTCTTCCGAAAAGCAGAAACACAGTTGTCACGCTGCCCCAGACATGTGGCCTATGTCTGCTTACTGTTGTTCGTCTCGGGATAAGCATAGTAGACTTGGTCACAGAAAGCAACAATTGCTTATGTTTTCTTTTTTCTCTGCCACTCTTTGCATCTTTATGAAAAGACACAAGTACACATCACATTGTGTCTACCTTTTTTCTTCCTAGAGACTTTCGTCCCCAGTATTCTCTATGGGCAAAGGCGCTCAGGTGCGCTTAAAGTCTTATTGCCTATATATTATCTGAGCTTCTGCTTCTTTTTCCCTTTATTCGATAGCATAATTTTGTCTACCTTTTTCTTCCTTCACCAAAAATAATTCACTATAATGACTTCTCCCATAATCTCGGACACTTAATCTCCGGTTCAATTTCTAGTCTCCAAAAAGACCGATCCAGCACCACCGACAGGCCACATAAATCAGGCCCAAGTTCCTCGAGCCCATCAGTCCGTTCTTGGCCACCGACTGGGGTCCTCATGGTCCAAGATAATCAAACCATCAATAATAGTAAGGTAAGCATGATACTTTTTGGCTTTTCACTCTTTTCTGCTTTTCTTCTTTAAAGCCCGGACCATCGTTTTAGCGCCTTTAGCATTTATTCCTTTTTCTACTTCTTCTTCCAAGTGCAGGATAATGGTCACCACTTCTCCCATGACCGGAATGATTATCCCTGCTCGATGGGTCTACATCCATCCCTGAATGTCGTCGGGTACTGTTAACTTCCCCGCCATTCTTGTAACTGTCTCCGTCACAATCCGTTTTAGGCCAGGCTTTCGGCACTTTGACTCATCGGTAACTCGATAATGCGTGATATATGGATACGGGCAAAACGTCCCACCTCACCAATAATTCTGGTAATCTTCCTCAATTGCGACATTTAAATACTCCACAATCTATTATGGTCGGTAATGGTCATCGCATTCACGTGTACATAGAATCATATTTACCATATTTTGTGGGGAGAGGAAGGCAGACAATAAGAATTGAAAGGAAAAGTTTTCAACAATACCACAAGACTGTAAGTCTTGGTGGAACTAAATTCGACAACAAAGCTCATTCTACGTCAAAGGGTAAATGAGAGAAATAAAGGTAAGATATCAATCAAATTGGACTTGATCACAAAATGAGAAAATAGTGGAAAACAGTTTCATGCATGAGTCTTTGCCTCTGTGTATCAGAGTCTTGTATGTTATCCTATATGGCTCCCTTTTGTTTGCTTCCGAACATCATTGACTGATACAAGTACTACACATACAATATCACAAACTCAATTTGAAAACTAATGCTTTATCCACAAGCTAAAGTTTCAAGCTTTAGCAGCAAAGAAGTATGTACAGGTCCTGCATAATCTTTTCATTGATCAACAAAGTCAGTTGTGACTATGAACAGGGTTCATTAGAAATCAGTCAGATGCTTCGCATTGTAAAGTTTTCTGCTTTCAGAATTCATTTACTGTTAGGCTACATTCCTCAAACGGGGTTTCGTATGCCCATGTTAACCCTTTTATGTTGAAAGTGCTGCACATTATAAAGAAACAGTTCTTAGCTTCAATCACAAAATGCTTTGCCTGTTAAAGAACATGCAAAGCTTTGCTTCTGACAGTGTAAACACACAAAGCAGAGATTCTTAAACCCTAGCATCTGTTAATAAGACATTAGGAAGCTGCAAAATATAATGGGCATGATTGTACCAAAATCAGTCAGCAGTTACTTCTCTGTACTCTTAATCGATGAACTATCCAGAAATGAATTCCAGGAAGCCAACAAAGGCACAAAATTTCTTACAGCGTAACCAGTTGACAACCACAACTTTAATGCTACTATAGAAAATACAGATAAAACATACCGCTGACACAGGTGATTGGCGAAACAATCCACCAATGATAGGTAACTTCCTTAGGAAAATAGTAAACCAAAAGCCACTGCATTACATAGTGCGCCTTATTAGCTGAACACGGTTTGTTCTTGCTAAGTCATAAGGATGAAAGAAATAGGCTTACCTGAACATCATAAAAAGACCATAGATCTCTCCGATCATGCCCAGTACAAGCCATCCCAGCATAATGAGGAAGAAACCAACAACAAAGGAGGCAGAACCCTATCAGATAATTAAAGTTTGGCATATGAACATGGGGATTGGAAATGGGGAAATGAGTAACTGCAAAGTCAAAGGATGAATCGGGATATGAAGGGTCAATGTGGAACCTTAAAATTTTGTTGTTTCATGAAAAATTGCAGAGTAGACATCACCCCAATGGTTAAGGTCACTCCAAACAGAAAGAGGATCTAGTCACACAAGAAAGTTTTGTGAAGATTACGAAAATAAACACACTAAAGGACACACAGACAAGGCACTAGAGGATGAACTATAAAATGGTGATCAGATCGCGATAAAGAAAAGCTCACATTCCCAATGGCAACAAAACTCCTGTCAAAGAATAGAAACACCCCGACCAGAGTAAAAATAACACCAAGTCCAGTCAATCCAAGCCCAATCTCTATCACATGTCAGAGAAAGTAAGAACTTCAGACAGAAAATAAGCCAACATTATGGCAGCTTATTAGACCAACCATCAAACCACCATAAGTTTCTGCTTTGCTTCAGAACAGTGAGGAGATTGTTTAACAATATGGTATGTAAATACATATTCAAGAAAAGATATAATACTTCTTCCAAAACTAATAATGATGCTAGCGCAGTGCAATATGTTTTATTGAGAAGTTTACATAACAAAATATGACACTAGAGCATATTTTGACACTTTTAAACAATGTCACTTTTGACAATTATGCTTTACTTTGGGGAGATAACATTAATCCCAGCACATACAAGGAGAGATATTTATATAATAGTTCAAAAGGTCTACATTCCGCGAATGAGAATTTGATAAGTTTACGTGGTGAACTCAAGAACTTTATACTTTACTTTTTGGTTTTCAACAGTGTAGTGTACTGCTTATTCTTGACCAGAGTACACACATTAGTAATATCCATGCTTATCACTCTCAGGAGCTACTATACAATCTCAGGTCGTAGATGAGATTGAAGATTTTATTTTCCTATCGTTGAAGAACTCCGTCTATGGAACTAGTATGTCAATATCTCTACAAACATAATTTCTTTCACCGTGTCCTGAAAAACATATGTCGTTCAACTCTCAAATGTCCAGAAAAGAGCCATCCAATTCACTTAGTGTTCTGCAGCAAAACTGAATGACCAGAAAACCATAAATATACATTAGTGTAAGTTTGAAATCAAATGAATAACAGAAGCAAGATCAAATTAAACCTAGTGGAGATGCTTTAGGATTCATGACTGGTAAAATTACTTGCAGACTTTAAGATAAAAACTTTATCCACCATGTAAGAAATAGATGTTGTTCACAGCTGATGAGTGAAATTGCAATTACTAATTACGACCAATTTTGAGAGTACTTCCAAAAATTGTTCACACACACCTTTAAGGCATCATATTCCCCGTTTTGACTTTCTTTTGGAGTCGTCTTCTTTTAAGTAAGATATTCTTCCTTGTTCTTCCCTCTCCCTAAGTTCTTGACCTGCTAAGTGATCTCCAAAAGCTCCCACTATGACTGTTACTCAACAGAAAATAAGAGCTTTTAGTTTCGGTTCATTGGGATCGAGATAGGAAAAGAGAGATCATATAATTTTTCTGAAGAAGGTCATCTTAGATCTGACTAGATATTACTGACTTCACATACTATAATGCTAAAGTTTATTAAGATAATTGAACAAACAAATAATTAGTATAACATCTCGAATACAACTTACGTTTTTTGCTTGGGAAAGTATGTATAATATTTGATCTGCAAAACAACAGTGTATTAACATCTCATTCAAAATGAGGAAAGAAATAAGAAGAAATCCATCAAGTTCAAGCATGCACCAACCATCATCATGGTGAATTTGTAAAGCAGCAGTTACAAAGCTCAAAGAGTATAGAGTGTTCGATAATGAGATTCGATATCATAGAGCCATAATAGACATGACAGAATCAGCCAGTGGCGGAGCCACAACCAACGAAGGGATACAATTAAATCCCCATCATCAAAAAGTTATATTGTGCAAATAGAGCAAAAAATTATTTTGTATATATAATCTTTTGAATTCCCTCGTCATTTGGGAAGCTTTCATTGTAGTGGCAAAAGTGCTCCAAAAATTGTTCAGGCTGAAGGTTCGAATCCCATGTGCGAAATTCTTCATTTTTTAATCTCCTTGTTAAAATTCTTGGGTCCGCCACCGGAATCAGCAGTTAAATTTTCAATATATAAATACACATGATACAGATAAAGAAAAGCAAAAACATACTGCATCGAGGCTAAACTATAAACAGAGACATGTTTGTACAATCTTTAGTGGAAGCAAATTGATCGACCAATTCTTTGATTAAGAAGATAGAACGTGAAATAACAACAATTAATGAAATATTACCTAGAGCATCGTAGAACTTCTAACATGTATAGGAACATAAATTATACACTTAATGCGAATCAGAACACTCAATATGGTACTTCGCCGGTTCGACCATATGGAAGAACCATTTCAAAAGCATCATTTCTGGATTACAGAAAATTAAGAGAAGTGTAATATTATGAGGATAGAATGGCGGAGTGTACTCACTCTTAACATCACTTTCTTCAAATGAAACCATCTTGTTAACCAGAACTTGAACCTTCAATTACCAAATAACTTGAAAATAGAAACACTACATGATAGAATAAGCTGTTGCATCACTACTCATCTCTTCAGCGACACTTTTTCAAACATAAATTAAGCAGCATAAATATATTCAATACTGCACCGACTCACTTCAATCAACAAATACTCCTACTGACAGATCATAGATACGCTTAAAAAGGAATGCCATGATTTATAGATCAAAACCTAACATAAGAGAAAATATAAGGCCATTGCTATTGCCACTAATTTTCCAGCTAACGGTATTGCAAATGCAATATAGTTCATCAAATTTCCTAAAGTTAACGATGTCAATCATCCAAGTAGATGTGAGTAAGAGAAACATCGTAATTCAGCAATATACGAACTGCACATTGTTGATCCGAAGAAGATAAATTGATTCAATCGACGAAGTAGTACACTGACAAAATAAAATTCACGAGAAATGGAAGCTTATCCACGAGAATTGACGACTTTTACCAAAATTCATTACGCAAAAATTTCACTATTTGCGTATGCTTTTGAAGTGCAAAATGAGTATACAGAGAGAGCAGGGAGTGTTTACCTGTATGAAGACAGGAAGAGCCTCAGCAGAAAAGGCGCGGTTCAAGTTAATTGAATTTCTTATACCATCATGGTTAACAACTTAACATGTTATAGTATATTTACTTTTATGCTAAGATATCAATTAATATTAAATAAAATCATCATCATTATTTATGGTGTTCATAGATATTTTTGACTCAAAATTTCAAAAAAAATTTGTGCATGTTTTCAAGCACATATTACGTATATAAGTTAACATATAAAATATGACACATTTTTTAAATATACACATTTGTCTTAATTAGAACATGTCTTTGATTTTACGGCTTATTAATATATATATATATATAATATTTTTTTTAAGTGAAAAATTTATGAGAGCCACCAAATCACCACAATGCCATGTGCTAATTCAAGTTATGTAACCATGTTAAGGAATACAGTCTCCGTGTTTCGCTAAAGCGCAACCCCCTCTTGAAAACACCCCTCACGCGCTCCGCACCCTCCCAATACAAACACACACACACAACGAATCCATACTCTTCCTTTGCTTTCTCCGTGATCGTTTTCCGGCGAGATCTCTGATACTCCGTCGGAAAATCCTGATCGGATCCGCCATCTTTTTTCGGCTCTTGCGATCCGATTAGATGGCTCCGGTTTCGGCTCTTGCGAAGTATAAACTCGTCTTCTTAGGAGATCAATCCGTCGGCAAGACCAGTATTATTACGCGATTCATGTATGATAAATTCGATAACACCTATCAGGTATACACTTCTCTTAATTCATTATTCATGTGATTCGTTAACGGATCTGTTTCTCAATAACATTTAATCGTCTTCTTGTTGTTAATGATGTTTGATTGTGCTACATAAGGACTTAATAGTTATTTTTCAAGATCTCTATCTGTAAAGCACATTTATTGGCACTTGTATGTATAATTTGCGCATACTGAGAGAAAGTGTGTGCAGCCGACATAATGTGCAAACAAAATAGCCAGCAACTACTAGGTCACTTGGTTTGAATCTCCCTAAACGTGATTTACATTTTCTAGAGGCCTCATTGGTCATTTGTCAATAAAATAGAGGTTGTAGATAATGGAACCAATGATCTCCTCCATAAATGAAGATCAACTAGACCAGTTAGTCAAGACTACATTTTGCGACAATAATAGTAATAACTTATTATTTCAACGTCAGTAGTAATAGGTCACAGTATTCTATTTGAATTGTGTTTTATAATATGATGTTATAGTGATTTTTTATTTGTTTCTTCTTTAAATATTGACACCGCTTACAAAAACTTCTGAATACATTTGATAATATATATTTCACAATGCATGTTGGTCATATTATTTGCTTAGACTATGGTACATATTTTAAGTCATCTGAAAAGTATAAATCAGTTTTCTGTTTACAAATTTTGATTGGAGTAGGTTGCTCTCTGGAAGCTGGTTGCCTTAATAACTGAGTGGGACTAAGGCGTAGTTGTTATATGAAGTACTGACGCTTGTGTTATACAATTGGTGGAAGTGTATGCTTTATCAGTCAGCAGAGGGATAGAGAAAATGTGCATAGTTGTAGCTTCTTCCTGTATCTCCTCAGTCTCTAATAACCCGAAAAACTGTGTTGTCTCCTCCTTGCACACTGCCGACAAGATAATCCATAGGACCTTCTGGGGGGGGGGGGTGTTGCATGTAAATGAGGTACATCAGATAATGCCTGAAAAATTAGCCCTCCATAGGGATTAGTCTCAGAAAGCTACACTTAGAATGTATTCTCTAATCCATCTTACGGGACATTATCCTCCCCACTTATTTTTCTTCCCTTCTCCCCATAAGCTATATATCTGGACGTAATACTTTAAGTTCTGCCTACGTTGATCCTGAAAATTTATCATGATTTTTTTCCTCCTTTATTGTGGATGAAGTATTTGGTGTTTCCTTCTTTTACTGTGTTTGAGTGTTTTGTTTGGTCTGACAATGAGGTGCTTCTTCTTTCGAATCTTTCCTGGAAGTATATCACACTCTTAGACCTTGGAGTTAATAAATGACTTGCTTTATCTTATTGTGATTTGCTGACTTTTAGACAACGATTAGAACAAACCTCAATTCCCATGACTTGATGGAATAGGGTTCTTATGTGTCTTTTTAATTGTGAAGCTCCTTGTAATCTAGACTTTATAGTCCTTGCCTCCCCTCTTCTAGTAAAGTATTTCCATTTGAACAAACAACTCCCTCTTCTCGTTCAAATTATAGCCGTTTTACTTTTTCTATTTTCAAAGTAGATGACACGTTATTAAGCATCCTGATTTTATTTAATTTCTTGGTCAGGCTACAATTGGTATTGACTTCCTGTCGAAGACTATGTACCTGGAAGATCGTACAGTAAGATTGCAACTATGGTAAGATATACTTCTTGATGAGTCAATGCCTGCTCTTTGAGCTCTGATAATCATAAACTCTGTTTTAACATTCTTAATATGTTGCATTTGTGCCATGTTATTAAGGAGCTACAACATTAATCTTTAAGACAACTAACAGTGCAATGTGATGCCTTGTGTTACCCTATTTCATGAAAAAGTGATGTAGCTTTCCTTGATTATAGGGGTGTTAACATATACTATTAGGATGTCTATTTGTCAGTTAGAATTTCTTGCTGAAATAGATTTTCAGTGGACGCCTTCAGATATAATTGCTCTTGCTTCAGTATTCTGTAGGAAAAAAAGGAGACAGAAAAAAATATTTTTATCTGGCCTTATAATGTTAGGTTCTGTTTCTCCTCTATGCCTTCCAATTGGATTATGAGTAATTGTCGAACTTCTAGCCATATTATGCAAAATGCCCTGGCTTGACAAAAGCATTCCTCTCAAACCAGTTCATGGAGAGAAATGACCTGTTTTCACTAATTGGGAAAACATTTAACTGTTGCAAGTATTCTTGTTTGGTTCATGATGCTGGATATATCATTCATTTTACATTTTCAAGTGCTCTAAATTTGCCTTTTCATGATACACTTTCAGGGATACTGCAGGTCAAGAGAGATTTAGGAGTCTCATACCAAGCTATATTAGGGACTCCTCTGTTGCTGTCATTGTGTATGATGTTGCAAGTATGTCACATTCAACTTTGTGCATTTTTTTATCATACTCGATTTACCTTTTCTCCTTTCTAATGGCAATACTTGCTTGGAGAAGAATTACTTCGGTGACATATCCCTTGCAAAAGTGACACACTGTACTTTTCTTGTTGGTTCCAGGCAGGCAGTCCTTCTTAAACACTTCAAAGTGGATTGAGGAGGTTCGAACTGAGAGAGGCAGTGATGTTATTATTGTTCTTGTTGGTAACAAAACTGATCTTGTTGAGAAAAGGTAGCTGTAACTTTTTTATTCTTGTTTCCTTTTCCTTTTCGGAGGGTGTGAGAAGCTTTCTTTGAGATGTGATGTGGAATCTTCACCTTAACCTCATCTCATTCAATTTTCTGGCCTTAACGTGCACCCCCCCCTCCCCCCCCCCCACACCACCACCACCAAACACACACAAAAAAAGGGGGTGGTAAAGTCCAGATACTATGGAATGATTTCGCAGTAGAAAGTGAGAGCTATCTAAATGTTGAAAGTGAACAATTTGAAGTTTTTTCTACATTATGTACTAATAGTTTGTTATGCATTTTTGGAGTAAAGAAACAAACTACTATGATTGGACAGTTGTTGTTAGGTTTATCAGTACTGCAGGAATTTTTATGTTTTAGCAACTTTTCTGCTAAATACCAGAACATATGCTCCTGAGGGGCTAAACACACAGCAAATATAATAGCAAATATTATCAGAAAACAAAAATGCAAAAAGTTGTGTCTGTTGGAGCTTTAATCTCAAAGTGCAAATAAAGTGAGGCTTTAGCGAAGAAAGATGAAAATGAAGAAAAACAATTTACAAAAACACATATGTAAGTTAAGGATAATACTTGTAACACAAACAACTACTATATGACAAAGGAATTAAAACAAATACAAAATTAAGTGATGTAGTTCTTTTTTTGTGGTGTCCTCTTCAAGGTAGAGCCTACAGGTGATGAGACAGAGACCTTAGCTCCTTGATGCTTGAATTGAAGCATCAACTGAGTGAGGTGACTCGCTCGACTTATTTGCATATAGAGGGTGCCTCAAGTGAGCCTTTGACAATATTGTATAAAAAATTGGGTAAATGTGGGGGAAGAATTTAAAGGGTTCTAATGAGTAGTATTTGGTTGTAGATTCTAGGTACCGATAGGTTTGCCTTGTCTAGTTTAGAGTTTTAGGATGTAATAGGAGCATCTATTTTAGAGTTCACAGTTGTGGTTGTGTGACTATAGCTACCTGTATATGTGCTTTCGTATTCGTCCTTAATGAGTTAGTTTTAGTAATTGTTAGTTAATGAATATTCAGTATCTACGTGCTATATTTAACCTTCTAATTGCTGGGTAGGAATGTAGTTTTAGCATTATCTGACCTAATTAGGAACTTCCTTAACATAGCCTTAGTAGTGCACTGGGCTCAGGTATAAGGATTCTTAACCTTCTTCACTAATCTTGTTCTATAATAGAGGAAATCTGCATTTCCTCATGGAGTGATATAGTAATTGCAATTTTTTTGTGAGTAGTCTTATTATCCCATCTTTTGCTATGAGCAAAGAGTAGTCCATGGCTTCGTGCCCCAGGAATGGTTAAATATTACCGTCTACAACTGGAGTATTGTGTTGTTATGAGTAGTCTTATTATTGCTATATCTATGGCATGAATCTCATGCACTCTTTGGTCCTGCGGCAAACTGCAGGCAAGTTTCAATAGAGGAAGGAGAAGCGAAAGCTCGCGAACTGAATGTGATGTTTATTGAAACCAGTGCGAAGGCTGGCTTCAATATTAAAGTAAGTAATATTAGCTTTATACGTTGCTTCAATAAAATGTAAGAAAGTGTTGTCTTTTGTATAGATGATAACAGTATGCATCATCTGTGCTGTCATGCTAAGAATCAGTGCTTTGGTATTAACAAGTTATTGTTCTCAACTGCTTATTCTTGCACCCACTTGCTCTATTGTTGCTGATAGTGCGTATTCAACTCTTGCAGCCTCTCTTTAGGAAAATTGCAGCAGCATTGCCAGGAATGGAGACACTATCTTCAGCTAAGCAAGAAGACATGGTTGATGTCAACCTCAAGTCAGGCAACACAAATGCATCCCAATCACAGGCACAATCAGGAGGATGTGCTTGTTAATTTTATGGTTTGCAATTCTATAGTTTTTGACTAAGTTCTTAGTTCTTATATTTTGTTTTTTGACAGCAAGCATTGTCTGTAAAGGTCTTTGACTTTCATAAAAGTTGAATATTTTTTGTTTTTGATGTTTGTTAAAGTTGGACAGAGGAGGTTGTCATCCTAGTTGAGTAAGACCTAGTATGTGTCACTTATTTGTTTCAGTCCCTAGACGTATGCAATTTAGCAGCTCCTTATGCAATAAGTCTTCTAAGAGCATGTTATCAGCTGATTCATTGCAGTTCTGTAATCGGAAATTTTGGTTGGACGTTCTTGAGCGAGTTATGGTTGAAAGCATATGAACTTTATTTTGTGCCTCACACAACTTGCAAGTTGTGTGAGTTCTTGGTTTTGATACATGTTTCAGTAAATCATTTTCAAACCTGTCTGGAAATTTGTGTATGGTTAAGATAAACGGTACAAAATATGCAGCTACATTGTACGGCTTCACAAGTCTACTTCTGGCTAGACAATAGTGCACAATTTCAGTGTCTCTTTGAGTTATCAAATAAATGAACATCTCTTGTTAACAATCTTCCGATAAAAGCACGTCAAATGACTTAATTTTTCTTTTAAAGAATAGCCTCTCGTAAAATAAATATAAGTTTATGATAGTATGAATTCTTGATAAATTTTAATTATTTCCATGGATCAGCTCAGTTATATTTATTGTCGTTATTTTTTACTTCTGTTATCTGTCTAGTTCTGTTTGCATTTTTATGATACTCCAATGAGTTTAATTGTTTGACGGTAACCTCTGTTGCAAAATGTCCCGATTACTTGGTTGATTGAGTTTGCTGTGTTTGGTGAAATCACCCGTACTATGTCCTTGATTTTTGTTGTAAAAACAGATAACCAACGACGAATTTCAGGAATGGATAGGGCCTCAAACGGGTCGCATCCTCTGCCAAGCTTAACCGTCTGCGCTTTTTACTTCTGTTGGCACTCAACATTGTTTTCCTGCTTGTTTGTTAAGCTGCAGCTGTTACCTGGGAAGATTTTACTATGACAAGACTGAAAATAGTTAATGAAAGGCCAGTTTGTCCATAACTGCTAATCCGATTCTTTTCAGCCTTTACTTTTTCATTTCTTCTCCTCTAGATATTGTAGGTTTAAACTGTAGGTAAAAAGTGTATCCGAAAGGTTAAACAGAACAAAAGCTAAGTCGAGAGATGATTCTCTGTCTTTAAGACAAAATTGTCCCGTATATATGCTTTTACAGTAATGGACAATAGTCTACCAAGATAAAACAACAACAATCAACAATCAACAATACAAAGCAAATAAGGTTGATTCTAGCGAAGAAAATAAATTAGAATATACTGCTGAAGAGGAGAGGATCTGTGTGTGTTTCTGTATATCCTTCTTCGAACTGAACAAAAGGGTTTAATTTATAGGAAAGAGGAGGGTGTTTCTGACTGTTGAAGTCAGATTAGTTGCAACGTTTCAGAGTCGTTGCAACGTTTGGTTATCTCCGAAACTTTCAGGACCAAAATGTAAATAGGAAACATTTTA
The DNA here is from genome assembly GCA_029783415.1 of Anisodus acutangulus. Lineage (NCBI taxonomy): Eukaryota > Viridiplantae > Streptophyta > Magnoliopsida > Solanales > Solanaceae > Anisodus > Anisodus acutangulus. The sequence continues at coordinate 13,396,039 of CM056492.1, forward strand.
GGGACCAAAAAGAAAATTATGGAAGACAGTCCACAGCCCGTGACCCGAGCCCGGACGGGCGGGCGGCGGCGTGTGTGGGGGGCTTAGGCCCGAACCTAAGCTTACCTAGGTCCTCCCGCTTCTTAACACATGGGCGACCCCTTGGGATCCCAATCCTTAGATCTTCTACATATGTGGGAGATTTGTTATTTGGCCAAAACAATTCATCTATTCATGTCTCAAACACCTTACTTTGTGTACCAATATATCTTTCATTTCTTAACGAAATTTGACGATACTTGACACTAATATCATCTACTCATTTAGTAGATTAGACATGTGCGAAGAAACGATGTTTCCGACATGCGAGGTCCACCTGTTTAAGTCACTAAAGACGGGAAAAACTCAATCCCACATAGTTAAATTTCCAACAATCCCCTCTTGAAAGAGAATTGGTGCACAGAGGGTGCCAAAGTTCAGCAATCTTTCAGCGGAAAGATATTGCATCAGGAAAGGTAGCTTTCGGTTTTGAACCTTCCTTAGTCGATTACCATCGGATTTATTTACTGCGCGGTGAACGTGATGTCTTGAACCGTCGGTGTTTAGTGTAAACCAAGACAATGATATCAACACAATAACTCCCCTTATTCATTCTTCTTATAGTTTTGTCCTTTGTGGCCATGGACAACTTCTTGGATTCTTAAGTGCGTACTGTTGAAGCGACATGTCTTCGCACCTAAATAGGTGATCTTCTATAAGGTATCATGTTATACCCCACTCGCAAGTGTTAGAAATCATTACAAGATTTTAGAAACTTATCATTTACCCATTATGCAGGTAGCACGTAATGTCTATCCCGGGAATAACTTTGGAATTATATTTCTTTAAAGAATAATAATTCGAAGTGCTCTTACTTCTAGTGAAGCGCTAAAACTGAACCTCTACAATTTAGTTGTATTGAACCAAATTCTTGGGATCTCCAGTCAGTAAGGTTGGGTTACCACTATAAAGATTCTTATTGTTTGGGTTTTAAGCTCATTCCCCAAGACAGTAGAATATTTGATCTTTGGGTAGGCCTTTAGTTAATGGATCCACTATATTATCCTTTGATTTGACGTAATAAATGGAAAGGACACCCGTGGTGATCAACTGCCTAACGGCCTTATGTCTCCGACAAATATGTCTAGCCTTGCCGTTGTACATACTGTTATGTGCCCTTCCTAAAGCCGATTGACTGTCACAGTGAATCATCACCGAAGGTATGGGTTTATCCCAATAAGGGATATCCTCTAAGAAGTCGTGAAGCCATTCTGCTTCTTCTCATGTTTTATCCAAAACAATAAATTCTGATTCCATCGTGGATCGAGCGATGCATGTTTGCTTAGAGAACTTCCAAGACACAGCCCCACCACCAATTGTGAAAATATACCCACTGGTGGATTTGGTGTTCTTTATGTTCGATATCCAGTTTGCATCACTGTATCCTTCCAATACAGCTGAATATCTTGAATAATGTAATCCATAAATCTGGGAATATTTCAGATATCGTAGTATCCGATTTAACGCCTTGCAGTGATTATTTCCAGGATTACGAGTAAACCTAGCAAACTTATTGACTGGATAAGCGATATCGGGTCGGGTGCAATTTGTAATGTACATTAAACTACCAATGACCTGCGCATATTGCTCCTGGAATACGGGTGCACCACGATTCTTATCAATTCTATGATTCATATCCATTGGTGACTTCATTGGGGGACTGTCAAATACATCAAATTTCCTCAAAACATCTTCAATGTAATGAGATTGAGATAAGACCAGTCCGTCAGATGTCTTAGAAATCTTAATTCCTAAGATTACATCTGCAATACTCATATCCTTCACGTCGAAACATTGTTTCAACATATTCTTGGTTTCCAGGATCAAGTTTAGACTACTTCCGGTGATGAGTATGTCATCTACGTAAAGACATATTATGACAAATGAGTCAGAGTTCCCTTTTATATAGATACATTTATCACATTCATTTATGGAGAAACCTTTTGATAATAAAGTATTGTCAAACTTTTCATGCCATTGTTTCGGGGCTTGTTTGAGTCCGTACAAAGACTTAAAAAGTCGACATACTTTCTTTTCTTGTCCTGGAATTACATACCTCTCGGGTTGTTCCGTGTATATTTCCTCTTCCAACTCTCCGTTTAGGAAGGCTGTATTAACATCCATTTGATGTATCTCAAGGTCACGCAAAGCTGCTGTGGCTATGAATACCCTTATGGACGCTAATCTAGACACATGAGAGTATGTGTCAAAATAATTGAGGCCTTTCTTTTGTTTGTAGCCTTTGAGTATTAATCTGGCCTTATATTTGCCAATAGTTCCATCTGCTTTGTACTTTCTTTTGAGTATCTACTTGCAACCCAAAGGTTTTCTTTCCGGAGGAAGGTCAACCATTTCCCAAGTATGGTTCTGCATGATGGAATTTGTTTCGCTTTTTATAGCTTCTTTGCAAAGCGGTGCTTCTGGAGTTGACAATGCTTCCTTAATTGTCCTCGGTTCATTTTCAACCATATAGGTTATAAAATCTGGACCAAAGATTTTGTCCCTTTTGGCCCTTTTTCTCAGTTTTGGTTCAACCTCTGGAACCCCTAAGTTCTGTAGATCTGAAACATTAAGTTCCGGATAGTCAGCAACTTCTGAGTCCTGTAGATCTGGAACGTCTAGCTTCGGATAATCAGAAACTCCCGGATCTTGTTGATTTTGAGCATTTTGTTGATAACTTCGTTTGCGCGAAATTAACTCTTTTTCCTTTCAAGGAAAGATATGTTCAAAGAATTCATCATTCCTTGATTCCATGATCGTACCCTCGTGGATATCAGGTATCTCCGGCTTATACACTAAGAAGCTATAAGCATTACTGTTATTTACATATCCGATGGATATGCAATCTACAGTCTTAGGTCAAATTCTGACCTGTTTTGGTTTAGGTACTTTGACCTTTTGCCAAACAACCCCGCACTTTTAAATATTTGTAAGCGGGTTTCTTTCCATTCCATGATTCATATGGAGTTTTATACTTACGTCTATGCGGAACTCTATTGAGAATTGTATTAGCGGTAAGAATCGCTTCGCCCCATTGATAAGTAAAGCATTCATCATTTCCTTTAACGTACGATTTTTGCGCTCGGCAATACCGTTAGACTAAGGCGAGTAAGGGGCAGTCGTTTGATGAACTATGCCGAATTGAGCACATTATTCTTCAAACGGTGCTACGTATTCTCCTCATCTATCACTATGAATTGACTTAATACGTAGGTTTAGTTGGTTTTCAACTTCTTCTTTGTAACGTTTAAATGCTTCAAATGCTTCATCTTTACTTTTCAACAAGTAAAGATAATAATACCTTGTACTATCATCAATGAAAGTCACAAAGTACTTGTTCCCCCCTCTAGTTTGCACAAACTTTAAATCACATATGTCAGTGTGTATAAGTTCTAGAGGAGCAGTGTTTCTTTCGACTGAATGTAAAGATGATTTGGTTAATTTTGCCTCTACACACACCTCACATTTATGTTGAGGGTTTATGTCGAATGAAGGCAACAATTCCAACTTTACTAACTTTTCAATGAATTTGTAGTTAACGTGTCATAATCTATGATGCCGTAAATTAGAGGATTCAAGCAAGTAGGTAGAAGGCTTTATTTCATTAGATGAACATATTACAGACATAGTATTCATTTTGAAGAGACCGTCACACGCGAAGCCCCTTCCTACAAATATACCATTCTTAGTTATTACAAATTCGTCGGACTCAAAAACTAGTCTAAAGCCAGCCTTGACCAATAGTGGCCCTGAAACCAAGTTCTTGCAGATGTCACGGACGTCAATCACTTCCTTCAGAGTAAGCTCTTTGCCTGAAGTAATTTTGAGGACAACTTTTCCAACCCCTACAACTTCAGAGGTGGCGTCGTTTCCCATTAACAACTTTTTGCCCGAGATTGGGGCGTAAGAGGAGAATGCACTTTTGTTAGAGCAGATGTGATGGGTTTTACCCGTGTCTATCCATCATTGCCTTGGATTCTCCACCAGATTTTCCTCCAGCAATACAGCCGAGAAATCCACAATCATGTCGTCAAGGTTCGAAGGATCATCATTGTCTTGCACAACGTTAGCATTGGCCTTGCCTTTGTTCTTGGCTTTTTCCTTTTGCTCTCGCTTCAGTTTGCAACACTCTTTGATCATATGGCCAAGCTTTCCACAGTGATGATAGTTTTCTTTGAACTTCTCCATCGTTTGGCTTTTGTCGTCTCCCTGGTACTTGCGCTTTTTGTTGGCATTTCCCTTTGAATCAACCAGGTTCGCATTTGCCTCCATTGGTTGCTTTCCTTTAGATATAGTTCTTTTACTGTCCTCTTGTATTTACTGTTTGACAATAAGATCTTCAAACCCCATTTCCTTTGTCTTTAGTTTGAGGTAACTCAGGAACTTGTTCCACGAGGGAGACAATTTCTCAAAATCAAAGACACAACCAGAAATTGCTTGTTTGGCTCCATTCCTTCCAAATCCAGATGACGAAGAATCATTTGAAAGTCTTGGATTTGGGACATCACTGATTTACCATCCACCATTTGAAATTTCAGAAACTTTCCAACGATGAATTTATTAGTACCAGTATCCTGTGCGCTGTACTTTTTCTCGAGTTTCTCCCACAACTCATTTGCCGTCTTTACGATGCAATACATAGTATAGAGTGTATCTGACAGACCATTCAGAATATAGTTTTTGCACATGAAATCACTATGATTCCAGACATCCAGTGTTAACTTTAGGGCATTTGTGACCTGGATATCTTCGGCCACTTCAGTCGTTGTGTTAGACTGAGTGTCTATTGCATTCCCACCAAAAGGAGGATCTTCTGTCATAAAGCGTGACAAGTTCAACGTAGTAAGTTATAACAACATCTTTTGTTGCCATCTCTTGAAGTTGGTACCCAGAAACTTTTCTGGGCATTCTCCTTGGAAACTGGCTTGGCTAGAGCAGGGACAACAACATTCCCTTAAGTAGCAGCAGCAGAACCAGAAGCAATGTTTGAAACATACATCTTTCGAACACTTAGAATAAATTTTGTCTTAAACTGTAGGTAAATAATGTATCCAAAAGGTGAAACAGAAACAATCAACAATACCCTTATATATGCTTTCACGGTAATGGACAATAGTCTCCCAAGAGTCTCCCTAGATAAAATAGCAACAATCAATAATACAAAGCAAATAAGGTTTATTCTAGCAAAGAAAATAAATATAGAATATACTGTTGAAGAGGAGAGGATATGTGTGTGTTTCTGTATATCCTTCTTCGAACTGAATAAAATGGTTTAATTTGAAGGAAAGAGGAGGGTGTTTCTGACTGTTGAAGTCAGATTAGTTGCAATGTTTTAGAGTCGTTGCAACGTTTGGTTATCTCCAAAACTTTCAGGACAAAATGTAAATAAGAAACATTTCAGGGACCAAAAAGAAAATTTTGGAAGACAGCCCACAGCCCGTGACCCGAGCCCGGACCGGATGGGCGGGCGATGGCATGTGTGTGGGGCTTAGGCCCGAACCCAAGCTTACCTAGGTCCTTCCTCTTTTTAACACATAGGCGACCCCTTGGGGTCCCAAATCCTTACTCAAAACTAGAGTTTATATAATGCTCAATCCTTCCATCTTCTACATATGTGGGAGATTTGTTATTTGGCCAAAACAATCCATATATTCATGTCTCAAACATCTTACTTTGTGTACCAATATATCTTTCATGTCTTAACAAAATTTGACGATACTTGGCACTAATATCATCTGCTCATTTAGTAGATTAAGCATGTGCGAAGAAAAGATGTTTTCGACATGCGAGGTCCACCTGTTTAAGTCACTAAAGAAGGGAACAACTCAATCCCACATAGTTAAATTTCCAACAATCCCCTCTTGAAAGAGAATTGGTGCACACAGGGTGCCAAAGTTCACCAATCTTTCAGCGGAAAGATATTTCATTAGGAAAGGTAGCTTTTGGCTTTGAACCTTCCTTAGTCGATTACCTTAGTCTCCCAAGATAAAACAACAACAATCAACAATACAAACCAAATAAGGTTTATTCTGGCGAAGAAAATAAATATAGAATATACTGTTGAAGATGAGAGCATCTGTGTGTGTTTCTATATACCGTTCTTTGAACTGAACAGAAGGGTTTAATTTATAGGAAAGATGAGGGTGTTTCTTACTTTTGAAGTCATATTAGTTGCAACGTTTGGTTATCTCCGAAACTTTCAGAACCAAAATATGAATAAGAAATATTTCAAGGACCAAAAAGAAAACTTCGAAAGACAGCCCACAGTCCGTGACCCGAGCCCGGACAGGCGGTGGCGCGCGTGTGGGGCTTAGCCCTAAACCCAAACTCACCTAGGTCCTCCTTCTTCTTAACACATGGGTTATCCCTTAGAGTCTCAAACACCTTACTCAAAACTAGAGTTTATATAGTGTTCAATCCTTCCATCTTCTACCTATATGGGAGATTTGTTATTTGGCCAAAACAATCTATTTATTCATGTCTCAAACACCTTACTTTGTGTACCAATATATCTTTCATTTCATAACAAAATTTGACGATACTTGACACTAATATCTACTCATTTAGTAGATTAGGCATGTGGGAAGAAATGATGTTTATGATATGCGAGACCCACGTATTTAAGTCACTAAAGACGGGAAAAACTCAATTACACATAGTTAAATTTCCAAAAGATATCACGTATGAAACTTTTCAAGTCTTAAAACTACTTATATCCTCCCTGCAAAGTATTCCATTTCCCTCTTAGAAAAGTGACCCAAAATAGAGACCCAGAGGCTACCATTGTTATATAAATTTGTATTTATAAGAACGGAAAGTGTTGTTGGAAATTTGCCTTTGGTGGGAAGGTGCGTCCACCCATATTTAATAAATTAAATAATAGGATTTCGCATGTTGGAGGCTTTGTCTCTTCACACGTGCATAATCTACTAAGTGAGTATATGACCGTAGGGCCAAGAATCGTCAAATTTCGTTGAGAAATGAAAGAGATATTGGTCCACGAAGTAAGGTGTTTGAGGCATGGAAATATGGTGTGGGACAAATCTACCACATCAGTGGGAAAAAAGGAAGAATTGTTCTCTTTATAAGTTTCAAAATTGGCTAAGGGTTTGGGACCCCAAAGGGTAACCCATGTGTTTGAAGGAGGGAGGACTTAGATGTGCTTGGGTTCAAGGCTAAGCCCACACGCGCGCCGCCGCCGCCCGCCTATCCCGTTCCGGTCGAGTCTCGGGTCGTGGGTCGTGTGCTTCTTCTGATAGACCCCCAAATTGTTTAATATTTATAGTTTGGTCCCTAGAGTTTCTGGAAAGATGAAATTGGGAACGACGGAAGACAGAAAGTTTCTGCCTACCATTTGGGTTGTTTTTTGGAGCGTTATTGCACATTAACCAGCCAAGTTACTTGGCTGATTAACTCCCTCCATAAATAACCATTACTTGGCTTATTAACTCTCTCATTCAATGGCCATAAACAGACATTACTTGGCTGATTAACACCCTCCTTCAATGGTCATAAAAAGCCATTACTTGGCAGTTGATGAGTCCCTCCCCTTATGCTATATATTGGAGCCTTTTGGCTCAATTGTGGGTGACAGAATAACGAGAATACACTATATACACACAGAGACAAACAGAAGAGACAACTGAAAATTCTGTCCAGAAACGTGTGGACAAAACAGAAACTCCTTCCTTCCTTTTCCACTCTTCAGCAAGTCTTTTCGTGTTTGTTTTCTTAGTCAGAATCAACCTATTTGCTTTGTAGTGTTGATTAGTTGTTGTTTTATCTTGGGAGACTATTGCCCGTTAACGTAAAAGCATATATACGGGGCAATCTTGTCTTAAATACAGAGAGCCATCTCTCGACTCAGCCACAGTTGTAACAATCCAGATTTAGTGTTTCTTGATTTCAAGTTATTAAGATTCAACATTCAACAAGCTTGCGATAATTCTGAATATTGGCTTGTTTGTTTATCCTTTCGAACACTTGTAATATCTATTTACTTCCTGTACTGCTTTACATATCCAACAAGTTTAAGACAAGATTGTATTAGTGTTCGAAAGATGTCGATCGAAAGTTGTGTCACCAAATCTGGATTTGGCTGTGGTTTTCTGGTAGAAGAGAGTTTTGATTATGATGTTAAAGGTCAACGTATTCATAGTGTCACCGCTCCGGAGAGTGGTGGGAACAAGCGCCCACGATAGGCTGATGATGTCAACTGGGACAAGAGGAGAAGGATGAGGATGTGGTTCTATCTTGTAGCAGAAGGCCTATATCTGTCCCAGACAAAGGATATGAATTATGGTAAGGAGGAAATGGACACTCAGTCCGATGAAGTGACTGAAGTGGGCCAGAATCTGAAATTGGGATAAGTAATTTTTCTTCCTTGTCATGACTAAGATTAAATGATGTCTGATTAAAAAGGGCTTAAAGTAAGGAGGAATATGAAAATGTTTTCACGAAATAATTTATATTCCTTACGCTTTAAAATCAGAAGTTTAATCTCATCTTCCTTACCGTTTAAAGATTGGATTTTTTAAACAACTTAAAAATATCCGTTCTTTTAAGTGTAATTATTAAAAATGTGTAAAGTATGTTCGCACATACGAGGGAAAATATTCACTGACTGTGCGAAAACTGTTACCACTCTTAAGTAAGCACCAACAATTGTCTAGACACCAATCTCAAGGAAAGAAGACTAAAATATAATGTCTTATCTTAAGACGTTGACCCTGTCACACTATTTGACAGAAGATCCTTCATTTGATAGGATGATATTGAACACTCAGTCGTACAAAGCCTACAGGCGACTGGAGTGGGCCAAAATTCCTTGATAGGATGATATTGGACACTTAGTCATACAAAGCGTATGAGAAACTGGAGTGGGGCCATAATTCATTTGTTAGGAACAGTAATGTACACCTAGTGTGGTGGGCCAGAGTTTCCAAGTCTTAAATGATCTGAAGGCCAAAAGAAAGGCAGAAAAGAAATTGGACGCTCAGTCTGCATAAGTAACTGGAGTGTGCCAAAGTATCCAGATCACATATGATCCGGTTACGCCCTAACCACGGGCAAGAGGTTGTTCATGTGAAGCAACGCCACCTCTAAAGTAGAAGGGGTTGGAGAGGTTGTCCTCAATAGGACTTCAGGATATGGGATCACTCCAAAAGGAGGTGATACATGTCCCAAACTTGGTTTAAGGGACGATGTTGGTCAAGCTGGTTTGAGACTAGTCCAATAGGTCTGTAATAACTAAGAATGGTAAAGTATGTCTGTAGCTAAATGTATGATATATTTGTAATCCGTGCATCTATGCCATCATAGATTAGGACACGTTAAATAGAAAGTCATTCAAAAGCTAACAAAGTTGAGATTGTTGCTTTATGTCGACATAAACCCTCAAAATGAATGTGAGGTAGGCGAAGAGGAAAAATCACCTTTCCATTATGTCAAAGGAATAGCGAAAGAAGCACCGCTTCTCTAGAACTTAGTCACACCTACGTGGGTGATTTGAAGTTTATACAAAATAGAGGGGGGAGACAAGTACTTTGTGACCTTCATTGATGATGGTACGACGTATTGTATCATTTATTTGTTGAAAACAAAGATGAAGTTGTTGAAGCGGATAAGCGCTACAAAGCAGAAATTGAATATCAACTAAGCCTACGGATTAAGGAATTCGTAGTGATAGAGGGGGAGAATGTGAAGCATCGTTCATCAAACGACTGCTCATTACTCACCTCAGTCTAATGATATTAGCCAAGCGTAAAGCCGAACACCCAAATTATGTGGGGCAAAGCGATCCTTACCGCTAATGCGATTCTCAATAGAACTACGCATAAGGATAAGGATAACCATCCGTGTGAAACATGGAAAGGATCTCACATACAAATGTTGTGATGTGGGGTAGCTTGGTAAAAGTTGGAATACCGAAATAGGTCAAGTTGGACATAAGACTGTAAATTGTATATCCACTGGATCTGCAAATAACAGTAGTGCTTATCGCCTCTTGGTGTCAAAGAATGCTGAATTCTTTGAAGATAACTTTCCTTGAAAAGGAAAAAAGAAGTAATTGCTCGAGGTTAACAAGAACCCGCGAGGGCTTGTCTGTCCAGAACTAGATGTTCTGTATCTACAGGACTCGGAAATTGCTGACTATCCGAAACTTAATATTCCAGATCTACAGAACTTAGGGATTCTAGATGTTGAACCGAGACGGAGCAAAGAGGGGACAAAGACTTGTTCCAGGCCTTCTAGCTTGTATGGTTGAGAATGAACCATGGACAATTAACAAAGAATTGTCATCTCCAGAAGTGCTGCTTTGGAAAGAAGCTACAGAGAGAGAAATAGATTCCATCATATGGAACCATACTTGTGTAATAGTTGACCTTCCTCTGGGAAAAGAACCTTTGGGTTGTGAAAAAGGATACTCAAAAGTGAGTACAAAGTAGATGGATCTACTGACGAGTATAAGGCCTCCGCTACTTGTACATCTGCTTCCCTGTGAATAGCTTAACATCCAGGGCCATTGCAGTCTTGCGTGGCATGGATGTTGAAACAGTCTTCCTAATCGAAGAGTTGGAAGGGGAGGATCAGAGTTGATTTGTTGGACTGTTGGGCTTCTTCCTAAACTTTCATTTTGGTCCCTGAAATGTTTACATTTTGGTCCTGGAAGTTTCAAATAAAACAAAAATAATAAATCTGACCATAGAAACATTGACTCTGAAGTTAGAAAGCCAACAGTTGGAAAATCAACAGTCTGAAAGTGGAAGTTATATTGAAAAAAAAGATACGAGTATCACAGATGACATCTTAGGAATAGAATTTCAAAGACATCTAACGGACTAGTCTAACTCCAAACTCAGTTGTCAGATAATTGACAGTCTCGTTGAAGCCACCAATGGATATAAATCATAGAACTGATTGGAATAATGGTGCACCCATAGACAATGAGCGATATGTGCAGGTCACATATAGTTCAATATATTGTACACACTACAACCGACCTGGAATCGGCCTACAAAGCAGATCAGTTGAACTAAGGTTCACTCGTGATTCTAGAAATAATCGATAGAAGGCATCAAGTCGGATATGACGATATCTAAAATATTCGCTTATCTACAAATTATGGTATTCTGGATGTCCAGTGGTTCTGGGAGAACACAGTAATGCAAACTGGACATCAAATGTGAAGAACACCAAAGCCACAAGTAAATGTGTATGATGGGTCTGGAAAATCCTCTAAGCAAACTTGCATCGGCGATTCATGATGAAATCAGAGTTTATCGCTTTATACAAAGCATGAAAGAAGTTTAGTAACTTCATGACTCCTTAGAGGACGTCCCTTATTGGGAGAAACCCGTGCCTTCAGTAGTTATACATTGTGGCTAGCCAGTCGGCTTCAGGAAGGACACGGATGACGACGTCTGGACATATCTGTCAGGATCTGTCGGAGACATAAGACCGTATGGCAGTTGATCATCACGGATGTCACTTTCTTGACTACTAATCAAAGGATATAGCAGACCCTTTTTAACTAAGGGACTACCCGGAGATCAAGTGTTCTGCCTATCTAGGGGAACGGGCTTAAAACCCAAACAATACGAACTTTTACGGTGGTAACCCAACCATACTCACTAGAGATACCAAGAATTTGGTTCAATGGAAAAACTAAGCTGCAAAAGGTTCAGTTGAGCGCTTCGGTGGAAGCAAGAGCACTTCGGATGATGATTTCTGTAAGGAAATATGAATCCAAAGTTGTTCCCGTGATAGACATTAAAGTTCTACCTGCATTGTGGGTAAAAGTTAAGCTTTCAAACCTTTAACGATCCTCAAACAATTGAGGTTAAGGTTGGGAAAACTTTTAATGATTCCTAACACTTGTGAAGTGGGGTATAGCAGGATACCTTGTAGGAGATCACCTATTTAAGTGCGAGGACAGGCCGCCTCAAATGAACGCACTTAAGAATTCAAGTGTGTCCATGGCCACAACGGATAAAACAATAAGAAGAAAACGATTAAGGAGAGTTATTGTGTTGGTATCATTGTCTTGACTTACACTAAACACTGACGGTTCAAGACATCACGTTCACCGCGTAGTAAGTAAGTCCGATGGTATTCAACTATGGAAGGTTCAAAGCAGAAGCTACCTCTCCTGATGCAATATCCTTTCACCGAAAGATTGCTGAAAGTAGGCACCTTGTGTGTGCGCCAAAATCTCTTTCAAGAGGGGATTGTTGGAAATTTACCTTTGGTGGGGAGGTGCGTCCACCCATATTTAATGAATTAAACACTAGGGTTCCACATGTTGGAGGCTTTGTCTCTTTACACGTGCATAATCTACTAAGTGAGTAGATGACCGTAGGGCCAAGAATCGTCAAAATTCGTTGAGAAATGAAATAGAAATATGGTGTGGGACAAATCTACCACATCAGTGGGAAAAGGAAGAATTGTTCTCTTTATAAGTCTCAAAATTGGCTAAGGGTTTGAGACCCCAAAGGGTAACCCATGTGTTTGAAGGAGGGATGACCTAGATGTGCTTGGGTTCAAGGCTAAGCCCACACGCGCGCCGCCGACGCCCGCCCATACGATCGGGTCTTGGGTCGTGGGTCGTGTGCTTCTTCTGATAGACCCCCAAATTGTTTAATATTTATAGTTTGGTCCCTGGAGTTTCTGGAAAGATGAAATTGGGAACGACGGAAGGCAGAAAGTTTCTGCCTACCGTTTGGGTTGTTTTTTGGAGCGTTATTGCACATTAACCAGCCAAGTTACTTGGCTGATTAACTCCCTCCATAAATAACCATTATTTGGCTTATTAACTCTCTCATTCAATGGCCATAAACAGACATTACTTGGCTGATTAACACCCTCCTTCAATGGTCATAAACAACCATTACTTGGCAGTTGAGGAGTCTCTCCCCTTAGCTATATATTGGAGCCTTTTGGCTCAATTGTGGGTGACAGAAAAATGAGACTACACTATACACACACAAAGACAAACAGAAGAGACAACTGAAATTATTTCCATAAATGTGTGGACAAAACAGAAACTCTTCCTTCCTTTTCCATTCTTCAGCAAGTCGTTTCGTGTTTGTTTTCTTTGTCAGAATCAACCTATTTGCTTTGTAGTGTTGATTAGTTGTTGTTTTATCTTGGGAGACTATTGTCCGTTAACGTAAAAGCATATATACGGGATAATCTTGTCTTAAATATAGAGAGACATCTCTCGACTCAGCCACAGTTGTAACAATCCAGATTTAGTGTTTCTTGATTTCAGGTTATCAAGATTCAACATTCAACAAACTTGCGGCAGTTATGAATATTGGCTTGTTTGTTTATCCTTTCGAACACTTGTAATATCTATTTACTTTCCGTACTGCTTTACATATCCAACAGATGTTTCTTTCTTTCATAACTTTTGGAATGAAAGTTGCATAATGGATCGCAAGAGACAGGACATAGCTGAAGCGATTACGCTAATTTTGACGATAGAAATTTGGCTGGAGCCGTCTGAATGATCTTGAGTGGAGCCTTATTTACTTTTGTTCAAGCGTTATTATAGTAATGAACCATTGTGCTATTCAAAAGTACTTTTGCCACATGTGAAGATATGAAGTGCTTCATTTTATCGATTTTTGATAAGGGCACAGTTGTTTGCCCCAAGCCTCGGCGTCTCATCCCTATGAGACCTCTCAGATGGAATGTAAGCTCATATTTCTCAGCCCTTTGTGATTCAAAAGCTGGAGATGATTTTAAGAAAGAAACACTTTTCGGGTTATGGAGATGCAAATTTAAATAGCAATGGTAGCAACTGCAGCCTGTATTTGTGGGGCTCTTTGCTAGCGGGGATAGAAAACATTGCAGGAGGGAAATGGGTAATTTTACTACTGGAAAACTTTTATATGTCATTTCTTGAGGAGAAAACAAAATGAAAAAGTAAAAGATGAATAAAAAAAGCAGCTGTTTGGACAAGAATGGCCATCCATTTACTTTTTCAGCTCTTCTCATCATAAAATCTTCCTAAAATAACAGCTACGGCTTGACCAACAAGTAAGAATACATTGTTGAGTGCCAACAGAAACCAAAAGCGCATGTAGGTTAGCTTGACACGAGGATGCTGCCCGTGAAATGAGAATTTGTACTAATCCTCCCTCATGAGCTAGCTTTTGGGTTGAGTTAGGTCCAAGATCCATTTTTACATGGTATCAGAACCAGGCCCATTCTAAATATATGTGTGCGGTGGAGTGTTAAGAGTCCCACATCGGATATGGAATGAGAATTTGGACACCTTATATGGACTTGGACAATCCTCCCCTCATGAACTAGTTTTTTAAAGTATGTATGTCCTAAAGACAATCATTATTAGGAAATGTAGTATGTCTCACATGTGGTGTCCTAAAGTATGTATGTCCTAAAGTATTTATGGCATTTGCAATTATAAGTCGACATGTTGTCTGCATCACATTCTTAGAGAATGTAGTATGTCTCACCTACTACTAGTAATGGTTACTAGTGATGGACACATGAATACTTTTGGAAAGTATTGGTATACCCTGCTGATAAACTATTTGTTAGACATGTCTAGAGTGTTATCAGCGTGTGGGAGAGATAAATATCTTTTGACTTGAGGTCAATACGCGCCTTATTTACAGAGTAATGTACTTTGACTCTGTCCTAAGCTTAAACTCCATATAGGATAAGATACGACTTGTGTTGGATGCATTATGATGTAAACTAAGGTGATAATTGGGCCAAGAATAGGATTCATTCCTCGATTTGATATTCAAGAGAACACTCAACTTCTCAGTGATGTTAGGTCGACCAAGTCATTGGCCAATGCAAGAGACATATTTAGAATATGGTCTAGTTGTCGACTAATATAAATGAGATAAAGTTATCAAACCATTTGGATAGACACATGGCAAATCCTAAGCTTGATCGAGTGAGTAGCGAATGAAAGGAATTTATCATCTCACATAAAGGTTATGTTTGCTGGATTCATGTAAACGTACTTCACATATTGAGTTCGTCGTACAACGCATTCTAGGAGTTCTGTATGGACCTTAATTGGATTAGTGTCAATATATAAAGGCCTATAGGGTAACACTATGTCGATTGTCTCTTCGATCTAAGGGTGTATTGAGAAACTATTAAATATTTGATTCGGAATCTAGATATTTAAATTAATAATAACTATGAAATAATTTATGGTAGATGAAAATTATTTAATTAAATCAAAATTGGATTTTGGATTTAATGTGTTGAATATATATATTAAACAAAAATGAGAAACGTTATTGGACATAAGGCGCCGTGGCGCCAACCCGGCAGTGGGCCCAATCGGACTAGCCCACTGCACCTCGGTTTTTGGGCCAGGCTTGGAACCCAATCCTAATCTGATTTCTGACCAAATTTTAACTATAAATACAACACATCCTCATTGTTATCAAAAACACATTCCATTATACAATTCTAAACTTAGAGTCTAGAATAAAACTCTCTCAAACATCTGCCAAGATTTCCTGGCTTTCTTGATAGAGGAATACACCGTAGCAAAGTGCTTACAATCGAAGGGAGAATCGTGTATTCACCCTTTAGTAAAAGACTCCAGATTCTAACAACCTGTAAGTGTTTTGTTTAAGTTTACTTTACAGGTTTGATTGTCATATAACCATACCGGAAGGAATTGTTGGGGTGAGAAATAAAATTTTAAACTTTCGTTGTGCTTTACTTATGAGTTTTGAACCCAACAAAAACTCTACAGTGGTATCAGAGTCCAGGCTGGTTCAATGGTTATATAATAATTGAATAACATAATAATATGGGTTAAACATAAAATTGGATTAAAACAACGCTTCTTGAAATCCTACATATCTTGACTGAACAGTTAACCTTTTTTATATCACCCTAAATTATCACCTACGCTAAATCGAGAAAGTTATTCCGTTCTAACTCAGACTTAGCCAAGTGCAGACAATCGGTTCATTGTGAACATGGTGCACGACGAAGAACGAGTAGGAATGGATGATGGTCGATATATGCGTTATTGATAATGGTGGGTGATGATAAAGGATTTGTGATCTGATCCCTAAATTGGATTTAGGGTTTGGGCGAATTTTAGAAAAATCGACACAGAAACGTTCTATCAGGACGTCGGTGCCGCGACCCTATGGTAGGGCATCGCGGCGCTTGCTAGGGTTTCAAGGTGGCACCGCGGCGCCTGTCACGGTGAAAGGCAGGGGTCACGGCTCTTGTTCGAAATCCACGATTAAAAGCTTTGTTTTAAATTCTGGACTTACTCGACAGTAGGCGCCGTGGCTCCATGGTGGAGCGCCGCGACCCTTATGCACTACAGAAACCGAAAGGTTTCTGCCTCGACAGCGTCACGGCCCTAATGATTGGTGTCGCGGCTCCATGGTGGAGCGTTGCGGCTCCATGGTGGAGCGTCGCGGCTCCATGGTGGAGCGTCGCATATATATATATATATATATTCGAATTCCAGAATATTTAACCCACGATTATTATTATACAGTATATTATTTGATAAGTATACTATTTATGTGTTAAATGTCAATATGTTTGTCATTTAAGTTACTAGAATAACGTCCGCAAATAATTGTTTGGGTAGGCGGCACCCAGTATGTGTTTAAACCGCTTAATATCATGCTTGAGAAGGCGGTACCCAATATATGCTTAATTTGCATGATAGTTAAGATGCTTTATTTGATAAAACATGCTAGAGTTGATCTTAGTTAAAACCCTGAATTAAAATGTTTCCCAAAATTTAATATAAGTCTCATTTAAAATGAATGTGTCATTCGTTATAATTGATTGTAGTGCAAAATCCTTTTCGTCGAGATGAGTATTTATGCCACAACATTTTCTCTAAATCTACGAGGACTCAGACTCTTTCATAGATGCATGTTAAATGTAGAAGTGGGTGATAAACCTTCATGAGTATTTACTCCACAGTGTTTGGTCTATAAGGCAAAACTCAATTAGATACATAATTACAGTCGCATAACGGAGTTGACTTGCTAGGCTGTCTTGGCGCCACAGTGTCGGACAAGCCGAGGGACGCAAATCAATTGTTTGGAACAATCGGTCAAACAAGAGTTGTAAATTATTTGTAATTGGTTTGGAGACCTACCATGTTATGTTATTGGAGTTATCAGCCACAACAAACATGGAGATATCATGAACCTGAATCTTGGCCCATTATGACCATATTTGATATGAGTCTGTATTCTTCCATGGGGTCGAAGAGTATGTTAAAATAGTGGAAGATAATTAAACTAAAGGCCATGTTAATTAGTTAACGAATGTGTTCAATAGAAATTATATTAGAGTTTAATTTCAAGTCTATCTATTTCTTTAGATTATATAATCTATTATATAAAATGTCGAATCTATCACTGAAAATGTTGGTCGAGACAAACAAGTTGACTGGAGCTAAGACTGGTTGAGAAATCTGCGATTGGTGTTAAGATAAGAAAGAATTGAGTATGTGTTAGACACAGTGTTCCCCATAGTCTCTGCTAAAAACTTTGTTGAGTATGCCCTGTTTGATAATGTGGCTTATCAGAAACATCTAGACGATGCTACATCGGCACAGTGTGTAATGTTGTCTTCCATGAATGTGGAGTTATAGAGGCAGCATGAAAACATGGCCCCCTACGAAATGCTAGAACACTTGAAGAGTCTCTATGACTCACAGTCTCAAACAATGGAGTATGAACTGTTGAGAGACCTTTTCAAATGTAAGATGAACGAAATGGGTCAAGTGTCAGCGCATGTTCTGAAGATGATTGGGTTGATAGAAATGTTGGCTTCAATTGGAATGAAGCTGCCTATAAATGTCTCTGTCTGATCCTGGATTCGCTCCCTGGTTCATTTGAGAATTTCATTGTGAACTTCAATATGAACGGAACCAAGGCGAGTCTTCCAGAGCTTCACAACATGTTGAAGACCTTTGAATCATCTATCTCTAAAGGTAAAGTTGTGCTCATGGTGGCCTCATCTAGCAAGTTCAAACCCAAGGGTAAGAACATTTAGAAGAAGAAGGGTAAGGCAATTGCTGCACCCACAGTTTTAAAACCTAGAGAAGGTGTTCAGAAGAAGGCAAATGTAGCTATGGATGTGTGCCTCAACTGCAAGAAGAAGGGGCACTGGAAGAAGGACTGCACAGCTCCAGGAGGAGGCAAGGCACTAGATGTTTCTAGCTCTACTGGACAAGGTATGTTTGTCATTGAAATAAATATGTCTATAAGTAACTCTCACTGCTGGTTATTAGATACCGCTTGTGGCTCACACATTTGTAATAATGTGCAGGGTCTGATTGACAGCAGAAAGGTTGGACCTTGAGAGGTAGATCTGCGCGTTGGAAATTGAGCACGAGTAGATGCTGAACGCATGAGAACTTATAGACTAGATTTACCTTCAGGCTTTTGTTTAGAACTAAATAATTGTTATTTTGTTCCCTCATTGACGAGGAATATTATTTCTATCCAAGTGTTAGACATTAAGGGATTTTCCTCATTTATTGCCAATGGCAGTTATGTACTGTCTTTTAATGGTTTTGTTTGTGGAAATGCTCCACTTGTGGATGGTTTGTATGTTCTAAACTGTAGTCGTGAAATTTTCAATGTGCAAAATAAACGAGCTAAGATAAGTAATTCAAGAAACCCCACCTACTTATGACACTGTAGACTTGGTCACATCAATGAATCAAGGATAGCGAGATTAAGAAAGTTAAACTACCTGGAACCATTTAACTTAGAGTCTTATGGTAACTGTGAATCTTTCTTGAGAGGAAAGATGACCAACAAGCCAATTTCTGGGAAAGGTGTGCGAGCCAAAGAGGTACTTGAGTTGGTCCATACTGATGTATGCGGGCCATTTTCAACTCAAGCTAAGGGAGACTTCCCTTACTTCATCACTTTTACAGACGATTTCACAAGGTTTGGGCATGTGTATCTTATGAAACACAAGTCCGAATCCTTTGAGAAATTCAAGGAGTACAAGTCAGAATTAGATAAGCAACTTGAAACAAGTATCAAGACCCTTCGATCAGATCGATGAGGTGAATACTTAAGTAAAAAAAAAATTGGATTACTTGAAGCTTCATGTAGTCCAATCACAGCGGATACCTCCTAGAACTCCACAAATGAATGGTGTTGCTGAAAGGAGAAATAGAACCCTATCAGATATGGTTAGATCCATGATGAGTTTCTCAGCTCTACTAACATACCTTTGGGGTTATGCATTGCAAAGCTCAATTTATATTCTGAACAAGGTTCCTTCAAAGTCAGTAGAGAAAACTCCATATGAGACATGGAATGGCAAGAAGCCAGTACTTAATCACATGCGACCCTGGGGTGTCCTGCATATGTAAAGAAGATGCTTACTGACAAGTTGGAATCCAAAAGTGAGAAATATTATTTTGTGGGGTATCCAAAGGAAACTAATGGATACTATTTATATCTTCCTGGAGAACATAAGGTCATTATTTTTATAAATGCAACTTTCCTTGAAGAAGACTATGTCTACAAGGAACATAGCTGCAATAAGATAGAACTTGAAGAAATTCAAGAACCACAAGATAACACAGAAGTTGAACCCTTGTCCAATGACCTAGACAAGGATTCAGTGGGAGTATTTGGTGAAAATTGAGTACTTAGAGTATGCCCTTCAGCTAGTGGGAGTGTTGTGAGAGATAGTGCAGAAATGCAAGACTCTCATACACAACCAATGGAAGATGATACAATGGTTGTACATCATTCCATCCAGGAAATACATGAAAATGACATTCCTGAAATCTCTCAAGGTGGTGGATTGTCCAGCACACAAAGTCCTTCTCAGAATCAGAATACAATAAACACTGAAATGCAGAATAATCAACTCTGTATGACCACTAGGACTCATCGTCCGCCCGAAAGACTTAATCTCCTTATTGAAACACATAATAAGATAGATATTCCTGATGTCGATGAACCTACATCGAAGCTATGTTAGACATTGATTCACAGAGATGGCAAGAAGCCATGAATTCTGAGATGGACTCGATGTACATCAATCAAGTTTGGAACTTGGTTGATTTGCCAACAGGAGTTAGACCCATAGGATGCAAACAGGTCTTCAAGAAGAAGATTGATGCACATGGCAAGGTACAAACTTATAAGGCAAGATTGGTGGCTAAAGGTTATAATCAACGGCATGGAGTCGATTATGATTAAACTTTTTCACCTGTTGCGAAAATTAAGTCAATTCAGATTTTGCTTGCAATAGCCGCATACTATGATTATGACATTTGACAAATGGATGTTAAAACTGCTTTCCCTCAATGGTAACCTAATTGAGGAGGTGTATATGATACAACCTGAGGGTTTTACATCCAAGACTAAGCCCAAAGCAGTATGCAAGCTCCAGAAGTCTATTTATGGACTTAAGCAAGCCTCAAGGAGTTGGAATATTTATTTTGACAAAGCAGTCAAATAGTTTGACTTTGTTAGAAGCATAGAAAATCCATGCGTTTATAGTAAGTGCAATGAATGGAGTATTGTCTTCATTGTTATATATGTAGATGACATATTAATAATAGTAGACAATAAGACTCTCATGCATTCAGTCAAAGAATGGTTATCCAGCACTTTCATGATGAAGGACTTGGGTGAAGCATGCTACATTCTTGGAATTAGGATCTATAGAGATAGACCTAAAAGATTGTTGGGGCTGTCACTGTCCATATACATAGACAAAGTGCTAAGACAGTTCTATATGGAAAACTCCAAGAAGGGAGGTCTTTCTATGGGTCAAGACATCAAGTTATCAAAGAATGATAGTCCTTCTACTGTTGCAGAACTTTAACGCATGAAGAGAATCCCATATGCTTCAGCTATAGGATCAATCATGTATGTCATGACATGTACGAGGCCAGATGTGGCCTATGTACTTAGTATGACTTGCAAATTCCAGCAGAATCCTGGGGAAGAACACTGGAAAGCAGTCAATAGTATTCTTAAATATCTTAGACGAACTAAAGAATATTTCTTAGTCTATGGTGGACAAGAGAAGCTAGTGGCTACTGGGTACACTGATGCTAGCTTCCAGACAGATCTTGATGACTTCAAGTCTCAGTCTGGATATACCATCATTTTCAATGTTGGAGCAGTGAGTTGGAAAAGTTCCAAGCAAGCAACAACTGCTGATTCGACAACTGAAGCCGAGTACATTGCTGGATCAGAAGTTGGTAAAGAAACTGAAGCGATATCTGAGTTCCTAAAGGAACGAAGGGTTGTTCCAAGTGTCACTTGTCCAATAACGATTTATTGTGACAACACTGGTGCGATTGCCCAAGCTAAGGAACCAAGATCAACTAACAGAAATAAGCATGTACCAAGGAAATACCACATACTCAAGGAGATGGTGGAAACTGATGAAATAAGATTAGACTATGTTCCCACAGATGATAATCTAGCTGACCAATTTACTAAATCATTAAGCTTAATTAAGTATAATGGCCATTTTTAAAATATGGGTATTAGATATACTGGAGATTGGCTCTAGGCAGGTGGGAGATTGAAAGTATATATGTCCTAGAGACAATCATTATTAGAGACAAATGTACTTGAACACATTCGTATTATTAATAAGATTAATATATTTATGGCATTTGCAATTATTGAATTATTATTTGATTATTTGTAATTATTCATTAATGTGCATCCCTTGAACTTACGTTGTCATTAATAGAGGGAGATATTGATGATAGAGTGTAACTCTAAAATAACCTCGACTAATGATCATCGAGAATGAAATATCGATGATGTGTTATAAGTCGACATGTGGTATGCATCACATTCTTAGAGAATGTAGTATGTCTTACCTGTTACTAGTAATTGTTACTAGTGATGGACACATGGATACTTTTGGAAAGTATTGGTATACCCTGCTGATAAACTATTTGTTAGACATGTCTAGAGTGTTATCAGCGTGTGGGAGAGATAAAGATCCTTTGACTTGAGGTCAATACGCACCTTGTTTACAGAGTAATGTACTTTGACCCTGTCATAAGCTTAAACTCCTTATAGGATAAGATACGGTTTGTGTTGGATGCATTATGATGTAAACTAAGGTGATAATTGGGCCAAGATTATGATTCATTCCTCGATTGGATATTCGAGAGAACACTCAACTTCTCAGTGATGTTAGGTCGACCAAGTCATTGGCCAATGCAAGAGACATATTTAGAATATGGTCTAGTTGTCGACTAATATAAATGAGATAAAGTGATCAAGCCATTTGGATAGACACATGGCAAATCCTAACCTTGATCGAGTGTGTCGCAAATGAAAAGAATTTATCATCTCACATAAAGGTTATGTTTGCTGGATTCATGTAAACGTACTTCACATATTGAGTTCGTCGTACTGTGCAGTCTAGGAGTTCCGTATGGACCTTAATTGGATTAGTGTCAATATATAAAGGCATATAGGGTAACACTATGTCGATTGTCTCTTCGATCTAAGGGTGTATTGAGAAACTATTAAATATTCGATTCGGAATCGAGATATTTAAATTGATAATAACTATGGGATAATTTCTATTAGATGGAAATTATTTAATTAAATCAAAATTGAATTTTGGATTTAATGTGTTGAATATATTTATTAAACGAAAATGAGAAACATTGTTGGACGTAAGGCGCCGCAGCGCCAACCCGGCAATGGGCCCAGTCGGACTGGCCCACTGCACCTCAGTTTTTGGGCCAGGCTTGGAACCCAACCCTAATCTGATTTGTGACCTAATTTTAACTATAAATACAGCACAACCTCATTGTTATCAAACACACATTCCATTATACAATTCTAGACTTAGAGTATAGGATAAAACTCTCTCAAAACTCTGTCAAGATTTCATGGCTTTCTTGACAGAGGAAAATACACTGTAGCAAAGTGCTTACAATCGAAGGGAGAATCGCGTGTTTACCCTTTAGTAAAAGACTCCAGATTCTAACAACCTGTAAGTGTTTTGTTTAAGTTTACTTTACATGTTTGATTGTCATATAACCATATCAGAAGGAATTGTTGGGGTAAGAAATAAAATTTTAAACTTTCGTTGTGCTTTACTTATGTGTTTTGAACCCAACAAAAATCTTACAGTTTTTTAGATTGAGTTAGGTTTAAGATTCATTCTTTACATATATCTATATAACACTAGAGTTGCTTTCAAAAGTGTGAGAAGTAAATACGCTAACAACTGCTATTATTTGTACATTATTATTTTCAGCCTTTCCCCATTGATACAAACTTACAGTAATTGTTACTATCTTTATTCAGCTAAGTGTTAGAACTATAATCTTAAATGTGATATTGGGTACTATTGAGCTACAAGGTCGTTTTCCAGGTTACAATTGCCATCAGAAGAATCTCATTGATTTCATATGGCGCTGGACAATGATAAGTACTCCCTCTGTCCCCATTTATATACGTACCTCCTTTTTTAATCAATCCCAAAAAAAATGACACGTTTTTTATTTGGTAACAAATTAATTTAAACTTTAACTTTTACGATTAACGAGATGATTTATAACTACACAAAAATCTTTGGCTTGTTTTAGACCATAAAATTCAAAAGTCTTTCTTTATTTCTTGAACTCCGTGACCAATCAAACTACATTACATGAATTGAAACAGAGGGAGTATATATTATAGTCAACACTTGCTTAGTCAGTAGCAAAATCATTTGCCTACTTTAGATTGTGTAAACAAGTGTTTAATAGAAACCAAAACGGTGATTGATTGGTTTCATCAACCGCATTAATAGACTGTGCAACAATCGTTCATAAATGAAATGCATCTAGAACATTATGGATCGGAGTTGCTATATATGATTCTATCTTATCCTAAACTATATACTACTATCTTAAATCTTAGTTCTATGATATCATATAAAAGAATTTCGAAATTGCCATTGCATAATGTTCTATAGCAACCCCGTGACCAATCAAACTACATCACATGAATTGAAACGGAGGGAGTATATATTATAGTCAACACTTGCTTAGTCAGTAGCAAAATCATTTGCCGACTTTAGATTGTGTAAACATGTGTTTAATAGAAACCAAAACGGTGATTGATTGGTTTCATCAACCGCATTAATAGACTGTGCAACAATCGTTCATAAATGAAATGCATCTAGAACATTATGCAATGGCAATCTCGAATTTTTTTTATATGATATCATAGAACTAAGATTTAAGATAGTAGTATATAGTTTAGGATAAGATAGGATCATATATAGCAACTCCGATCCAAAATGGAAAGTTACTACCCAGGGGTACTTGCCCTGATCTGCGTAACCTCAGTAAGCTTGGTTGCAATTTGATAGGATCATATATAGTAACTCTGATCCAAAATGGAAAGTTACTGCCCACGCGTACTTGCCCTGCCCTGATCTGCGTCACCTCAGTAAGCTTGGTTGCAATTTGATAGGATCATATATAGCAACTCCTATTCAAAATGGAAAGTTACTACTCAGGGGTACTTGCCCTGATCTGCGTCACCTCAGTAAGCTTGGTTGCAATTTGATAGGATCATATATAGCAACTCCGATTCAAAATGGAAAGTTACTACCCACGGGTACTTGCCCTAATCTGCGTCACCTCAGTAAGCTTGGTTGCAATTTGATAGGATCATATATAGCAACTCCGATTCAAAATGGGAAGTTACTACCCATGGGTACTTGCCCTGATCTGCGTCACCTCAGTAAGCTTGGTTGCAATTTGATAGGATCATATATAGCAACTCTGATTCAAAATGGAAAGTTACTGCCCAGGGGTACTTGCCCTGATCTGCGTCACCTCTGTCAGCTTGGTTGCAATTTGATAGGATCATATATAGCTACTCCGATTCAAAATGGAAAGTTACTACCCAGGGGTACTTGCCATGATCTGCGTCACCTGGTAAGCTTGGTTGCAATTTGATAGCATGAGTAGACTTCATACATTGCAACTTTCACCTCCTCCTCCGTCAGAACCGCAGACGATTCCCAGTTATCACGCACTGTGCCTTAGCAAAGATAGGTTTCTTAATATCAAGATCAACTTCAACCATTAACTCTTCTAGTTTACTAGTAAGAAACTTTGGCTTCTTATGAATCTGAGCAGCCAAATAGCCAACTTCCACCACTGTCTTAAAATTGAATTTCAAATAACGACCATTCCATCGGAAATTTTTGTATTTTATGTCTCAAGTACCCACAAATGTGATATTTTTGTCTTGTAGGAACGAGGCTATATAACTGGGCATTTGAAAGTCATAATACAACTCCGGAAGACGATTGTATTGATTGATTAGGCAACTTTTTTTCACATAGAAGAGCAATAAATCTCCATCATTTACAACATCAATTCCAATAATTGAATTTGGAGACTTAAATTCACTCCTTAGTTGGGAAATGTCTTCACTTATACTCTCTTCCCGATCAGCAACTCTAGTGGTGACATATTTCACATTGTAAATGCTCATTTGGAGGAGCCACGGAAGGGGTAATCGCCCTGCTGACATTTTCGCTCGTATGCTAACTGGTCATTACGCATTACTATATAATATATAGGTAATTTTGGACATACCATTTATATGAGTTTTATTCACCTAATTCATCCCATTTAAAAGTTGAACTGATATGTAGCCTTGATTGATCAATGAGAAATCTTATCAAAATATTTTGAAAAGTTTTTTTTTTCTTATTTGATATGTTATATAGATTTGCAATAAAGAAATAAAAATTATTAGGTAACTAACTTATTATAAGAAAGCAAACAAAGAATATAAAACTTGGTAAGAATTAAGCGGTAATGAACCATTGTTTAGCCTATTTTGACTCAATCCATTTCAACCCAATAACCCTTAGGCAAGTCAGTTACCCATCAATTTATTAATCAATCCATTTTGATTTGTCGACACCCCGAATATCTGCTTATAAAAGTTTTATGTTCGAGGCACAATTAATGATGTATTGAGGGTGAGATCACCAAATACAGTAAACACGACCATTATCAAGTAATCAGGACATAAGACAAGAGTTCTTACCAAGAGAGGTTCAGATATAATGTAAGATAAGTGTTGGAGAATTCATGTAAAAGTACTATATTGTGATATTCGTAATGTAACTCTCACAAAATGCAAAAGATATTTCCATGAATAATATTTTCTAAGACACATATAGTGTTGAACTTTTATAAAGTTTTTTAAGTAAATACAATTTTGCACACAAAATTCTAGTGTTTTAAAAGGTGTTTTCTGGGCGAGCCGGGGCGAAGCATACCAAAAACGGCTCAAGTGTTAAGATTTTTCCTGCATTTCATACCTTATTTTGATTCTATCATAATTATATTTTACTATAAAATGATTACTTGGTAGAAAATGTTTTCTTTGTAGAAAATGACTATCATATTAATTTTTTTCTTGTATGAGAAGTTTTTAGACTTTTATAAATAGGAGATCATTTCTTCTCATACATAATACAATAGCATCCACAATGTAGTCATTAAAGAGTCTTGTTTAGAGAGATTATTCTCTCAATAGTTTTAATCTTTCTTTTATATTAGTTTTTGATATGTAGGCCAATTAACCAAATCATATTAAATATTATGCTTCTTTTAGTATAGTTTTTGTGTCGTCTGATTTATCGCTGTCAATGTTTGTAATTATTAGCCCCCAACATTTTGGGCATTCATTTAGAGCGTAAGCCCCTAGAACTTCAAATTAATTGATTAATAAATCTTTTTTAAAAGTTAAATATTCAAAAATTAACTCATAGTAAATTCTTAAATTAAAAAATCTCTAAAAGTCAAAAGTTTTTTCTAATTATTTTTCTTAATTTCATAATCTTTTCTCTTTGTTATTTATAGAGTAACAAATCTTTAGATTTTTGTATGCAAAGTGTAAACTATAAAGCAAAGAGTTTTGTCCTTCAGTTCTTACTATATTTCCATGCTTGCATTTTCCTATTATATTTTTATTTTTTATAATTTTAATATATTTTTTTATTTATATATTTATTTTATTAATTTATAAATATTAAAAATTAAATATTCATGGGGCTTATGCCTCGTGCCTCGGGGTTTACGCCTCGCCGATGCATATATAAAGCGCCTCGCCTTACGCCCACACCTTTTAAAACACTACAAAATTTTACAATTCACTAAAGTTTTCGATGCAAGTATAATTTTGCACACAAAATTCTTATAGTTCTTACTAGCGCCTTTGTTATACAATAGTTATTCATCGATGTTCATGCTATATATACTTTAATATCTCTAAACACGAAAGTTGTTTCCAGAAGTGTGAGATACAATAAAAAATGACAACTGCAGTTATTTGTACATCATCATTGTCAGCCTTCCCCATTGGTAGACGAACATAGAGTAGCAGTTACCTTTTTCAGCCAAGAGTTAGTTTGATGTATCCTACAAGGTAGTTCTCCAGGTTATAAAATTTTGGTTAGAGTTAACATCACAAGAAAAGTTTTGGGCCTTCAAGGTGTGGGGGCAAATGGTATGGACTTTTTAAAAGTCAAAAGTAGTTTACAACTGGGCCATTTGTTTGGGTCATTTGCTCTTTAGGCCCTATTTTGTGTTTGTTTAATTTTTTCCCTTCAAATGGGCTGGTCTTAAATTTTTTCCCTTCAACATTAAACTTATGCTTATAAGAGTATAAGTTACGCATTATAATATTCACAAGTTACGTAAAGAATGTATGTCGTTGTAGGTACAAGTTCAATTTTGAAGGGAAAAATTAACAATCAACAAGGGAAAAAAATTAAAGACATGTCCATTTGAAGGGAACACCGTGCAATTACTTGCATTTGTTTCTACGGTAGATAATGAAAATGGATTTTTTGCACAAATTCCCTATTTCAAGGTGGTCTTAATCTTTGCCTTTCACCAATTTTTGCGCGGCATAACTTCAAATTTCGACCGGTATAGTTAATGTTTAGCTTAAGCATATGTATCATGACATCCCACAAGTTATGTGAACAAATCATAACTTTTAACATTCAACATAATCTGAAAAAAGACATAACTTCATATTTCGGCCGACATAGTTAACGTTTAGCTTCGTATCATCAAATCCACTCAAGTAATGCCAGAAAAGACAAAACTTTCAACACTTAATATAATTTGAAAAATACTACACAACTTATGTCGCTTAACTTAATTCCTACAGAACTTGTACCGAGCGAGGTAAAAATTTAATTTCGGAAAATAAAAATATTACAGAACTTATGCAGAGCAAGGTATATCTGGATATTTTCATTAAATAAGTAGCATGAAAAAAAAAATTAAAAACCACAGATACAAAGAACAAAAATTAAAGTCCACTACGTTTGAAGCACAAACCGTGCAAAAAGTTGTAAGGTAATAACATAGACAAGAAATGTTAATCAAACAGGCCATATTGGATTATTTTGAAATAGAGGGTTGTCGATGTCTCATTAATAATCGGGTCATTCGCACAAATGTCCTCATTTTGGGTGGTCTTTAATTTTTATCCTTCAAATTTGAGTTCTTTAATTTTTTTCCTTTTATTTTTAGCGCGGTAAGATTAGAATTTCGCTCAACATAATTAGTGTTATATCTTCGGTATATGTATCAGACACAACCCACAGATTATGTCGGATAAGGCATAACTATCAACAGTCAACATAATATGAAAAATGCATAATTTCAGATTTTCGTAGGCATAGTTAGGGTTTAATTTCAATATATGTATCATAACATCCTCACAAACTATGTCGGATTAGGCATAATTTCGAACACTCAACATAATTTAAAAAATTACTATAAAACTATGTCGCATAACTTAATTCCTACATAATTTATGCCATGCGAGACAAAAAATCAATTTTTGAAAAAAATATATTATAAATGTTAAGTCCCACAACCGAAATGAAATGGGAACATGAACTCCTTATATGGACTTGGACAATCCTCACCCTACAACATAGCTTTTGGGGTTGAGTTAGGCCCAAAATTCATTCTTTACATAGTATTAGAACAGACCGCCATCCATTATTAAAAAGAATTTCCACGTGCTTGGACCATGAAAAAAAATCATGCCAACACGTGAGGGGCGTGTTGAGAATATAATCAAATATTAAAAGTGTTCTCTCTAACAACTTAAGCTTTTAGATGAGATGGTCACACACTTCAACATGGTATCAGAGCAGGGAACGCTGGATTGGGACACTGCCCACTAGCCCAACCTCACGGCCATGGTCCCCCAGCCCAAGGTTGCGGCCAGTGGTGATGTGTTGAAGTGTGTGTCCATCTCATAAAAAAACTTAAGTTGTTAGAGAGAACATACTTTTAATATTTTATTATCTTCTCAACACGCCCCCTTACATATTGACCTGATTTTTTTTCATGGTCCAAGCACATGAAAATTCTTTTTGATAATGGGTGGCGGCGAGGTTCGATCCAAGACCTTTGGCCTGTTCTGATACCATGTAAAAATGAATATTGAGTCTAACTCAACCCCAAAAACTAGCTTGTAGAGTGAGGATGATGCAAGTTCATATAAGAAGTCCATGTTCCTATTCCATTTCCGATGTGAAACTCTTAACAAGCCCCCAAAGGAATAATTAAGCACGTGCAATTGGGATGATGAATCTTAAACGAATAATGATCGTCAGTGATTCAGCGATAATAATGCTGATTATGAAACTTAAATAGAGCTTAAGCCACTTTTTAATGAAAATGTTGGTACCTAATGTTTCTAATTTATAATCCTGACGTGACTGTGAAAAGACTTGCTTGCACTTCTATGTTCTGACTTTGTAAAAGGATTTTGTCTTAATTTAATTATTTAACGTACAATCTTGGCTTAGGTCTGTTTGATTTAAAGGAGAACAATGTCAGGTTTCAACATGATAGATTTATGGGTTAAAGTTTAAACTCTATTACACCGATAGAGTCATATTTGCACGATTAGTGTATTTTAACCTTTTATAATATTTTATTTTTCCTTTATCGCTAGAGGATGTTTGGTATGGAAAACCAACTCAAAAGAACAGATTTGGAATTTTGAAAGGAAACTATTTTATTTTTTTACGTTTGGACACCAACAATATTTCTAATTTCTTAATTAGTGTCGACATTGCTAAATTTTTGTTCTTTAAATTTGAATCAGTCATTCTAATAAATTAACCTCTGCTTCATGTGCAGCTAGCCGAATTTTGTCTAAATATATAAAAGGTCAACTCATGAAAAAATAACTTAAAAAGGTCAACCGTTTTCAACAAAAAACGTGAGCCACTTGTCAATTGTATAGGGTTTAGTTTGTCTAGTTAATATTGATTAATTTCTCTTTTTATAAAAGTTATAGTGAGTTGTCAGGTTTATTGTTGATCTAAATGTTCTAAAATAAGGTATAATTAACGCCGATTCACATGAAGGAAATAATATTTAAAAGATGCACAGGAATTTGGATATCAATTGATTAATGGTTAGTTTGGTGTATGATTTGTTGAATATTCTGAGTTTTGATTTAGAATATTTTTAGCAGATGAAATTGACGAAGAAAATAGCATTCAATATTCCATTGGCTATTTTTTACATATTTTATTGACCCGTGAAGTGGTGTGCTTCAACCCTTTCTTCTTGTATTTATTTTATTAATAGAGCCGAATTGGCTGCATGAATATAACTATATGAGTTGTCTCGGGAGGTTACAATTTGATTGGACCTATCAATAGGATAAATAATGTCATGTGTAATGATCAATTTTACTAAGATTACATTGAATTATATAAAATCAAAGCATTAGACTCATTTTATTCTCAAACTTAAGAAGTCGAGGTATGCCTTTGATTACTGAAGGTCAACCATATCATTTCAAACTGAAACAAATACATTATTATAAAACATTAGTACTTAGAAAAGTTTGAAATTAGAAAAGAAACATCAAACTTTCCAATTAAATTTTTGCTCTTCGCCCAAAAAAAAATGGGCGATAATACCCCTGAGGTTCTGGGTTCGAACCCTAGCAAAGGAAAAAAATCACAAGACAAAGTTTCAGAGTAAACTATGCCTATTACGACAAGTTATACGTAAGTTATGCCTTAAGACTTGTCTTGCCAAATTTATCTTTATTGAGCTGAGTTCGAACCCAGAACAATAGAAGTTATAATTTTTGCCTTAAGACATAACTTAGAACTACATAAGTTATGCCTTAAGGCATAACTTTTGCAAAACCTTTGCCTTGCGAAGTTGTTATTTTTTTTACTGAGCTGGAGTTCGAACCCGAATCTCTGATTTTGTAGACGCGCGCGCAAATGAGGGTATTTTGGTGCACAATTTTTTATTAAATGAAAAGTAAGAGAAAAAATCAAAAACCACCGAATTGAGGGGCAAAAATTAAAGACCAGCCCGTATGAAGGTCAATCTACTCAAAAAGATGCAGTGATTTTGTACATCACAGTTTAATAATTTTAGCCATTCTTTAGCCAAATTTTATTTTTATGCCATTAACATGTCACAATACTCTCTCTATGTCATGAGCGGGGGAGTATCTAATGTATTAGCTATGGGTTCATTTAAACTCATAGACTTTAGCTTAGGCTATGTATATGTGTAGAACAATCCACAAAACATGTACAAATAATAGATTTTGAACTCAAAATAATTGATGAAAGTGGTAGAACTAAAAATTTAAATTCATAAAGTTTAAATTTTAGATTTGCCTCTTATCATAAGACATGAGTTAAGCTCGTGTTTACTTATTGGCCATTACTGTCCAACTGAGCCTTCCCATTTTGGATCTTTTTCTATGTAGACTGTGGTTTTATAAGACGGATTAAGCAAATGTGGTTGGTGGACATAATTCTGGCCTCTTAAGTCTTAACTGTATGAAAAATTAACAAACAGTAAAACATGATTTTTAATTAAGTTGGGATACAGAAAAGAAATACTTTTAACAAACAAAGTAATTAGAGTCTAAGTGCATTTTATGCATGTTCACGGATCTAAGAGTATTTGGACAACTGCTACGCACAAATAACAGAGAATATAAAGTTCTTGCGTAAAGCGTAAGCTATGATATTTTCGACCTTCTTGTTATTTTTTTAAGCCTTTCAATAAAAAATGTAAGAGCAAAAAGTTATTAGTATGAGCTAAGTTATTATTGGCAGTAATGATATGGGTAGAAAGTGGTTAACAGTTTGTCCCAAAACAAGAAAGTGAACATGGGACAAAATCACTCATTGTGGACATGGGACAAAGCCACCTACTTATGCAAACTTAGAATCAAAGGATCGTTGAAGCAGTTAAGGGCATTTAAATTTTGAAGAAGTAAACACCGGAAAAAATGAAAGAGATTCAACATATAATATATATATATATATATATAAGTTTAATCTTATATACAATATAATTTTATATCAAAGGAAGTTCGGATAAACCCCTTACCTCTACCTGGCTCCATCCCTACTTTGCAGAAAGAAAAAAAACCTTTTAAAAGGGAAAAGAAAAAAACTAAGTATATATGTGGTAAGTAGGGTTAAGGGTCATGTACTTGAAATAATAAATAACAAACAGAAAATTAATCGGACTGATTGAATATTAGAACCAGGAAGTATATTAATTTCATTTTATTAAAATTAAAGGGCTACCATGTGCCTTGCACTACAAAAGTCACTTTGTAACAAATCCTGAGGTTGAGTTTTTCAATTAACACGACTTGGTTGTTGTTAAGAATATGGTTAAATTTAGGAACACGTTACAAAAAGAATGTTAATTAGTTGAACTATCAGTTTATTCAAGATTTGACTCATCTAAATGGGTCTTCTCAGCTTGATGGCTCTGTATAAAAGATTAATGACTTCATAGTGAACAAACAAATGTATTAGAGAAAGTTCATGTGCATTTATAAAAGAATTTAAATTTTATTTATTCACTGGTTTAAAATTCTCAGAATAAACGGATGGGGCAAAAAATTACACGTGCATACGATTCAGAATCTTAAAATACCAAGATAATAATTTCTATGCAAAAATATACCAAATAATAAATAAAGGTCTGTGTGGTACCAAGGGCATGGCCTGACAAAGTAGGTGAAAATCTTAGATCCAGTTTTAAATTTCAGTAGAGATAAAAAAAAATGTATTAAGTGATTACTTCTCAACTCCCTAAGCTTGGGTGGACAAATTAAATTTATTTATTACTTGTATTGGTGGCCAGAGGGTAGTAGATATCCTATTAAAAATTCGAGGTGCTAAGTTGATCAAAATATCGGGACTATAAAAAAACTTTCAGGATTTATGTGTAAAGGTTAAGCGAAATAGAGTTGTCATTATTGAAATGAAGAATATAAATGTGAAATGTAAGACCAAAAGGTATGAAATAAGTTGAAAGGAGGTCAGCTTTGAATACTATGAATGAGTAGTATGTGGTTAACAGGTTGCCCTAAGACAAGAAAGAATCATATATGGTGCAATTGTTATTATTATGAGGGGAAAAAACACTTTATGGACATGGAAAAAAGTCAGCCACTTACACATACTTGGGACCAAAGTGCAGCCAAGACGGTGAAGGCGATTATAAAATAGAAGAAAATTATAAAAGATTACGATTTAAATTTCAATAAAAGAAAAAAAGATGTTAGATGATTTCTTTTAAACTGTCTGTCTTGAAGGAAACCGCATCTTTACCTCACAAAAGTAGAAGTAAAATTTGTCTATATCCTATACTTCTCACACCCTATTTATGGGATTACACTAGGTATGTCGTTACACTAGGTATGTCGTCGTTGTTTTGAAGGCAAAAATTATTGATAATTATATTAATGAAAGCTGATATGTATTTGATGGAATAGCATAAATGTGTGCAAGTTGACCCCTAGTGCTAATCATATTATGAGAACTAATTTTAATGAAAAAGTAAAGATCCTTATATGTAGTAACATGGACGGTTAATGGTCGTTTACCTAAAATAATTATATAAACTTACAAATTCTAATGATGGAATATTGGACCACAGAGTATACTAAAGTTGGAGTTTATTAGAATTAATGGGTTACATATGTGCCTTGCACTAACAAGGTACTTTGTTATTAATCATCGGTTTAAGTTTTCAATTACCAAGCCTTATTAGCAATGAGTAGTACGCTTCAGGAACACGTTACAAGGAAGATGTTAATTAGTTGAACTATCAATTTAACTAAAGATTTCGTGTTCGATGGCTAATTGGAGATGTATTGGTCATTAGCGGGGAGTGATTTATCCATAAAATTTGGGAGTGCTTTATCCACAAAACTTAAACTTTCTGGCATGAATTAATCTGACTCAAAGTAAATATTGCAGACTGGATGAAAATTTAAACAAAAAAGACTTATGTATATTAACCTTCGTTCATATATTATTAGTATCTTCAGGTAAGTTACACGCCATTCTTAAAAACTTTTTTCATTTCTCAAGCTCATGTTTTCCAAATTGTCAACTCATGCTTAATGTAAGCATCTACATATAATTAACTTTAAAAAAAAATCGATTGTATAAATATTTTTAACGATTTTTTTATAAAATTACAAATCATTTGTATTCTTGATATTGTTGAAAATTTGCCTTTGGCAGGGAGGTGCGTCCGCCCATATTTAATGAATTAAACACTAGTGTTCCGCATGTTGGAGGCTTTGTCTCTTCTCACATGCATAATCTACTAAGTGAGTAGATGACCGTAGGGCCAAGAATCGTCAATTTTCATTGAGAAATGAAAGAGATATTGGTCCACGAAGTAAGGTGTTTGAGGCATGAAAATATAGTGGGGACAAATCTACCACATCGGTGGGAAAAAGGAAGAATTGATCTCTTTATAAGTCTCTGAAGTGGTTAAGGCTTTGAGACCCCAAAGGGTATCTCATGTGTTTAAAGGAGGGAGAACCTAGATGTGCTTGGGTTCAATGCTAAGCCCACACGCCCGCCTCCCGTCCGGTCCGGGCTCGTGGGATGTGAGGACTTTTTGATATTATTTTTTTGGACCCCAAATTGCTTAATATTTACAGTTTGGTCCCTAGAGTTTCTGGAAAATTGATTTTGGGAATGATGGAACCGTTGGACTATTTTTTGGGGCATTAACCAGCCATTACTTGGCTGATTAACTCCTCCATAATCAGCCCTCCTTCAATGACTATGAACAACCTCACTAATGGCATTAAACCTGTCATTAACAGCCCTCTCTAATGGCCATTAACAACCATGTTTTGGGCAGTTGAATAGCCTCCCTCATGCTATATATTGGAGCTGTTTTGCTCAATGGTGTTACACGAAAAACACACAATATATGCACATACTGTAACGAAAAGCAGTGCACAAAATAGTGACGAAAAACAGTGAGGAAAGACACACATATACATAAGATATACACAACAGAGACACACTATATACACAAAGACAAAACATAAGAGAAAGTCAGTCCACAAACGTTGGACGAAAACAGAAACTCTTCCTTCCTTTTCCATTTCTTCAGCAAGTCGATTCTTATTTGTTTTCTTCGTCAGACTCAACCTATTTGCTTTGTAGTGTTGAGATTAAAGTGTTGCTTTATCTTGGGAGACTATTGTCCGCTAACGTAAAAGCATATATACAGGGCAATCTTGTCTTAAGGACAGAGCACAATCACTCGACTCAACACACAGTTGTAACCATCCAGATTTAGTGTTTCTTGATTTCAGGTTATCAAGATTCAAGACACAACAAGCTTGCGGCAGTTCTCAGCATTGGCCTATTAGTTTATCCTTTCGAACACTTGTAATATTTATTTACTTCCCCTACTGCTTTACAATAGAAAGCCAATAATTTAAGACAAGATTATATTAGTATTAGTGTTCGAAAGATGTCGATCGAAAGTTGTGTGACCAAATCTGGATATGGCTGTGGTTTTCTACTTGAAGAGAGTGATGATGATGTTGTTGAAGGTCAACATGTTCGTGGTGTCACCGCTCCCAAGAGTGGTGGGAACAAGCGCTCACGAGAGTCTGATGATGTCAATTGGGACAAGAGGAGAAGGCTGAAGATGTGGTTCTATCTTGCAGTAAAAGGCCTATATCTGTCCCAGATAAAGGATCCGAATTATGGTAGGGAGGAAATGGACACTCAGTCCGATGAAGTGACTGAAGTGGGCCAGAATCAGTTATTTTTCTTCCTTGTCAAGAATAAAGATTAAATTATGTCTGATTAAAAATGGCTTAAAGTAAGGAGGAATATGAAAATGTTTTCACGAAATAATTTATATTTCTTACGCTTTAAAATCAGAAGTTTAATCTCATCTTCATTCCCGTTTAAAGATTGGATTGTGTAAACGACTTAAAAAGATCCGTTCTTTTGAGTGTAATTATGAAAAGTGTGTAAAGTATGTTCGCACATAC
Organism: Anisodus acutangulus; assembly: GCA_029783415.1. NCBI lineage: Eukaryota > Viridiplantae > Streptophyta > Magnoliopsida > Solanales > Solanaceae > Anisodus > Anisodus acutangulus. The sequence goes on from CM056492.1 coordinate 13,432,536, forward strand.
GAGGGAGAAATATCCACTGGCTGTGCGAAAACTACCACTCTTAAGTAAGCGCCAACAATTGTCTGGGCACCAATCATAAGGGAAGAAGACTAAAAGCTAAAGACGTTGAGCCTGTCACACTATTTGGCAGAAGATCCTTCATAGGGTGATATTGGACACTGAGTCATACAAAGCCTCCGAGCGACTGGAGTGGGACAAAATTCTTTTGATAGGATGATATTGGACACTCAGTCATACAAAGCCTCCGGGCGACTGGAGTGGGCCAAAATTTCATTGATATGATGATATTGGACACTCAGTCATACAAAGCCTACGGGCGACTGGAGTGGGGCCAGAATTCATTTCACAGGAATAGTAATGGACACCTAGTAAGGTTGGCCAGAGTTTCCAGGTCTTAAATGATCTGAAGGCCTAAAGAAAGACAGAAAAGAAATTGGACACTCAGTCTACAAAGCAACTGGAGTGGGCCAGAGTATACAGATCAAATATGATCCGATTACACCCTAACCATGGGCAAGATGTTGTTCATGTGAAGCAACACCACCTCTAAAGTAGAAGGGGTTGGAGAGGTTGTCCTCAATAGGACTTCAGGGAATGGGATCACTCTAAAATGAGGTGATACATGTCCCAAACTTGGTTTAAGGGACGCTGTTGGTCAAGCTGGTTTGAGACTAATCCAACAGGTCTGTAATAACTAAGAATGGTACAGTATGTCTGTAGCCAAATGAATGATATATTTGTAATCTGTGCATCTATGCCATCATAGATTAAGACACGTTAAATAGAAAGTCATTCAAAAGCTAGCGAAGTTGAGATTGTTGCCTTCTTTCGACATAAACCCTCAAAATGAATGTGAGGTGGGCGAAGAGGCAAAATCACCTTTCCAAATTCCGTCAAAGGAATAGCGAAAGAAACACCGCTCCTCTAGAAGTTAGTCACACCTTTATGGGTGATTTAAAGTTTATACAAAATAGAGGGGGAGACAAGTACTTTGTGATCATCATTGATGATGGTACAACGTATGGAATCCTTTGTTTGTTGAAAAGCAAAGATGAAGTTGTTGAAGCGAATAAAGCGCTACAAAACAGAAGTTGAAAATCAACTAAGCCTACGGATTGAGGAATTCGTAGTGATAGAGGGGGAGAATGTGAAGCATCGTTCATTAAATGACTGTTCATTTCTCACCTCAGTCCAACAGTGTTAGCCAAGCGCAAAGTCGTACGCCCAAATTATGTGGGGCAAGGCGATCCTTACCGCTAATGCGATTCTCAACAAGAATACGCATAAGGATAAGGATAACTCTCCGTGTGAAACATGAAAAGGATCTCACATACAAATGTTGTAATGTGGGTGACTTGGTAAAAATTGGAATACCAAAATAGGTCAAGCTGTACCTAAGACTGTAGATTGCATATCCACTGGATCTGCAAATAACAGTAGTGATTATCACCTCTTGGTGTCAAAGAATGTTGAATTCTTTGAACATAACTTTCCTTGAAAAGGAAAAAGAAGTAATTGCTCAAGGTTAACAAGAACCCACAAGGTCCTGACTGCCCGGAACTAGACGTTCCGTATCTACAGGACTCGAAAGTTGTTGGCTATCCGAAACTTAATATTTCAGATCTGCAGAACTCAGGGATTCTAGATGTTGAACCGAGACGAAGCAAAGAAGGGGACAAAGAATTATTCCAGTCCTTCTAGCTTGTATGGTTGAGAATGAACCATGAACAATTAACAAATAATTGTCATCTCCAAAAATGCTGCTTTGGAAAGAAGCTACAAAGAGAAATAGATTTCATCATATAGAACCGTACTTGCGTAATGATTGATCTTCCTCTGGGAAAAGAACCTTTTGGTTGTGAAAATGGATACTCAAATGTGAGTACAAAGTAGATGGATCTAGTGACGAGTATAAGCATCGGCTACTTGTACATGTGCTCCCCTGAGAGTAGCTAAACATCCTGGGCCATTGCAGTCTTGCGTGGCATGAATGTTGAAACAACCTTCCTAACCGGAGAGTTGGAAGAAGAGGATCAGAGTTGGTTTGCTGGACTGTTGGGCTTCTTCCTGAACTTTCATTTTGGTCCCTGAAATGTTTACATTTTGGTCCTGAATGTTTTAGATAAAACAAAAATAATGAATATGACCACAGAAACATTGACTCTGAAGTTAGAAAGCCAACGGTTGAAAACCAACAGTCTGAGAGTGGAAATTATATTGAAACAAAAGATATGGGTATCTCAGATGACATCTTAGGAATTGGATTTCTAAGACATCTAACGGACTGGTCTAACTCCAAACTCAGTTGTGAGATAATTGACAGTCTCATTGAAGCCACCAATGGATATGATTTATAGAACTGATTGGAATAATGGTGCACCCAAAGACAAAGAGCGATATGCATGGGTCACGTGTAGTTCAATGTATTGTACACACTACAACCGACCTAGTATCGGCCTACAAACAGATCAGTTGAACTCAGGTTCACTGATGATCTTAATAAATAATCAATAGAAGGCGTTAAGTCGGATATGACGATATCTGAATTATTCGCTTATCTACGGATTATAGTATTCTGGATCTCCAGCGGTTCTTGGAGAACACAATGATGCAAACTGGACATCAGTTATGAAGAACACCAAAGCCACAAGTAAATGTGTATGGTGGGTCTTGGAAAATCCTCTAAGCAAACTTGCATCGACCGATTCATGATGAGATCGGAGTTTATCGCTTTATACAAAGCATGAAAGAAGTTGAGTAACTTCATGACTCCTTAGAGGACGTCCCTTATTGGGAAAAACCCGTGCCTTCAGCAGTTATACACTGTGGCTAGTCGGTCGACTTCAGAAAGGACACAGATGACGGCGTCTGGACATATCTGTCAGGATCTGTCGGAGACATAAGATCGTATGGCAGTTGATCATCACGGGTGTCACTTCCTTACTAACTAAGGGACTACCCGGAGATCAAGTGTTCTGCCTGTCTAGGGGAATGGGCTTAAAACCCAAACAATACGAACCATTACGGTGGTAACCCAACCATATTGATTGGAGATCCCAAGAATTTGGTTCAGTGGGAAAACTAAGCTGCAAAAGGTTCAGTTGAGCGCTTCGGTGGAAGTAAGAAGCACTTCGGATGATGATTTCTGTACGGAAATATGAATCCAAAGTTGTTTCCGCGATAGACATTAAAGTGCTACCTGCATGGTGGGTAAAGGATAAGCTTCCAAACCTTTAACAATCTTCAAATGGTTGAGGTTAAGGTTGAGGAAACTTTTAATGATTCCTAACACTTGTGAAGTGGGGTATAGCATGATACCTTGTAGGAGATCACCTATTTAAGTGCGAGGACAGGCCGCCTCAAATGAACGCACTTAAGAATACAAGTGTGTCTACGGCCACAACAGACAAAACCATAAGAATGAAAACGAATAAGGAGAGTTATTGTGTTGGTATCATTGTCTTGGCTTACACTAAACACTGACGGTTCAAGACATCACGTTCACCGCGTAGTAAGTAAGTCCAGTGGTATTCAACTAGGGAAGGTTCAAAACGGAAGCTACCTCTCCTGATGCAATATCTTTTCACTGAAAGATTGCTGAAAGTAGGCATCTTGTGTGTGCGCCAAAATCTCTCTTTCATAGAGGGGATTGTTGGAAATTTGCCTTTGGCAGGGAGGTGCGTCCACCCATATTTAATGAATTAAACACTAGTGCTCCGCATGTTGGAGGATTTGTCTCTTCGCACATGCATAATCAACTATATGAGTAGATCATCGTAGGGCCAAGAATCGTCAAATTTCGTTGAGAAATAAAATATATATTGGTCCACGAAGTAAGATGTTTGAGGCATGGAAATATGGTGTGGGACAAATCAACCACATTCGTGGAAAGAGGAAGAATTGCTCTCTTTATAAGTCTCTAAAGTGGTTAAGGGCTTGGGACCCCAAGGGGTATCCCATGTGTTTAAAGGAGGGATGACCTAGATGTGCTTGGGTTCAAGGCTAAGCCCACACACGCGCCGCCACCGCCCGCCCGTCCCATCGGGGCTCGGGCTGGGGCTCGGGTCTGTGGGCTGTGGGGACTTTCTGATATTATCTTTTTGGACCCCAAATTGCTTAATATTTACAGTTTGGTCCCTAGAGTTTCTGGAAAGTTGATTTTGGGAATGACGGAATGCAGAAACTTTCTACCTACCGTTGGACTGTTTTTTGGAGCATTAACCAGCCATTACTTGGCTGATTAACTCCTCTATAATCAGCTCTCCTTCAATGACCATGAACATCCTCACTAATGGTATTAAACCTGCCATTAACAGCCCTCCCTAATGGCCATTAACAGTCATGTTTTGGGCAGTTGAATAGCCTCCGTCATGCTATATATTGGAGTTATTTTGCTCAATGGTGTTACACGAAAAACACACAATTTATGCACATACTGTAACGAAAAATAGTGCATAAAACAGTGAGGAAAGGCACACATATACATAAGATATACACAATAGAGACACACTATATACACAAAGACAAAACAGAAGAGAAAGTCAGTCCATAAACGTTGGACAAAAACAGAAACTCTTCCTTCCTTTTCCATTTCTTCAGCAAGTCGATTCGTATTTGTTTTCTTCGTCAAACTAAACATATTTTCTTTGTAGTGTTGTTTTATCTTGGGAGACTATTGCCCGCTAATGTAAAAGCATAAATACGGGGCAAACTTGTCTTAAGGACAGAGTGCAATCACTCGACTCAACACACAGTTGTAACCATCCAGATTTAGTGTTTCTTGATTTCAGGTTATCAAGATTCAAGACACAACAAGCTTGTGGCAGTTCTCTACATTGGCCTATTAGTTTATCCTTTCGAACGCTTGTAATATTTATTTACTTCTGTACTGCTTTACAATAGAAAGCCAACAGATATTTCCACGGGTGAAGAATACCTAAATTTTGACAAAATATCAATGTGTCTGGTGCACTTTGCTTTTTTATTTACAATAAAAATAAACTGGCGCTAAATGGTCAATGATAATTAATTAATGATATGCAAATGAAGGACATTATTAATTTAAAGAATGGATCTTGAGCCTAACTCAACCCCCAAAAGTTAGCTTGTAGGGTGATGATTGTCCAAGCCATATAAAGAGACCAATGACCACTTATCCCACCGATGTGGGAGAACTCAACACCCCGCCTCACGCCCAACGCTGGACATTTGCAGCGTGGACAATATAAGAGGGGGACCTAACATCGAAAACAATGAATTGGGACGGGTCTGGCTCTGATAACATATAAAGAATGGATCTTGGGCCTAACTCAACCCAAAAGCTAGCTTGTAGGGTGAGGATTGTCCAAGCTATATAAGGAGACCAATGACCACTTAAGTTAGCTTTTAGGGTGAGGATTGTCCAAGCCATATAAGGAGATCAATGACCACTTAACCCACCGATGTGGGAGAACTCAACAATAAATGCATGTGGAAATTTAAGCAATTCAAAGTTATCCTTACCGCTATATTAATTTGACATCTAAACTTGTGGTGACTTCGTCATTATTCTTGAAAAGTTGGAGCCTAAGATATATTTCTACGAAACTTACACATAAGTACTTTTCATACTTAACGTATATGAGACCTTAATCGTATTATTCATCAATATTTTATTTGTCACTATTTCCTAACTTTCTTTAATTTTGGCCACATAGATAAGTTGAAATAGTTTGTATTTTAAAACATCAACGACTTGGTATTCAATAAATATATGATATAGGAAAAAGAAAAAAGAATATGTTACCCACCAAGAATATCCCCAACCAAAAAATGTCAAAGGATTACAAAATAATTTAATTTGCATGGTACTTGAATTATTTTGAGTGCGATTCATTTCGCAACACCAATAAAAATTAGAATATTGTGAATATGTAAAGATATATATGTTGACTGACTCAATTACAAATATAGATTGTTACTAAACTTGGCGTACTTTTCCTGGTATCAAGGGAATGCAACAAACGTTGACATAGCTAATTAAATCACGTTCTAATACTTCAACATTATATTTAATCTTAATTTTTAAAGTCAAGAGGTCAAGTTTGTATTTTAACATAGTAAAAAGAAGCGCAAAATACTTAATGGGATAACAGTAACCAAAAGGCTTGAATCTAAATTCGTGATACTATAATTTAAATTATGGTTTGAGTTGTCATTTCGTCCTTGCGAGGACAAATTGTTGAAGTTGTAACTAATATTAGCTGTTTATTTTTGTAAGAGTAAGCCATATCTAACTTGGCTTATTATTCTCCCAACATTATAATAATAATAATCTGTTTTTGCTTAGTTTCAAAAAGTGATGGAAAAGAATGAATTGTCAACGTCCATCAATAGTAGAATTAGAAAATAAGAAAGTTTAGAAATCCATAATCCTTGACTCGATCAATTGAACACCAAAAAATCATTACATCGATCCATATAAATGACATAAAAAGTTATGAATCATGCCATGAATTCGATAAAATTTTTTGCAAAATTTGAAATAAACTATTAACAACCCCCAAAATTCCATATCAATTCATAAAATAGGGAATTACCGTAAGTCACATATTCAATACTCCCGCCGTTAAATTTTACATGTTGAGTATATTAAAAGTATATATTCACTTTTACTTGTTTTGTTTACCAATTCCAACTAATTGTGATTCCATCAGCATTTTAAATCGTCTCTTCCAAAAATTGATATTAGAGAAATACGATCAAAACATCGGATATGAAATGAGAACATGAACTCCTTATATGGACTTGTACAATCCTCACCCTACAAGCTAGCTTTTGAGGTTGAGTTAGGTCCAAGATTCATTCTTTACCATATTCATAATATTAAGAAAATGATCAAGCGAATGTAATCAACTAACGCATACGCATTATTCATTTTGTTCAAAGAAGAAGCTTTCAAGATTTATCCAAATTAGTATTCTTTACTTTGAATCTTATTTTAGGACCTATTTGAGAACTTGATTTCAGTTATATAGACTGATAATATAATTTTTTTACATGATAAATATAATTTAACATGTTATTATAGAATGCTTACCGTTCATCTACGGTTATCAATTAAGACTTTTTAAATAAAAGGTACTGTTGATTACCTTTCAAGTAACTTAAATGTGCAAATAATTTTTATGTTGTTACTAGATATAACGTAAACTGTATCTTTACTGAAAGAAATAATCCCCTTTCTTATTTTCATTAATTGAAAGGTTATATATACAAGTTACATATTTTCATAATAGGAAAATCCTTTTCCTATTCTACTTCTAAATCCTTCTTCTACCATAATTCTAACTATACAATATGGTAAGTGTATATCCTATTCTAAGTAATAAATATACTACAATATACACTTAATATACTTTCCTTAATATACAAGGTTTGGCCACTGATTTTCTGTCCTAAATTCGTCCATGGGTTGGACGTGTTTGGGCCACGAAGGAGAGGCCCAACTGCTGGATACACTGCTGCCTTATTCACGAGTTGGGCCCTTCTTTGAGAGGCCCAATCACGCCTCTGGATCGCCTTACATTTCTTTGCTTTCTTGACAATATACATGTGATATATATTCAGTGTATATCACATGTATATTGCTCGCTTAACACACCCCCTTGATCATAGCGGGCGGTTTTCGAACGCTGAGACTGTCCCTAAAATCTTCAAAAAGTACCGCGGGTAGACCCTTGGTAAAAATGTCTGCAATTTGATAACGAGACGGGACATGGTATACGCGAACTTGACCTTTAGCAACCTTTTCACGAACAAAATGAATGTCCATTTCGATATGCTTGGTGCGTTGGTGTTGAACCGGGTTACTTGAAAGGTAGATGGCACTAATGTTATCGCAATATACCAAGGTTGCCTTCTGATTGGGACAATGAAGCTCCAAAAGCAAATTACGTAGCCAACATGATTCAGAGACCACATTCGCCACCCCTTGATATTCTGCCTCTGCACTTGAGCGTGATAGAGTTGCCTGACGCTTTGCCGACCAGGAGACCAAGTTGTTGCCAAGGAACATACAGTAGCCAGAAGTCGACCGTCTGGTGTCGGGACAACCACCCCAATCAACATCCGTGTAGGAGACACGTGTAGATGTAGATGAGGGATACAAGTGCAAACCATAATCCAGTGTCCCCTGAATATACCGTATGATGCGTTTGATTGCATTCATGTGCTCAACTATGGGGTCATGCATGAATAAACACACCTGCTGTACTGCATATGTAATATCTGGTCTGGTAAAGGTAAGATACTGGAGGGCCCCTGCAAGACTGCGATAGCGGGTCGGGTCCTCGTATGGTGCACCTGCTGTGGCACTTAGCTTTGGGTTTGCATCAACTGGCGTGGAAGTGGACTTACAGGATGACATCCCAGCCCTTTCGATGATCTCAGCAGCATACTTCCGTTGAGACAGAAACAACCCATCTGAATGACGTTGGACGGCAATCCCCAAAAAATAACTCAAAGGCCCTAAATCTTTCATAGCGAACTCAGAACTGAGCATGGTCATGATAGACTGGCGCAAGGCATCGGAAGAGGCGGTCAAGATGATATCATCCACATACAACAGAATGTAGGCCAAAGAAGAACCACGGCGGTAGATGAACAAGGAATTATCTGACCGGCTGTGAGTGAACCCAATAGTGGAAACAAAGTCAGCAAACCTCGTGTACCAGGCCCTCGGAGACTGCTTAAGCCCATATAAGGACTTCTTCAACAAACATACATGATGAGGACGGTTTGGATCCCTGAAACCCAAAGGCTGATGCATATAGACTGTTTTCTTGAGATCACCGTGTAGGAAAGCATTCTTGACATCCAACTGATGAATTGGCCACGTCTTTGACAGAGCCAAGCTAAGCACAGTGCGAATGGTAGCCGGTTTGACCACCGGACTAAACGTCTCACCACAATCAATTCCAACCTGTTGAGTCTTACCATCACCAACAAGTCGTGCCTTATGCCGAGCAAATGAGCCATCTGAATTCTCCTTATGAGCAAAAATCCACATAGACCTGATAACATTAATACCATATGGACGGGGCACCAACTCCCACGTCTTATTATCAATAAGAGCATTATATTCATCAGTCATAGCAATTTTCCAATTAGGGTCATTTAATGCTGACACAGGATTGCGGGGCAAGGGGGATTTAGAGACATCAGAATGTAAATTAAAATGTCTTTTAGGTGTAAAAATACCCCGCTGACTACGAGTGACCGGTCTATGACTCGAGGAAGAAGTAAGGGAATTTTGGGAATTTTCTGGGCTCGGGATGGACTGGCCAGCAGGCAGTGGGCCTGCTGGCCCAAATCGGTAAAAGCTAGAATCGGCTTCTGGACCAGTTCCAGAATTGGGCTGGTCTGGCCCAATAGCTGGAACTGTTCCAGTGGCTGTAACTGCTGGGCGTGACGACACTGTGGGTCCAGCGGGCAGTGGGCCCGCTGGAGGATTTTGGGTACGGGAGATGTCCGAAAAATTCCGAATAATATACGGGGATATTTGGTCATCCAAAAAATTATATGACTTAGGTTCGGGAGTATGAACTTTCGTAAATGGGAATTGAGTTTCATCAAAAATGACATGGCGATTGATTATGATTTTCTTGGAGGATAAATCAAAACACTTATAACCACGATGATTTGATGGATAACCCAAAAACACACACGGGGTAGACCGAGCCTGAAGTTTGTTAATTGTGGTGGATGGGAATAACGGATAACACAAGCACCCAAAAATTCGAAGGTGAGAATAAGAAGGGTTCTTATTATATAGGATTTTGAGGGGGGATGAGTATGTCAGACCTTTAGACGGAATTATGTTCAGCAAGTAAGTGGCCATTTGTAGAGCATGATGCCAAAAATATGGAGGTATGGAGGCGGTAAGTGGCCATTTGTAGAGCATGATGCCAAAAATATGGAGGTATGGAGGCATGTATTAGGAGAGTTCGGACAATGTTATTTATGGAACGAATTTTGCGTTCGCCTTTCCCATTTTGTGAAGATGTGTGAGGACATGAAAAACGAAAATTTATCCCATGAGTAGCACAAAAATCTCGAAACTCCCTATTGTCATACTCTTTCCCATTATCACATTGAATATTTTTTATTTCTCTTTCGAATTAAGTACGAATGAACGCTCTAAATTTTATGAAGACGGAAAACACTTGTGATTTATTCGCAATTGGAAACGTCCACAAAAATCTAGAATAATCATCTAAAAAGAGAACATAATATCGATGACCCATTGAACTAAGAACAGGAGATGTCCATAAGTCGCTATGAATAATGTCAAATGACATATAAGTATGGGAATTGGAGTCTACAAATGACAACTTAATAATTTTTCCTAATGAACAAGACTGACAAATTGGAGTACGACTTGTACTCTTACAAGAAATAAAGCTATTTTTATTTAAAGCTGATAAAATAGAAGATCCCGGATGACCCAGATGAGCATGCCACATGGAAGGAGAGATGACTGCAAAAGCTGATGGCAAGGCTGGACTCGATGGACTGAAACCGGGCATGATAGGATACAGATTCCCCCTACTATCACACCTCATGAGATGACTCCCCGTCTTGAAATCCTTCACAGAGAAACCGAAAGGATCAAATTCAACAGAAACAGAATTGTCATTTGTGAATTTTTGGACAGACACTAAATTTTTAATCAATTTAGGAGCATGTAAAGTATTTTTCAAGAGGAGTGGTGGATTATGAGGAGTTAATGTTTTCTGACCATACCCTAGAATTGGAATAGAACTGTCATTACCAACAATTATCCCCCGAGGGGTGCTTAAATTGGAATAAGATGAGAGAGTACCTGATTCGGAAGTCATGTGAGTAGTGGCCCCGGTGTCCATGTACCAATTTGGGTCCGGTTGGGACAATCCCAACGTGTGCATCGCGGCCTCGATATCGGTCTGAGTGGGGCCTGCTGCATGATGGGCTTGCGGAGGACGGGGCCCAAGGACATCATTCCGTGATGCTGCTGGGCCGTAGGTTCTGGATACACTGCTGTTGGGCCTGGACTGTTGGCCAACCCACTGGCCGCTGGAAACTGTGGCTGGAGGGTGCGAGTTCCACTGCCAATGGCCCCACTGCTGGGCCCACGGTGGTGGTGGCCCACTGTACCCTGAATGGGACCCACCGCCTGCTTGTTGCTCACCGGAACCGCCACCAGAACCACCTCGTTTGCCCCCGCGGTTTTTGTTATTTTTGCGATTATTCTTGCCGCCACCATTATTATGGTTTTGGCCCGAATTATTAACAAAACCCGAAGAACTAGGAGAGGATGCCACCATGACAACTGGGCTTGCTCTAGTAGCCGCCTTTTTAGCCAAACCGGCTTCTTCCAACGTCAGCATGGAGCGGGCTTGATGAAAGTCGGAAAGAGGGTTGCTTTGGCGAAGGAGAGTTCCAACACCATTATAGGCCTCCGAAAGCCCGACAACCAACTGTAGAACTAGACGATTATTTGTTACTGGTGCGCCAACATTACGGAGTTGATCCGCCAATTCCTTTAGTTTCTTGCAATATGCGTAAACGTTTCGAAATACGCCCATTCGAACGAGAGAATTTCTGCCGAAGTGTGACGATACAGGAATGTTGGTTGTCTTGGAATATGTCACGCAATCTATTCCATGCAGCCATAGCCGTGGTATCGGGCTCCATAATCGTCTGTAGAAGGTCCACTGAAATAGTGGCGTATATCCACCGAAGAACGGTAGCATCAAGTGTAATCCATACCTCAGGATCCTCCGCATGAAGGGGTCTAGCGGGAGGAATTATGTGATGAAGAACTTGATAAGAGATAGCGTGAATTTTAAACAACTCCGCCCACGTTGCATATTGAACGTTTTCCATCTCAAGGACAATAGGGACACTGAGCTTGATATTGGAAACCGTGAGGGCAGGGTGAAAATTGTTCTTAGACATATTTGAAAGAACAAGGAAGGAGGTTAAATTTAAGAGAGGTTTATGAGAGCGGAAGACAAAATTTTTAGAGAGAAACCCCGAGGGGGGGGGGGTTCTCGGCCACAAGAAAAGTTGAGAGAAAAACTTTTGTGTAGACCTAGTCTCTTGATACCATGAAAGAAATAATCCCCTTTCTTATTTTCATTAATTGAAAGGCTATATATACAAGTTACATATTTCCATAATAGGAAAATCCTTTTCCTATTCTACTTCTAAATCCTTCTTCTACCATAATTCTAACTATACAATATGGTAAGTGTATATCTTATTCTAAGTAACAAATATACTACAATATACACTTAATATACTTTCATTAATATACAAGGTTTGGCCACTGATTTTCTGTCCTAAATTCGTCCATGGGCTGGACGTGTTTGGGCCACGAAGGAGAGGCCCAACTGCTGGATACATCACGCCTTATTCACGAAGTCAGCCATCGCTGAGAGGCCCAACCGCCGCCTGGATCGCTTCTTCTGCTTGTCGCTTTCTTCAAAGAATATACATATGATATATATTCAGTGTATATCATATGTATATTGCTCTGTTTAACATTTACCCGCGGTGAATACATATTTAGATCGTGAGACAAATAGGTTTTTCGTACTCATAAACTACGTGCGTACTCCTTTTTCGTTATAATAATTCTACCGTACATAATTCACAACTAGAATTCAGAAGGGTATAACAATTTTATAAATTTCATTATAGTCGCTATAGAAATATGTTCCTTGATTGTATTTATCAATAATGTAAAATATATATAGTAGTACAAGAATATCTAAACTAGATAACGAATCAACCTAATTACAATAGGAAATATAATTCTATCTAAATAGGAGACCTAATTACAATAGAAATACAATTCTACCTAAATTAAGAGATATACAATTAATTAAAGAATATTCGGAAAATATTCTATTACACCCCCGCAGCCAAAGCGGGAGGTTCACGAACACTGAGACTGGCTCAAAAATCATCAAATAATATGCGCGGAAGTCCTTTGGTGAAGATGTCGACAATCTGATATCTGGAAGGACACGAACTTGACCACGAGCCACTTTTTCGCTGATGTTAGACGGGATTGCCGGAAAGATATATCGCACTAACATTATCGCAGTAGACCAGTGTTGCCTTTTGAATCGGGCAGTAAAGCTCAAATAGAAGCATATGGATCCAACCAAACTCAGAGACGATGTTGGGACACCACTGTACTCTGCTTCGGCACTGGATCGGGATAGTGTAGGTTGCCTTTTGGAAGACCAAGACAATATGTTATCTACGAGGAAAATGCAGTAACCAGACGTGGAATGTCGGGTGTCAGGATATCCACCCCAGTAGCATCAGAATAAGCAGTGAGACTAGTGAGCGAGGACATATATAGATGTAATCTGAAGTGAAATATACCTTGGATGTATCGTAAAATACGTTTGAGGGCATGCATGTGTGCTTCCGTCGAATTGTGCATGTATAGGCAGATTTATTGCACGGCATAGAATATGTCAGGTCTCGTGAACGTGAGGCACAGCAGGGCCACAGTCAGGCTACGATAGTGAGTCAGATCTGAATATGGGGGGCTGAAATCAGCGTTGAGCTTGGAATCGGTGTCTACTAACGTGTGGGATGATTTGCAAGATGCCATGCCTGCACGGTCAAGGATCTATTCGGCATACTTCTTCTGACACAAAAATAGGCCACCAGAATGTCGAGTGACAGAGATACCCAAGAAATAACTCTGGGGGGCCAGATCCTTCATATCAAACTCAAAGGAAATGAGAGACATAATGGACCGGTGGAGAGCATCAGATGATGTGGTGAGGATGATGTCATCAACATATAATAATATGTAAGCCATGTATGTACCCTTGTTGTAGATGAACAGGGAATGATCGGATCTGCTGTGTGAAAAACTGATAGATGAGTCATAATCGGCAAACCACTGGTACCATGCTAGAGGAGCATGTTTCAGTCTATAGAGCAATTTCTGCAACAGACACACATAATTTGAATGAATAGGAACCTTGAAACACATAGGTTGATGCATATATACAGTTTCTTGAAGATCCCCGTGTAAGAAGGCATTCTTGACATCAAGCTGATGAATGAGCCAAGACTTGGATAGAGCAATGCTGATGATGGTCCGGATGGTTGCAGGCTTAACGACCGGGCTGAACGTTTCATCATAGTCCACTTTCACCTATTTAGACTTGTCATCACCTACAAGACGAGCCTTGTACCTCTCAAAAGAACTATCAGATTTCTTTTTATGTCCAAAAATCCATATAGAACGAATAATGTTAACATCAGGTAGACAGGTCCCACGTCTTATTATCAATAAGAATATTATATTCGCCAATCATTGTGGCTTAACAATTAGGGTCGGACGAGGCATCCTTAGGATTTCAAGGGACAGTGGAAGGGACAACTAAAATAGATAGGTAAAACAGCCATTAAGGTTTATGATTTCCGTGCATGGCACGGGTTACCATGGTCCGAAAGCGTGTCGCAGGACACGGGATAGGAGGGGGGTGTGTCGCGAGACTGCTGGGAAGAGGAGAAAGGGTAGGGTGGTAGGACCCTGGCCGATGCTCAGTTTGCCGAGAGGTTGCTTCGGAATCACCTTGAGGCGGCTATTCCGGGCCACCATCGGCAGAATCGGGTGGGCAGTGTGTCCCGTACTATCCAAGGTGGGGGAGGGTGTCGGGGTGTGGGACGGCGGACTTTGTAAATGATGAATTAGAAGTGGGTTCAAGCCAATATCTAGGAAGTCGTAGGAATGCCGAGGTGGCGAGTTTAGGGAAGCAAAGGGGAATTGAGACTCATAAAATAGGACGTGACGTAAAATAATAATTTTATGGCTCGACAAGTCATAGCACGAGTAACCACGATGATTGACGGGGTAACCAAAAACACACATAGGAAAGACCAGGGTTGGAGTTTGTAAGTGGTCGGATGGAGAGGATAACAGAGACATCCAAATATACACAAGTGTTGATATGAGGGGTTCCTATTAAACAGAACTTGAGTGGGTGATCGTTGAGCTAGAGACTTGTTTGAGATTATGTTTAAGATATATGTGGCCATTGAGAGTTTGTAATCCCAGAATTGAGGGAGAATTGAGGCGTGAGCAAGAAGGGCACGAATTAGGTTATTTATGGTCCGGATTTTCCGTTCAGCTTTACCATTTTGGGAGGAGGTGTGAGGGTAGGAAAAATGAAAGGTAATACCGTTTTTGGAGTAAAACTGTTTGAATTGATTATTATTGAATTCCCTGCCATTGTCACATTGAAAATATTTAATGTTCTTTTCAAATTGTGTTTTTACGAAAGCACTAAATGAGGAAAAAATGGGGTAGACCTGGGATTTATCGCCAATTGGAAAAGTCCATAGAAAGTTGAAATAATCATCCAAAAACAACACATAACATCAATGGTCAACCGTACTTAAAATAGGGAACGTCCACAAATCACTATATATGATATCGAAAGGTAGTAAAGTACAATTCGTAGATGCAGAAAATAGTAATTTTACATGTTTGCTAAAAACGCAGGATTTACATATAGGAGTCCTAGAAATACGATTGCAATTAATAAAATTATTTTTTCTAAAGGAACGTAAAACAGAATCTTTCGGGTGTCCTAATCTAGAATGTCATACGGAAGACGAAAGAGCAGCAAAGGTTGATGGAAATGAGGCTGGATTGTTGACGGCGTTTGAAATAGGGTAGAGATCTCTGGTGCTGTCACATCTCATTATTTGTCTCCCTGTCATAAAATCCTTCACAGAAAAATCAAAAGGATCAAAGTCAAAGGAAATATTATTATCAGTTGTGAAACGTCGCACATAGATTAGATTCTTAATGAGTTTAGGGGCATGGAGAACATTTTTTAAGATTAGTGGTGGATGTGGTGGGGATAAGGATGAATGACCAAAACCAGAAATGGGAATGCCTTATCCATTACCAATAATAATATTTTGATTTAAATTACTCAAATTGGAATAAAACGAGAGTGTACCTTATGATGCCATCATGTGAGATGTGGCGCCTATGTCCATATACCAATTTTCATCTGGAGTGTTAAGTTACATTGTGGTCATAGCTGCCTCAATGTCAGTCGTGCATAAGTTAAGAGCGGGGGGCCCTATGCTATGTAGGCATGTTGTGGACGTGGCCCGAGTATGTCAGGGTGGGCCTGTCGGTTCTGAGGTGGAGTCCACGATGACGTCGGATATGGGAAATGATGAGAAGCCCATAACGGTATGGCCTATATGGCCCACGGCGGGTAAGCAACCCACGATAGAGGTTGCTGTCACTGCCGCGATAGCTACTGGTTGTTTCCTACCAGCGGAGACTGCCCCTTCCCGCCGCCGTTATTACCAGAATTCCATCCATCATGGCCCTTGCCGGACTGCCTGCTCCAGCGGATTTTTGCGGGTAGATAAAGGGCTGTTGTGGGTCCTCGAGCCAGCGGTTCTGGTTATCGGAGTTGGAGGCCTACCATCGGTGGAGGGCCCGACAGTGGTGGTGAGGGCGGCGTCGGCAATGCTGTCCTGAGTGGTGATGCGCTTGATTTTCTGGATTTCCTCAAGAATAAGCTTCGAACGGGCCTCATAAAACGGAGGTAACGACGTGCATTGCTGAAGGATGGTGGCAATGCCATCATAGGATTCGTTCAAGACTGCAATAAGTTGCATGACCGATCACTGATTAGTGACTGGTGCCGACGTTGGAGAGTTGGTCGGCAAGCATCTTAAGTTCTTGACAATATGTAGACACATTTGGGAAATCGTCTTGATGAGCGTCCTTGAACTGATTTTCAAGGTATAACGCTCGTTGTGTTTTATTGTCGTGGAAAATACTTTCCAAATGTTCCCACGTTTGGCGGGCAGTGGCATCAGTCTCAATGATGGTGTGCAACAGAGCATTAGAGATTGTGTCGTATATCCACTGGAGTACGACTGCGTCCAAACGAGACCAGAGTGCATCATCAGAAGTCGAAGCCGGGGGTAGGTTTGTGGACTTCAGTGTAGGATAGATGATGTGGTCGATAACTTCGTAAACACGACAATGGATCTTAAAAAGCTCTGCATATGAGGAGTATTGACCATTTTCTTTCTCAAGGGTGATAGGGATGAAGTTTTTGATGTTGTTTACTGCAAGTGCATGATGGAGTTTGGTTTTGTCAGCCATGGAAGGAGGAGAAGGGAGAGAGAATGGTTGGAAAAAAATACTAGAGGTTCCATGGGGGTGGCGGCCGAGAGTTATGGTCGTCAGCGATGGAGGTATTTTTAGGCTACTGATACCATAAAGGAATATGTTCCTTGATTGTATTCATCAATAATGTACAATATATATAGTAGTACAAGAATATCTAAACTAGGTAACGAATCAACCTAATTACAATAGGAAATATAATTCTAACTAAAACATGAGACGTAATTACAATAGGAATACAATTCTACATAAATTAAGAGATATACAATTAATGAAAGAATATTCAAAAAATATTCTATTAGTCGCGTTAGTGGTTCAAAAGACAAAATTGGTATAATGTAATTGTTGACTTAATGTGAAACCGTAGTTGGGCAAAAAGACAAAATTACAGTAGTTTCCTTCTAATGTCAACTCCCAAACATAAATTATGTTAAGAGTCCCACATCGGATATGGAATGGAAATATGGACTCGTTATATGGACGTAGACAATCCTCATCCTACAAGCTAGATTTTGGGGTTGAGTTAGGCCCAAGATCCATTCTTTTCATGGTATCAGCAGTCTAGGGCAAACTTTTCCTTCTCCAAAGATTTGTAGCATTTGCCGCCCTACTCTCGTTGGCTATCGGCCATGACTACATCCCCTCCCTTCAATTTTTTTTCCGACTCCCTACTTCTTCTCTTGTTCTTTCATCATGTCTACCACAAAGAACACCTTTCATCATGCCCTTGCAGTGTCCAATATCAAGAACAACATCCCTATTGTTCTTGAGATGGAAAACGTTCAATACGTGACGTGGGCAGAACTATTTAAAATTCCCCACAGTCTAATAGTGTCCTCCATCACATCACCCCACCGGAAAAAAACAAGGAGAATGTGCCTACCATCAATGATAAAATAGAGTTGTGAGCAACTCTTGATGCTACGGTACTTCAGTGGATTTATTCCACCATCTCTACGGACCTCTTGCAGACTATAATTGAACCCGACGCCACGACAATGGAAGCTTGGAATAGATTGCGTGATATATTCCAAGATAACAAAAATTCCCGTGTTGTGACCCTTGAGCAGGAATTATCCCATATCAACAAGGAGAATTTTCCGAATGCCTCAGCCTATTGTCAAAGGCTCAAGGAGTTGTCGGATCAACTTAAGAACGTTGGTGCGCCCTTCACGAATGATTGTCTTGTTCTTCAGATGGTTGAAGACCTATCCGAGATTTCTAATGGCGTTGGAACTCTTCTTCGTCAAAGCAATCCTCTCCCGTCGTTCTACCAAACACGTTCCATGCTCACCTTAGAAGAAGTCGGGTTGACTAAAAAGGCGGCAACCGGAGCCAATTCCGCCATGATGGTAGCCACATCCCGCGACACCTATGACCCTCACTCCTTCTCGGAAAATTCTAGCCAAAACATTAACAACGGTGGCGGTAAAAAGGGCCAAAATCGGAAAATAGTGGCAATAGTGGAGGACCTCGTGGCAGCGGCCAACAGACTGGGCCGCATCACCACTGGTCGCAGCCTTGGGCCTGTGCACAGTGGTCGTGGGCCCAGCCCACCTTTTCCAGTTGGTAGTCCATGATATCAGAGTCAGGCTCATTCCAATGTCAATTCTTTGTTCACCGATGTTGGGCCCCCAAATTATATTATTCACGCTCTAGTTAACAAGATCTAGGCGTGCACGCAGTGTTACGAGTCTCACATCGGATATGGAATGAGAACATGGACTCCTTATATGAACTTGGACAATCCTCACACTACAAGCTAGTTTTTGAGGTGAGTTAGGCCCAATATCAATTCTTTACGAATTACCTCCTTACTGAAGTTACGTCAAATATTGAGAGGTCCTACCATTTTCAACATGTAGTGCTCCATCAAAAAAATAATTATAAACAAACAAGGAAAAAAACTCCCTAATATTTCGGTTCTTCTTTTAGTATATTTCCCTTTTTTACCTAATTTTGTCCTTAGGCATCGATGTAATTGAAAATCTACATTTGAACAATTCGATTGCAAACGTAATTTACAACTCAGATTCACTAATTTGTCAACTTTGATTGTGAGGAAAAAAAAGTTTACAATTAATAACCCAAGGTCAAAATGCGCGGCCAGTACTGTTTGTTCACCAAAAATGCACGATATATTAGATCTAAGGTGTATTCGTGGTAATAAAAATGTTTTTATTTTTTAACCAAAAAAAAGGAGCTGATTAATAAGTATTAAACATGTCATTGCAAAATGGGTAAAATTTCAAACCCTAGCGGAAAAAGATTGGGGGTGTCAAATGACCAGTCCAAAAGTTACTTGGGTTGATTTGAGTTAAACTAAAATGGGTTAAATCATAGGTCATTGACCAATTCGTCCAAATTTTATTGAGTTTTTTTTTGTTTCTTATCATTTATTTAAGTACCTAATAAAACTCTTTATATTATATATATATTTTTATAAGATTTTTTATTGTTCAATTTGAGCTTCATATCAGCCTAGCTTTTAGATGAGCTGAATTGAATGGATCAAAATGGATTGAATTACTAAATGAGTGGATTAATGACCGGCAAAAATTTTACTTGGTTAGGCGAATTATATTTTTATGGGCTAATTTTATCAACATTAGAAAAGACCATCACATTAAGGTGTGTTTGATACGAAGGAAAATAAGTACTCCCTCCGTTTCAATTTACATGATGTAGTTCGATTGGGTACGGAGTTTAAAAAATAAATGACTTTTGAATCTTGTGGTCTAAAACAAATCAAAAATATTTGTGTGGTTATAGATCATCTCGTTAAACGTAAAATGTAAAGTTTAAAGTTAAATTGTTGTCAAATAAGGAAATATGTCATTCTTTTTTGGAATGACTAAAAAAAATATCTCATATTAATTGAGACAGAAAAATTAATTTTCTTAAGTTTTTTTGTAAGCATATTGTTCAATCATGCTTATGCACATTTAGACTAATTTCACACCACAACTAATTTCACGTCAAAATGGAACTACAACAGATATTGTTAAATATACACAATATACACATGATATACACGTGTATATTGTGTATATGTGGCTCTCGGAAATATGCCTTGTACCGTGTATATGTAGGTAATATTTAGTATTCTAGTTTAAGTAATGTTGTAATTAGTATTGTACACTTACCATAATATTTGTATTACCATAAATGTATATTTAGTATCCATGTAGAATAAGGTTTTAGAAGTAGAATAAGAATAGGATTCTCCTATTATGAAAATATGTAACTTGTATATATAGCATTTCAATCAATGAAAATAATCAAGGGGATTATTTCTTTCATGGTATCAGAAGTTTAGGTCTTAAAATCCTCTCTCTCACTTCCTCCAATTCTGTCGACCTCCCTTGAAATTCCGAGACCTTTGCTCTCGATTTTTCGTGCCGACGAGAGCCTTCCTCTTCCCAAATTTTTCTCCCTAATCCTTCAATCACATATCGTTATATCAATATGCCTACATCCCGGAACACGTTCCATCCTGCCCTTACAGTTTCTAATATCAAAAATAACATCCCTCTTGTTCTTGAAATAGAAAACGTCCAATATACGTCGTGGGCCGAACTGTTCAAAATTCACGCACGATCGCATCAAGTCATCCATCACATAATCCCCGCGGCTCCTGAGGATACGGAGGTGCCAAAACACGAGGATGATCCTAAGTTGTGTACGACTCTTGATGCTACCGGCCTTCAGTGGATATATTCCATAATTTCTACCGACCTTTTGCAAATGATTATCGAACCTGACGCTACAGCGCAGGCGACTTGGGATATATTGCGTGATATATTCCAAGATAATCAGAATTCTAGAGTTGTTACTGTTGAGCAGGATTTCTCCCACGTCAATATGGAAGATTTCCCTAACATTTCGGCCTACTGCAAAAGATTGAAGGAATTGGCGGACCAACTCCGCAACGTTGGTGCGCCGGTTTCGAATGACCGTTTGGTCCTCTAAATGGTTTTAGGCCTCTCCGAGGCCTATAGTGGTGTTAGCACGCTTCTTTGTCAAAGCAATCCACTTCCGCAATTTTATCAAGCTCATTCTATGCTCACACTCGAAGAAGCGGGCATGGCCAAAAAGGCGGCTACCGGTACTAGTCTTGTAGTTATGATGACCGAATCCATTGTCCGTCCTCCCGGTTCTAACAACTTGGGCCAAAACCGCAACGGTGGCGGTAAAAAGGGAGGAAATAAGAAAAATAATGGCAAGAACCGCAGCGGCAGCTGGCATAATGGTGGTGGCGGAGGGGGTCCTTGCGGTGGTCGTCAGCAGCAGCAGTTCTGGGCCCCACAGTGGGCCCCTATACATTGGCAGTGGGCCCCACGGCCGCAGTTTAGGCCCAATCAATTTTCGCCCAAGTGGCAGTGGGCTGCCCAACACCAGTCCAAGCCCAATTCTACCTGGTCCACCTACAGTGAGTCTTCTAGGCCGAGGCAGCAAGCAGGCGTTCTTGGGCCTCGGCCCCCGCAGGCCCATCACGTCGCGGCACCCACGTCTACCGACATCAAAGCCGCAATGCACACGCTTGGTTTAAATCCACCATACCCAAATTGGTATATGGATACTGGTGCCACTACCCACATGACATCCGATTCATGTACGCTCTCGTCTTATTCCAATTTGAGCAACCCTCGCGGCATAATTGTGGGTAATGATAATTCTATTCCAATTCGTGGTTATGGTCATAAAAATTATCTCTCCCTCATCCTCCTCTTATCTTGAAAAACACCCTACATGCCCCCAATTTGATTAAACATTTAGTCTTTGTCTGTAAATTCACTACTGACAATTTCGTTTCTATTGAATTGATACATTTGATTTCTCTGTGAAGGATTTCAAGATGGAGAGTCCTCTCGTGAGGTGTGATAGTAGGAGATATATTTATCCTATCACACCCAGTTCTGGTCCATCGAGTCAAGCCTTGCCATTCGCATTTGCAGCCATTTCTCCTTTCTTGTGGCATGCTCGTCTTGGTCATCCGGGATCATCTATTTTGTCGTCATTAGATAAAAATAATTTGATTTCATGTAAGGGTAAGAATAGTACTCCAAATTGTTAGTCTTGTTCTTTAGAAAAAATTGTTAGGTTGCCATTTGTAGACTCAAATTCTCATACTTTAATGTCATTTGATATTATTCATAGCGACTTATGGACGTCTCCTGTTCTTAGTTCTTTGGGTCATCGGTATTATGTTCTCTTTTTGGATTATTATTCTAAGTTTTTATGGACGTTTCCAATAGCGAAAAAATCTCAAGTTTTTTCCGACTTCTTAAAATTTAGAGCATTCATTTGAACCCAATTCGAACGAGAAAATAAATATATTCAGTGTGATAATGGAAAAGTGTATGTCAATGGGGTGTTTCGGGAGTTCTGTGCTAATAATGGGATCAATTTTCGATTTTTGTGTCCTCATACGTCTTCACAAAATGGGAAAGCCGAATGTAAAATTCGTTCCATAAATAACATTTTCCGAACTTTATTAATTCGTGCTTCCGTACCCCCGTCTTTTTGGCATCATGCTCTACAAATGGCTGCATATCTCCTTAACATAATTTGTTCCAAAGGTTTGACATATTCTTCCCCCATTCAAATTTTATATAATAAAACTCATTCGTATTCACATATTTAGGTTTTGGGGTGTTTGTGTTATCCATTATTCTCGTCCACCACAATTAACAAACTTCAGGTCCGATCTACTCCATGTGTGTTTTTAGGTTTTCCGTCTAATCATCGTGGTTACAAATGCTTTGATTTATCCTCTAATAAAATCATCATTAATCGCCATGTTATTTTTTATGAAACCTAATTTTCATTTGCAAAGGTTAAGACTCTCGTGCCTATTTCGTATAATTTTTGGATGATAGTATATCTCCATATATTAATCACCATTTTTCGGACGTATCCCGCACCCAAAATTCTCTCCAATGGCCCATCGCCACCGGGTCCCATCGGTCTGTCACACACCGCAATTCCCAAAGATACTAGGCTAGCTTCGGATTGGGCGATCGACCCAATTCTAGAACTGGTCCAGTTTTTGCGTCTGTTTACCGAGATAGGCCAGCAGGACCACTGCCTGCTGGCCAGTCCGTCCCGAGCCTAAAAAATTCCCAAAATCCGCCCAATTCTTCCTCGAGTCATAGATCGGTCACTCGTAGTCAACGGAGTGTGTTTAAACCGAAAAGAGATTTTAATTTACATTCTAATGTCCCTAAATTACCCTTATCCCGTAATCATGTGTCTGCCTTAAATGACCCGAATTGGAAATTGTTATGACCGATGAATATAATGCTCTTATTGATAATAAGACGTGGGAATTGGTGCCCCGTCCATCTGGTATTAATATTATCAGGTCTATGAGGATTTTTTATCATAAGGAAAATTCAGATGGTTCATTTTTCCAACATAAGGCGAGGCTTGTGGGTGATGGTAAGACTTATGAGGTTGGTGTAAATTGTGGTGAGACGTTTAGTCTGGTGGTCAAGCCAGCTATCATTCGCATTGTGCTTAGCTTGGCTCTTTCGAAAGCATGGCCTATTCATCAGTTAGATGTAAAGAATGCTTTCCTATATGGTGATCTCAAAGAAACAGTCTATATGCATCAGCCTTTGGGATTCCGGAATCACAAACATTCTCATCATATATGTTTGTTGAAGAAGTCCTTATATGGGCTTAAGCAGTCTCCACGGACCTGGTATACGCAGTTTGCAGACTATGTTTCGACTATTGGATTCACTCAGAGTAGGTCGGATAATTTTTTATTCATCTACCATCGTGGTTCGTCCTTGGCCTATATTCTGTTATATGTGGATGATATTATTTTGACTGCCTCTTCCGATGCCTTATGTCAGTCGATCATGACAATGCTCAGCTCTGAGTTTGCTATGAAAGACTTGGGGCCCTTGAGCTATTTTTTGGGGATTGTTCCTATCTCAAAGGAAGTATGCAGCTGAGATCATTGAGAGGGCTGGGATGTCATCCTGCAAGTCCACTTCCACTCTAGTTGATACTAAGCCCAAGCTTAGTGCCGCGGCTGGGGTACCATACGAGGATCCGACCCGCTATCGCAGTATTGCAGGGGCCCTTCAGTATCTTACATTTACGAGGCCAGATATTACGTATGTTGTCCAGCAGGTGTGTTTATTTATGCATGATCCCAAAGTTGAGCACATGAATGCCCTCAAACGCATCATTTGGTATATTTAGGGTACGCTGGACTATGGTTTGCATTTATATCCCTCCTCGACATCCACACTTGTCTCGTATACGGATGTTGATTGGGTGGTTGTCCAGACACCAGACTGTCTACGTTGTTATTGTATGTTTCTCGGTAATAACCTGGTCTCATGGTCTACGAAATGCCAGTCGACATTATCCCGATCCACTGTCGAGGCCGAATATCGAGGGGTAGCTAATGTGGTCTCGGAATCATGCTGGTTACGTAATT
This sequence comes from Anisodus acutangulus, assembly GCA_029783415.1. Classification (NCBI taxonomy): domain Eukaryota; kingdom Viridiplantae; phylum Streptophyta; class Magnoliopsida; order Solanales; family Solanaceae; genus Anisodus; species Anisodus acutangulus. The sequence continues at coordinate 13,457,228 of CM056492.1, forward strand.
TACTGTTGGAGCTTCATTGTCTCATTCAGAAAGCAACCTTGGTTTATTGCGATAATATTAGTGTCATCTACCTTTCTGGTAATCCGGTTCAGCACCAGTGCACTAAGCATATCGAGATGGACATTCACTTTGTCTGCGAAAAGGTTGCTCGTGGTCAGGTACGCGTCTGACATGTCCCGTCAAGGTATCAAATTGCCGACATCTTTACAAAGAGTCTTCCCTCAGTCTTTTTTGAAGATTTTAGGGACAGTCTCAACGTTCGAAGATCGCCCTCTATGACTGCGGGGTTGTGTTAAATATACACAATATACACATGATATACATTGTATATTGTGTATATGTGGCTCTTGAAAATCTGCCTTGTACCGTGTATATGTAGGTAATATTTAGTATCCTAGTTTAGGTAATGTTGTAATGTAATTAGTATTGTACACTTACCATAATATGTGTATTACCATAAATGTATATTTAGTATCCAAGTAGAATAAGGTTTTAGGAGTAGAATAAGAATAGAATTCTACTATTATGAAAATATGTAACTTGTATATATAGTCTTTCAATCACTGAAAATAATCAAGGGAATTATTTCTTTCAGATACAAAATCAACTTTACATCTGTCACAGGAGTTAGACACAAGATTGAAGGAATGCATAAGCGGAATAGTAAAGAAATCATCGAGATCGATGAAAGTACCGGACATACAAGACTTCAAATCACAAACTCGAGCCATCGACTTTGCAGCTGACTTTTCAATAATAGTGACTGGAGAACGCACTTTCAAGTTCGATCTTCAACTGCAGCATGCTCAAAATAGGTTACGATTCTCAGCAGCGAAAAGATTGAAGACCGATTACGATCTCCAGCTCACACTCTTTACTATCCTAATTAGGGTTTTTGATTTTAGGACTTTTCTCTTTCTTTCTAGAATAGGTCACACTTTACTCTTTTATTTTGTATTGACTTCCTCTTTATCTAAATAAAGAGATAATTACGTTGTATGAAATTTAGGACAACAATGCTACTAAAATTAATCTATCTTTTTAAATCTTACAAAAAATGATCCAAATTTTTTTCTCTCTATCGCGCTCTCTCTCCTGCCTCCTCTCTCTATCGCGCTCTCTCTCCTGCATCCTCTCTCTCTCGGCCTTCTCTTCTGTCGCCGTCTCTCTCTCGGTACCACCGTCGTCTCATCGTCATCATCACCGTCGTCTCATATCTCCGACGATGACTGGTAGACTATGAGAGGCGTCTATCGCCCCGTCGTCGTCTATCGTCGTTTATCGCCGTCGTCTCAAATCTTCAGCGATGGCTGGTAGACAATGAGAGGCGTCGTCGTCGTCGTCTCAGATCTCAGATCTACTGGTGGCCGTCTATCACTATCGTCTCAGATCTTCAGCGATAGCTGGTAGACTATGAGAGGCGTCGTCGACGTCGTCTCAGATCTCAGATCTGATGGTGGTGAGTCGGAGCTCCGGCGTGATCTCCGGCAATGGCTGGTAGATGTTGTTGCTCCATCTCAGATTCGACGATGGTGTATATGGGTGTATATGGAGCTAAAGATTTGGGATTGGTGGTGTATATGGGTGTATATAGGAGTTGGTGGTGTTGAAGTTTTTTGTTCTATAATAGTGTTTAATAGTGTATATCGGTGTATACACACCTTTTATACATTTTTATATACACAATGTACCTGTCTTTTTGTATATAAGTGTATAATATTGTATAAAAATGTGTTTGAGCTATATTTTTGCAAACTAAATTTTGGACTATATTTTTGCAATGTAAATTAGTCAATTGTACATATATGAAATTTTCCTATAAATAAACAACCCTAGTGGCCTGAATTATATTTTTTTATAAAAGAGGAAAGAAATCAGCTAGTTGTGTTGACTCAGTTGGATTTGACCACAAAGCCAGACATTTGGATGCATAAGTAATTTTCTTATTTACTTTTTTTGATATTTGATAAATAAATAAAAATATAATTGCAAGCGTATTTATATATTTTTTAGGTAAACACTATGAGATTGGAGGGAGATGATGGATGGGGTGAGTTAGGAGTGGGTGTTAGGAGTGCTGGGTAGGGGATCCTCATATATTTATCTTTTTATATTTTAAATTTCCTTAATTAAGATCCTATTTTATGGAATGAGCCGAGGGTCTCTCGAAACAACTATTTTACCTACCAAGGTAGAGGTAAGGTCTGTGTACACTCTATCCTCTCCAGACCCACATTGTGGGATTTCACTGAGTATGTTGTTGTTGTTGTTGTATCCTATTTTAGTAGTAATTAAAACTTTAAGGAAGCCAAGTTTTTCATTTTAATGCATTTCATAGAGATATTTATGAGATATGAAAAGTTGTACACAATGTAATTAAAAAGTTAAAAATTAGAATAAATTGTATTTATTTAAAAAAAATTAAAGTAGTTGCAACTCTCTTAAATACCTTATTCTATTTGTGTAATTAGAATAATTTATTTATTTGCTCTTTAAAGTTCCTCACCATGGCCTGTTGTTTTTTTTTACTATTGTGTACTGGATGCTAAAGGGACAGACTTAAATAGTAACTTTTTTTTTATAGATAATGGTTAATGTTTTATCCAGTAGATGGTATGTAATTTGTATATGTAGTATATATGTGTTAAAATCTATATATGTACCTTTCAATCTGTAATATAAATATCTATTGCAGAAAAATATAAAGATAAGATGAACAGCGGAAGGTACCATCAAATAACCATAATTTGTAAGTATAATATATTCCATTACACATGAAAGTATAAAGTGAGGAAAAATCATTAGATAGACATTTATGTTCTGAGTTCAATGCATTTTTTTAAGTAGCACAGTTACTACTGCAATTATGTATGAAGGTGCAATGCAACTATTGATTTGTCACCTTACGAAAGAGCTGAATAGAGAGCAAGTATAGGTTTACCATGCATAATTAATCATTGGACCCCCAAGATTATATGATAATTTGGGAGGACCTTTTTTTTTTTTTGAATTGTTACATCAAATATCCTTGTCAAATATAATTCCAATAGTCCCTTATAGTGATTAATTAATCTGTCACATAAAGTGAAATGTTAATTAGTCCTTTGTTGCACTTATTTTGTTTAATAGTTGTTCATTTTTAAATGTACTTATGTATATACGTGCATTTGATATGATACCATATAACTACAACAATAACATATCCAATGTAATTCCATGAGTGGGGTCTAAAAAAGGTGGAATGATACCATATAACTATTAAGGAAAATATAATGTTGTGTGAAACGTATACTTTATCCTTATCTGGCTGGTTGACAGAAAATAAAGAAGCTGATTGTAGTGAAAGTTCTAAATGGCAAATATAACTCCAGTAATCCCTTATAGTGATAATTAATATGTCACAAGTGAGATGTTAATCAGTCCTTGGTTGCACATATTTTGTTGGGTAGCTGTTCGTTTTTTAATGTACTTATGTACATAAGTGCATTTCATCTGATAGCAATCATAGCATATAACTATTAAGGGAAATATAATGCATTATGAAACGTATTACTTTGTCCTTTTTTGCTTGTTGTCCGAAAATAACGAAGCTGATGATAGTGAAAGTTTTAATTTGACACATATAATTATAACTAGTCCCTTAGTGATTAATTTGTTATTTTTCTGTGTTTAAAGCAATAATTTCAGAAAAATTGTTTCTGTTTTAAAAATTCAAAAACTAGAAAAAACGTTAAGGACATAAATATAGAAGTATCAGAATATTTCCGAGCCCACAATTTTTTTGTGTCCGTAAGAAATCTAATTTCCTCACAGTTGCCAAGATTAATTGATTAATTCCTCCCAAGATATAACAGAAAACTATTCTTCAATACCGGCAATGCAAAATTCAGAACTTCAGCGAATTAATTCAAATGGTGGCGCAACAAATCACACGACACTTACGTTTTGTTTGAAAAATGATGCACAAAGGAAGAAGAAGAGGATTTTCAGAATTTCAGCTTTTCGATATTTTTATGCTTCCGTGAGTAAAAAAATTGAAGCAAAACTTCAACTTATATAGCCAACTAATGAATGTTATGAAAATGTGTGATGATTTTACAAAAAAATAACATCCTTTATTCCTGGTGCCTTTTCAGAAAAATCACTCAATTTTTCATTCACACCCCACAAAACCCAACATAATTAACCTATCATATAAAGTGAAATGATAGTCAGTCCTTTGTAGCACTAATTTTGTTGAATAGTTGTTCGTTTTTTGATGTACTTACGTATATAAGTGCATTTGAGGTGATACCATATAACTATTAAGAAAAAAAATGCATTAGGAAATATATTACTTTATCCTTCTTACAATAACAACAACAATATATCCGGTATAACTTTATCCTTCTAGCTTGTCCGAAAATATCGAAGAAGATGGAGTGGAAGTAATAATCGGAAAATATAATTCCAATAGTCTCTTATAGTGATTAATTAACATATCACGTAAAAATATTAGTCAGTTCTTTGTTGCATTGATTTTATTGGATAGCCTAGCTTGTTCATTTTTTGATGTACTTATTGTATATAAGGGCATTTGATGTGATACGATATACAGTATCAAGTATAATGCATGCATATGAAGCGTATTCCTTTATCATTCTTGCTTGATTGTCCAAAAAATAATGAAGCTGATGGTAATTGAGGTCTAATTGTTTAATAATAGAGTTCTAATACACTTAAATTTAAATTAGGAAAAAGGTGTAAATATACACTCGATTTTTCGATATAGAGAAGATATATTCCTCGTTAAAAAATGGTGCAAATATACCCTCATCGTTACACAAATGGTGTAAATATATCTTTTTTACCGATAGAATATTTTTAAGAAATTATTTAGCTTATTTTTAATTAAAAAATACCACATGGATTAAAAAAAAAGTCAACACATATTTTTTAGTAGACTCGTTTTTTAAAAAGTCATGTGGTAATTTTTTCCCTGGTGGATTGGGCCTGATTCGCTTAAAAAATGGGTAGACTTTTTTATTTTTAAATTTATAAAGATAATTTTTTAAACGAACTAGACCCGGTCCACCAAAAAAAAAAAATTACCACGTGACTTTAAACAAGTAGTCTACTAAAAAAATAGGTAGACTTATTTTATAAAACCCTCATGGTAATTTTTTTAATTAAAAAATAAGCTAAATAATTATTTTAAAAAACCTTCAGTGAAAAAGTATATTTGCACCATTGTGTTAGAGAATTTTTCTCTAACACAGTTTCAGTTGTAGCCACGACAAGCCTATGAAAATATCGCAAATTCTGGTGGTCATAGACACAAATAAATTTAATTATAACGAGGTTTAAAAAATATTATCACTTTAGTTTTGGTGATCATATATTTCCTGCAAACGTTATTGTTATTCAAGAATAAATTTTGAGGCATACATGATCCAGAACCAATTAGGTTCCCATGGATCGAACAAACCCAACGAATTGTAGTATTAATAGCAAACTCTTGATAGCCATATATACTCATTGTGAGCTATCCTTATCATGATGTCCAATAATATATGTCCATGATTAAGAAGTTTGAATACATATGTAATAAGTAAATATTTACTTTCGTGTTTTATAATAGTAACACATAGAAATGTAATCCTTATTATAGGAAAGGAGATCTGTTCTTCACACCGAAAGTCCTTAAATGACTTGGTGAAGTTTCAAGAAAGAATCATTTTCTATAAAGCAATTTTGCTTATGCATGATGAAACAAATAGCAAACTGTTACAGGAAATTGAAAAGCTAACCGGCATGGTCGCATACATCTTTTACGGGGGGTGATCGTTCTTATCATACTATCAACACTTAATGACGCTACCGGCAACATCATAACAATTCAGTTGGCTAGAACTTCGTGTTGATAATGTGTTATAAAATAAAGACTATAAAGTAAATACATCAGAGACAAGTATATAAAGAGAAAATGATATATTATTCAACTTCAAGCTTATGTACAAATGTATAATGAATCTCTTATTTATTGGAGGAGATAGATTGAGGGCCAAGTAACTTGGGGACCAAGTTAGCCAACTTGGTAGCCAAGACATTATCCAATTAATGAATATATATATATAAAGCTTTATAACACTCCGCCTTGTATGTCCATTAATAGATGATGTGTCTCGTTAAAATTTTACTAGGAAAAACTCAGTGAAAAAATCCTAGAAGGAAAAAGAGTACACATATCTTGTAATATGCGTTGCTAGCTGCCTCATTAAAAAGCTTACCAGGAAAATCCAATGGGACAAAACCTTGATTAAGGGAAAAAGAGTACAACGCGTATTTCATTCTCTTTGATCAAAACATCACATAATTCTTGAAGATGATGTACTCCGATCTTGTATACTGACTTATCATATGTTGAGGTTTGCAGCGCCTTTGTTATCAGACCTATCAAATTATCATTTGATAAACTAATTGATCATCTGTATCTGCATTCTTTGATAGAGTTTCATCATCGTCATATGATATTTGTTGGGATCACGCCAAGTATATTCCTGGCTTGCCCCATAAACTGTTGTTATCTATGTATGATTTGATTGTCATGTAAAACAATATTTTATGACAGTATTCCTTCATGGAAATAGATAACATGTCTAGATCGAATTCTTATGTCGATCAGATGAATGTCATGTATATCCAAAAAATCTTGACAATATTTGTTAGGATAAACACATTCACATCACGCACTTCATTTGCAATATGCATTTTGTCTTCTTTCAATATCTCTATGTATGAGAGAAATTATTTCATGAACAAGATAAATAAATGCATCAATTGCACAATATGTGATACTTCGGGATCTATTTAACTTTCTTATTTCAACTTCTTTTGGCCTCTAATCTTCTGCTCTTCAAGAATTTCAATAATATTCAAGTCATCAACTTATATAACAATAGAAAGATTCTGATATCATAAAGAGACAAGGGTAAAAAGATTTATTTTGTACCCTTTGTCAATGAATATTCATTTAAGAATCACAAATAAATTTTTCAAGAACTTGTATATGCTTCAGGCATTTTGAATCTTTCAGAAATTTTCATATAAATTTTGTCAAGAAGGATATATAGGTTGTGACAACATTCATCAGTATAAATTGTGACATGTTCTGATGTCTGGACTACATGTCCAATAAACTTTACGCTTATGAAGAAGCATAATTTCACTTGATAATTATTTCTATAACATTCTTTAAGGGGTGTAGAATTCAGAACCTCTCAATCTTATACAATATTGCGCGCCATATTGTATCATAGATATCGTCGATGAGATATCATTTTGTATCGGTTTGTAATTTGACATAACTTACTGAGATCTCACCACTTCATTATTTTCAGGTACATGAACCGCTCATAAGGTTTCATGAAGTGTTATGTAGTAGGCTCTTCAAGAGCACATTGCCTCCTTATTGTGATTATTTTGATCATTTGCTCCTCTTTTTTTAAGGAGAATTGTATTTGAAACCAATTGTCTACCATGCTTCATTCATGTTGTAGACTCTGTCCTTCAGAGTTATTTAGGAGCATCTTGCAGCTGAAATATAAAATAGTTGGGTCAGTAAATGCTTTTAGCATTTGACTTGAATTATCTTTTGAACGAGGATCAAACTAATGATAATTCACAATATATTTCTTAGCCGCTTATTATCTCTCCTTTTTGTTAGAAAAACTAACATACATTTTCACCTTCTTTTGGGGAATTCATTTATTTACATCATGGTAGATTCATTAATCGTATACCGCACAACAAAAACTATTAGATCAAAACATTTAGTTCTGCCAATTATGAGGGGAGAATTTATCATAATTTATCGACCTGAAGCATACAAACATCGTTGTATGCAATATATCATATCTCATACCAACACCTAAAGCTATGTTCTCATAAGCAATGATTGAGCAAGCAACTTCGTAAATGTCAAATTGTTGGTTGACAATAAACGCACATATAATTGTCTCATAGATGCATCTATTTAAGACATCACATTGCCGGTGAACAAGCCCTTATTCACCTTTTATATTTTTCAGAATTTAGAAAATTCAATCCCAACATTAGCTGGTGTAATCAACTTATCGTGAGAACAAACAAATAAATTTTTGAATAATCTTCTAGTTCTTCAATATATTCCGAATACAAATTTATCACATCAGATTTAAATCAAGACGATCAAAATTGTCACGTCAACTGATAAAATTATATGTACTAATAAACTTTAAGTTTACCCCGACGAGTGCTATTTGTTTCAGTAAACGTCTGATTTACTATTGCATGAGATTTTATATCAATAAACTTCTGGTTTATTATGACATGTGATCTCATCATGTTCGGGTAACGTTTTACATATGTAATGCTTACCTGTAGTACTTGAGGATATTCAATTTTCTAATCATTTGTAGTCTCAATATGATAACTATTTTTATTGCTAGTAAACTTCAAGTTTACTGTAATTTGTGTTCCGGTCGTAACAATTACAATCTAGGACGAATGATACTATCATATATAACAGTTTCGAGAGATTTCAATTTATTTATTATAACTAGATATTGTTTGAGCACTGCTAGTGTCATAATTTTTGTAAATAAACAATTAGCTTTTTTGGAGTCTCTGATAATTAATTTTGTACTATTAAATATTGCTTAGATACTGTTGGTATAATGAAAGAAACTATGATTAGACACTATTGGTGTCATTAAAGAAAACGAAAATCAAATGGACACTTAAAGGTAATTATAAATTCATAATCAACGAAAATTAATACACCAAAGACAAGTATATATATAGAGAATGATATATTATTTAACTTTAAACTAATGTACAAATGTATAAATTAATCTTCTATTTATAGGATGAGATGGATTGAGAGCCAAGTAACTTGGTAACCGAGACATTATACAATTAATGGATATACATAAATCTTTATAACAGTATCAAAGTTTTACGAATTAATAAAATGCCTAAATTACATTTTCATAGCATGGTTCTTATACGTAATTTTTGTTAACTAAATTAGAAAATGTGAAGTTCAGATAAATAAATAACGCATGATTTGACGTGACACGATCTATTCCAATAGAATTTAACTCCAAATTTCAATAAATGGATCAAAGGTTGAGAGTACAACACTTATAACCTAAGACTTAATCCGAAGCCTTTTCCTAACAATCACTAGATTGTTTCACTCCCTTCAAGTCTACTCCTACTGGAAACAAATTGGTTCCTAAAAATAAATGCAAACTACGGATGCTTCTAAGTGATCAAAATTTGTTACAATTGAACTAAAATTAGACTTAAGAAACACGACAATAAAACAAGGAAGCCTAATTCGTTACAGACTCGATGAAGAATAGTTTTGAACTCTAAAAAACATGAATTGCTTGAATTCTCCCCACTGTTGCACTATCCCTAAGTGGTATCTAAGTGAGTTAATCTGCAAAATTAACTTAAACTATATACGTAGCACATATTAGTCATATCAAACAGTTACGACGAGAAAATAAATCAATTAAAGTCCACTAGAGTGAAGGACTCTTCTGGCCGCCCTAAAATCTTTCCTAAGTAAGGCACATGACTTTCCTTGATTAGAATCATAAACTATTAAGAAAACCTTTTGTGTAATTATCAATTACATTAACTCCAGTTAACGCACAAAGAATTTTTCCTTATTTACTTAACTAATCATGTGTGCAGTTGTCACGACAGACTTAATTACCAGAATCAAGACCTTTTCGCCTAACTACATGTTCTTTCACATTCATCTCTATAAGCATTTAAACCTTATTACAATTCAAACATAAGAATTTTTGTATGATCTCTGAGGTAACTAAAAAATACTAAGTGTTTGTGGGTTCAACACGAAAATTGTTATGGATTAAATTATGAGAAAATTTTTAAAGAAAAATAAATATTACTTTCTTTGTCTCAATTTATTTGACACTTTTCGTTTTTTGAGGGTCAAACTTTTTAGTTTTGATCGTGTATTTGAATATAGAATATTTTTACGTAAAGAGTACTATAAGTCACCATAATTGATACTTTAAAATATTTAAAAGACATATAAAAAATTACGGTAAAAATATAACTCGTTTAAGTCTCGAAAAGCGAAAAATGTTAAATAAATGGAGACGGGGGAGTAGAGAATAAAGTAGATGTCAATTGAAAAAGAGTAGTTAAATAGGATTAAACTTTTGATTGATTGATCCAAGTACTTGGAATCTTATGGATGAAGACATGTCTCTTTAAACACATTTGACCTACACCATAGCACAAGCCTACATTGCGTTTATTAATCATCAAATCACTTGCAAAATTTAACATATATGCATTAACATAACGCGATTTCTGCTTAATGATAAATGTAATTATGATTTGGTGTTTTCTGTAGATATTTTATTTTGTAGAAGAAATATTCGCCCAAAATTGACTCATGTAACTTTTTTTCTTTTTATCGAGGAGCAACAAGAATATCTACATCTAATATAGGTGGAAATTAAACATTCGACACTTTAATTACATCGTTGGCCAAATCAACTAGTTGGGTGAATCATAAACATTAAACTAGAATCACTAAATTAATTTTCACTAGTCCATTTGAATTTGAATTTCAGATTTGAAATATCTTGCAAATTCTACCGTTGATCGTTGCCAAAAGGATTTAAAAAAAAGCATCAAGTGTTGCACTTAAGTTAAGACAAGAATATAAAGTTCTGAGGAGTCGTTTGGTTCGCACATTAAAGTATTCCAGGATTATAGTCTTGGGATTACAATTTTTAAACTAATTTATCTTACATGAGAGATGGGATAAAACAATTTCAAATTTGATGGGTTAAGGTGGAATATTCTAAGATTAAATCTGAAATTAAATTTATATTGTGTTTGATTGACGGTATAAATTCATCATAATCTTGATTTATATTTTTATCCCGCGTACCAAACGACGTCTTAATTTTTTAGGAGGTGATAATTGGTATTACGACTTAATTTGAAAACAATGAAGTAGTTGCCATTTAGGCAACTAATTTGCGAGATTGACCAAAATTTGTTTTTCTTAATTGTTATGGATAATACTTATCTCAAAATAACCACTGCTATTTTCAAGCAGAGTTGATAATTTCTTATCATAGGTACTGGAGCATGAATATGATTATATGGATAGAGTGCTACCAAAGATAAAGTTGACCATTCAGAAAAATATCAATAAATTGTTGAATAAACAATAAAGTAATAAGTATAAGAAAGAAGTAAAACCATGACAAGAGCACTCCGTCATCAACTAAAAAAAAACCAGTCATGAAAAGACGCCGGATATGAATTACTTACTACATAATAGTAATACCAGGGCTGTCCAGTGGCGGCCAGATCCTACCCAGGCCAATCCCGCTACCCGCACAGACCCCTCTTAAAAAAATGGGATTAAAAATGTCGGTATCGGGGTTCGAACTTGGGACAGAACTAGGGCTCATTCCGATCCTGACTTATTCCGCCCCCGTCCCGACCCAATCCGACCCGTCCCGCAGAAACTAGCCGTTGCACAAACGACTACTTTCGATTTTAGCCGTTGGCAACGGCTAGTAAAGGCCATCCCCCCCCCCCTCCACACACACACCCATAAAACCCCACATACCCCCTTAATATTTATTTTTAACCTATAAGTTAGTATATTTACACTTTAACCCGATTTTTCAACTATAAATATTTCATTTTTCTCACAAATCTTCCTACCATCTCTCTAATCTCTCTCTCTACAAGTCTAAATTGCACATTAAATATTATATTTTATTTGGTAATTTCTAACAAAGTTCAAAAATTGGGAGTGAAGTTGGTAACTAGCTTGAGGATCATCGAGCAAAGTTTCAATTTCAACCTCAATTACACGTCGACGTTACGTCGGCTTTTGATACTTTCGTTACTTCTTTAAATTATTATTGTTACTTAATTTTAACTATCGTACTTAATTTCATTAACTGTAATTATTTATTTGCATAAATATAATGGAACGAAGTAGACGTTTTTCTGGTAAAGGTACTAGGGGTAACAGGGGTAAGGGTGCATCTTCTAGTAATCCTAATTAAGATGATTTCACTCATGCAAATAAAACAGATTTTTTAATGTTAATATTAATATACCATTAGATCATGAGGTATATTCTGCATCTGAACCAGACTTTAATTTAGAAAATGAATTAGAAGATAATTTAGATAACACACCCACTATTGCACCTCCACCTCAGGCTCAGACTGAATCTCAAGTTGAAACTGAAACTGGAATGTCTCTTATTCCCCCTAGTATGAGTCGAGGACAAAAACAACGAAAATTAAAATCACATGCATGAGTTTTTTTGATAGGGACATTCCTAATCAACTAGCTATTTGTAAAATTTATCGCGAAGTTTATAAATTTAAAACTGAAAAAGGCCAAGGTGGGACGAGAGGTTTAATGAGACATGTAGAAAACTCTCACAAAGCAAGGTATAACCAATAATTGGCTGAAAAATCGGGTGTGCAAATGCCTTTTGAGTCGGGACAAAGTTCACATAGTGTACCCGACCAAGTACAGGGTCGAACTAACCCAATGACGGGGGGAGTTATAGGTCCGAAATATGATAAACACAAAGATCGAGAAAATTTAGCAAAATTAGTTGTTGTGGAGGATTTGCTTTTTTCATTTCCTTCCTCTCATGGTTTTATTCATTACATTCGACAAACATATAATCCTGCTTTTAACGGTTTTCCTAGATCAACTGTTAGAAGAGATGTTTTTAAATTTGTGCATGAATATCAACAATATTTACGTTATTCATTGTATTATTTTAATGGCAAAGTGGATATCACTTCTGGAATAGGTTGTAGTACTAATAATAATGATTATTTAACGGTTACATGTCATTGGATATATCAGAATTGGTCTATGCAAAAACGTATATTAGCATATAGATATATTGATGATAGACACACTTGAGCTTTTATTTCAAGAAATATTCATGAATTTAGTGAATATTATGGAATTACTGATAAAATTATGATTATTACATTAGATAATGCTTCTTCTATGATTTTGCTATAAGTATTTTAAAAACTCGATTGACTCCATATTTTCCCGATACTTTTCATGTTAGATGTGCATGTCATATTTATAACTTAGTTGTAAAAGATAATCTAAAATTTTTTAAAGACATCCTTGATAAAGTACAATTTGCTATTAATTTTATTTTTAAATGTAATAAAATACAAAGGCGCAAAAAGTATAAAAAAATATGTCATGATTGTAGATTACCTTATAGGAAATTTTCAGAAGAAGTTGCAACTAGGTAGAATTTTTTGTATGAACAATTATTTATTGTTCACGAGTATAAAAGACCTATAACTTTATTATTTAACACCATAATCAAAATCCAAGGGATATGCTTATAGATGATGATTGAAAAAATATTTTGGAACTTCATGTATTCTCTTAGAGAATTTTTTTTCTATCTACTAAGAATTTTTTTTTGTATTTATTATCCTACTATTTCATCTATGTTATTTTATATAGCTCTAATATTTTTGTTACTTAATGAATATATGCAAAAACCAACTTACGCTCTATCTATTAAAAATGTTTTTAAAATTAAAAAATATATTTTTCCTATTCCCACTATTTATTTTATTGGTGTTGTATTAAATCCTACAATTAAAGTAGACGGTTGTAAAGCACTTGTTGAAACGATTTATGAAAGCTTATAAATACTTACAACTCCAACAGACCCAACTTACGAACCAACTAAAGAAAAAGTTATGTCTAGCATACACACTGAATGTAAATATATATATATATATATATATATATATATATGTGTGTGTGTGTGTGTGTGTGTGTGTGTGTGTGTGTGTGTGTATTACCAAGAGCAAAGTGCAAATAATCGACCGACTTATGTTCATCTTCTTGTACTTCACTACAACCTTATAAAAAACATGCAGTTTCTGTTTCAAGTATTCAAAATCTTAGAAATAGAATGTATAGTGGTTCAAGTTCTTCACAAATTAGCGAGTTTAATGTTTATGTTTTGAAGGTAGTTGTACCGTACAAATCAATTGTCAATGAAGATGGATGTGAAGACTTGTTGAAATACTGGAGGGAGAATGAGAAGACATTTTCAACACTATCAAAGATGGCCCGAGATGTGTTGAATATTCAAGCGTCATCAACAACTTCTGAAATCGCTTTTTCTGCTGGAAGGTTTCAAATAGGAGAGCACAGTCACTCATTGGCGTGAGACAGCTTGGAGATTGTAGTTTTATTCAAAGATTGAATTAGAGCGGAGCGTAGAAGGTGCGGTCAACCAGAGATCAACGAATAAGACGACTACAACTACAACAAAATCTTATTCGAGGGAGCAGAAAGCGACGTCGAACAATTTGACCAACAACTTTCAATTCCAACAGAAGATCCTCAAGAAATTGTGAGGAAATTAGAAAAAGTATGGTTGAATATGTAATTTTTTTAATGACAATTTTACTATGTGATTTGCAACTTTTGAACTACTAAATAAAGTTGCAATTTTGAAATTATATTACAAAAAATCATATTTCTATTAAATAATATAAGAGTAAAAAAAACAGTTTTGGATTGTTTTTGTTTCAATATCTTGTTCAATTATTTAAGTGTTTCGATATAAAAAAAAGTCCCCTCAAATCCCCCTTCCCGTCCCGTCCCGTCTCGTACCCCCAAATCCCGTCCCCTCTGATAGTGGGATGTGGGACGGGACGGGACCACTTTCCGTCCCCCTAATCCCGGCCCCCCGAAGCCCTTTTCTGCCAGTCTCGATCCCGACCCACCCCCCCCCACAAATTCTGTACCATCCCGTCCCACTGGCCACCCGACATAATACTTCTAGTACTCCTATTTTTGGTTATAAGGAGTGTATTTTAGTAAGATTTTTGCACAATGAAAATTTTATTTAATAGCTTTAATTGTAAAAAATATTTACCTAAACTATCTTTTCTATATTTTAAATGTTTTACTTAATTAACAAACTAGTAATTAATACAATAAGATCATTTTTTTTTAAAAAAAAGATATAAATACTTATTATTTTTCTAAAAAGATAAATCAAATTCATTTGGCAAAAGTGCTAAAATTTGAGAAAGGGGAAAGTACTCCTTAATACATACAAAATAGTAAAAAAAAAATAGAATGATTAATATTTACCTCAATCCTAAAATGATTTTCCATTAAATGTTGAAAATTCTAATTAGAGTTTTCTCCCTTTCTCTCACTCTATCCTTAATAATCAGTCCTCATTAAATTAATAAGGGGATACTGTAGATTCGTATTTAAAATATTAGTGGACTCATCCTCGTGTCACACTATCTCCCCTTTAATTTGAACCAATAACAATAAAGAAAAAGATAAAAGAGCTTTCATTTTCTTACAACATAAAAGCTTCCACCCTCCCAATCTTCTCCCCGCTCTTCTCTCTCTTATTTTCTCTTTCTCTCTCTAAAAATAATAATAATAAGAAAGACAAACTCACTCTCAGATCCTTCTATTCTCCATCCAACCCAGAAAAAAAAAATACTATACACGCTCCACAAATGTTGTAAAATTTCATTCATATTCAGGTATATAGAAATATTATTATTCGATTTATCAATTTGTTTAGTTTCGATTTGGGTAATAAATGAGGTGTAAAAAGCACCTTTCCGACCTGAGTAGCAGCGTCGGCGTCTGCGCTACTTGTCTTCGTGAACGGCTATTTGCGTTTATTGCCGCGCAGGCCCAAGCTCAGGCACGGGTTCATGTTCAGCAGCAGGTGTTTCATGAGGATCATCGGAAATCCGATAGTAATCCTCCGCCGTTGGTGTTTCCTCGCTCTGTTTCGCCGTATATTTCTCGCCGGAAATCTGATACGACGCCGTGGCAATTCCAACACAATTCGCTTCCGTCTATACCAGATCAAAGATTTTACAGTACTCCACAAGTGGGACCCAACGGTACGGTAATTGCTGCTGGTCCTTATAATAATAAGAAGAAGAAAGGTTATTTTAGATTCGTCTCTGGTCTGTTTAGATCCAAGACGGAGAAGCTAGATTCCGATCCTAGGGTTTCGAATTCGAGTGATCCATGCCCGGCGGCATCGTCTTCTTCACCGTCGTGGTTCTCCACGATCCTCTCCGGTCGCCGGAAAAAGCAGTCACGCACGTTTTCCTTAGAGGAATCGACGATCGGAGGTCATCATCGGAGGACGTGTCGTAATCGTGATCGAGGAATGTCTCCTGCTCGATATTCTGACGATGAGGAAGACGAGCATTACGGCGGATCGAGTGGATACTCATCGGAATCATCGCAGGGTTGGAAACAAACTCCGAGGAGAACACCGGTAGCTCAAATAGGCCGGCGAGGGAAAGCCAGTCATAATCGGAACCTCACCGGAATGTCGTTTTGCTTGAGTCCATTAGTGCGTGCGAGCCCAAGCAGAAATTGGAACCAGAAAGGAATGCCGCCTGAAATGGTGTTTTCCGGCGAGATAAGAGCACCGGCGAAACCTCAGCTCTTCACAGCGTCGTCGTTTTGCAAGAACAGATCGAGGAAACTTGCCGATTTCGGCAGGTTTAATCCAAACCGTTGATTTTACAGACCGTTGACATATGACCAATTCGACTGTGCTCATCGTAAAGTGAAAGTACGGTTTTGCCCTTGTTTGCTCTAGTCTTTTCTTACTCTGTACAATTCCACAAAATACAAGGAAAAAGTAATCAAAATATTTTATCTCTAATTTTTTTCATTATGTAATTGTTTTCCCGACATTTGACTAGAATGGATTATCCGAAATACCCTACCCATTTTATCAGATTATCAAAGAACAAAAACTTAGTGGTGGGTGTGGCTGAGGAACATGGTGGATGTTGTTCCCCATTTAGTTTTCAGTGTTAGGTAGGCTACAACATTTGTGCAGTGTGAGACCATGTGTAAAATTATGGGCTATATATAGTTTGCGTTTGTCTTCGTAAAAAGATATATATATATATATATATATATATATATATATATATTCATCAAGTTTTTATTTTATATATTATTGAATTGCTATCGCCGCTAATTAGTTAGATATGAAATTCGTTACTAATCTCTCGATAAATAACGGATTCTTGACAATTCGTCATTAATCCATAATCAAGGAATTTTCTTGTTTAGCTATAAAAATGGTATGTAGGTTAATTTTTTTTTCTTTTTGCTACATTTATGTAAGTTCTTATTCTTGTTTGACTATGTCTTTTCATGTAATTGGCTAGTAGAATATTATCTAGTGGAAAAACAAAGACCTTTTTTTATTGTTACACTTACTAGCTAGATCTATTTGTTGAAAAGAAGGGAAGGAAGCAAGTGGCAAAAAGAGTTACTCCAAATCCTAGGGAATACTAGAGTAGAGATGAGATATGAGGGGACCTCAAAATTTAAGATAGTGGGTGCCAAAAATATGTGTATGTACAGCACATATAAAGATTATACAAGAGTGAGTAAATGCATAATACAGAGAGTATACTCCACCAACAACAACAAAGTAGCCATTAAATTTAAAAATATTAAAAAAACGAGTTAGTGGTATTAAATAAATGTAAAGAGTAATGTACACTAAAATTAATAACGTTGCTAAAGGGTCGGGTCTGTCAGAAAGAGCAGGAAATGCATGTATTAAATGTTTGACTCAAGACTTCACAAATGCTGGTTGGCTGACTCCTTTACAGTACTATTGGAGCTAACTGCTAAGACACTCCTCTCAACAATTTTGCTATTACCAACATGAGCTTGACGAACAATTTTATCTACGGTTTGTCCGAGCTGCTAAAATATTTTTATTAAAAGACTTGATCAGAAAAAGATAGTTATATTAAAAGTGTTATAGGAAAGTAGCCATTTGTTTTGGTTAAATTGTTTGGAAATGTTTTATTACTAGTAGTTTGTGTTAGATCATTTTTTTGAAAACTGCTAATTTTTTTGCAGGGGGTGGGGTTTCACCCGGTGAATCGTAATAGTACCTGCTTAAATTCGGATTCGCGCGGGGAAGTCACATATTGAGGGGACGAAGAGTTTTCTTACAAAGACGACTCCATACCTAGAGAGGCTCGAATCCGAAATTTGGTTAAGGATGAAAAAGTACTTGTCACTCCATCACAATCCTTGTTGATTGAAAACTTTTACGTGTCAATATAGGTGGATCCAGAACATGAAGTTCATGAATTCTGAAGTTTATTATATGTAAATATTTAGTAAATATACGAGTTTGGATAAGAGTTACATGATTCTTCCAAATCCGTACCTTCCGTACTAGCTCCACCCATGCATGCAAAATTATGAAAAAAGAAGATTACTAGTACTTTATAATTTCAAGTTAGTAAATATGAACTTTGATACGGATAATTTTGTCATAAAAAATAATGTATTTTGTTTTAGAAAGAGTATGTTTTCCAGCTACTGCTTAAAAGCCGAAAAATAACTTTTGCTTCTATTTAAAAATACTTATTTTTCAAGCCAAAATGCTGATCACCTTTGTAGGTAGCACTAATACTTTTCCTTACAAATAGATTCGAGTCTAAAATGAGTGTGTGTCTGTATCTACTATATTCATTATGCATTCGTCTAAAATGTAAGTAAAGTTGTGTATGGTTTATCGAACTGTTCTATGTTGCTTACATTAAGTTAGCTACAAAACTAGAAAAAATAATATTTAACATTACTTGCAAAATCTTTATTAGATGAAATACTTTAAGGCTGAGACTAAGCTTTATTATGGTTTATGGAGGAGAACGGTCAGAAAATTGAAAAAAAAAAGTATTCTACTTTGGTGGCAAGATATTCTCTTAGTTTTGTAATGGTTACAAATTACAATTGGCCACTTTTTAAACAGATAGTACAGTGTTGTAATTAAGTTGCAATATTAGAAGTTGAGTACGGGCAATTGCTATTTTAGGTACCGACAGTTGAGATCTGGTTCTATTATTTCGTCAATTCTTTATCCATTTTCTTTAGCAATTTCTTATTTATTCCTGATAAAGTTATATTTCACCTTGATCAGTCAAAATGTAAAATATAGCATTTGACTCTTATTTTACCTTGATCAGTCAATATACCAAATATAAAATATGATTTTTCACATTGTAATTTTGACCTCTAAATCGACTTAGAACAGTTAGTTTATGCAAGGGATATGACATTCAAATGATCGAAAAAAATATACTTACACCTGATGTTACACCATTTCAATATATAAACACATACATAAATTCTTTTTATACGAACACTTCTATCCCTAACCATAGTTATTTAATGTATATTCTCATCTAAATTATCACTTAACTTGATTTGATACATTAATATAGTATGTTGTAAACACTGAGTGTGTTAAAAACAATAATTGGGAGATAGTGCATGTGTGCCACTTTGCTTGACTTAACTTTGTGAACGGGAAAGTCCCGAAGGCGAAACCCCCACCTATACCAGAGGCCTCTTGGCCAGGTGGGAGGTAAATCGAGGGATATGCGCGAGTGGTAGCCCTGCAAGGGAGAGGACCAACCGGACACGAACCTAACAACAGCCCTTGCAATATTTCAGCAAAGACTATCACCACACGAATTCGAACCCGCGACGTCGGAGTGGTTGTACCCCAATTACATTACTACTTACTAACTCGCCTGTGCCCCCGGGGGTGCTTGACTTAACTAGCTAGTTCAAATTTAATCTCGTGTGCATATTTTGAAGATAGAAAAATTGATCTTATAACGGATAGTATCTTTTGTGAAAGAAAAAGGGGGGGGGGGGGGGGGAAAGGAAAAGGAAAAGGAAAAGGAATGAGCTCTCTTTCTGTTAACTGTATTACTCAAGTTTTTTTTTTTTTTTTTACTAAAAAGGAGCCCTAAATATTATTCAAGATTTCATAAATGATTAGCCGATGATTGAATTTGAAGGACCGAAGGAAAGTTCAACTAAGAAGTACTTTGAATATGATGTTTCCCTACCACCACCGTGGTGAAGTGGATGAGTTTGTTCCCATTAACCAGGTCAAAGGTTTCAGTTTCGAGCTTTGAGTATAAAAAAAATTCTTAGTAAGGAGCGCTTCGCCCATAAATGGGCTCTAGCCGGCGCAAATACGAATATAGTCGGTCTTCAATGCGAGTACCGATATTGGTGGGAAAAAAAATATGATTTTTCCCTTTCATTTTCCCTTTTTCTATTTAGAGAGATAAGGGAAAAAGAAAGTAAGTTCGTATCAGTTTTTCTTCTAAATATAAAGATAAATACGAGACTTATGGACCCTGAATCCATGTAGTTAAAAAAATTGGGGACCATCCAGATTTTTCAGAAGCATATACATTTCTTCTCTTTGTTTCTTCCCCCTTCCACAAGTTTTACTTTTAAGACCCAAAAACACATATGTACAGCTCATATTATTATATGTTGATATTAAGAGTACCACGTCGGAAATAGAATGGGAACATAGACTCCTTATATGGATTTAGACAATCCCCACCCTACAAGTTAGTTTTGGGGGTTGAGTTAGGCCCAAGATCCATTATTACATGGTATCATAGCCAGACTCAATCCAATTCTATGTTCACCGATGTTGGATCGTCAAATTATGTAATTCACGCTGCAATTAACGGGGTGTGAACATGCGAGGGAGTGTTAAGAGTGTCATGGACTTCTTATATGGACTTGGACAATCCTCACCCTACAAGCTAGTTTTTGGGGTTGAGTTAGGCCCAAAATACATTCTTTACAATTGATGTTCCAATAGTTCTAAGTTTTGCGTTCATTCTCTTCTTTGTTTTTTTGTTTTCCACCCGATATCTGATATCCATATTGAGATCTGAATTCGTGCCCAAAATTTCCCACATTAGGGGTAAATTGCTTTCCAACAAAGGCGACTCCAACACTATATACCTTGAAAGACTTGAACCTGATCACCTCTACTTTAAGGATGAAAGAATACTACTCCTCTCCCTCTTTTCTTGTGCGTTTAAGTTTGTACATTGTATTTTGATCCATACGAGTTTAAGATATTCAACTCTAGCTAGTTGTAACTTCTCTTGATCATTTATTGATGTTCCAATAGCACTTTTGATGTGCTAGGGTCGCATACTTGCATTAAACTTACGATGTCTACATAGTGCTAATAAATTAATGAACGGAACGGATCAAATAAAATATCTGATTTGCTCATATTTAATACTCCACAAATAAAAAAAAATAGAAGTATCACTTCTTCACCCTAGGTCGTAAAACCCAATTAGTATCATATCAAAGTATAGGTAGTTTTATAAAAATTGAAATGTAATATCACTTATTTTTTGGAAGTTCCATATGGAGATCGCGTGCCAGTCTAATAAAGTGTACAAAGCCAGATGGTACCCCTTTGTTTTAAGTGACAGAGGTGTGTAAATGGAATGAGTTGTACTCACTCCTGTTAATGGTTTAGTTTCACTAATTAATATGAATCCAAATATTGCCGGACAACCTGATTTTGCATTTAAAAATCTTTCTGATCCAATATAAAATATTAGTAAAATGAATAATGTAATATGAGTATAAAAATATTGATACACAAAAATAGGATCTACTAATTTAGGTATCCGATATAAAAAAAATTATTGGCTCGATTAATTCATATATGTGCCTATTAGGTTCATTGAAGGGGATCAAATGTTTCTTAGCAAGAGATTTGTCATGACTCAAATTCATGACACACAATGTAAGCTTTTGGTCCAATAGACCTCACCAATTGTTCCTTGAGCTACGCCATCATCGAACCTAAAAACATGTGTATTACGTGTACTTGTATTATGTCTTATAAAGTTCTTCACTTTCCTTTCTCATTCCTTAAAATGTCATGTCTATTGTTTATTCACAAACTTGTCAACCTAGAAGTCTGTCAGCCATTCTCTTTAACTCACCTTCATTGACTTGCAATCCATCATAAGCATCACCAGTAGCGAAACCAGGAATCTCGTCAAGGGTGTTCAAACTTTAAAGAAATCGATTTTTTTTTTTTGCATTGATGTGTGTACAGAAAAATTTAAATCAAATAATGCAATATTCAGCTAAACCATACAAATACATTAATCGGACTCAATTTCATAAATCAAAACTAATATAAAAAAGACAACAAAAAATTCTATTAATAAACGTACGATTTAAATAATTTATCAAAATTATGATTGAAGAGTAGAACTCTAGAAATCTAGAACTAAAAGAGGGACAGAGTCAAGAGGGTTTAGAGTAGTGTTGTTCAAAACTGAACCGTAATCGATAATTCAATCGCAAAATTTTCTTATTGACTTATTGATATTGAGTTATCGAACTAACGGTTGAAGAACAGATTAAAGTTTTATAGTTAACGATTTATCGGGTCGGGGCGGGGCGGATTACTCAATTTCGTTATCGAGTAAATCGTTAAGAATTAGCGTACTTACGTCTTTACTTCTGTGTATATAAAGTATATATTATAATCTCTAAAGTTAAAGCCCCATTCAATATTTTAGCTTAGGAAATAACGAGTCACTCATCATCACTT